>OX375872.1:38067467-38682739 GCA_947359465.1 Metellina segmentata
TGTCGTAGCTCTTGGAATTACTGTCGGAATATTAACCTGAATCGGATGTTAATTTTGGTTGTGGTTTTCGAATCTCTGCGGCGCGTCAAAATTTTAATATCCAGGATCATTCAAGTTTATAACGAATCAGAGGAAACGCTTTCAAGGGATGTTGCCTGGAGAATACCTTTGGTGTTTTTTTAAATGAGAGGAAGGGTGAGATCTAGGGGAACAGACCCATTTTTGGCAGATTTTGTGGGCGTTTGGGGCAGGCGACAAAATTGAAACAGGAGAGAATATCACCAGACACATAGAAAAGTAGACGGGGAATGCCCCGGACTCACCGGCTATTCGGAATCTCTCTTGGTCACTAGTAGTCTACGAATTGTGATGAGGTATTGGACAATTTTGGTAACGGCTCGTTGTATTGTCTACCTTGAGGATTTATTGGAGAATCTATCGATGTGAGATCTCTTCTCGTTCGTGTTAGTATGAAGGTTTCATCAGACTTACTTGTTAATAGGCGCAATTCATACGATGTCCTTAGGTGTGGAAAAATCCACCTCACGTTTTCTTTTATATGGACTCATATCATTGAATTTAGTGATGGTGTTGATATATGGTGTGTATATCCTTCGTTATGGATTGCCGGTTTAACCTTTTTTTTGTCATGGATCATTATTTTCATTACCGTCGCTTTGAATGGAAATATTCTCGTCAATCATTTTATTCAATTTCTTCCGAACGTAATACGTTGGTGAATCACGAAAGCATCAGGGCCAACCATAATTCTGAGATGAGAAATAAAGTATGATTCAATACCAGAAAGACTCGTATGGTTATTCTAACTTTAACTTCACTGAATATTCGACCGATACTTAGTCTGGATGTCTCGATCGAACCCAAAGACCTCTATATTGGGTCTGAAGGAAGTACCCACTCACCTGGAACTTGGCGCATACAGTGCGGGCAGTCATTGCGTTGTACACTGTACGCTAGACGTACAAAGTTTCATGGAGGATCAACCGGCCTGACCTCCTTCGTGTGGCTATGCTTCGTCTTGACTGTAAGCACTGTATAATTCCATCCCAATACTATTATACATATATATCTTAATTATTATTGTTACAGTAAGATATTATATCGCATGTAAAAAGCCAATGGCATTTAAAAAACGAAAAATATTTGAATGGGGATTTTCACCTACTAAATCATCCAAATTCAAAATTGAACAATTAAAAAATCTGTTACGATGAGAGTTAAAAACGGGGCATTTAATTAAAATGCGATGTACAGTAAAAGGTACGCCACACACAAGGGCTCTCTCTACTAAAAAAAGATGCCTGTGTGTAAAACGTGTGTGTCCGATACGAAGGCGCGTTAAAATCACGTCTATTCGACGAATCTTAAGGCAGGGTTGGATGGAGATGATTGGTGGGATAGCATGAAGTTTGTTATTAATTTGAAAACCCCAATCCTGGTACCAAACGTTTAAAATAAGGTCTTTGGTAGTTAATTTAAGATCGTTATAAGGAATATCGTTACTTAGTAGAGTCGTCGCACTTTTAGCTGCAGCATCGGCTTGTTCGTTACCAGCTATCTCGATGTGTCCTGGGATCCAACAAAACAAAATTTCGAAACCACGTCGAGAGAGCTGACGATGAGAATTGAGTACATCTAATGCATAAAAGTGTTGAGGATTGATCTATTTTAATGTCGTGTATACTGCGAACATTTCAGCTGTAAAGATCGATATAAAAGAAGGTAAATTGAAGTTGACAATAAAGTTCTTAGAAACGATGGCGCAACTAACATAATCAGAAAGTTTAGATCCATCTGTGTATACTGCTATAAAATTTTGGAAAAGTTTCTATGAGAAGTAAAAAGTTGACGATAGATAGTATCATTTGTATTTAATTTTTTAAAACCATTAAAAATATCCAAGACTTTCAATTTTCTTGTTTCCCAAGGTGGATTAGGAAAAAATGGACGTTTGGAATCGTCGATGGTATTGAGAGATGCATTACTCAGGGCATGCCGCATCCGTAGGCTAAAAGGAAGAATACAGGACGGGCGATTTTGGAAAAGGCGATCAAGTGAATTCTTAAGGAGTAAATGTTTTAATGGATGACAAGGATGACACATGATGCGGAAATAAAATTGAAGCGACAATATGAGAAGAGTGGAATCTAATGGTGGTTCGACACATTTAACGCATAGTCTTTTGATGGGTGAGGTGCGAAAGGCACCCGAGCATATCCGAAGTGCAGAGTAATGCACATCATCCAGCTTTCGCAAAACAGATGAACGAGCAGAGCCATAGGCTGCACACGCGTGGTCCATCTTTGATCGAATGATGGATCGATAAATGCGAAGCATGGATGATCGTTCTGCACCCCAAGACGTGTTTGAGAGCTTTTTTAATAGGTTCAGCTTTTTTAGGCACGATGTACGTAATTGATGGACGTGGGGAAGGAAGGTAAGAGTTTCATGTAAAAAAAGAACTCCGAAAAATCTTACGCAATACACAACTGCTATCCTGATATCTCTCAGGATAATTTCTGGATCAGGATGCAGGCCTCGAAGTCGGCAAAAGTGCATGCATGATGTTTTTTCTGCAGATAAGCTAAAACCATTTTCGACACACCATCGCATCAGACGAGTTACAGTTGTTGTTCAATCTGCAGTTGTTGTTCAATGAACCGCATGTCCTTTCCTTGGCAATATATAGTGAGGTCATTCACATAAAGATATCCTTGGACAGATGGTGGTAACTGAGATAGGATGTTATTTATTTTGATGGCAAATAACGTAACCCTAAGAACGCTACCCTGAGCTACGCCCTCTTCCTGGACAAAGGGGTCTGATAGGGTGAATCCAATTCTTACTTGGAACTGTCTTAAAGTTAGAAATTTTTCGATGAATATTGGTAGGTGTCCTCGAAACCCAAGATTATAAAGATCTTTTAGTATACCATGTCACCAAGTGCGATCGTACACCTTTTTGATGTCAAAGAAAATATAAACCAAATGGTTTCGGCGTACTTGGTACTTCGGTGAACTTGAGTCTCAAGAGCAAGGATGGTGTATATCGTAGAGCGGCCAACCCTGAAACCGCTCTGATAAGGTGACAGAGCCCGAGTCGTCTCAAGGATGTATACGAGACGAAAATTCGCCATCCTTTTAAAAAGTTTACACATGCAGCTCGTAAGGGCAATGGGTCGATAGTTGTATGGATTGGTTGGGTCCTTTCCAGGTTTAGGGAAGGGTAAAACTATAGCACGTGTCCAAGTCAAAGGGAACACATGTTCCTCCCAAATACGGTTGTAGAGTCGTAGGATGTTAAGTAAGGAGGGTCGGGAGAGATGTTTCAGCATGACATAAGTAATACCATCAGGACGAGGTGAAGTCATCCTGGTCTTCTGGAGGCATCTTACCAGCTCTTCCTCAGTAAAACTACAGTTATAGTTGAGTTCTGAGGGAGTGTTGAAATTAATGCGTTGGGATTCTGCCTGGCGTTTAATACGTTTCAATGTCTCTGAAAACTTGGTAGAATTGGAGGCTGTAGAAAATGCGCGTGAAATGGCATTTTCTATTTCAAAAACCTCTGAGACATAATTGCCATTTTCTTTCACGAACGAAATATGTTGTTCGGAGAACAACCCAAACGCTTTTCGAACTCGGATCCACAGTTGTTTTGAGGGGGTGGCGGATGTTATTCTGGAAACATACCGTTGCCATTACTCCCTTTGGATATGACGACGTGTTCGACGTGCATTGGCTTTGGCCTCTTTTAAAGGCTATTAAATTAGCAGCTGTGAGGTATCGGCGAAATATGCCCCATGCCCTACATTGAATTTCAATGCTGCTGAGCACTCAGCGTTCCACCAAGGTCTACGGTGTATGTGAAAGGATGGAGATTTCTTTAGGGTTGTTGCATCAGCAGCTTTTATCAAAACATCGGTGACTGTTAAAACAGCTTCGTGTATATTACTCTCTACCATCTGTTCGGTAATAATGGCCCGAGATATAAGACCTGGCCAGTCGGCTGCATCGTTAATGTATCGTGATGGACGGCAAACAGGATCATTTCCACCGATATGGGAAAGGAAAATCGGGAAATGATCACTGTTACGTAGATCGCTGCCGACAAATAAAGAGAAAAAGTTATAACAGAAGGAGAGCAGATGACGAGGTCAATGGTATGAAAGGTGCGGGTTGGCTCATGGAAGTAGGTAGCTTCACCGTTGTTAAGCAGACAGAGACAGTGATCAGTTATCAACTGTTCGATCTGTCGCCCACGGGAATTAGTGTCCCTACTTCCCCAAAGCGTTAAAGTCACCAATGATGATAAAGGGTTCGTGCAATTGTTTTACCAAGTGTTCAAGGCTCTATTGCTGGATGGAATTATTGGGTGGTAAGTATATAGTACAGATAGTGATCATCCGTCGCACTTGTATTCTGACAGCCACTGTTTTGTGTTGAGAGAAGCAATGAGAGAGGGATAGGCATGGGAGGTGAAGTTCGCAACACCTCCTGAAGCTCTTCCTTCATTGCTGATATTACTATCTCTTCGAATACAAGTATAATTACGTTTCTTCGCCATGTTGGTCGACTTCAGGTATGTTTCCTGAAGTGCAACACAGGCGGGATTGTACTCTGTAAGGAGGGTTTTGATGTCATCCAGTTTATTACGTAATCCTCGACTTTTCGAAGATATAAAGAAACCTACCATTTAAGGAGATGGAGTGTCTTCGTTTATGATCCCAACCATTTTGTTGTCGATGGGATAATCAATTTCTTCATTAGATGGATGAAATTTTACAATTTCTGCATCTTTTTCAGTACTTAAAAGGTTAAAAAGGTTGGATGTTTTCTGTACAGATGTATTTTCTCTTGCTGATCTAAGTTTTAAGGCTTGAAGTGCTTTTGAACGGGCAATAGTTTTGGTTGGCGAGATTGCTCTTTTTTTGCTTCGTTCTCTTGTTTTAGTAGGTTCTTTATTAGTATTTAATGTAGTTGGCAATGAATTTAATTGAGGTATTGTTGTTTGAGTTCCTATACTTTGAAATGATTTTTTTACTGTAGTTACGTATGACATTCCATGTTTCGGAGTTCTTGACTCAGCGATCTTACGTGCTTCAGGGTAGGACAAATTTTGATATACTTTCAAAGATTGAATTTCTTTTTCGAACACCCATTTCATACAAAATCTTGAATATGATGGGTGGTCTTCATGGCAATTTACGCAATGAAGTGGTCCAGCGCAATCATCACTGTTGTGTCCAACAATTACACATCAAGAGCATGTGTCGAGGCCAAGACATAAATTTTCGTATGCCCGAACCTCTGGCACTTAAAACATCTTCGAGGATTCGGGACGAAAGCAAGGACAAGGCAGCTTAAGTAAGCTGCTTTGATTCTATCAGGCAATTTCGATGAATCAAAGGTAAAAATGAGGTGTTTGGTTGGAATTTTCAACCCATCTCGAATTATAGAAATTCGTTTCACATAACATACGTTCTCGTTGCGTAAATTTTCTAGGATTTCATCTTCAGAAACGTAAAGCAAATCCGGTTCAGATATGACGCCCTGGCACATATTAAGAGTTTAATGGGAGGTAACAGAAACATTAAAGGAACCAAGTGTACTAGTTTTAGATAAGATTTGTGCTTGCGTTTCTGATGATACCTCAATAAGTAGGTCACTAGAACGAAGTTTTTTTTAGAGATTTTATAGTACCGATAAAATATTGAACAGTTTTATGAATGAGAAAAGGAGATATAGATTGAAATGAAAGCCGAGGCGCAATAGTTTGATTATTGTGTTCTAATAATTTTACAGTAAAGAAACGAGCGTTAGAAAGAGTCATAACAGTTTGTTGCTCTCTCGGAGAGGGAGAAGAATTTAAAGAAATAGTAGTCATAATAAATTTGGAAAACAAATTCAGACGCCGACATCACCACCCACCACGGAGTCCAACGAGGGGATATAGTATCCTGTATCAGTGTTAGTCGAGTCCATACGCTAACGGCCATATTCACAAGTCTCGAGTTAACTCGAGAATCAGTTGATCCGCGAGTAAGAGTTAACTCGAGGATTAGCAAGAACGGTATTCTCAAACAGCGTGTTAAGTGATCCGGGGATTAAAATGAGACGCTCGCTGTGATTGACTACCTCACGATCACGTGGTATTGTTTACATTGGTTACGACGCCCGAATCTGCATTCATACTGATCAAGCACGTACTTCGCCGTAGAATTGATTCCAAATTGGGAATAAATAAGACTCATACAGCATTTTAATATGGGTTTGGGAAAAGAAATGCAAAGGTATTTAATTGCAAATTGGATTTTTATGGAAACCTAAATTTTGCAAGAAAGAATTGTACACAATGTCTTAACAGATGTATGTAATCCGATTATCTATGTACTTGTCAGTATGGGTGTGTGTTGGTGGTGTGAAAAGTGACTTGCATTGTCAATTTTCTTTCATTCGTAATAAATCAACCGATTAATTTTTATTCTACGACGAATTTGTATCTGCAATGGTCGTTTTCTAGCGTTCGCTCTCTCTGGCTTATAGGACAGAAGTGGCGCCATCTATCTTTTCGTTAAGTTGCTTGTTTAAGAGATTTACGCAGCTACCTTTATTTTCATTTTTCTTTTGAATTTCAATAAAATTGTTTTAAATTTTCCATTTAAGCAATATTATGATGAGGACATTAGCTGCTATGCAGAAGGTGCTCCGTAATGATACGTCGAATCCAGTGACCAGTCGTCGCCAGAATACTATACTTTAGCATAGAATGAAATGTGTCATCCATTTTGTTTTGAAGAATATCCTTCGCAAAAAGGTAGTACTGCGCATGCGTAACTCTTACTCGCGAGTTAACTCGCCGATTTCGGAGGATCAAAATGTAACACCGAACCGGCAGTTTAAACCACGGATCAGGACTTATGAATACGGTTTTTCCGATAACTCGCGGATTATCGTTGATTCTCGAGTTAACTCGGACTTGTGAATACGGCCGTTAAGATCCCTAGTAACAGTTACCCCTGTGGCAGACACCACCCTTAACGCCTTGCTCAGTGGGTAACCGATCGCTTGATCCCCAGCCGATGACGAAGCTCAATCGACCAGCCGATTGGTGTACACGGGACCAATGTACACCTCCCGTTTACCTGAAGCTAGGGCCGAAGCAGTGTGTTGGGTCAGTATATCGCCCCTCAACTGCCAGGATCCCCTTTTCCAGAGACACGGGTCTCCACGCACGGCAAACACGTGGGTGATATAATCCCCAAGAGGAGCTGAAAGCACAGACTGGCGAAAAGCTTCTAAAGGGTAGAGGAGGGAAAGAATGAAAGGAAGGGAAGATCACTCAGGTACCCCGGGGTTGTGAAGCCTGTACAAACCTAAAGAAGGAATGCCCCTGGGGGCTGTATATGGCAAGAATGATTTATAAATGTTAAAAAAATATGATAGAAATATAGTAGGTATATAGGTAATTCAAGTCGCACTGGAGCAACACAACGGTCAATTCGTGACGATCCGGGATCAATCTCGAAGGGAAAGACCCAATGATAGCATCTCATGACTGTCAGATGGCGACGTCAACACCTAAGATCCATCGATCTTTTAATGAAATAGACGGATCATGTGCTTTCAGCTTTATGCTATTTCTCCCGATCACTGGGTTTAAAGATCTGTCACGTGGTTGTGGATAAAAGAATGAACCTTAAATTATTGATGGGTTAAAGTGATAATCCAAAGTGATCAAAAGTACTAGTTTGCGCTTCAATAGGCAATCGGCAATGTCGATTCGTAAAACCACGTAATTTACCCCTCCGAGATATGACGACAGCAACTCTTCCCACATGCTTTTTCTATTTCATTAGAAGGTCGATGATGAGATCGCATACCACTCTTCAAACTTTCACACCACATAGACGCGAGGACATTTGAGGCCACGGCAGATTCAACGTGCACCATCCCCTACATACTCGTACACAACAGTCTTTGGTTGGATCAAGTTTTGAACTCTCAACCCTCCGGTTGCTACATGACTACCACGGCCTGAGAAGAAAAATATAATTTTACAGACAGGTGCTTGTCTCAGTTCAATTGAGACAAGTACTTGGTATTATAATACATATGTGAAGTAGTATTTGTGATGAAGCTACCCTCACCACATGTCCATTAGACCTTAAAACAATGCATTTTATACAAGCCCCTTACTAGTCTCCCTTTTGAGATGACCCCCCATCCCATCTGAAGCCAGTGGGATGAGATCTAGTTACCCTCTCCTCCAATGAGGGTTCGCCCTTTGCTCCCGCCAAACTTCGGAACCACAGAGGTGAGAACGCTGGATGTACGGGGTTCACTTGAGACGGAAAAAAGAAACCGAGTGCAATGTGGTCCTGACGATGCGCACAAATTTACGTGAGTCATTCAACATAAACCTCTATCATTTTGCTTATGCATGTGATTAGCTTACCTTATACTTTATAGGGATCCCCCTTAAACCCCCCTTAATATTTTGAACAAAATTGCTTAAATGTATTTGTTTTGTATTATACAATATATATATATATATATATATAGTTAATCCAACCTTTGTACTGTTCATTCTTAAACCACTATATTATCACGTCTCATTTCGTAAATAATCCATACAGTAGATAAGGTCCTATTACAGTATTTGACCTTTAAGAATAAAATAAAGCTCAGGAGAGCAAGGAAACTTTTAAAATCACACACATTTACATATTTTTCGTTAATTTCTATTACTGTCTCATGAATACCGCGATGAACTTGAACTTACATGAACGCTGCAGTAATGTATATTTCGTTTATTATTTGTTACTCCGCTTGACATAATTTCTTGGTCTATGGAAGAACGACTTATCGATGTTTTACAGTAAATTTAGCTAAAAATGTATCGTAATATAATTTTTCTTGTGACGAGACTTCTCGTCACCAAGATATTGTTCATTATTTTACGACGACAAGATCAAATTCAGGTCAGTTTTCTTTTAATGACAAGATATCCTGTCCATAACGATCTGATCAATTTTGCAAATGACGTGATACCTCGTCAAGATGAGCACCTTGGGCCTTAAGTTGCACCGAACAACGTCAAATAAATGGACATACACGCAATGAAAGTTTTTACTGACGCAGAAAAGAGTACCCTCTTGGACGAATTCGCTAGTATAACTAGCATAATAGTTTATGTTTGGTTTGTACTATGGTTGGCTCTCAATGGTTATATCCTGCTACCGAAAAATGAATTGAATCTACTTATTGAAATAGATACTAGACCGCTTCGAACCGATGCCTGCTAGTGTTTGGCACACCATGGATAAAAATGGTCTATGAAGCATACAACCCAACCATCTTAAAACAATTATACCAGCACGTTTTTGAGTTTGACAGAAGGAGAATTGTGGCTTGTCAAGACTAGGATTATCCTCCAGAGAAATAGGTGCTCGTGTTGGAGGAAGTCATACCAGTGGTGCAAATATGGTCTAGGTGGGTGCAGGAAGCATGTATTAAACGATGTGAATAGGAGTTGAACTCATACCACCGAACGAGACGACAGACATCTTGTGTTATGTTACGATCTTCGATGGCCCTCGATTCATCTTGTGTATGGGCGGATTACCGCTGCAATGGTGAGAGTCGAAGCGAAAAAGGGCCCTTGTCCTAACTAAAAGGGGTGCTTGACCCCTTTCTATCTTGCCAAAACGAAGGGAGACGAGGAAAGAACGAGCGGAGGAGGACCTAAATGGGCTTTTTCTGAGAGGCACGAGTGACCTTTAACTTAAACTTCGGACGCTAGCCAACGTAAATGCCGAAATCCTTCCTCTGGTGAAAAGACAGAAGATTCCAGGCGAGTCTATCCCCTCCTCATCTGACGGGAAGCCCTGTCTCTTGCCAAGATCCAGCGGATCCCCAGGTAAAGCTGATTTTGCCAATAAAACACCACTAGACATCAATAAAGAAGAGTTCCTCATGATTTTTTTTATTACAACAGTTACTTTTGTTTATGAAGCCTATCACAACACTATAAATACAGTTGTGAGAATGGTTATAACGGATCGCACTGCAACATCAAGAACCCTTGCTCAATATGTCAACACGTACAATTCGACGTCGTCTACAGCAGCGGGGAATTTTTCAAGGCCTTCATTGCTACGACTACCTTTGACTCTACGACGCCGCACATAGACAAACGAATAGGATGAGATCATCTTTACAGACGAATTCAACGTGGCTTAGGTTGGGAAGACATTACTATCACGATTACGAACTTGATAGTTTAGAGATGGCTGTCCTCTGACCTCTATCACCATCGAGTTTGTTTGTTCTGTTCACACTGTTCTGTTTGTAAGAATCTTTTATTTGGTACGATTTTCAAATTATATTTAAATTTTGGACATTAGTGCTAGATTCTTCCGAGGTTCACGTTTTGTTGAATGATCCTCTTTTACTAAATTTCTAGAAATTAAATGTAACAATCCGTTAAGTAAATCATTACGACCAACAAATTAGAACTGCTCTGTAAAGTAAAATATTTTAGTATTTTTTTATGAGGTTTATTTTAGAAGAATTATTTATAAATGCTTTCGGGACAGTTTATTCAGCAAAATTCCGCCTAGGATAGATATCTTTATTTCCTACGGAGAGAGAAAGAGAGAGAGAGAGAGAGAGAACTATTAGAAGTATTGATTTTTGAGTTTTCATTAAATTGGTTTGCAGTGTATAAAAAATATGAATATTCAAAAAGTCATTGTTTTGTTCAGAAACTATTGTTTTAAAATTGTTTGCAATGTAATTTAAATATTCAAGAAACCACAAAGTAATCTTTAAAATGATTGTAAAAAAGCACAAATAATGCGCGAGGCAGATTTTATTTCCGATTTCGAATACGCCGCGAAATTTTCCTATCAACATTTTTCTAAAGCTCCGAAACAATAGCTTAGCGGTAGGAAAATCGCTGATTAAAAAATATCCAGCACAAAAACAAATATATTTAAATTGAATCGAAAAAAATTAATGAATCCGTGTGAAAGTGTTTTGTTCTGAGTTTTTTCTTTTCATCGCATTCTACTTTTTAAAACGAGATGAAATAGTTTTTCTCTCCTGGTCTGACAGGCAAGGTGAGAAATTGTTATGCGAGAAAGCATTAATGAAAAGTGTAGGGCAGATGGTGACAGCCATTAATAACATTACAAATAAGACTGATTAAACAAAGGAGAAAAGCTGTTAGGCCTGGAATAAATTATTTGAATGTTTAGAATAAATTAAACTTGTTGGATAATTGGAGATGAATTTGCTTTTGTGCTCAACTATCTAATTTATCTGGATGGATGTGTCTCGTAGCTGGAGCATCTTGCCTAATTGGTTAAACCATTAATTCACACATGCAGTAACTCCCAACGAAAGTGGTCTATGTCTTCGAGCTCAATTTTGCCTTTGTTTCTTTTTGAGAAATGAGGTAGTCAAACGAGTTGGTGAATAGCAACACTAACAAACAAGCCAAATAAACTTTCTTGAGGAATACTTGTA
This sequence comes from Metellina segmentata, assembly GCA_947359465.1. NCBI lineage: Eukaryota > Metazoa > Arthropoda > Arachnida > Araneae > Tetragnathidae > Metellina > Metellina segmentata. The sequence goes on from OX375872.1 coordinate 38,079,020, forward strand.
TCGCATATGATGCAAATTTGAACCGGGCGAGTTATGATAAATGATATGATTGATAAAAGTTTTATCATAAGCTTATAAACCAAGTTAAAATGGGTCGCGGTAGCCCAGTTTAAAGAGCAACGGATTGGAAACCAGAGGGTTGTGAGTTCGAGACGAGGCTCAACTAAAGATCGTCATGTATGTGGTGGCTGGTAAACGTTAAATCCGTCGTGAACTCGAATGTCTTCACATTGGCATGCTGTAGAATTTTGGAGAGTAGGGTGCCAGATAAAGTGTGTTCTTGATCTTGATCTGACCATGGTTTGAAATTACGCGGTGCTGTCTTCGATTCTTTCCCTTCGGGTTTAATCCCGGACTGTCGCCAATAGCCCGTTGTGTTGCTTCAGTGCGATGTTGAGTAAAACTACTTACTCGGACCTTAACCAATAGCCCGGAGTGTGGCTGCAATGCGACGTAAATTTAACTTTCAACTTATATTAGTTCTAGTTATCTGAGTGGTTCAAAATTACGTGTTGTTGTCCTTGGATCTTTCCCCTGAGGGATTGATCCCGGACCGTTGTCAATATTCCGCTGTGTTGCTCAAGTACGCCGACCAACCGGTATAGTGGTTAAGGTGTTAGCCTCTAGATCGGAAGGTTCCTGGTTCGAATCCGGGTCCGGGCATGGATGTTTTTGTAAGCGTATGGTGTACAGGCGGCTGGTGCACCTTAAATCTGTCGTGGCCGAAAGTCCTCACGTTGGGTTGGTGTGGAAGTTTGGAGAGTGGGGTGCCAGCTCAGGTGTTGCTTCGTCATCTGACCGTGGTTCAAAATTACGAGGTGTTGTCCTCAGATCTTTCCTTTAAGGGACTCATCCCGGACCGTCGTCAATAGCCCGTTGTGTTGCTCTAGTACGACGTTAACTAAAATTACCATTACCATTGCTTAAGTAGGACGTTAATTACAAATACCTATCTACCTAATTATTTTAAGCTAATTATAAATCTAAAGATAGCTAGTTGAATTAACATTGCACTAGCTATTACAATTATGGAGCAACACAATAGGCTATTGTTCAGGAAGGAAAAGATCCTAGGACAATCCTCGTCATTTTGAACCACAATGAGATGACGAGGTCAGCCCTTGATTTGGTTTCCTAGGGATTGATTCCGTTACCAACAACCCGCTGTGTCCTTTCACTGCGACGTTAAAGTTAAGTTAAAATATGCGAAGTTAAAATTTTTCTAATTATAACTAATGAATTCCCGCTTTGCAATACTGAAAATTTTGTGTCCTTTATGTAATTATAGGTAACAGCTATTTGCCTCGAGTTGTTTATTTCCTTTTGCTTCTATTTGTCGCAGTTTGTAGACGACTCAATAGAAGTGAATCTGAGAGAGACTTTGATATATATTAGAATCATAAATCTCAACGGACACAGGCTTGAATTTAGAACGTTATTGTATTTGGGTAGCATGAAACTGCGAGGAGTGGTTTGGAATGTCCCAGACGAAGTTTTTTCAGTACCGTTAGGTTAGGGGTGTGTAATTAAGGTTACACTGAAGCAATACAACGAACCATTGGCGACGGTCTGGGATCAATCCCGAAGGGAAACATTCGAAGATAACACCACGTAATTTTGAACCACGGTCAGATGAAAAGGTCACACTTGAGCTAGCACCCACCCTCCAAACTAACCCAACGAGCCAATGTGAGGATATTTGAGGCTAGGAAGGATTTAACGTGCACCAGCGTTCATGCCTTTGGTTGGATTCAACGCCAAGTATATCGCAACCCTCCGTTTGCTAATCCGCTACTCTCCAGTTGCTAATCCGCTATTCTCCGGTTGCTAATTCGCTACTCTCCGTTTGCTAATCCGCTACTCTGCGTTTGCTAATCCGCTACTCTGCGTTTGCTAACCCGCTACTCTGCGTTTGCTAATCCGCTACTCTCGGTTTGCTAATCCGCTACTCTCCGGTTGCTAAGTCGCTACTCTCCGTTTGCTAAGTCGCTACTCTCCGTTTGCTAATCCGCTACTCTTCCAACTGGGATACCGCTCTTTCGTTACGGAAAACAGTTATAAATATAGGAGAATTGAGGTTGTTTTGGATATTTTTTACTTTTCTAGAAATATGTAGGGAAGAAGGGGCTAGTGTGGACAATTTTTAGAAATTTCCTAAAAAAGTATAATAAATATCATTTTTGACATATCAACTATTTTTTTTTACAATATTTTCTTTTGCTTTTATTTTGGTTGATTAAAGTATTTAGCAGCATAGTTTTTTAATAATATTTTATTTAAGAAAAGTTGTTTTTGTCCACACTAGCCCCATGACATGGGGCTAGTGTGGACAAGTTAGAATACTGATTATACGATGTAAATACAACTCATGAAAGTATGTAAAACCATAATGAAATCAATTTTAACCTAAACAGTATGATTCCTTATAAATGTTAATCTTAAAGTATATTTAATTGTTGTAAATCCCAGCATAATTGTAATTAGGAACTGCGTTATATTATAGAATCTACTTCAAAGACAAATCAACACAATAGAAAGCTATTTTTAAGTTTTACTTAGTGGGAAAATGATTTTAATGTAGAAATGGAATTATCCTTCTATTTTGCAATGTAGTTAGATAAATCGACATTAAATGTCAACTGAGATGCAATGCTAATTGTGCTACCAGCAACATCTGGGTTGATAATTTAGCCACAATTTCATTTCTTGAGATTTGTGATACTTACTTTACATCTGGGAAAAAGAAAGATTTACTCTTCTTATTAGAAGAATTGCTTTGTGTGTAAAACCAATACAATTCCTTGAAATTAGTTTACCAATTCACAAATATTAATTTAATTTAATACATAAAATCCTAAAAGTAAAACATAGAATTATTTGTGACTAAATTTTTCAAATAAACAATTTTATTTAATAAATAAATATCCTAAAATGTAATATTTAATTTACTCTTTACCACTGATAGCTAAATGAAGCTAGTGTAGACACGCCCACAGTAGCCCCACCACCATGTGTCCACACTAGCCCCATGGAGCCATTTGTTTATTTAGGCCTACTCCTGGTTAATTTAAACCATGTAGAGCAAAAGTGAAAATCAAAATACTATTGAATATATTCATTTATAACATACTGTCACCTTTAAAAATTTTTTCGAATTAAAATAGTCTAAGCTTGTAATTAAAACACAAATTAGGAACTTACTTTTCCACCATGAAAACCTTGTTTTATAAATTGCTACTCAACTATCAAGTGTATTGTCATTCAACTGCACATGCAAGTTTATATCAGTATTGCTATTCTGCAAAAACTTGCAGAGAGATTTTGACTGATAAATAGCAGAATTATTCAAGTTGTTCCCACTAGCCCCATATCCACATTAACCCCCTTCTACCCTAGTCCACTTTTTGAAATGAAATGTTTTTATCGCGTCAAGAGAACAGGTTCAAGCTGAGTTGGCAATGTTCTTGGCGTTTGCCAAGTACATGACAAGTTACGCCAATTAAGCACGTTTAAGCGCATAACAGAATTGGGTAGGAAATGAATCAAAATGTTTATTTTCACCATTATTTTACTATTAATTAGTCACAATGATTTTTAACAAAAACTGCTGAAAGGTGCCACTACCAATATTAATGCAAGATTGGCAGCGGCGATACAGATTGGTATATTTTATCGATGACAACATGTATTTTTGGACACTTGCACTGAAAGTCTAGTGACAAGGTCCTCTGCAGAGTCTCTTGGAGTCTCGTATACGAGAAGAAATTGAGACTGGATTATATATTCATAAGAAGAAATTGAGACTGGATTATATATCCATAAGAAGAAATTGAGACTGGATTATATATCCATAAGAAGAAATTGAGACTGGATAAATTTGGCGATCACGATGACCAAGCGACTGGTTCACCTTCCCAATCCATCGATCCCCCAAACTTATAAGTATAAAAAAATACTATTTCCGAAAGTTCATTAAAAATATGCTTTTTCACTTTTCTAGACCTGTGTGACATATATGCTATATTTATTTGGTGGCTGATATTTTTATTGCATATTTTAGCTATGGTAAGATCTAATCAATTAACAATGCATTCTTGAAGTGCTAATTTATAGTACTAACTATGCTCAGAAATACTTAAGTGACATTTAGTTTTGTTTTTTATCCTATGATACACGAATACTCTTGTGTACAGTGATGGATAAAAACGAATTACCCTCTTCATTGGAGCCTTTTAAACAGTAGAGAAAATTAAAAGATGACATTTGACAGGATATAACGTCTTCTATCAATTCAAATGCATTAAATGCATTGACGCAAATGCATTCATAAGCGGACGTCTGCATATTAAATTGAGCACCAACTTCATAATTTCCTCACACATAATTTCGAGTCTATATCAAACTTTTAACGTTAGATGCCAAATTTCATGTCTATAGGTCTTACCGTTTGGAAGTTATGAGTACAGAAATATTTGAGCTCCTAATGTCAAATCCGGATCTATTCCGTTGGGATTAATCACGGACCATCGTCAATAGCCCGTTGTGTCGCTCCAGTACGACGTTAATTAAAATACCTACCTGCCTGGTATTAAATCAGTTTCTCACAATTTAGGAAGATATCCAAAAAAGTCTATTTCCATAGCGCTGTTATTTTGTACTATTTTACTGTTAAGCAACCCAAACAAAATCCACGTAATGTTCTATTTTAAAAATAGTTTTTAATATGCAATAATAATTATTAAAATAATGTTTGAAAAATAATGAATTGGAATCTTATTATATTTTGAAAGGAATCGATTCAAAAGGACTTTTTATATAGCCATGCGAAAATTTCAGCTTATTCCAATAATTAGTATTGCGCTACATTAAATTTTCCTCATTATTGCGATTTTAGGGGGCAACCAAAAGTTTAAGATACGTTCGATAAACCTCGGTTAATAATTCTTGAATCGTTTGACCATAGGAAATAGAATAATGTTACCTCAATTTTTGTTTGCAATTGCATAATAGCGATAATAATTCTCAGATTGATGGAAAATACGTTTGAAATAGTGTTCAAATTTGAAATTCGGGTAGCTATAAAACTGCAATTAATCTAGATAGACGAATATCGATTTTCTATGTGGAATTGATTCTTGAAATTGACACCAACTTTAGCATTGAATATTTCCGGATATAAAGATAGTAAAACCATGGAATTTCATATTTGAACTAATTTAACGATAAAGAATCTGATTATGGCATAAGACATAGTGTTTCCATTAGAAATTTCGTTGTTTGTACAAAATTTGATATGAAGAAGGTCCGGTAGGTATTTTAATTAACGTCATACTGGAGCAACACAAAGATCTATTGACGACGGTCCGGGATCAATACCCCAAGGGAAAGATCCGAAGACAACACCACGTAAATTTGAAACACTGTCAGATGATGAGACAACACCAGAACTGGCACCCCACTTTTCCCGCGACTGTATAAACTCATATTTTTGAAATATAAAAAAATTGCAAGATAAAAATAATTTTGATGATAAAAGTTAATTGGGTAAAAGTAGACGAAATATGTAACCGTTTTTCAATTGACAGTAACAACTGTTAAATCAAAAATTTGCATAAAAAAGATATTTGGTTTCCATAAAAATATGCTATAATAAAAATTTGCAAAGTCATCCGTCGATGAATATAATTGTTTTTAATTCAATAATGTTGGATTGGGGAGAGTGGTTTGAGTTTTATAGCGCAAGGTTGATAATGTTCTCTCAAGCATAGCTTAACCAATATCCGTTCAAATCATCAGTTTTAAATCCTACTTCATTGAAATACACTACTTGAATGTCTTTTGCCATATCTTTATTTCATGTCTTTTAGTCATGACTCAATTTCATGTCTTTCGACCCTGACTTTTTCATGTTTTTGGTTATGTTTATAAAACTTATGTATCATAAATTAAATGCCTCTGCCTTTCATACAACCTTCAGTAAAATTTCAGTTTCCGAAGATCACCATGCAATTATAACTATGAATAGCAACAAGTACAATCTGAACAAAAAAAAGGTATTTTTTAATAGAATCCTTATGAAATAAAAGCATTAAATCCGGTAGATTTATGTTGGCAGCATAACAGCAGAATGGAAATGTCACAATAGAATGTCTAATATTTAGAAAAATGATTAGATGATTGAGCTTAACTCGACATTTTCACTGAGATAGGTGTAATTGAAAAACACACCGAAACTCAAAATACATTTTCGATAAAACCTCCCCTTTCAAAGCTTTTATAAAAATACGAGATGGGAAAACCTAAATCTCCCTTTTTCGTTTCCTAAGTGATCACTTGTATAGAAAGAGAAATGTTAAGCAAATCTTTTGAGAAAAATTTGTAATAAAATAACTCATAGGGAGAAGCGATGTTTTACTTGATTTATGCTATTCATTTCAATGCATAATAATATTTTCCCACAACTGTGTCCTTAAGAAATATTTTAAATTTCTAGTATACTATACCTTACTATACTATACTTCTACTATATTTCTAGTATACTATAGTAAACAATACTTTCTAGGAGCACTATGCCTTCCTCGTGTGTTTATGACAATTCTCTCAATTCAGTGACGATTTTGTAGATTTTAATTTCAGATATAATTGAACATTTAAAGATTTTATGACTATAATATATTGATTACTTTAAAATAATTTAAACTTTTGTTTCGTAAATAGATCATAAGGATATTGAAAAGGATAAACTGAACCTTTATAGAGCATCAACGCAACTATTTACTTACTTCTAAAATTTATCAAACAGCTACTTTAATTGTCTTTTCTGCCAACAGATGGCACTAGTTATTATTCCTGCGAAACAAAACGCCAATGGTTTAAATTCAGACTCATATTTAGATGTGCGGTAAAAATATGGGGGCAGTGGGGACTTTCAAAAAAGGTTTTTACAGCAACTTTCCGATTGGAAAAAAAATTTGCTTTATCTGTCTTCTTTCAAAAAGTCTAAAAAGTTGATTTCGAAAATATTACAGGACTCCAATTATCCGGATCAATTGGGACCAGACCCCATCCGTTTAATCAAATACCTGGATAATAGGATAATTCACAATAAAAAGGTTATTTCTTATAATAAAAAAACGAATTTTGCTTTAATTTTTAATGTAATTTAATGACTATGAAAACAATTTTGTTTTCATTTTGTACTAACATTGCTTGAACATATCGGCCAAAGTCAGTTGTTTCGCTGTCTTGACTCGTTTTCGTGCAGCCAAGTCTCGCACTCGCTTGAGGCGAGTAGATGGTCGCACTCAGGATGCCGATCCATCCATTTTAGACCGCTGTGTCAAGGTACTCAAACGCGCTACTAGCTGATAATCCCGCGTCAATGAGTTATTCTTCACACTTTGAATGAGTTAATCGCCTTGAGAATTTGGAATCCAGGGTCCGAAGAATCACACACCAGCCACTCGCCAACGTCCTCTGCACTGCAACTCGGAACATCCAGAGATTTTCATTATGATGTTTATTACGTCCTGAACTGACACTTGGAGTTTGCTGATTTCATTTTTTTCTGAAAGCGATCGGGATAATTGGTGATCCGGGTAACTGGAGTTTGGATAGTTGAAGTTCTACTGTATATTTATCCGGTTCAAAGATATTAATAGTTATTACATAATAGGCAGTCAAAAAATTTGATAAATTAGCAAAAATAGTTAGATATGCGCATTAATTATCTATGTATTGCCAATATTTTAATGCACATAATAGTTTTTATCCATATGAATCAAATTAACTGTATTTGGAAAGTGCATCACGCAATTGTAAAATAATAAATTTAATTTCACAGGTATTCTATAAACCTAATCTTTTCGCTCTTTTAATCCAACTCTCCATACCTCAATGCTGGTGTCAGCTCTATTCATAAAAAAAATTACTTTGAATGAATTGCCTTTTTATTATACAATAATTACATACTTAAGCGAATTTCAATTTAGGTAAAGCATTTATTTAACCTCTGAGGAGTTCTACCACATGTTTCTAGCTTGCTACCTTACCTGAATGACTTCTAATCAATTTTGACTCTCTTGACCAATATAATCTTTCCGAAGGATTCTATTAGAAGAAAATGAGTAAGAGAATATTTCCAATGGGTTATATTCCAAGGATTGTATGTAGGTACTTTAATTAACGTCGTACTGGAGCAACGCAACAGGCTATTGACGACAGGTTTAAAGGAAAGAAACAGAATAATATTTCCAAAGGAGTCGAAGGTATTCGAAGGAATTGAGCAATAGAATCTTCCAAAAGATTCTATTCTAAGGAATTGAGTAATAGAATGATTCCAAGAGGGATATTGTTTTAAGAAGAGGAACAATAGAATTTTTCTAAATGTTGAAAGAATTTTTGGATCATTTCAAACAATCAATGTAGTTATTTACTATTAAATGTTCTGTGGGGTAAAATAAATAGACACAACTAGGAAATCACGATACTCAGAGTCGAATCGTGAGAACAGTAACAAGTGTTCATGAAAGAGACAATATTCTGAACCAAAACTTTTCTTTCTCAGAAATTATAAATAGGAGACTCGGTCGTCTTACGGCTATATATAATCCAGATCTACTGCATCCAGAATGTTCGAAAACTTATGCGACTATTGTTTTCTTACTGGAAAGGCAATTCTGGTTATTATAATTTGTTTCTTTTCTGACTAACTATAGTAAAAATGTACCATCTCACTGCAGATGAAGTCTAATTTTCTAATTTCATCCATGAGTATAATGTGCCCAGGCCATACAAAGACAGTGATTCTCATGACATTAGTTTCGCAACCACAAGTGTTGTTTTTATAAAAACCTACTGAAATTGCATTCAAGTGTAATTCCAGTAGGTTTTTGCTGCTCAAATTACAATCATTTGTTAAATACCCGCTGAAATTGCATTTACTTCCTAACATACCCTTTGGAATTGCATTCCTTTGATAAAATATCTACTAAAATTGCATTTTTTCAAAAATACATGCTGAAATTTCATTTACCTAAAATACCCACAGAAATTCATTCGAATACATACTAAGTTCGATCACTTTTGATGCGAAACAGGATGTATTTCATTCCCTAGGAACACTTATGTTCAATATTAGAGTGTTTTAATGTGTGTGTGAAGCTAAATATACATAAGTAGAGTTCTAGTGTTTTTATGGTACCTTCCTGTTTCATTCCGAAAGTCACGCAACAAGTTATTCGAATGCAATTTTCCGTAAGGTTTGTATGAAGAATTAATTGAAAATGTAGTAATTTTAGAGTTTTTAGTTTATTGAAAAACTGTGCAGAGTACAATACATTTGTTGCAAATTAATGTTTTGTGAAGTCTGGCTACAAGTTTACATAAGCATTTTGGTGACAATTTATACCCAGTCTTCAAAAACACGAAAAATCAAATAATTCTCAACTAAAAGATTTTTTCGTATTTGGTAGTTTGTCTATGTTTATACTGAAAAACTCACGCTTATCTTTGCTGCAAAAGGCTCTCATAGAATGAACAATGGATAGTGTCATCACTTTCTTCTCGGTGATTACTTAAGTAAAAAAGGACAAGAAGAAATGGCTCATAACAACATTTAGCTACTCATCAGCTTGCTACATCAAAAAATGATGATTCAACACCAAGCAGCCAAAGCTGTGATGGTGACGACGAATGTGAAAACTTCTTTGTCATCTATCAGCAAATAACTGCAACAGCAACAACTGCAGCAGCAGCAACAGTTCCACCAACTCGAGGTAGTCACAGAAAAAAAAAACCCGACCACCCCTCTCCACTGAAGCAATTTTAACAGTAGAGAATATTCAAAGACGTCGTTTGACAAGAACTAACGTCTTCTATAAAGTCAAATTCATAAAATTTGTATAAGGGGCCGTCTTCATATTAAATTGAGCACCAACTTCATAATTTCCAATGAGAACCCCTATTTCGACACAAAATGTCGAATCCATATCAAAATTTAACTTCAGATACCAAATTTCATGTCATTAGGTCGTACCGTTTTGAAGTTATGAGTACAGTACGATTTGAGCTCCTAATGTTAAATCAGTTTCTTACAATTTTATGCATATCTTCCTAAATAATATTTCTAAAGCGCTGATATGTTGTACCATGCTACTATTAAAACCCAAACAAAATCCACACACCTAATAATTTATTACAAAATAATTCTTAATATGCAATAATAATTATTAAATTAATGTTTGAGAAAATTATGAATAGAAACCTTACCATATTTTGATGGGCACAGAATTAGGACTTCTTATATAGTCACGCAAACTTTCAGCTCATTCCGAAAACTAGTTTTTGCGCTACATTAAATATTCTTCATTATTGCGATTTTAGGGGGCAACCAAAAGTTTAAAAGACGTTTGACTAACCTCGGATAGTAATTTCTCGGATCGTTTGAACTTGCATCATTAATATAATAATGTAATTCTCAAATAGTTTGCACTTGCGTAATAAATGTAATAATTCTCGGACTGCTGAAAAATACGTTTGAAATAGTGTTCAAATTTGAAATTCGGTAGCTATAATTACAATTTAATCTCGATGTACAAATAGTGACTTTATATTTCAAGATCCTCCCTGAAATTTTCACGAACTTTATGATTGAATATCTCGGAATATAAAGATAGTAAATTTATAAAACTTAATATCTATTTCAATGTTACAAAATTCTGTATTTAACGTTATCACTTCGAAATATTTCCCACATATAACGTTTCTTCAGCGGGGAGAAAAATAGCATGCCAGCACGGCGTTGCTTGCGACAGTTTTTCATGATGCTCAGTATAATGCTCAGTATGATACTGACAGTTCCTTACTGATGCTGAAAACATTAAAAAGAAAACACAATAATTTTAAGAATGTGTCCCACTTCCACCCGACATGACACGGGCATTTCGCAAATTCGCATAAAATTCGTACGACCCGAGGAATAGATCTGGTATAAAGTTTTTCGCAGATTTCAAATCCGTTTAAATTTTTACTCTACCTTTAACGATCGAGAAGATAGAAAACCTCAAATACTCCTTTTTGTGTTCGTAATGAATATCTTCGTCAAATGCGGCCAAATTCGTATTGCGAAAATATAAAAGTTACAATTGAAAAATTATTTATTTAAAGAAAATCACATCTAACGTATCGATCTGGTGTAAAATTTTCCACAGATTCCAAACCCATTGATATTTTCACTATCTTTAACGAAGTGAAAATGGAGATTCTAATGAAAGGGAAAAGTTCTTCACTACTTCAGATATAGTGTTCGAGGATTATATAGCTTGTGATATGAACGTTGTGACATCAGAGATTCCGAATCTAAGAGTGATTTGAGAGACTCAGAATCGGATAGTTCAAGCGACGAAGATTATGAAAGAGATAAAATTCTGTCTGCAACGGAAGCCATTTAGGCTTTAAATATAGTAATAGAATTTCTCTCGAGTAGAGAAGGACAAGAAAAATTTACAAAAACCCATATCTGTGGAGAATGATGTTAATGATTTAGTTAGTAAAAGCAAACCGCAAACCAAAAAAACAAATTTCTTTAAAGAATAAACTATAAACTAAATAACAATATATTACTAATTAATTGCTAACAACTAATTTAAACAAAAACTACACTCATATCCAAAAGTTAAACATAATTGCTGTTTATATGAATATTTCAGAAAATCTACATCGGAATGGAAGGAAACATGTGGTATGCGCGTGTAATAGGTTTATAGAAGAAGAAAACAATGCAAAAAACCAAAGGATAATAATGACTTTTAGTATTCAAAGAAAAGGGTTAAAAGAAATTTTTTTTTCACACAATACGAGTGTTAACTTTAGTAAAACAGAGAATGATTGAAACAATGTGATGCTGAAGTTTAATACGGTGTTTGGGAAACCTGATAGCCACGCATGCTGTATATTTCCTATACTTTCGATGAGGGTATGGATGAGTTGTGTGCTCAAAGAGTTCCAAGTCTCATAGAGAGCAGTTTTCAATTCTGGAACGGAGCTTTGTGGATGGCGGTAGACTGCAATTTGTCTCCCGAGCATATCTAACACATGCTCTATAGCAGTGCTCCCCAACCTTTTCATCGCCGCGGACCGGATCATCGTTTGATAATTTTAACGCGGCCCTCTGAGGGGGGGGGGAGGGACGTTGATTTTTATATTTTAGATTGTTTTGATTTAATAATTTTAACTTAATTGTACTTAAACATGCCTTCAAAACAAAATACAGTTACACCAAAAAATGAATATAAAGTGATTTAACATTTTAACTCACTAGAACGCTAAATCAATGAGAACCCTGAGCTTGTTTCATTGCAACGAGACGATTTCATCTGGGGGTAATAGGAGACAATGACACCCGAAGTGTGTTGCTTATGTCCAGTTTATTCCGTTGTTTGGTTTTGGTTGCTGTCACTGCAGAAAACCCCGATTCACACAGATAGGTTGTCGGAAATGGCAATAGGGATTTAAGTGCTGTGGTGGCAATCTCTTGGTATTCCGCCATGACTTTAATCCAGAACACCGGCAGAGTTGTTGTCTCGAACGTAGTTTTAAGGCCGCCTTCATATGCAATCTCCAGCAGTTGATCTTGCACAGACATGCTAGATTCACCTGATTTGTTGACAAATGGGTTGCGGAACCATTCCTTACTAGTTCGTGGATCTTTTGTGGTTGGGAAGTAGCGATAAAACTCTTTTAAAAGCAAAGACAGCTGATCGTGCACCAACTGGGAAAATAAATGTTTAGGCTCAGTCTCGCCTAAAATCCCCGCTAATGTCTGAAACATGTCCAAAATGCCTCTGTTCACGCACCGTCTCCACAACAGTTTGGCTTTAAATGCAGCTACTTTGTCTGCAACTTGAAAACAGCTGTCACATTTGTCAAAATTGGAAAATAGAGACATACAGAATTCAGAAATCATTATTGAAGCTCTAGTAACAGAACAAATTTCAAGTTATGATTTACCGCCTCCTAATTTGTGTGGACATTTCATAGATAAGAACCGCACAAACCCGAGAGAAATACACCACAGTAAATAAAATGGAAATAATTTAATGTTCCTTGGGCGGCCCGGTACCATTTGATCCACGGACCGGTACCGGTCCGCGGACCGGGGGTTGGGGACCACTGCTCTATAGTATTCAAATCAGGAAAGTTGGCTGGCCACTGAATGCGCTGGATATCTTCACTTTGAAGGAAGGCCTCGACCAAGGCTGCAAGGTGAGGAGGCGTGTTATCATCCATGAATACTAAACCAGGGCCGACAGCACCTCAAAACAGGCCAACGGTAGGCTCGAAGACTTCGTCTATGTATCTTTGATAGGTAACAGACCCGTGTCAAGGATGTGGAGGTCTGTTGTGGCCAGTATGATACCTGCCTAGATCATGATTCCCCCTGAAGGAAAACGAGGTTTTCCCGTGGCACTTTTGGGTGAAAACAAAGCGTTCCACGTTCTCTCCTGATCGTGGTATGACGAGAATCAGTTGGAAGACTAAATCTGGATTCGTCACTGAACATTACATTGCCCCACTGTTGTCGACACAACTGCCGCGCTGCCGATGTTTGAAAATCCAATGTAAACGATCGCGTTTCTGTGCAGACGTCAGGAGGATACAAACTACTGGTCGTCTGGCATAGAGACCAACGTGTCCGAGTCTCCTGTAAGCAGTTTGTCTTGAAACTATGACTCCTGTGGCGGCTGTCAGGGCTCAACCCAGTTGTCAGTCAGGACGGTTCCTATCACATCGCACAGTTATCGCCAAATATCGGACATGCCGAGAGGTTGTTACCATTTGCCGACCTGGTGCTGTTCGTCGTGTGATATCTCCAATGGTTTGAAACCTCTGCCACAGTCTGGAGATCACACACTGAGGCGCATTCAAAATTCAAGCTGCTTCGGTTTGAGATTGACCAGATAACAACATTAAAATAATTCATCGCTCCACAAAAATGTCCAGTTGGCATCTTTGTGACATCTTTCGTATTTATTGATTGTTAAAAACGCTCCGTACCACAGCAATTGTGTAATTTTTGTCTAAACTGGCCATGCCGCCCGAAGCCATTTTATACTCGTTCCGACGTGCGCCGGTGCTTTGCAAATCTTGGCGTTGACTGAACCATTTTACATACGCACAATGTTTTATCCTTGTACCAAGATTCTCCATAAGTGGGTTTGAACCATTGTATCCATATTTACTCCAATTCTTTCGCATTTTACGAATTATGATAAACATTTGGACATGAGAGGGATTTTCAGTGAAATACTTCCGCTACCTACATTTAGCATAACAGAAAATGCCCCTCAGTGGTAAAGTTCTAAAATCGCATTGTATAAACAAACCAAATGACGCCATGTTACAAAAACATTACCATCACCGACATTTAGCTGAACGGAAAAGGCCTCTCGTATGAAATAGAACACCAAACTAATTTTTCTTCTGAAATTAAGAAATCTAAAATCCATCCTTTTGACAGGTTGGGTTGACGTAGGATTAAAACACACGCTTCTTTGTGATGGCCAAGCACTCGAAGTGCCTCATACCTTTCTCAGGAGTGTCTTGTAGAACCGTAAAGTAAAATCCTAAAATAGCCCCTAGGCAAGAATTGAGGTGATCTTTTCCTCGAAACGATCGGTCTCATCTCCTCCATATTATCTATTTCTTTCGAACGGAATGGCGGATGTCTGGGCGTAAAAATAATGCCTTTATAAACTTAAAACTCGGCATACCGTTATTTTTATTAGCCTCATAGCGGAGGTCTAAATTTAAGTTTCCGGGAGGGAATGCTATAGGTTTTGAGTTTCATGAATACGGAAAGGTTTCTGGTCATAAAATACATTCTTGTAACATCGCAAGTTTGGCGTTTAGAAAGATTTGCTCATCGATAGGGAACTTGTCTTCTAACTTGTTTGCCATAAAATTTGATGCTGCTGCTGTCGCGAATCTAACTTTGCGCAGATAAAAGTTACCACCGCTTGCTATCAGTTTTTGTTGAGCGTCGCTTTCACGCGCTTTTTCTGCGCTTTGAATAATTATTTTATGGGGTTTTGTTTTCGGTTTTTTTTTCCTCACTGCCCAAGTCGGAAGTTTTTTTACGGTGCTCAGTTGGGAAAAGTTTTGAGAGAGAAAGAGAGGGGGATATGTAGAGAAAAAAAGACAGAGATGTAGATAGATAGATAGATAGATAGATAGAGAGAGAGAGAGAGAGTGAGAGGTTGAGACAGGGGAAGAGAGAAAGAGAAAGGGAACGAGAGGAGACAAAAGGACGAAGAGAGATATAGAGAAAGAGAGAAGAAATAGACAGTTAGAAATATATATATATATATATATATATATATATATATATATATATATATATATATATATATATATATATTTATATTTATATATATACCCTGATTGATTGAGCAATAATAGCTGAGCAATGATAGAAATAGTCTATAGTCTATCACAGAATAGCTAATTTGTCAATAATAAAATCGTATGCCCTCTCTTACCTGTTTTGGTTGAATATATAACATAATCTTAAGCTCTTTTAACCGTCGACAAATTAGCTATTCCCTGTAATAGCTACATAATTTTGATCATTACTACCGTCTTAAACTTCCTAACTCTAGACGAAATGCAAGAAACTCGCGAGACAGTCACATTTTCTGTTATAACGTTTGACTTGAACGAATTAGCTTTACGCTGATAGCCTCCATTTAATGCTGGTCCAAGAGGTTTACAGTGTATTACAAAATCTGAATATTTAATATACCTGTCTTCTCCCCAACTTTTTTACTGATTATTTTAAAGTTTTTTATTTTTTATGAATTTAAGCTCTATCCCCTACTTATTCTAAAAGGGGAAAAAAAAGCAAATAATTCTATTTAAAAACATTCCCCATCTCAATTCATATCATGCATGAACAATTGCATTCCACATATTTATCACACATCACTGAAATCTGATGCAAACAAAAAAAATATAAGGGCTTAGAAAGGACATTCGATGCTAAGCAATTCGTATGTGGGATGGGCGAGAGATTGAATAGGAGAGAAACATTAATCGAGTTTTAAATATTACGATTGAAAAAACTTGATTTGATCCGATTCTCCTTTGGATAAAGAAAACAAGAATTATCGATTCATTTCCCCAGTATGCGAGACTGGCCTTTTGTGCCGAAAAATTAAGCATATTTTTACTGAATCGAATACAAATAAATCGGATTCATCGTTACTGGTAATTGGATTTTCTGTAAATCAAAATGGGATTCACGGTATTTCCAGCTGCTCTCAATGCACGAAATTGGTATCACAGGCATAGGGGATAGCTTCGAAATAAATCTTCGGGATGAAAAAAATTTATGAAAATGATTTATAAATTTGTTTTTCGGCGACATACGTTTCAGCCAACCATTTTTTATTCTTCTTTTAGCGTAAAAGTAGAGAACTTATGAGAAGTGGCAGTGTTCATAATACACAGGTACTTATAATACACAGGTAAATCAAATTTTAAATTTTTATACAGAAAGTTCAGATTTAATTTATTTATACTATACTGTAGTCTAATAATCATATTAGTCACATGTAGTACTTATTAGTTTTTCTGAAATGTCTCACTTTTATTCCTCTTGTTTGTGTGTTATGTACATTTCTTCTATACAAAAACTTTGTATTTTATGTAATTTTTTTGTACATAAAAATTGTTTACATTTATTTTATGTAAATGTTTTACATACAAAAATTATATACATTTATTTTATAAATGTTTTGTATATAAAAATTGTTTACATTTATATTATGTAAATGTTATGTAAACAAAAATTGTTTACATTTATTTTATGTAAATGTTCTGTACACAAAAATTGTGTAAATTTTTTATGTAAATGTTTTGTATACAAAAATTGTTTACATATATTTATTTTTTTGTTAATAAGAATGGCAATATTTTTGTAAAATTAAATTGGACGGTCAAAGAAATAACTACATTTTTTATGTTAATGGTGACATAAAAAAAATTGAAGAAAGTCACTGATTGAAAATATATGGAAATTACAAATCGTTGTTTAAATCGAAAACCTAGTAATAATTTCACCTGATTTTGTTCATATTTGTTCAATGCCCCAATTCCTCAGTTATGTACTATAAGTTCGGGGAAACAGATAAGAAAAATAACTGGACATTTTTGATGGAATAGAAACACAGTATAATGATTAAAAAGTATTGGATAAAAAACATCCAAAAATCACTCATAGTGAATGTCATTATATCAAAAACCCGTTTGTAATTCAACCGTTTTCGTTTTACTAGTTCAATAATTTCATAAGATACGTACCACAAGATCAGAGAAACAGGACAATTTTGATTTTGATGGAATAGTAATACTATAAAAAGAGTAAAGAGCCCTTGACCAAAAATACCCAGATTAATCATGGTTATTGAAAGGAAATTCTATCAAAAAACTAGCTGACATTTTTAGTTCAATTTTATTGATATAAATTCAGTATTCCCCAGTTACGTACCATAAGTTCAGATAAACCAATAAAGAAACATTTTGACAATTTTTAATGTAATAGAAACGCTATAAAAGATAAAAGTTATTGATAAAAACATGCGGTTGGTTGGGTTTGGTTTTATGGCACAATGGGCCAGCAAATGGACATAACCGCACAAAAAAGCTTTATTGACACTAATACCAAGGCAGGTTCTAGTCCACTGATACAAGATTACCTTAAAAATATCTGGAAATTATTCACCACACACATTGTTGAATGTTCTATCAAAACCCATCTGTAATTTCGTTTCTATTTGTACCACATTTTCACCAATTACATACTATAAGTTCGCAGAAACAGATAAAGAAATAACTTGACAATTTTGATTTTGATAGAATCGTAACACTAAAAGAATCAAAGAACCATTTTCGGGCTCGCATCAGAAGGGTTGTGGGTTCTGTCCTCGGCGGAGCCTACAAATCTGATGATTGCGAGATCGGCGCTTCGACCTGGCTAAAGACCGCCGTGTTCACTAATGGTGACTGGGGCACCTTAAATAGGTCGTGGTCACAATGTCCCCCATGTTCTCATACCAAATCAATACCTCTGGGGGTACCTGATCAGGGGGTTATCGGCCTCTGATTGGGATCTAAATTACGATATGTGTGATTGAGTGGATGTATGAAAGGGACCTTCCTGTAAAACGGATGTGTCATGTATGTCGAGCAAATTCGGACTTCCTCCCAATGGGGCTCAATAACATGGAAGGCGCACCCCCCTCGCCTCTTGCCGTCTTCGACGGGCCTGGCACTCCTCTGGTCTGCCAGTGTAGGCATAAGAAACAACAACAACAAGAACCATTTATATCAAAGTATCCGGAGAACGTTGTTAAATGACTTATCGAAAGCCGGTCGGTAATCAAGTTTCTGCTTGTTCAACAATTTCATCAGTTAAGTATCATAAATTCAGAGAAATAGATAAGGACAATTTTGATTATTTTGATGGAAACGTAACACTACAAAAGGATTGAAGAGATTGGTAAAAAATACCCGGAAACCAATCACCATTGTAAATGTCATTCTCCCTAAAACTAGTTGTAATTTCATCCAATTTCATTGCTATCTGTTGAACGGTTTCTCCAGTTACGTACTATAAGTCTTGTGATACTTAAATCCGGAACAAATTTAATAAGATGGCGGTTTTTGAAGTTTTTTATTTCCATTCCTGCTTTTGTAATATCCATCCAGTTTTCCTGTTTTTAATGCCTTTGCTGCTTCAAAGAAAGGGTTCGTATTTATAAATCGGATTCCCCGGAGTCCGTCTGTCAATCTCGAAGTGAGGTATCCTTGGTAATTACTCCGAGTGTCCAATAACCGTAGCCTCTTCCCATTTTCAAGGTTCACTTCTCTCAGTCAAACAGGCGCTTAAGAAACAATCCATGGAAAGAATCAGTGAAGGGGAAAATCTCATGTCTGTTTCTTTTCCCTCTCTCTTCGGACGGAACTTGTTTCTCGTTTTATTGGCTCGATTCATTTGGTTCAACTAACTGAAGCTTGCCTTTCGTCATTACCTTGCCTCCCTGTGGAGAAAACAGCCTTACATCAAGCAGATGCAGTACTTCCTGTCGAGTTCACGAGAAATCCTTGTAGTGATGTAGTATACAGGGGGATTCAGAAGGTTTTAGACCAACGTAGGTAGGTTAGAAATACCAAATCAAATACATTTTACATGGAAACATATAGCCTTAAACTCCACTTGGAGTTGCGTGAAGTACAGGAAGAATCTATCTATCTATCTATCTATCTATCTATCTATCTATCTATCTATATATATATATATATATATATATATATATATATATATATATATATAACAATGGAATTTTACAGGGTTTGTGTATTTGAGTCAACACAGAGAAATGTCGCGGTCATATTTGAAATCCGAGCAACGCCGGGTTATATATATATACATAACAAATTTGGTACACTTATACTTTAGAACACTGCGGTAAAACATATGCTATTTCTTTCCTATCTTCAGGCTAATCTGCAGCCATGAAAATTGGCACCCAAGTAGTCCTAAAAGTGCCCCTCGAAGCCCCAATTTAAAACCTAAAGTTTGTTTTCCTGTAATAAATGGACATGGACAAGGAAACGCGGTCTAGAGCAGGGATGGGCAAACTTTTTCGGTCGCGGGCCAAAAATCGAAAAAAAAAAAGTTTGGTGGGCCAACATAAATTTTTCTAAAATTTTAAAAACAATATACAAGTATTACAATTTAAATATGTTAATGAGATAAATGAAATTCCGGTTTCATTTTCAAAGTTCCTTACATTGATTGAGGTTCGAAGTGAGATGTACTGATTCTAAGGAACGAGGCTAAATGCTCATCTGTCAGTCTACTTCTGAAATAATTCTTTCTAAGGTTCATAGTTGAAAACACTTGTTCACATATTTAAGATGAAGCAAACATAGCACTGATTTTCTGGGCGTGATATATTAAATTTGGGAAATTTACTTTCGATAATGATTTGTAAAACTCTAATTTTGGCATATTTAGAAACAACTGCATGAGATGATTGTTAGATTACAACTCAATTAATTCAAGCTGCAAATCTCACCTCACTGCTTCACAATTTACGTTGAAAGGCATGGTAAAACTATCAAATTCTGTTTGAATTACACTGAAATCTTGAAATCTGCGTTCGAACTCAAAATGCAGTTTTTTCAAGCCATCTTCATAATTCTTAAGTTTTTCTTCATTTACTGAGGGTATTGAATTTAACCTCGAGAAATGAGACAGGTCGTTCTTAGCTAGCTGCCCAGCAAACAGATTAAGTTTAAAAGCTTTGAGATGGGCCCAGATATCGTCGATAAATTGATTTTCCCCTTGCATCTTGACATTCAAGTTGCTCATCTGACAAAGAAGATCTGTGAAAAATGCAAAGTCCGAAAGCCATTCTGTATCTTCTAACATTTCGCACTCCGCAGAACACTGTTTCTCGTGGAAGAACGACACAATGTCGTCTTTCAGCTGCGAAACTCGCTCGAAAACAGATCCTGCACTAAGCCACCTTACTTTCGTGTAATACAGTACATCAGAGTATTCAGATTGCACGGACTGAAGAAATTCTCGAAATTCGATCCGCGGGCCGGATAAAACCTTCTGGGGGGCCGGAGTTGGCCCGCGGGCCGTAGTTTGCCCATCCCTGGTCTAGAGGGTTTGTATATTTGAGATAACGCAGGGAAATGTCGCAGTCATATTTTAGCTGTCACGGTAGGAAACACGTTTTACAGGGTTTGTGTATTTGAGTCAACACAGAGAAATGTCGCGGTCATATTTGAAATCCGAGCAACGCCGGGTTATTCAGCTAGTAAAAAATAAGGGAATACATGCAAGGTATAACAACATGTGGTACGTTCACGCCGCTAAAACTAACATATGAATTCCACCACCCTCTGCTGATAATATTTTGGTTCCAATGATTGAACCCGTTGAATATAAAAGTGGTGTAACAACTCTACGTCTAATGAACGCCACACTCTGGGATGAAGTACACCAATGTACGGGGAAATAACTCTTGTACTTGTACTTAGTTTAAGGTCAATTTAGTGTACGACCGCTTCTTCCATGCTAGGACTTGCGTCGTTTTGTCCTAACCACAATGACTGTTTATTGCGAATAATCCCCGTTCACACAATCGGGTGAAAACGTTCGAAGATGGAGCCCGCGTCTGGGAACCATTCACGGTACAATACCACGGCGTCTCACCCGTTTTCATTAGCTGCTCCTTACGCCAAGTGCATATCTTCCATCTCAGATTTACAGTAACGATACATCCTAATCCTGCAAAGTCAATGACTCGAATGACGATGACTCTGGCTGCCCAACTCAATTTATAGCAAGCAACGGCTAAACAGCAACAAACAATTCTTCAAAAAGTGTAATCAACATGTGACGTGATTACTCTGTGAAGAATTGACCTGGTTGGTTAATGTGGTATCTTATCGCCTCATTTGACGATATATCTTATAATAGGGTGGATGTGTCAATGTTCATTCATATAGTGCTTTGAGTAAATTGATGAATTCACCTAAGTCTGCTAATATAACGCGTGGACCAATCAGTTGACGAATCAATCAAATGGCATATTTCTCCGTTCCGTGAACCAATCAGGTGATGAATGCTTGTTTGCAATGGGCAGACGAAAGTTGTTTAAGGGTCACGGGACTACTAGTTTTGGTTACATGAGCCCAGGCACATGTAAAGGTTACTTTTGTTAGTACTGTATGGTCACTCTTTTTTTTTATATTTGTTCTTTATTTTTATATGTAGGTAGGTACACAACGGGGTATTGTTGAGGGTCCGGAATCAATCTCGAAGAGAAAAATCTGAGGATAGCACTTTGCAGTTTCCAACCACGGTCCTACAACCCACAAGAGATTATGAAAAGTACGAAGATTTGTGTTTATTATTATTGATTTTGAATTTTGATGTATAATAATTTGCAAATATAATAATGGCGCATAATCAAGCTCAATAAATCAGTCTTCTGGGATAACTTAAACGTTTTACTCACTGAGTACTTTATAAAAGAGAACGGAGTGTTTATTTAATCACGGATCTAAATCTTAAAAATGATTCCAATCTTTTTAAGTGAAAGCGCTTGACATTATATCAATCACGCAGGTAACAATTACTTTCTAATCATCAGTAGCGCATGGCCGCGCATGTAAAAAATTCATTCATATAGTGATACTTCACGCTAAATTGTGCTTCTTAATGATGAGTGATTGCGTTAATTTCTGTTATTTTGCAGTTTCGTGTATGTTCTCCTCCGTAATATACACTCCTTTCCAAAAGTTAAGCACAGAATGCAAATACAAAATCCCTAGCCAAATACGCAATGGCTTTACGTTGAATATGAAAATCGGACTTATGGTACGAATGACACGTTCATACTGTGGAATGGTATGTTAGCTAGGTAGGTAGTTTAATTAGCTACGCACTGGCGATTGGCGACGGTCTGGGATCCATCCCAAAAGGAAAGATCCGACGACAATATGTTAAAATTTTTAACCATGGTCAGTTGACGTGAGTTGGCCCTCTAGTATGCAAGCCTCCACAACACTCTAAAGTGAGAATATTTGAGGCCACGGCAGATTTAACGTCCACCAGACCTCTTTGTATACCATTGTCTTTGATTGGATCGAGTTTCGAGCTCGTTACTCTTCTAATCGCTGCCCACTGCAATGCTAGGAGAATTTTCTTTTGCTAAACGTTTTAGGGGGTTGATTGGAATTACATTTTCTTTGTTCTAACGAATTGGTGCAGCATTCATGGAAGCCCTGAATCCCCTAACTAGCCCTTCAAGTGGTTTTGGCGAGATATCTCGTCCGTCCTGACAAAAGTTGCTAAAGACGAGATATCTCATCATTAATGCATTGTGGATTCTTTGATAATGACGAGATTTAGATCCGGTCAGTTTTCATCTAATAATGACCTATCTCGTCGATCAAAAACTGGTCAGTTTTGCTACTGACGAGATGCTTGGTCGAGACAACCACCATGAGGGTTAAAAAGTTAAAATTCAATGGCCAAAAAAACATTTTCAATGGAACCTGTAGCTAAAACGACGATTTTTGATGGTAGAACTGAATGACATGTCTGTTTTAACGTTCTTGAATTTCATCTCAAAATTCAATTGATGATGCCACATCCTTTCAGACGCATATGGTTTGGTGCTATTGTTGGTTAATGCCGTTTGTCATGGGCCCTCCCCAATGGGTACTTCAAAAGACTTTTCTCTTCGTTAAAATTGAATTGATATAAATCTCTGTGATAGCGAAAGAAAATTTTATTCTATCATTTTGATGGTTTTATATTTACAACAATATAAAACATAGTAAATAGATAAGTACAGGTGACCCTCTTATAACACGGTCAAATGGTACCGCGTTATAAGGAAACCGTGCTATACGAAACATGGGGGGTTCCTACAATTTTGTGTATTTGGTACCGTGTTATATGGAAACCGTGCTATAGGACAGTTCGTGTTATATAGAAACCGTGTTAAGCGAAACTTTGGAATTATATAAAAAAAGAAATTGGGTTCCGTGTAATAAGGAAACTAAAACCGTGTTTTACGGAGTACTAAAAGCATAGAAGTTAACATATTTCTTTGTATTTTAAATAAAGTTACATAAGGGATCATTAAATAATACATACATTAACTCTACTACATAAGCGTGTTTTTCTGTGAGTGAGATTTTTGACTCTTCTGATTTCAAAATGTCACTGCTCATAGGTTTTAATTGATTTCTTCGAAATTTTATTTTGATAATCCCTGCAATCTGTTGCACATATCTAAATGCTAATAACAAATTCATCATGCTTACAAATTTCAAAATTTTGGTTTAAAATGTTACTTAATTACTGTTATAAATTGTTACTATGCGGTTTTTGTAGTCTCTGACGTTTTAGTACCCAATTTCTTTTGCTTCTAAATTTTAAAATTTTGGTGTAAGACGTTGCTTTGCCTATGCATTTTTGTAGTCTCAGGCGTTGTACTAAAATTTATTTTTGCTTTACGATTGAGTGAGCAAATATTAAGAGAGAGTTCATTTGATTCATATGTATGTAAACTATTATGTGAAATAGAATTTTCTCAATACATAGAAAATTAATGCACATGGATCCTAAAATGTTTTGTTAATTTATCGAAATTTTGTTTATAATCCTATAACTGTTGTTAATTTATCGAAAACACATTTTAATAACCACCGTACAAATTAATAGTTTTGGACTAAAATTCATGTATAGGCATTTTGGAAGAAAACAGTCTGCAAATTTTACAACAAGCGGATAACAACCGTAAAAGTTTGTTTTGAAAATCCAGTCCCCTGAAGGTGGTGTTGAGGGCATGTGTCTTAGAGATAAGCGCAATGGTGCAATGTTATCTCCACAGAGGAATCCAGATTTGCCCTAGATTAGGACAATAGATGTACCAGTCTGGAGAAACAAAACACTTATAACCAGTTCAGCAACACCGTTAAACGTACATCTTTAGACGTGGTGGTGTTATGATGTAAGCCGAATTTCCATTGTGGTACCACATCAGCCTGCACGTGTTCTCAGGCTTTACTTTGATGGACAGGATATATTGTGTCCTTGAACTCCATTTGAGAATTCATGCTGAAGCAGTTAGACTAGATTTGTTTGATGGACAATAACGCTCGTCGACATAGAGGAAAGCTTGTGTAAGCGTACCTCCTTGAGAGCGGGGGTGTTGTTCCGAAACAGTATCGGCGAAAAAACACTTCCGTCATCTACATTCAGTTTGACAGGAAATGTCTCATGTCGCTGACAATGTTATATCACCCATTCCCAGAAGAGTCGCGACTTATTAATCGGTTACTGTATATTTCAATAACAGGAATTCGGAATTATTTCTGTTTTTAATTGTCGAAGTGCTGGAAACGTATTCCAAAAACGAGCCAACTGATGTCACGCTCAGAACTCGTATGGCCGAAAAAACACTATCGTCGCCTGCATTCAGTTTGACAGGAAATGTCTCATGTCGCTGTGCATGTTATATCCCCTATTCCCAGAAGAATCGTAATTTTCAATCGATTACTGTATATTTCAATAACAGGAATTTGGAATTAGTTCTGTTTTTAAGTGTCGAAGCGCTGGAAACGTATTCTAAAAACAAGCCAACTGATATCACTCTCAGAACACGCATTGCCGAAGAAACACTACTACCACCCACAATCAACTTGACAGAAAATGTCTTTCATGTCGCCCTCCAGGGTATATTCTTTTCTCCAAGATATAACGAGGGAATGCTGTACTTTTCTAAAACATAACTTTCGTCAATCGATGAAAGCTGAGATTATTTTTCTCTGCGTATCGGATCTGACGGTTGGACTTCGACCGTCTTCGGCATGGAGTCGACCCCACGATTCGACCGCCACTAATGAAGAGCGCAGCAACAGTATGTCGAATTGTCTTTCAGCGACACAAGTGGACGCGGAATGAATGGCAAATGATCACCAGCGGAGACAAACAACTGCGTAATTTCAATGGAATAGATTTCCCCAGACAAGAGAACCCTCCCGAAATAAATGCAAATCATATCTTAAGGAAGTGAAATCGTTTTCATTTAAATTCAAATACCGATGATTTTTTGTCTTGTCTCTCCCCCTGACGGAATAAATGGATCCAATTCCATGCCGTCCCGCAGACTGGAGCTCATTTATTTTCCTTCCTTTCCCCCGAATAAAGGAGACTTTTTCAAAAAGATCATCCGTGCAGCAGGAATGTATCGGTTCCGTGTGCTGGGAAAACAAAGGGGCTAATGGAAATAAAGTCATAGGAATCGGATTGCTAAGTGAAATGGTTTCCATATATCATTGTAAAAATGCTAAATCGTGCTTCAAAAGGTAATTGCGAGTTTTTCCATACCCATCACTATGGCGATGGGGTGCAGGTATCTTCTCATATGCAAAGGAAAGCTTCATGTGGAAATTCGTGATGGATTTTTCTGTCAGAAGCTGTGTTTGGTTCAGAGAATCATCCACTGAGCAAGTTCAAGAGGGTCACGAATGAGCCCCATGATGCAAAAATCTGTCTGGGATTACATTAATCTTATGTATATATAGGCACTAGGCTTTTAAATGGATAGAGTTTGGGGTCATGATGGAAATTTATCTGTTCTGCTTTGACTTTTGGTAGTTGTATTATAAACCATTTAAAAATTCAGAAGCAAAATTACCAATAAGAAAGTTCAAGGGGACCAAGAATGAACTTCATGATGAGATTACATTAACTTTATGTATGTATAGGAACTAGGTTCTTAAATGGAAAAAGTTTGGGATTTTAAAAAATGGAATTCAACGTCGGAACCGTTTAATATTTGGAAGCAAAATTATTGCTATTGGGCAAATAGAAGAGGGTAAAGAATGAATCTCATGATGCATGTCTCGGTATACAACAATGTGATATATATATACAATATCCGGTCATTTTTGCTAATGACGAAATACCTCGTCAATAAAAAATTGTCATATGCCCCTAAAGCAGGAAGGTAAAGTAATTTTAATTAATGTCGTACTATAGCAACACAACGGGCTATTGACGACGGTACGGGATTCATCCTCTAAGCGAAAAATCCGAAGACAACACCACGTAATTTTGAACCACGGTCAGATGACGAGGCAACACCTGAGATGGTACCCCACTCTCCAAACTTCCACACCAACCCAACGTGAGGACTTTCGGCCACGTCAGATTTAAGGTGCACCAGTCGCCTTTACACCATACGCTCACAAATACCCATGCACTGACCCGGATTCGAATCAAGAACCTTTCTATCTACAGGCTAACACCTTAACCACCAGACCCAACAGATCGGTCCAATAGAAGGAAGATCAAAGAAGGAAAGGCAAATTCTCCCTTGCCCAGAACAGGAGACAGTTTGTATAGGTTTTGGCACGAGAGGTCACTACACAGGTCAGTTTCCGACGCGAAGATAAGCTACCAGGAGGGTTAAATGGATTGAGTTCGGAGCATGTGGCGGAATTTTGGAGCTGTGCTTCAATTTTTGGTTTTTGAGAGAAGTTTGCATGTTTTTACTTGAATACTTTTGAATGTATAAATTTTAAACCTTGTCTCATCTTATATGCTTTATTTTGGCTGAACGCGCTTAAGCTAAAGTGGAAGAATCCGAACGCTGCATTGAGACATAACTCAAAAATGCATCAAAATCAGGTATCTTATGCGAAGGAAAGCGTCACGTTAAAGTTCGTGATGGGATTTTTTTTGTCAGAATTTGTGTTTGGTTCAGAGAATCCTACACTGGGAAAGTTGAAGGAGACCTCAAATAAGTCATGAGATCTGACTATAAATAAAAAAATTTTCAATTCAAGACTCCACATACACATGGATAACTGCATAGCTAACTACTAGTGAGAAAATATTCAAATTTAAGGAAGGAAAGTCCTATAAAAATGTGCAAATGTTTTACATCAAAATCCAAAGACTGAAGTATCAGTCACTTTATTATCCTCCCAAAACAAGTACTGGGAGGCAGAACTGTGCTGGCGAAACCCCATAAAATTATTGACTAGCTAAAGTGGCTCAGTCTCCTTGAACTTATTCTTAGGATGGTGCGTATATACCATTTTAAATATGGATATTTAGGGATAATACAGTGACTGCTACTTCAGCGGTTAGATTTTGATTCAAAATATTTGCATATTTCTTTTGAAAATAAATTCCTTAAATTTGAGTCTATACTCACTAGTACTTAGCTCTGTAGTTTTACCCATGTGGATGTGGACTCTGAAATTGAAAATTTAAATTTAGAGTCAGACCCCAAATAAATGCTGCTTTGTATTCCAGATATCCTGTGAATTTTACCAGCACATTGTATATATCGGCTATAGGTTCTTAAATGGAAATAGTTTGAGGCTTATTATGGAATTCTATGTCGGAACTGTGCTTTTATTTTTGGTGGTTGAGAGCAATTTTCGGGTTTT
Organism: Metellina segmentata; assembly: GCA_947359465.1. NCBI lineage: Eukaryota > Metazoa > Arthropoda > Arachnida > Araneae > Tetragnathidae > Metellina > Metellina segmentata. The sequence continues at coordinate 38,107,082 of OX375872.1, forward strand.
TACTAGAATAGTTTTAAATGTATACATTTTAAACTTTGTCTCATCTTATATAGTTTGATTTGATTGGACGTGCTTAAATCCAGAGGGGAGTCTAAACAATGAACAGTGGAACCAAATCCAATAAAGTACTATATCCAATACTATATAGAGCTGTTCAAACATGACATGCTTCAATTTTTGTCCCCATCTTAAGACCGCTTCACATCAACTGAATCCGGGGCAAATTGAATCGATTAGAAACTCAGTAATCACGATTGACGAACCAATCTGTTCTTCCATAAGAATTGGTTTATTAATCTTATAACCTTTCACACTGCCTGAATCCGGATCGTTTCGCTGAAATGTACCTAAATCTCAATCTGACAGTTTCTAGTGGATTCAGATTGATTTGGACTGACTAGTATTCTGTTGGCGTGAAGGAGCCCTTATGCAGTTTGCTTTGATTGGATGAGTCTAGCTCCAGTAGACAATTTCAAACGATTCACTAGGAAAAAATTTAGAACACGATAAAAGTGGGATTTTAAGAAATAATTTATGATTACCTGCAATAAATTACGATATGATAGTCATTTTCTATTCAGCTATATAAAGTAACGACATTGTTACTGCTGTGATACGGTGTTTCCTGTATGTATTCTGAACGTGTTATCAATTGGATTGTTTTTCGAATAAGATTTCAGCATTTCGCCAGTAAAATTTCCGAAGAGTGAATTCCGGATTGCTATATACACTACCCAACAATAATGGACCGGACAGCGCGATATTATAATATAAGGGAAATAATACATGCTTTAATAGGGGGATGGTCTCCGACGTGCTGCAGTTACACTAGCAACCCTTCTGGACATACTTTCAACAAGGTTTTGATACACAGCTATGGGTATTTGTGTCCATTCCCGCTGAAAGAATGTCGCCAGATCAGCTGTAGATTTCAGACGTGGTTCTCTTGTCCGTAAGCGTCGCTCTAACTCGTCCCACAAAAGTTCCATGGGGTTTAGGTCGGGACTCTGAGTAGGCCAGAAAAGACGTTTTACATCCATATCTCGATAACACTGCTCGACGGAAGCTGCAACATGACACGGAGCGTTGTCTTCCTGGTAGTAACATTCGTCCATTCCATAAAATGGCCAGAGCGTAGGAAGAACCTGATTGTCCAAAATGTTCATGTCGAAGTCGGCGTTGAATTGACCAGCAACAACATGCAAAGGTCCCAGGCAATACCACGAAAAACACCCCCAAACAAGTAGTCGTATTTTATGCAAATCCGCTGGCGTCCGGTTCATTATTGTAGGGTAGTGTAGTTGTTTGGTCATCGTCAATTATATTGAACACCAAACGTAGAAAAAATGGCGATGAACTACACTCATGTCCATAAATTAAGGATAATGCCAGCTCCGGCAAATAAAGGTTCAGAAACAAAACAAACGTGACTTATTCATAAAGCCCAATTATTAAACAAAATATAAAGAACAAAAGAGATGGTGTATGTATGATACCATTCATAAAAACTACGATTTTTGCTCACTGGAGCATTTACAAAAAATATCGACCTAACAAAAACTTAACAGGGCATGGTTGGTATGATGGTTAATGCACTGTATGTCTCCCATACGATGAAATACACTCCGTACAACGCCTAGGCATGCTGGAGATCATATTATGGAGCTGATCTTGGGGAAGATCACTCCACTCAGCAAGGAATGCTCTCCGAAGATCCGGTTCACATGTAGGAGGGGGTTGACGGGCTGCAACTCGTCGGTGAAGCATGTCCCACACATGCTCTATCGGATTCAAGTCAGGAGAGAATGCTTTCCATTCCACACGTGTGATATCCTCAGATTCAAGGCATTCGTTTATAATGTTTGCACGGTGAGGACGGGCGTTGTCATCCATAAACGCATCCAAAAATCATCCGTGTGATTCTGAATTATCTTTAATTTATGGACATGAGAGTACATTTTAAGTTAATCCCGATGTGTATTATGCGAGAGTGTTTCAACAGCAAAAGTAAAATCTTTGCATACCGTTTGGTTTGTTTGTTTGTACTGAAAATTTCTCTCATTGTAAAAGTCATTTTGGAATTATTTTCAAAATAATCATCTACTTGCTTTGCATGCTTTAAAACATTCTATTATTTTTAATAATTGAATAAATAAATTCTGAAAAATTTATTAATACAAACTATAATAATTCCTTTTTATTTTCATTGCATTTGTTCTATATTTACACCTGCATTTAAAGATCCATGGATCCTCAGAATTGATGATCATGAATATTTGACTTAAATTCTATCACCATGGCAGATGTTTTCACCTCTCAGCATCTCCAACAGCATCAAGGTTGATTCAAGTATGGGAGGAATTTTCAGTGCGAACAAAAACTAGACGGAAAGTGATGATTCTACTTCTAGTATGAAAAAAATTGTGTCTATGACGGTACATATCGGGGTTACCTTAAAATGTAATTGATCGGCAATTGGGCAATGTTTGGCGTTTAATCTAATAATTAGCAATAATCAATCCGATTCGGAATTTATTCTTTTAAATATTTATCGGCGAAGTGCTGAAATCACATTTGAAAAAAAAAAAAAAAAGCCAAGTGACGTCACATTGAGAAAACATACAGGAACAATGGCAACAGAAACAACTCCACCATCTGCAATGAGCTTGACAGAAAGTGCTTCTCATAGGCGAGTGTATATTGGACGGACTTTGGATTAATCCATTCGGGATTGGGGGTCATGGTAGCCCATTTGGAAGAGTGACGGAGGCATTGGCAATCGGAGGGTTGGGAGTTCAAATCCAACCAAAAACCGTCGTGTACAAAGGGGGGTGGTGCACGTTGAATCTGCCATGGCTTCAAATGTTCTAACGTTTTCGTGGTGTGGAACTTTGGAAAGTGGGATGCCATCTCAGGTGACCTCATCATCTGACAGTGGCTTAAAAGTAAGTGTTGTCTTCGATCCTTCTCTTTGAACCGTCGTCAATATCCCGCTGTGTTGCTCCAATGTGGCGTTAATTAAAAATGCATACCATTCGGGATTTAATCAGGATAATCGACAATAGCTTGTTGTGTTGCTCTAGTGCGACGTTAATACAACTACCTATTTATCTACTTACCACCATCCTGAAAGCACACCAGTGCCATTCCTGCGGCACAACGATTGAAAATAACTGCTCTTAGCACGTTTCTCTATCGTAATTTGGGGTTCGTCCCCTCTTCGCTTTCACGGAGCCTTTTTATGACAGTTCAATTCATTTGATCGGGTTAGAAAAGAGATGATTCTTTCTTACATCTGTAATAATCACGTCTCCATGCGAGACACAAAAACATTTCCCGCAATAGAATGTAAATAGATATTTTTCTGGCCACTCGTAGGGAACCTCTGTGTGAAATAGGTTCTTTTAATGGCTGGCGATCGAAATAAAAATACATTTTCTTGTGGCAATTATGTCCCATTCAATTTCCTTTACGTTTTACTCTCGTTTCGCTTCGACTTTGCTTTGAATTAAAAGAAATGCTGTCAGTACATTTTCTTTAAATCTGTTGTCTTCCTTTTTATTACTCGGGATTTTTTCTTCCTTGTGGGCCAATTATAAGAGATTTGGAGAAATGAATAAAACCCTGGTAGCTTTTGTGCACGCAAAGTACGACGGGAGTTTAAATCGAGAAAAGGTTTATTTAAATTTTCAGATTGCGTAAATTTAAATACTAATGATTCTGGAATATCCGGAATGGATCTATCTGCCCTGGTTATTTTTACCACTGTAGTTTTAAACTCTACCTTTAGCAAGGTGTGCTTTAAGATTTAATATTAAACTTTTATATTTAAATGTGAGTTATGGGTCGCCCCCTCATCTTCAATCCGGGACTCTGTTCCACATACGACTGACCGTGTATCAAGTATTCAAATCAAGGTTCAGTTGACTGGCCCCCTCATGAAATACCATTATCCTGACTGCTCATTGTTTATCTCACACAAATGTAAATGTTTTTTCTTTGAGAACTTACTAACTTATTTTACTTATTTATATAATAAGCATCCCAGCTAGGTCATTGTTTAATTTACACAAATGTAAACGTTTGCTTCTTTGAAAATTCATACCAGCTTAATTTACTTTTATATATATATATATATATATATATATATATATATATATATATATATATATATATATATATATATATATATATATATATATATATATATATATATATATATATATATATATATATATATATATATATATATATGTATATATATATGTATATATATATATACAAGCTACTCATTGTTTGACTTGTACAAATGTAAAAGTTTGTTTCTTTGAGAACTCACTAACTTATTTTACTTATTTATGTTAATTTGTATCCTAGATACTCATTGTTTGACTTGTACAAATGTAAAAGTTTGTTTCTTTGAGAACTCACTAACTTATTTTACTTATTTATGTTAATTTGTATCCTAGATACTCATTGTTTGACTTGTTCAGGTTACAAAAACAAACTTGCACAATTGTAAAGGTTTGTTTCTTAGCTAATTTATATTACTTATTTATATTAATATCTATACCAGCTACTCAGTGTTAACTTTGCACAAATGCAAAAGTTGTTTCTTTGAGAACGTACCTACTTATTTTACTTATAATAATATGTATCCCAGCTACTCACTAGCTTGTACAAACGTAAAATGTTTTCCTCTGCAAACTTATTTTGCTTACTTATCTCAATATGTTTTCCAACTAGTCATTGCTTAACTTGCACGAACGTAAAAGTTGCTTCTTTTAGACTTTTTCAACTTAATCTACTCTTATTTAAATTAATATACATCCCAGCTACCACTAACATGTACAAATGGAATATGTTTTCCTTGGCAAAAATGTATTTTAGTTATTTATACCAATACATCACAGCAGCTCATTACTTAACGTACACAAACATAAAAGGTTTTTCTTGGAAACATTATTTTATTTTACCGAAATGTATCCCATCAACTCATTGTTTAACTCGCACAAATGTAAAAGTTGTTTTTTTGAGAACTTCTTACCAACTTATTTTTCGTAGTTTCACTATTACGTATCCCAGCTACTCATGAACTTGCAACAAAATGTAAAACCTTTTCCCTTTAAAAACATAGTTTACTTATTGATACTAATGTGTCCTAGCTGCTCGTTGTTTTACATGCACAAATGTAAAATTTAATTTAAAATAAATTTTTTCACAAGGAAATTAATAATTTATTTTAGGTGGAGTGAGTTGTGTTGAAGTCTCTCTCTCTCTCTTGGTCTAGCTGGCGGTTAGACCAGGAGGAATTAGCAACAGCAATGCAACAAGAGATTTCACTGGAGGATCAGTATTTTCCAGAATAGGCAACTGCCATAACTAACGTTGGAGAAACAGAACTTAGAAGAGTACTTTGAATAATTTAAAGAACTGAATACGGAAAGATCTATCCATGGCTGCTATAGATTTCACTGGTTATAATCTTTCCGCATTTTCCAGAATGTCACACCACTAAAGTTGACGAAACTAAATTTAGAAGAGTATTTGAAGAAGTTAAGACAAATACACGGATAATATATCCATGGCACAAGAGATTTCACTTGATATATTCCATCCGTATTTCCCAGAATGCTATAACTAAAGTTGGCGTAACTAATCTTAGAAGAGTATTCAGAGAAATAAAAAAAATAATTGCACACGGAAGGCTACCATGGCTACAAAAGATTTCATTGGACACATTCCTTTAGAATTTCTCTGAATGCAACCACAAAATTGGAAATAACTTAGAATAAACTTAGAAGAGGTAGTACTTAGAGAAATTAAAGAACACGGAGGGTCTATCTATGTGTGTTTTAATTAGCCACCACTAAACTTTCTCAGGGTAATTAAAAAAAATTGGAAATAAAATTACGATGATTTATTGAAGAAGCTTGGGTGCAAATATTAAATTATAAGTGTGGAATCCTCGTTTTTTGCGGCATTCTATAAAAAACAGTCATTTGTTTAGCATAATTTAAACTGGAATTATAGCAAATACACATCCAGCATACTTACGGTGATTAAAATGGTCATTATTTAAAGAAAAAAACTCTCCCAGAGTTTAGTTTCTTTCGCTGTCTACAACCCGAAAACTTACATTTTCGGAATATTAAACCTGCCCATAAATACTTAATTGAAAAATGCATCCTACCTTGCATTCTCATGCAACCTTTTTTGAAAAATCTTGGGTATTCTTTTGTTTTATGAGAATGAAGAGCTTTTAAGCGGATAATTAAACTTTTTTCGCGAATCCGCTGCTGCAAAAGCCTCATCCTCTTCCAATTGTTGAGTTCCTGATTTTTCCCTCGGAAAATCGTTGCTTAGCATATGTTTTCTCGGCTTAAAATCCCAAACGCCCTTTTTTTACTCTCCCGTGCTCTAGTACATGCATCAGAGACTCGTAGCACAGGTGTTCTCGAGTTTCCCGAAATTACATCGCTGCTTCGAAAGAAATCTGATTTCTGTAGACACTCGGTGCCTACGCAAGTGTTCTGGTATTCAGGAAGGCCTCATCCGCAGGAAACATTTTGGGGACTACTTCTCCCTATTCTTCTCTGCATAGGCTTACTTCAAAGAGGTAGTACTTACTAGAATGTTTACGATACACTAAGGTGTTCTTTTGAAGTATTTACTTATAAATATTTCATCTTACCTACGTATGCACCCATACTGTTATCAGCAACAGTACTTTTTAAAGACTTAAACAGAGATAGGTGCTTTACTACTTAAATGAGTTAAGCTCCTATCTCTCCTGTAGACATTTGGCGCCTACAAGAAAGATATTGAGAAAGGCCTCACTCTCGCGCAGGAAACATTTTGGGATCTACTCCTCTTCCCAAAACGAAGGCCTACTTTAAGGATAGGTTTTACTTTACCGCTAAGTTTTTGTGACACATTAGTGTTAACTTGAAATATTTTACAAATACAATATTTCATCTTGGCTATGTATACATCTCTACTATTATAAAAGGAAGTGTGTAACAAGTGAACTATAAGCGCAGCGTCAGCTGCAGAGCTATAAACCTCCGAACTAAAAGTGAGAACCAAAACTAAATCTAACCCCTGCTCCGATCAAGGACACTCTCAGGAGGTCAGGGAGTTATCGGCTGCTTAGAATAAAGACACGTCGTAGCGTCCGTTATGTCGGGTAGTTATGAAAGGTTATGTAAATAGTATATATTGTGTCCACGTTATGTAAATTAGATTAATAAATGTTTGTGAGTGTAATGAGAGTTTGTCGCTTGTTCGCTCGCTTCAAGGAGGAATTTCTCAGCACACTGTCACAAGTGTTTGTTTGTCTGTTTGTTTGTTTCACGGCCGAAAAATCCTGACGATCTATAGTTCTTACAGCAATGAGATATGGCACACAGGTAGTCCAAGTGTTTTGCAATTTTTGGATCGGTGCGAAATTTTAAAATTCAATCTAGAAGATTTTTAAATGAATTTAATAGTTTTATTCTCTACCTGTTTCTTCAAACGCGTTTCGTCCGGACGAAAGAAGAAACCCCTTAAAATTAACTTTTTCTACCCAAGTGACCGTCATTTATATTTTCGCAAGAGATTGTGACGTCACTTGAAATTTCTTCCCCCCCCCCCAGATTGCATATTCTGTCCTTCGCGTTAAAAAAAGAAACATATTACATGTCCTGTCCCCTTCTCGGCGAAGAAATGAAAAATATATCGACTGGGATTGTTAAGTTTTTTTCGTAAAATCGGAATCGCTGAAAACAGATTGAAAATTTCAACGGATTTGAAATCTGCGGAAAATTTCACTTAAGATTGTTACCTAAAAATATGATTTTCTTTAAATAAATTATTTTCAAATAGAATATATCTTCAACGGATTTGAAATTTGCGGAAAATTGTACACCAGATTAATACCTTTCATCACAGCGTTGTCCGTGGTGTTGGTTTTTTAAGCAAACCAACACCACGGGCACCGGCAACGCCGGCTTAGCCACGCAGTGGCTAGTTCATACTATTATCAGTAACAGTGCTTTTTAAAGATCAACAGGATCTTAACTCATAAGTAGTAAAGCTCCTATGTGTCCTACAGACATAAGGTGCCTATGCGAGTGCTTTGGTGTTCAGAAAGGCCTCATATATGAAAGAAAATTTCTGGGGTCTATTCCAAACGTAGGCTTACTTTAAGAGGAGATTGTAGTTTATGTAAATTTTTATAATACACTTGCGTTGATTTGAAATATTTAAGAAATAAATAGTTCACCTTACTTATATGGATACAATCACACTGTTAAATGTAACAATGCTTTTTAAAGGGATATAGGAGTAAAACATTTTATAAAAGTGAGTTAAACTCCTACCTCTCCTTCTGTAGACATTTGATGCCTACACGAATGCTCCGATATTCAAGTATGCCTCATCGCGCAGTACATATTTTGGGGACTACTCCCCTGAAAACGCTGGCTTACTTTAAGAAGAGAAAGTACTTTATTAAAAAATTTGCTATATACAAGTGTTTATTTGAAATAGTCTGCAAATGAATACTTAATCATACGTATTTTGTAACAGTTCTTTTTAATGGTAGATAGGAGCTTAAGTCCTATCTACCAGAGATAGGAGCTTAACTTATTTACTTAAGGAGTTAACTCCTATCTCTCCTTCTGTCGACACTCGGTGCCTACACGAGTGCTCTGTTATTCAAGAAGGCCTCAAACATGCAGGAAATATTTTTGGGACTACTCCCCTCTAAACACAAACTTATTTTAAGAGGAATTCTATGCCACATCTCACAAACTTCAACTAGTAAGCTGCGTGGAAAGTCTCTTAAAGCGGGTTGATTTGCAATTATCAACGTGAAAATCGTGTTCTAGATGCTTCCATGAATGGTATCGCTTTATATATGCACTGGCAGACGCAATTAGTGCCATGCATAGGTGGTGTTGCTATGTATTTAGCATAGGCTATTCTCTACCAGTTGTTCTGACACTTCAGTGTATGCAATGCATGAGTGTGAACTTTATGTATGTCATGTATTTTATGAGAGCACTTTTTAACCTATGAATAAAACTTGCTCACCATTAGTACTCATATGCAACCGAATTACTTAGCTATAAAATAGTTAAAGTTACATAATTGAAGGAATTAGTTGTCACACACCTGTTAAAGAAACCAGTTAAAGAACACCAGTTGAGAAAAGGATATTTCAGTGACTGTTTATTACGAAACATAGATTCCTAACTTTCTACAAACCCCGGGAAATGTAATATAGCTACAATTTTTTATTGCATGTTTGTGTGGGAAAAGAATCACTTCAAAACATAATTTCAGTCCTTATTCCTTACGAAATAAGTAATCGAATCATCCTTCTACAAGCTCATGTAAGGGAATAATTATTGCTTATTGTTTGGTAGTGGGGAAACATCACTTGGAGACGACATCAGGTCTGTCGTTCTTACTTGCGAACTAAATATTTGAATCAGTTGTAGTTGAATTCACAATTTGAGATGAAGGTATATTCCAATTCTTCTGCAACCTCAGGTAAGGGAATATTTTCTATTACTTCATGGTCTGATTAGGGAAAACCGTCATTTCAAGACATCAGTTTTGTCATTCTTTACGAACTAAGTATTCAAATCTGATGCAGTTGACTATTTCCACAAAACCGAGGTAAGGGAATAATTACTATTCCATATTGTCTGATAAAGTGGGAAAAACATCACTTCAGTCACTGGTACTTACGAAATAAGTTCAGGTAAGGAAATTGTTTTTTATCATTTGATAGTGGGGAAAACATCACTTCAGTCACATGTAGGGATTGCTATCCGATCCGACATCATTTAGCTACCTATCGGATCCGATAAACCCGAATTATTAAAAAATTAAATAATCGATTATTCAAATCCAACTTTAAAGTCGCAAAATCGTTTATTAAGCAATCGATAATTAATTGTTGGTGACTGATTTCCTACCTATGGATAATTATTAATAAAGTTGTTTCTCTAATGCTAAAATAAACGTTTTGTTTGTCAATTTGGAATAATATTCTTTTTACCTACTTTCACTCAGCCGATTTTGGAAAAATACATACTGGTTAGATAGACGTATTAACAAAATTCCAATCCGGCCGGATCCGACCGGATTGAAAATCGTGCCGGATTGCAATCCCTAGTCACATGTCATTGCAAAATAAGTATTTGAATCCTTCTACAAGCTCAGGTAGTGGGGAATATTTTCTATTATTTACAGTCTGATAGTGAAAAAAACACCCCTTCATTCACTGGTCCTTACGAAATAAGTATTCAGATCCTTCTACAAGCGCAGGTAGGGAAATATTTAGTATTCCTTATTGTCTGATAGGGGAAAAACATCGATTCAAGACATCATTTCAGCTGACATTCCTTACGAAATACGTATTCTAATCCTACAAGCTGTAGTTGGGCAATATAGCTACTATTCCTAATAGTCTGTTAGAGGGAAAACATTGAACGATGGGTGACAAAGCTGAAATCGAATGAGGGGTCCTTTCGAATTCCTAAACTGCCAAGAATAATCATATTCGGCAAAAAAATCGCTTTCATTATCTATTCAACATTCACTAATACAGATAACGCGCATTTATCAAACTCGCTACCAATTTATTTCCCTCTTTGTAATACGAGCTTCACTTCCTTCGACTAAAATCTCATTATATAGAAGGGCAAAAAGGATATTACATTAAGCTGCTACGTCACATCAATTTCAGGGCTCCATGTTAAGTCTATGGCGAAAGGATTATTTTATCAAGATGATACATTATTTAAGCAGAGGATGATCATTTTTACTCGGCCGCTTGTTATTCAACAAAAAGTCTCTTGTCTTGTGTGTCATGATTTATGTGCCATATTTAAAATTATTTTCTCCAGCTTTCTGCTTAATAAAGATGGCGTGTGGGCTTTTTTAGGGAGATATTATAGCTGGATATAAATTGGCTAATTATGTGGAGTTACAGGTTGCGGTTTGTCAGTTACTCCATCTTGCACTGGTATTTTTGTTTCCCTCTTTAATTTTTCTCTTTCCTTTCAGTCTCGGTTTTTTGCAGCATCGCTGAGGTAAGCTCGTATAAATTGTATAGGACCGGATAATCTTATGTATCTCTTTATTATTTAAGAAATATAAAAACGTAACCTGATAACGTTATAGAGTTCGTGAGCGTACATTCAATCATAGGGCGGGGAAGATTCAAGATGGGTTTTTATATTAATGTTTGAAAACAAATTTAAGAATTTCACATTCGCTTTAAATGTAGTTATTGCCAGCTTGGCAACACGAACACAAAATTAAAGAGTGGGCAAAGCTGTTGCTTACAGTTTTTTGTTCTCAATTATCTCAAGATAAGAATAATTTTTACAGATTTATCTGTGGTGTACTTCGGGATTGATCCCGGACCGTCGCCAGTAGTCCTTTGTGTTGATCCAGTGCGACGTTAATTCAACAAATTACTCTTTATTTATGCGTTGTGCTTAACCTTCCGAGCATTACGATATTTACGAGTAGCGTATTATTGCTTTCGCCCCACAACGCACTTAATGACTAAATAAATACAACTTCTTGTTCAAAGAATCCATGGATTCAAGTTTCCATAAATTCAAGAATCCATGGATTCTTTCAATACTTAGAAAGATTCAATTGGACCTTTCCATAGAATATAATTCTTTTTAAATAATTCAATTATTCCTTTACTTAGGGGTTCGATACTTCCATGGATGTATTTCTCTTTTCTATGCCAGAAAAATTTTCCTTGTATGTGTACGCCCGTGACTTGACTTTGTCTTGTGCTTTTCGCAACTTGGACAAATATGGCATTTTTGCCACAAAACTCCCCAAAACAAGTAACCTTTCTTTAGAATAGAGTCCTTTGGAAATAATCTGTTAGTCCTTTTCTTACAATAGAATTCTTTGAAAATAATCTGTTACTCCTTTTATTGCAATAGAATCCTTTGAAAAAAATTCTACGAGTTAAGGAGTTCAAAACTGGTTAGAAGTCATGGATGTAAGACTGCATGTGGAAATATGGGTGTTAACCCCCTCAGATGGTTAAAATCCTCTCTTCTCTCCATATTATTGTGGGAGGTTCAAAAAGATTCCCCTACAAATTTAACCCTATGAAGTGTTTATGCACATATTTGTTTTGAGAACTGTAGTATTCCCTGAATGACTACTAATCATTTTGACCTTCTTGACCAATATAATCTTTACTTCGATTTTTTTTAACTAATGGCTGCTGTGGTTATTTAGTTATTATGTGTGTTGTGGGGAAAATCTACACTAATTAACTCGCCAGATGGTTGTCTCGGCGAGGTATCTCATCATTAACAAAACTGAACTGAATACTAAGAACGAGATCTCATTCATTAAGAGAATGAAAAAAACTGACCAGATCTTGATCTAATAATAATCAAAATATCGGCAATATTTTGATGACAAGATACCTTGTAGTAAAATTGATCAAATCTTGATGGACCAGATACCTCTTCGAAATCACTTGGAGGGTTAAATTGGAAATCACATGTGAAGCTCAGTGGATCAAGAAAAAGTAGGATTATTAGTAAGTAGACTTTATTAATTTAACCATTTTTGTCGCCACTCTATGAAATTAGCATTCATACATCTAACCTGTCACAAAATGAATAATCCACACAAGGGAGCGATAAGATGCCAAATCAAACAAGTAAATTTTTCATAGAAATGTCACGTGACTACTAGTCTACATGTTAGTCATGATTTTTGAAGCTCCTCTCAATAGCAATGCCCCATCTACTTATATTTCTATGGATACAACAGTTCTGTCTTTGTTCCATTGGATACCATATTATGGCTCAGTGAGTATCAACCAGCAAGCTGGTTACGGCACAAGTTCGATTCTTGTCGTGTTCGAGTCCTACCTGAGTGTAGTACTCTCTTCTGTGACAGTAAAACTTTCCTTATGAAAGTATCTTCATTACTTGTTGTCGTCGTCTGGTGTTTGGCCCAGTATGGCCAAATGTGGTCTTTGCAGCATAAAAATCCAATCGAAACAAACAATCTTGTTTTTTGGTTGTTTGTGTTGGGTTTTATGGCAAGAGGACCATATTTGGCTGAACTATGCCAAACACAAAACAGAAGTCATGAAATAATGGGCATACTCGCAAGTATATCTTTCTTGACACTAAAGACAAATACACCCAGGATGGAATTGAACACCTTGTTCTATCGAAAGAATGAATCATATCAAAAACAAGCGACGTATTAGCTCCAAATACCCATATTTTGCACTTGAGTCATTGTTCTGCGATGTAATCAGTATTAATGCACTAGTGGTATGTGCTTTTCAAAAATGGGATTCTATAAACTTTTCACAAATATGTTTGAAATGACTAATTTCTACGAGAACGCATTGTTGGATTTACTTATTATCGACTTTTATTTTCTTACTTCGTTAAGCATATTTCTGGAAAGGAACTAATTAATTTCTAGATGCTGGTTTATCAGGAAAGATTAATTGCTGGATGCTGATTTATAGGATCTTCTAATGGTTCTTCCAGTAAAGTAATGACAGTCGGAATACTTGACCAAAGTAATCGATATTGTACTTAAAAGTTTATGATATTGGGAAGCAGAGCCCAAATGGGGTAGTTTTTTGCTGTTGTCCTATTAACTATTTGTGAAATAGCTGTTCTTGTCGAGATGAGGTTTAACCAATAGACGATAAATGCAAGTAGATTGAGCATTGCTATTGAGAGGAGCTTCAAAAAGTGTGAGAAACATATCGATTAGTAGTAAAGTGATGCTATCTGAAAAATTGACTTAGTTAGCAGATTTGGCATCTGATCGCCATGTTTGGCGATATAACATCTTACGACATGGTAGATACGTGTGAAGTGTTCTACAGAGTGACGAAGAAAATGATGAAATCGTCAAAGTTCACCACAACTTTGCATGCAACAAGCATGAACTTCTTCTCCCGTCCCGTGGATCAATCAAATGAGGAACGTTCGTGTCCACCCGGCAGACGAAAGGAAGTCTAAGGGTCTTATTATTACTAGTTTTAGTCACATGATCCTGGTCACATAAAAGGGTTACCATTGATCACCCTAATTTTGTATTTCCTCTACGGTTTTACTAGCACGTCACAAAAAAAAAAAAAAAAAAAAAAACCGTGGGTGTAAGATAAAGGTATCTGAAATACGAGTCATTCACTATCATAAAAGTTAATTGAAAACATCCGATTAAAATTATTTTCCATCATAAGTACTTATAACATAATTATTTATTTCTAAATGTCACCCGAAGCAATTTCAGAAAAGAAACAGACATGTTTTACCTGTAGTAATGTTCATGTAATATTATTTAACGTTACACGTAGTTAATACGTTACTACATGTAATAACGTAAGGAAACTCAGTGTGAGTTCCAATGGGTTAAGCGTAAGAACGCACATTGTTAAAGGACATTTAAACCTCTGGCGATGCAGTCTAAGACGGCTTGGTTGTGAAATTTTTCGCAAATTCTAAATTCGAACCTAATCTTGTTCTGAACATTACGCATTGAATTCCGACAACTGGACCTCCAGTTTCCATGCATGCGAGTCACTTTTCACTCGAGAACGGAATTTGACTGAATGTAAAAGAGGGAAATGAGAAATAAAATCTCCCCAAAGGATTCTATTACAAGTAAATGAGCTATACAATCTTTCCAAACGATTATAGTCGAAGAAAATGAGTAATATAATTTTTCCAATAGATTTTATTCTCAGGAAAGGTACAATAAAATTGCTTCAAAGGATTCTGTTCTAAGGAAAGGGTCAACAGAATATTTCCAAAGGATTCTATTCCAAGGAAATTCCAAAAAAATCGTTGCAAAGAAGGACTCGAATTTAAGGAAAAGACCTATACAATCTTTCTAAAGGTAAAAGCAGCACAAACAATACTCTGAAATCTCGAGACGCTCCGAGGGTTAAGAAGCCCGACTGAAAGGCACCATTGCTCAGACATCGAATCGCTTCGTTGAGAAATCGCCAACATCACTGTGGACATAGAGTGGGGCAAGAAGGCCTTTGAAATCATTCTCTTGTGAATCTGCCGCAGGGGAGAGATTTGCAGCAACATGTTTGTTCAATTTGCAGTTCTTGTTCCACACAATCCCATTTGACTTAGCAACGAACTTAAGTGCAAAAGAGCATTACCACTGGAAACAAAACATAAATAGGAACTTGAAAGAAAACATGGCTCTATCAGTGATGCAAGATTTTCGCATTTTGAGGATGACGAACTCTAAAGTGACCTGACGCAAAAAGGATTGATATTGTTAATCCTCCAAGTGGATTCGACGAGATATATCGTTATAAAGATATTGTCGATCTTTTGATGACGAGATCAAGATCTGATCAGTTTCTTCTAATGACGAGATTTCTTGAACATCAAGATCTGCAAATGATGTTGCTAATGATGAGATACCTCGTCAAGGCAACCACCAAAAGGGTAAAAGACATATGTTGCAGTAAATGTTCAAGATTAACAAATTCTAGATTGCACGAGTCTAAAAATGTCGCATAATATTAACTCTTTAAAGAAATATCTATGAATCGTGAATAAAATTGTTAAATATCGTTACTGTAAAAGTTCCAGTACCATCAAATCTTGCAATTACCGGAAAATCTTAACATTTACCTTTACGAGATGCTAACAGTCCTATCTGTCTAACAATATATACATTTTGAATTTTTGAAGATATCACTGTTTCCGAAGATAAATGACGCAAGTGCAAAATATGGGTATTTTGAGTTAAATGCGTTACTTGCCTTTGACATGATTCATCCTTCCAATGAGCAAAGAACAGAACAGTAATAATACTCAGCTCCACTAAAGAATATAGAGCCATTCTTCAAATTTCAGCTATTTAAGGTCCTCCTTTAGAAGTTAGTTGACTTCAGTGTCATTATGACTAAGATTTTGATGCAGGAGGTTATTTGCAGCAACAACGACACAATACCTGTTTAGAACAATTGTGTAAGAAGCTGTGTGTTGAATTTGACTTTCTGTCCGTTTCATGATGCGAATAACTGAAAGAATAAATGTCAACAAATGCGTTTTAAAAACAATAAAAATAAATTTAATATAAATGCTTTGTATAAGTGACTGTGTCGAATATTGTATTCTAAATTTTAGGACGCGCAACTACAAATTTAGGGTGAATGTTATTAACCGTCAAAGTTTCCAATACGTTGAAATCGATAGTAAAGATAAATGGTATTAGATTTTATTTTTGAATAAATTCATGAATTACTCTTGTGTTAGTGATCTTCCTCGACATTGACATGCCTGAACATGCTTAGACCATATCAATTATTGATTATACAACAGTTCAGTCCTTGGTATTTGTTTTTAGATGATTGACATTTTCATATTAAATGATTCAATTTAATGTTATTTCTAGAGCCATAGAATAGTTTACATACCTCTACAAGTTCGACCCGTGTTGTTCATTTTCATCTTAGGCAAGTTGCACATTGGGCCGATATACAACACGAACATTCAACATGCGCATGCGTATACCATATCAATTCAGCAAAAATGACGTTACCCAAGCGCATATCAGCGTGTCCTGTGTTGTAAAATGGTTCACCATCTTTTCCTTGAAAAGGCCTCAGTTGAAGCAATCTGCGAATCATTTTTGTTCCACTATATCAGTAGCTCTTTGTAGCTCTCCGTGGAGGGTACTATGCTAAAATGAAATTTCTAAAATTATTTAAAACTTTCTATTACTATTAAAAAAGTTATAGCTTTAAAAAGATAGGTAGTAATTTGTCTGAAGTAACAAAATTTAAGGTAGGATGGATGCTTTCTGATCAAATTGGATACGACTTAATATGTTTAAGTTGAAGAAATCAGCACAACATTTCTTAAATTTGTTCCACTAAGACAGTAGTTTTTTGTAGCCCTCTGGAAGGCACTGTGCTTAAAAGAAAGGTTTATAAAAAACTTATTTAAAAAAGTTTTGCTTAAAAAAGTTTGAATCTGGTTGAAGCAACGAAATTTAATGTTGGATACCTTTTGATTAAACCTCGAATACGAGAGTTATTTTCTGTTGGTGGTATGCAATATTGGTATCGTGGTAATTCAGTCATTGCGTGTTATGGGGTAAACGCTCTATTGCACTACTAAAAAGTATCCGGACGCTCAGAGTGTTTAAGTAGGTGTTCCCTCAAAGTTGAAAAGCAAAGAACTGAAATTAAACGCAGTAAATCTAGATACAGCTTAAAAATTGTGTTCTATAAATCTAACGATATATTAACTTAATTGATTTAGTAAGAATAAATTTAAAATTAAATTAGTAAGAATAAATTAAATTAAATTAGTAAGAATAAATTAAATTAAATTAGTAAGAATAAATTAAATTAAGTTAGTAAGAATTAAATTAATTTTGTAAGAATGAAGTTAATTGAATTAAGAAAGAATTAAGTGTTAATTGAACTTGTATTATTGAATTTAATTGAAGTAATATGAATGGATATATTTTTTTCTCATGAATGCAGCGATAATAGGTAATTTGAAAACCAATATGTCGTAAGCAGAAAATTTTAAACGTTAAAAAATCGTTTTTATTTTAATATTCATATTATAGAGGAAAGGAGGATCCATGACGCACACACACTTACACAGTCTCTATCTCTCACACACAGTGAGAATAGTTAGAAGTTTCAGGATCATTCTAATATATTATTAGAACAAAATGTTTCTACTTACCATGAAAGCCACTCAGATGGATATGAAATGATGGTTTTTACTTATTGAATAATATTTCCGCACTTGAATCATCCTAACCTTGCAAGGTTGGAGGGACTGTCAGATGTAAACATCTGGTAAGTCTTGAAAAATTTTGAATGATAATTTCTGAAGATACTCTTAAAATGCCGATAAGAGTACACGTAAAATTAAGTTCTTCTAAGATGTCTCATGGGCAGCGGTAGCCCAGTTGAAAGAGCATCAAAATTGCAAAAAGAAGGTTGCTAGTTTGAATTCAACGAAAGATCGTCGTGTATACGGGGGTTGGTGCACGTTAAATCTGTCGCGACCTCAAATCTCCTCACGTTGGCGTGATGTGTAAGTTTGGGGAGTGGGCTGTCAGCTCAGGTGTTCTCGTCATTTGACCGAAGCTCAAAATTACAAGGCGTTGTCCTTGATCTTCCCTTGGGGATTGATCCAGGACAGTCACCAATAGCCCGTTGTGTTGCCGCATTGCGAAGTTAATTAATTGCCTGTCTATCTATTTGAAAGTACTTGCAAAACTTATATAAGTAAAACGAAATTTATAAATAATATTTATAGTTTTGTATTACTCTTATTAATATATGGAATGTAATTCGTTTTTTTCTGCTCCTTCTGGCAACATTTAAATATTTATCAGCATTAGTTTCAGACATAAATTGCAATAAATGCATTGATTTTATTAAAAATTTGTTAGATACAATTTTTGAAAATAATAAATTCTTGGATACTGCGTAAAGAAAATAAAAACTGAACGAATATTTTGAAAACGATTCCAAATGAATATTACATGACGTACAGCTGAAAAATTTAAAAACAATCATTTTAAATACATTCTGCTTTTACTCGTCAGAGTATCATTTGCTTTCTACACAAAAAGAGAATCATAAACTAATTCAGATTCATACATTTTTGAATAACGAATTGAAGAGAAAGATGTATTTCAATCATATCCGTTTCTCTCTAAATAAATATAATATAAATAAGCAGCCATGCATATAAAGTGAATAAATATTTTCCATAATGGAAAATTAAACAAATAAAGTACAAAATGACTCCCGTATTATGAAAATAGTGTCAAGTTATTGGGACTATAGTAGCATCTTTCAAATAATACTACTTTCGCAATTCTGGTACCATATTTGCTGTCAATCTGGTATGATAGTCGTAGGGTTCGTCCGCCACCCAATAGGTTGCGGGTTCGGATCACGGTATGTAAGGGCACGGATGTTGGTGGTTGTTCCTGTTAGAAGTAGAATGGTGGCTACCTCACAGGGGCACTGACTACTTCACAAATAGCCATCAGTACTCTCCTTGTAGTGTTGAAGAGGTCAGTGGTCAGACATTGGAAATAAAAACAATAAAAAGTTTCGCAATATCCATACTAACCCTTCAAGTGATTTCGACAAAATATCTCGTCCAACACGATTTGACGAATTTTCCTCATAACAAGACACCTCATAAACATGTTATCGTTGATTTTTAATGACGACAAGATCAAGATCTGGTCAGTTTTCTTCTAATGACGAGTTAGCTTGTACATAAAGATATGGTCACTCTTGATAACGACGAGATGGCTCGTAGAGGCAACCACCAAAAGGGTTAAAAGTGCATTTAACTTATTCTAAATTTGATAGGGAATTGTTTTAGTATTTACCTTTCAAGGAGTTGCTTCCATGCATGGTTGATCTCGTTTGGAGATTCGTCCGTTATGTACTGATGGAACAACATCCCACTGTGCAAAAAATTGGTTCATTGATTTAAAGAATAATTTTATAGTGTAAAAAGAAATGACAATGTATTACACTAGTGCAGTTTGTTGTTTAGGAGGCGTATTGGGTCCACACACGCCGCTTGCGTCTGTGAAGCTGCTGTAGCCTATCGCTTGTCAGCTGGCCAAGAGAATGCTTGTAGGTGGATTGGCGACTCCTGGATAAGTTCTGGACACGTTCAAAAATCTCCTGGGACTTGTCTTTTGATTGAGTCCGGGAATATGTTTCTTCCAAGTAACTAGATTGCCTTGCATAATACACCACGTACAATTCAATCAACACCAGAGCAGGCGAATTTATTAGATTAATAGACTTTTCATGAAGAAGGCTAAAATCAGTTGGGGATAGAGTAACTCTCTACATATCGGAACGATGACACAATTTTACATCGTGAAGTATATTTTTGTGTAAGACTAAATAAAATTGGAGATACTAGTTTCATATTTCTAACTTCATATTGATTATAGTCAAAAGATACTCGTTTCATCCCCCATCTCAAGTCACAACATACTAATTTGATGTATTTCAAGTATAATGATCCTATAGTCACAAGATACTTCCATACTTTCATCAGTTTCAAACACAATGATCCTACGGTTGCGAGATATTAGTTAAATGTATTTTAAACAAAATCCTCCTACGTTCATAACATATTCATTTTGACAGACGGTTTAATAACTATCAATTTTTGATAACTTTCACAAGGGTATACTTAGCTTTCGTGTAGCAAAATAAAACCATAGACAAAAAAAGCCTACATTTACAAGGTACTAATTAACTAATGCGTTAATTTCTACATCCCAAATACCATAGTGATCTAATATTTATAAGATACTAGTATAAAACAATTTTCAGCGAGTTCTATTAATTTTATTGGTATGTGGAAATTAGTATTCTTCCTTGGGCGGCAGAGAATAACTCTGGATTGTCATAGATATGACCTGGATATTGACAGGAAGTGCTTCTAGAATCTCTTTGAAAAAGGACGTCAAAGGAATTTGTTTTATCGGTTACTCAAGTGATGTGCTATTTCAGTGTAAGAAATTTTCTAACATAATGATCATGTACACAAGATACTAGTTTCATCCATTTCAAACGCAATGATCCTCTAATCACAAGATACTAGTTTCATCCATTTCAAACACAATGATTTTCTTGTCCTAATATACTAGTTTCATCCATTTCAAACACAATGATCCTCTAATCACAAGATACTAGTTTCATCCATTTCAAACACCATGATCCTCTAGTCACAATATACTAGTTCCATTCATTTCAAACACAATCATTCTATAGTCACAAAATACTCTCTATATATAGTTTCATCCATTTCAAACAACATAATAATATTATAGTCATATGATACTAGTTTGACCCATCCCTAATACCATAATGATCCAATATTTTTAAGATAATAGTACAAAAGAGTTTTCCAATGGGATCTATTCATTTTATTGTTACGTGAAACTAGTATTTTTTTCCAGAACTCATAGAAATAACTCCGGATTGTCACAAAAATGACCTGGATATCGGTAGGAAGCGCTTCGGGAATCTTTGAAAAAGGACGGCGAAGGCATTTTTTTGCCCGGGTTATCGGTTACCTAAGTGAAGTGCTATCTCAGCGGAAGAAATTTCAAGTAAGCTAATCACAAATGCCCCGCAGTAATCGGCGGTATTGCGAGAAATAAAAAAACAAATTAAAGCGGCTCAAGTATCCTGTCGCTTTTGAAGTAGCGGAGGCCCGGTTCAAGATGCAGAAGATCAAAAGCCTCTTTTTCACTCTCATTTGAGCTTTTTTTGAGCCCTTTGCGGAAGAAAGGGAAAAATGCAATTCAAACACGAAAAGAAAAGTTGACGCTCCCCATCTCCTGCCAAGGATTTGTGCATTATAGAAATAAGGTTCTGCAAAATGAGAATGAAATTTGTGATTTACCCTAGAGGAATTGATAGTTTTTTTCCGGCTGCGACTCAGTCAATTCCGAAATGTATTTATGGGACTTTTTGAGCAGGCATCAAAAGATGGAAGTGCAAGAATAGGCATATTTCTATCAACTTTCTTTTGCTCCACCGCGGTTCGCAGACTTTTTTAGAGTCGCGAACCCCTTTCCATGTTTGTCCTCCAAGTGGTTTTGACGAAGTATCTCTTCCGTCAGGACCAGACCAATTTTGTTAATGACGAGATATCTGGTCATCAAGAATGCAGATTAGGTTCCCAATGCTGAAGATATTGCCTTTTCTGAAGGTGACGAGATCGAGATCAGGTAACTTGTCGCGTGACATCTCGTCCATCAGGACCTGACCAATTTCGCTTTTGATGAAATATCTCGTCATAAAGAATGCAGATTGAATTCCGAATGATGAAGATATTGCCATTTTTGAAGATAACGAAATCAAGACGTCATTTTCCCCCATGATGTGATATCTCGACTATGTAGATCTGGTAATTTTTTTTTCTACTGATGAGATACCTCGTCGAGACAGTCACCAGAACAGTTGACGTTTTTTCCATTAGCTTTACACCTTAAATGTACACTGGTGTCCAAAATTATCTTTACAAGCATAAAATCACGGATTTCTCAGAAACTATGAACTATAATTTTATAAATTTGTCTGGAATGAGACATAACATCATAACACATAAATAAAAAGGAAAAAGTTCAAGAACACTGCATATGATATAAAACTGTAGCATGAAGCCCTAAAAATGGCAATAATATGTGGCAAGGGAAGTTCAGAAAAAAATGAATAACTGAGAAAAAATTAAGGCTTATGAATTTAATATGGAATGTGATCGACCTTGACTTCTACACACATATCACAACGTGATTTCATGCTGGCAATAATGTTGTTAACCAAAGTTTGGGGAATTAAGTTCCACTTCTCCATCAATGAGGTCAGGGCATTTATACCTCAAAGAGGAGAATGTCTCCGTGAAACTGCGTTTCCAATGTAGTTTCATAAGTTCTCAATCGGGTTCCCCCCCCCAGATCAGGATATTTTGATGGCCACGGTATTCTCTCAATGGCTTCATTTTCAAGGAATTCGTCAACAAGGTTTGCTCGATTAGGACTTGCATTATCGTCCATAAATGAAATAACGGATTCATATGCACCTCTGAAAAAATCTTACATAACTTTCTAAGACTTCATCCCGATATCTCTGGTCGGTCACAGATCTTTTGATGAACACGTGTAGGGGCTTACGTCCATCGATAATTATTCCACCCTACACCATCACACCTGAACTACCAAAATGGTCACATTCCATAATGTTCGAAGGACAATTTCGCGGTCCTGACTCCCTCCAGATGTAAAAACCCTTAAAATCAAATGTTTAACTAAACCTCGACACATCAGTAAAGAGAACATGAGTCCATTGGTGTTGACTCCAGTTCTGATGTTCTTTGCACCAATTAGAACGATCCCTCTTGTGTTGTGACGACAGCAAACACCTGGCTTTCTGGCATAAGGGCCTTTTTTTCATTAAGCCTTCTGTATACAGTTTGCCATGATACAACAGTTTCCGCGGCGGCCGCAAGCTCTGAACTTCAGCCAATCATAATTGCCAAGCAGCACACTTATGTTACAACGGGCTGTTATTGCTATATATCGATCTCGAGAAGCAGTTGTTATACGTTTACAACCTTATCCAGGCCTCCTTACAACAGTTCCAGATTCTGAATATTTCCATAGCGCAGAGACTGTCTGTCTCGAAATATTCACACATCTCGATGCTAACATGATTGTCTGCCCTGCTTCTAAACGGCCGATAATGAGCCACTTCACAGATTCTTCCAAATGATACTTCGGAGCCATAACAAACAGTTTCGAGTCCTTACACACTGAAATCA
Organism: Metellina segmentata; assembly: GCA_947359465.1. Classification (NCBI taxonomy): domain Eukaryota; kingdom Metazoa; phylum Arthropoda; class Arachnida; order Araneae; family Tetragnathidae; genus Metellina; species Metellina segmentata. Next base: position 38,130,490 of record OX375872.1, read on the forward strand.
AGCGCTGTATTCATGAAATTCACTCAGATATACACTTCTCGCAAAGCGCTTGATTCACCTTTGGATGACATAAAGCTTTGATTTGCATATCAGAAACCGTATGAACACTTTTGATTAGATAATTCTAATTAGGTTTTCCTTTCACACATTCCATGCAAAAATGGATTACATCGATTGGGTATTTCATGGAAAACAATTATTTTTGGGTCTGTAAAGATAATTTTGGACATGAGTGTATTTCAGACGCTGTATTGGGCCATGTCACTAATCTTGAAAGCCTTAATGAAATTTTACTTGTTTATTCTTGATAGATTAAACCTGCAAATGTTTCGGCGAGATATCTCTTCCATCTAGATCTGATCAGTTTTACTAATGACCAGATACTTTGTCGAGACACTATCTTCAGGAGTGTTAATTTACGATTATAGGTTATGAATAACAGTTTGAACCATGTCAATAATCTCGAAAGCCTTAATGAAATATTACTATTTTATTCTTTTTCTAGATTAAACTTCCAAGTGTTTCGGCGAGATATATCGTCCATGTAGATCTGGTCAGTTTTGCTAATGACTAGACATCTCGTATAGATCAAAAGGATTAATTTACGATTATAGGTTATAAATAAAAATTTAAAATGGTCTAATATAAAAGTATAATTATTATTTATTAAAAACGAAAAAGACCTTTTATAGCTCCATCCTGGGTGAATTTCTGTGTTCTGTGTCAGTACAAGCTTTCCTTGTATGCGTCTAATTGCTTGAAATTGTTTGGAACAACTTTGCCAAACCTTGCGAGTTTGAAACTTGGTCCAACCAAATACCGTCGCGTAAGTGGGCGTTGTGTACGTTAAATCAGTCGTGGCCTCAAATGTTCTTACTTTGGCATAGTGCGGAAGTTTGGAGAGTAGGGTGTCAGCTCAGGTGTAGAAAATCGTCATTTTATCGTGGTTCAAAATTACGAGGTTTCGTCTTCGGATCTTTTCCACCGGGATTGATCACGGACGGTCACCAATAGCCCGTTGTGTTCCTCTAGTGATGTTAATTACATATCCTATTTGCATTACTTTGTGTTAAGGGAGACTAACAAGTTATTTGCTTTTGTTTAAATATTGAAATGCTGTTGTAAAATAAACGAAAGCATCATACCTGTAGAACTAACATTACGAAGAGTCATTCTTTTTTTTAACTTTTGTTGAGCAACATATATTTAATTTGGCAAAGATGCAAAAGAGAAGAGAGCGGGGGAAAGTTGTAGTGTTTTATTAAAGTTTATTGATTTTCAGTAATTTGAATTGTTAACCCTTGAGTTTGGAAATAAAATCATCTTTGCAATATCTATACTTATTTTCGCCACTATTTTGTGATTGGAATTTCGAAAAAGTTTGTTAACCATTAGTTAAAAGACAAAAAAACAGAAAATGTTTTTAGAGTGACACAACACATTTTTATTTGATTTATAAAACTGAAATTCATATAAAAGTAGAACTTACTTCCGGAAAATTCAATCTCAATCTTGTTTTCAACTCTTCGCAAGACATAATATTTACCATCATATTTTATTGCTCAGTAAAAATTTGATTATTTCCTTTATAATTAAATCTAAATGCGAACTATTTATTGTAGTTACTTTTTGAGGGGACAGTTGCCTTTTAACAAAATTTTAAAGTCAGGATCCGACAGTTAAAAAAATATTGCAGACTTGCCTTTAATTGCTTTTAATTAAAAATTAATACACGAAGCTTAGTTCAAAAATACTAAATTCCGCAGGATTGTCCGGATTAGCAACCTAAGGGTTGCGAGTTCAAATCCAACAAAGGGGACTGGTGCATGTTAAATGTGTTGTGGCCTCAAATGTGCTCACGTTGGCATGGTGTGGAAGTTTGGAGAGTAAGGTGCTAGCTCAGGTGTGACTTCGTCATCTGACAATGCTTCAAAATTATGTGTTGTTCACGGATCTTTCTTTTCGGGATTGATCTCGGACCTCCACAATAGCCCGTTGTGTTGCTCTACTATGACGTTAATTAACTCCTTATTACCTACCTGTATAATATGTGGTCGAAATTTCAGCTAAATAACCAAAACGTGATAGATTCCTAACGCATTAAATTTCCAAGTATATATATATATATATATATATATATATATATATATATATATATATATATATATATATATATATATTGTCCTTATTTTAAATATAACAGTATTGTAGGGAGACGGAAACAGCTTGTTACCACCACTGACACAAAAAAGTAAATCGAAAAAAAAAATCTAAAAGTATTTTATTGCACAAACGTGATGTTCAACGAACAAAACAATAAAAATGAGAGACTCAACAAGTGAATCAGGATATACATAATGTATTAGATTGTTGATTTCGGTTACAGTGCACAAGACAGGAGGCGCACATTAGATTTCAGGATTTGAGCGCGTGTTAGACGGAACTTTCAGTTGGGTGCCGCAGGTTAGTTGTCGATAATCGACTGTTGGTCTCTAGTCCCCGTTAGGTTTTGGAACCATATGGAGCGAGCTTGGCCAATTACTTTTAGAGGGACGACATAACCCTTCGGCAAACATAGAAACTTTCGTTTTACAATTTTGAGCTTTTATGGGGAGCCGCCTAACCTTAGTACATACTGGGGTCTTCCGCTTGAATATTGTGTACCGTACCATGCTTTGTGTTGGGCTTGGTCACATTTGGATGAAATATCTCTGGATTAATGTTTCGGAAGTCTCCAGAACTAAGTGTTCCCCGATATCAAAGAAATGCTAGTCCCAAAGCCTGGTGCCATAAAACACTTGGAAGTTATAGACGTAACATTATCAAAAGGACGTTTGTTTTTAATGTCAACAAGGAGACCGAATTTCTCTCTTAAGAAAATCAGCTCCAAATTATTGGACGAGTAACAGAAGCAATTACCAAAGGCTACTGAATCGTCCGACGTAAACTAACATCCAAATTGAGTAGTTTAAGTACATAATTTGGGATCTCAGGAGAGTAGTTTCATATCGGATTATATCTGCTTTTGACGTTTGTCTGAAGGTAGACAGAAAATGTTTGCGCCGCAATCAACGAGGAACCGTAATCCCGTTAATTTGTCTGTTACGAATAGACGGTTTGATCCAGATGCGACGTATGACACTGTCGGGTCATACGGATTTGCGCGTATTTTGCAGCCGAGCAGGGCGATTTGGATTTTGTGGCATCTTTGCCCAATGTGACATGGTATCAACACATGTTTGAATCGGAAGGTTTTTTTTTGTTTTGGAGTGACTGATCGAACAACACTGCGACCGACTTCGAGACTGTTTTATTAAAGTAAACCGTTCTACGTATTAAGACACAGATAAGAAATTTGTTTTTGCAAACTCGCTGTTGCCGGTTCTTGCGCGACGTTAGAAACATACGAGTATCAGAAATTTCCATTATTTGATCCGCCATTTGAGCCAATTTGCTTAAATCTTCTGAACCAAGCCAAAATTTGCAGAACGGTGATGTGAAGTCGCTGAAGCCATAGAGTTCTAAAAAGGTTGTTGTCAATTTTACCCGAGGCGAGGTTTTTCCTTTCAAACAAAAAATTCGAGGGTTTACGATCACACAGATCAAGTCACAAATTTAGTTTCTTAATCTTTGAGGAAGTGGATTCTGGAAACTGGCCAATTAAACGTTCCTTTAGAACATTGTAATAGTTTTCCTTTGGACTGTTTAGAGTGAGATCTATAGAAGATCAATCATCCTTTCCTAACTCGGCAATAACATGATGCATTTTGGTTCAATCGAGTGATTCCTGCGACAACGAATTGACTTTCGTATTGATTAAATCAAAGTTCGGCATTATCACTCCAAAACCGGCAATTTAACGCCCTTAGACGAAACTTGGGTTTGCTCATTTGTGTTAGAATCCTCTACATGCAACAAATCTTTATAGTTAGTATCCGACATCCTCAAAAGTGAACAAGAAATGTAACCGAAAAGGAGACTGGCTATTCACAGTATTGGCGGGGAAAGAGACCTTTGTCACCATCTGTATTACTGGCGTGGAAATAGACACAGGTTACCATATTATGTAGGGACGGCAGCAACTTGTTGCCACCACTTACACAAAAGAGTAAATCGAAATAATATCTAAAAGTATTTTATTGTAGAAACGTGGTGTTCAATGAACAAAACATAAAAATGAGTGCAAGTATATATATATATATATATATATATATATATACTTATATATACATACTACCCTACAATAACGGACCGGACAGCAAGATGTGATGGCACAAGGAAAATAATACATGCTTTAATAGGGGGATGGTCCCCCACGTGCTGCAATTCCACTAGCAACCCTTCTGGACATACTTTCAACACGGTTTTGATTCACAGCTATGGGTATTTGTGTCCATTCCTGCTGCAAGAATGTCGCCAGCTCAGCTGTAGATTTCGGACGTGATTTTCTGATTCGTAAGCGTCGCTCTAACTCGTCCCACATATGTTCTATGGGGCTTAGATCGGTACTCTGAGCAGGCCAGGAAAGACGTTTTACATCCATATATTGATACTACTGCTTGAAAAAGGCTGCAACATGACACGTAGCGTTGTCGTCCTGGAAGTAACATTCGTCCATTCCATAAAATTGCCAAAGCGAATGAAGAACCTAATTGTCCAAAACGTTCATGTAGGCATCGGCGTTCAATTGACCAGGAACAACATGCAAAAGTCCCAGACTATACCACGAAAATTATGCCCAGACAAGTAGTCGGATTTTATGCAAATCCGCTGGCGTCTGGTCCATTATTGTAGGGTAGTGTATATATTTATATATAGTTTTCCAAAGATCCAAATTCCACACTACGCCAACGTGAGGACATTTGAGGCATCGACAGATTTAACGTGTACCAGCCCCCCTTTTAACCCTGACGGTCTTTGGTTGGATCCGAACTTGTAACCCTCCGGTTGCTAATCCGTTACTCTTCCTGCCGGCCAGTCCAAATTTTCGATGGAGAAATATCTGCGGTCTTGCCCATGAAAATGCACTCCATGTAGTACCGGCATTATATAAATCTGATCACAGTCCAAACACGACCTTCCCAGTACTTTTATCAGGCCTCAAGTCCCGGTCCTTCAAACAGGCTTAATCTTTCCAAAAAAACATATACGTCTCTCCAATATTTTTATCACGCCCACCGACCATATACTGTCCTCGGAATAGATTTAATCGGCTCGCAGACCCTGTATGAATACCTGTTACTCCTAGAGGCAGGTAGTTGAATTAGGGCCACAATGCATCTCTTGACTTTATTGCAGCTTGTCCTTTTTTCACCTTGCTTCATTAAATCCAACTAATCAACCAACCAACCTCAATAAAACCTGTTGATTACTAATTAATCGGGACTTCCAGGTGTCGCACCTACTTTAGGCGTGCATGCGCTTCTCGTGTCCGAGGTATCCTTGTGATCTTTTCTTTTCCTATAGGGTTTCCTGTCTTTAATAAACACGGAGGTTGTGATCCCCGGATAACGATCTGCTTTCATACCCCACAACTGTATTCTCCAATCACTCTTTTATTCCCTTTCACGGCATCTTTTACTTGACGGTGATTTGTGTTTGGCCCATTATCGCCCTTGTGGCACAAAGCCTAAAACAACCAATCTAATAAACCAACCGAATGGTTTCGACGCGATGTCTCGTCCATCAAAATGTGACCAATTTTGCTAATGACGATACATCTCGTCATTAAGATACTGCCTATATTTTGTTGATGACGAGATCAAGATCTGATCAGTTTTTCTAATGACGACTATGGGCGGTGTTTCCCTAATGGCGAGGTATCTCGTCCATCAAGATCTAGCCAGTTAATGACGACATACCTCTTCGAAACAAGCACCAGGAGGGTTAATCGGTTTCTGAATCGAACGAATTATGCGCCAAACACATGCCTATGTTGCGGAGAGTAATTTAAATGGCCTGGTTTAAAAAGAGATTTTCGATACAATTTATCTCACACCTATACCAACATTATGAATGAAAGCAAATACTTTCCCGTTCTTTCATTATGTGTAAAACGGTACGAGAACACCCGAAAGCACGCCCTCCTGAGCAATCGGGGGCTGATGAGAAAATTGGCAACTTTTTACTGCATATGTGAAGGCAGCGAAATAAAAACACCGCTTTTTCTTCCGCGGCAGTGGCAACACTAATGATGGATTTGATCGAGCAATCGGCGGAGAGCGCCCGAATCGAGGGAGAACTAAAAAAGGTGCAAACAGTGCTTAACGACTGAGATCACGAAGATAAGGCCTGTGGATGCGATTTCCTCTATTTTCTCGCCCTCTTCTTGCTGCTCCGGAGGTAACAAAATGACTCCTGGATGCGGCGTGTTAAGGAACTTTCCGGATGCTGTTCCGATGAAACGTGAGAGGGTTGCGCTTTATGGGTCTGGGATCGAATCGCTTTCTTTTGGGGGGTGCGGACTGAACTTACAACGGAGGCTTTGAATCGCTTTTCTGGTATGCAATTAAGGATGATGAACACTTTTGATCATATGATGAACGATATATCTCGTCCGTCAACATCCCGTTGTCCCTCGACATTTGAAGAAAGCGGACCAGATGTAGATCGTGTCGTCGTCGAAAATTAGCCATATCGTGATGACGAGGCATCTCGTCATTAGCAAAACTGACTAGATCTAGATCTTGTTCACATAAAAAATTGTCAATATCTTGATAACGGGACATATCGTCATTAGCAAAACTGACCATACCTAGATCGTGTCATCGAAAATTGGCAATAGCTTGATAACGAGACATAGTGTCATCAGCAAAACTGACCAGATCGTAATGAAAGACATATCTTGTCCATCAAGAGCTCGTGGTCCCTCGTAATTAGACGAAAGCCGACCAAACCGAGATCCTGCCACTATCGAAACTTGGCAATATCTTGATGAAAAGATACCTCGTAATCAGCATAAGTGACTAAATCTTAATGGACGAAATATCTCGTCAAAACTACTTATTGTTAAAACATCTAAATGGTGTTACCGTGTTAAAAATACCTAAATGGTGTTACCATGTTTAAATACCGAAATGATGTTTACCTACAATATAGTTTCTTCTCTCTTTTTTTCGAAACAATAAGTTCTGACGAAGATACGAATCCCCAAATTCTTGTCTCAATTATGAAGGTAATATATAAAGGAATACATCTGGGAGTATGCTTTTGAGATAGAAGGGGTACTGTACTTAAGAGCTCTAGCGCTGAATTCAACTTAATTCTAACCTGGATGGGTAGAGCCCAAAAGCTTTATTTTTAAGTTATGATTTAGTTTAATTTTTTAATGGGTGATAAAAGGAAATGATTAGGAATTTGCTTTTCAGGATAGCGGGAGTACCTACTCTCAAAGTGGTCCTTGCGCTGAATTCCAGTTCTAATAAGAAGTCGTCCCCAAGATTCTTGTGTAATGGAAAACATGGTTCTTGTCTAAAGGGAATAGAGTTTGAGAGAATATATATAAGGGTAACATTCCTTCCTAATGTGGCGTGTTAAGGAACTTTCCGGTTGCTATTCGGATGAAAGGTGAGAGGGTTGTGCTTTATGGATCTGGGATCTCGAATCCCTTTCTGTTTTGGGTAAGGACTGAATTTGGAACAGGGACTTTGGAATCGCTTTTCTGGTGTGCAGTTTAAACAAATGAGAGTCTATGGACGTTGATTTCCAATGTTTCGATACAATCAGTTCTGATGAAGATGTGGATACTGAAATTCCAGTCTCTTAATTATGAAGGAAGTATAAAGTAAGAAACGCGCTCGCGTCTGAGAATCAGCTTTTGAGATAGAGTTGTCCTAACGCTGCATTCTAATTTATTCTAAAATGCATGTAAGATTCCACATTTTAGTCTCATTTTTCCTTCGGGACGTCAAGGGGAAAACGTTTGAGAAATGAGAGGTACGTTCCTTCAGAGTTGTCCAAGTGCTGAATTACAGTTAATTCTAATATGGATGTAGAAACCCAAGATCCTAGTCTCGTTTTAAAGTGGGCCTGAGGGAAACCATTTGTGAATCTGCTTTGGAGATAGAGAGGCTTCTTCCTTCACAGTTTACCAAGTTCTGAATTCAAATGAATTTTAACAATGATGTGGTCAAGATTCTAGTTTAATTTTTTTCAGGGTAAAACGTTTGGAAATCTGCTTTTGAGTTAGAGCCTGTACTTTCCTCCAGAGTTGGCCTAGAACTGGAATTCCTGCCGGAACATCCACAAACGGGTATCTTATTCAAAACTTTCTTCTAAAGTTAAATAGATTTTCATTCTTGGTCTGCATGCTCACAATTCCAAAATTGAAAGTATCTGAAATATAGCATAAAAGTGTTTTTCTATTCGAAACATACAATTTATAGCATATGGTATAGATGTTAGTAGTGAGGCGCAGTCCACTTCAACTCTCCAAGTGGTTTTTCGACAATATATCTCATCCACAAAGATCTGACAAATTTTGCAAATGACGAGATAACTCGTCATCAAGCATTGACCACTTTTTTTGATGAAGACGAGATCAATATCTAGTCAATTTTCTTCTAATAATGAGATATCTCGTCCATCAAGATCTGGTCAGTTTTGCCAATGACGACATACCTCTTCGAGACACCCACCAGGAGGGTTAAGTCCTAGAACCAGATTTAAATAGCTTTCTTTTCGCAATAAAATAATTTATAGAGCAAGAAACCAATCCAAACCAAGATGTGCAAGTACCGTTTCATTTGAGGGTCACCTGCATTTAACCTTTTTCAATTTCTTAACTTATAAAACTTAAAAATTCACACGATAAGAAAGACTTGTTATTATCTTTAAACAAAATTTCAATGCAAATCTCATTTTAAAGCAAGATAGACTAACTCAAACGAAACAAAATTCTACTGCTTTGATCTCATTTTCAGCGATTTCCTTCAGCCTTTGCCGAAAAAAGTTCAAGAAATCTTTCCCAAAACACATTTCTAAACTACTAGTCGTAAAGAAGTCAAACATGCTCCCGAAACGCGGAACTAAAAGAAAATCCTTGTAGTGAAGTATTTTTGCTAAAGGGTACAATATATTTTCTTGTATGGGTCAGTGGAACTTTTATAGAGTAGGAAGTGCTGCGGAATAAAGGAAACTATGGCTTTTGGTTTCTTATAGTGTAGGTAATCAAATTGTCCACTTATGACTTGATGCGTTCTCATTGGCTGGAAGCTTTAGTTAAAAGATTTCCGTTAAAAATAACATTAAATGACACTTGCTTTGGATTGATAAACGGCCACAATGCACAGTACTTATGTGAAGCATCTGTTCTGTCACTATCCTATCAGGAGAACCTTCTTTTAGCAACATTAAATGTACCAGATTGTTCAATAGTACTTTAGGTTCATTAAGGCATCCCAACTTCTGGGAAATGTTACCCAATTGACATAGCAAAGCCATTTAGGTAGTCACGGTGACAACAACGACGTCGTTTTGTAATAATTAGGATTTCTGACAGCAATGCTTGAACTAAAGGTTGCTTGACACATTATAATAAAAGATTTGAAGCTGGAATTCATTATTTTAGAGAACTTTTGCGATTCTCTCCCAAGAGAATCGCCACATATTTTATAAATTGTCCAAAGAGAAATTAAGACTTCCACCAACGTATTTTAATTATCTTCTAAACACAAAAAAAATTCCTCCTTGAAATGTATAGCAATGCTTTGGGTAAACACGCACGCGTTGCACTTGGAATTAATTAAATAGAGAATTTTTACAATTACCTCGTTAGAGAATCGTTATATATTTCTTTAACAACAATAATCCCAAAGCAAATTCAATCTAACTTACACCAACGCTTTTAGATGATCCTTTAACCCTCCTGGTGGTTGTCTCGACGAGACATCTCGTCGTTAGCAAACTAAATCTTGATGGAAATGAATACGAATCCGTATCTTGATCATCAAAAAGAGACATCTTCATCATTCGGAATTCAACCGGTATCATTGATGACAAGATACCTCGTCATTAGCAAAATTGGCCAGATCTTGGACGAGATACCTAGTGAAAACCAATAGGAGGATTAAACGAAAAAACCCCTTCCTCGAATTGTATTGGAATGTTTCGGGAAGGTAACTATCCCACACACGCATTTCAAAAATCGTAGTCATTGCACACGAAAAATTAACAAAAACTATTAAAATACTTAATACACAGAAAAGAATACATTATAAGACGCTGCTGAAGTTCAAAAGAAGCCGACCCCAATTGGATACTAGCTTGTCTTCATAAAAGAATTTAACATCGAACTTTTCAAAATGATTTTAATGGTCTTTATGTCGTGGATACATGACTCAAACGAATGTTCTCAGCCAAGACATAAATAAGTGTAACGAACAGCAGTGCATAGAAGGATTTCAAGGGATCGACATTATCAGACCAATTAGGAAACAGAATAAAAAGGGTGAATTACGACAATCAGATCGGGAAAATTTCTTCATTCACACTGGAATAGATGAATGAGGCCTCTATAATGAGTTACGGATTTTCACTGTACTACAAGTAACTGCAACATAGAAATCTGAAACGGGAAATAGTTGTGATGGTTAAAAAGGACCTTATGATCTACGTTGATTGAAAAGCTTGATACATCGTACTTTCCATTACCGGTCATTAAGCCGTTGGAACTATTTCCTGAAGGGTTCGTCTTGATAAATGATATTTATTTAGATTTCAGGAGGGGTTCGTACTGTAAAATAATCGTGGTATACGAACTGACTTCGGACTCTTATCCCATGCTTATTTTTATAAACTGATAAGACTATTTATTACAGGCACGACTTAGATTTGATTTTACTCTTTCGATCCGTAAGGAGTTAAGCTTTTGTAAAATATTCATCGCAAAGGAGCTAAATTTAAGCTCGTATTGCAGGCATATTTTTCAAAAGCTGCTACGACAATATTTATTTTACGTACAGTCGTGGAAAAAAACGACCCATCCCTCTTCATTTGACTAATTTTTACAGTACAGAAAATTAAAAGATGGCATTGGACAGAAACCTCTAACGTCTTCTATATATTCGAATAACTAAAATTTTCATAAAGGACAGTAAAGTGAGCGCCATTTTCATAATTTCATAATTTCCAATGTGAACCCCAATTTCGACACACAATTTCGAATCTACATCAAAATTTAACATCAGATACCAAATTTCATGTCATTGGGTTATACAGTTTCGAAGTTATGAGTTCTTAAAGATTGGAGCTTCTAATATTAAATTAGTTTTTTAGACTTTAATGAATATTTTCATAAATAATATTTCTACACCACTAATATTTTGTACCATGCTAGTATTAAAAACCAAACAAAATCCATATAATAATATATTAAAATATAATTTTTAGCATGAAATTATGAATTGGAACCTCATTATATTTTGATAGGAATAGATTTAAAAGGACTTCTTATATAGCCATGCAAAATTTCAGCTCATTCCGAAATTAGTTTTTGCGTTACATTAAATATTCCTCATTATTGCGATTTTAGGGGAATCGAAAAGTTTAAAAAATGTCGGTCAAACCTCGGAAGTAAACCCCACAAGTCAGGTGAGAACAATTTTTGGGAAATAGAGAAAAAACTGTTCCTGCGTTACCGACAACCTCTATGTTATTACAGAGGCTGTTCGCACATTTTTTTTAGACGATTTTGGTTAGCGGTAATAAAAAATAGTTTGCTGCAAAAGAAATAATTTCAGTTGTACTATGTTTTTAAAAGTCAAAATTATCGTCCGCGGCTTGAGAGGTTTGTTTTTATTCAAAATGCCGTTTTTAACGAAGCAGTGGTTCGAAGGCTATATCTATGCTCTTTCCGAAGAGAAATATTCATATTCCATTACCCAAAAAGAAAGTGAGAGTCAGGGTTTTGTGATATCTAAAGCGTCGATAGGTAATATCGTCAACAAGAAAGAAAAAACTCGTCAAATTGGAGCCTCAAATGGGACAAAAATTCCAAACAAGTATCCAAGGAAGAAACGGACATCTTAGACTATTGCAAAGGTACGTTGTTTAATGTTAAAAGAAAATTCCCCTAGTCAAAAGACAGTTGCAAAATCATTAAAATGCTCGGTGCCCGCTGTAAACAAAATGATAAACGCTGATTTAAATCTTAAGATAGTGAAAAAATGTAATGTGCATCGTCTTTCTCCAAAGCATATCGCTGAACGCAGGACACGCTGCCGAATTCTATATGAGAAACACTTATCCAAAGAAAAATGGAAAAAAATTGTCACAATAGATGAATCATGGGTGTATTAAAATGATTGCAGCAACAAAAAAAAGCTATTTATTATCATAAAAGGGGAGAAAAAAATTTAAGTACATGGTTCACAGAATCGAAAGAAAGTTTTTCTAAGGGATTCATAATTGTTGCTGGTTTTTCATATAATGGCAAGTTAAAAATAAAGAGAGTGGGAAAAAATGTCAAGATTAACTCCAAATACTATCAGGAACATATTTTATCGCCAATTTTTCTGAATGAAATACCATCGCTTTACCCACAGTGCCATCAATCTGTGGAACTTTATCAAGACAAAGCTAGCAGTCACACATCAAAATCCACTGTAAATTTCCTAAAAGAAATGGAACAAAAAACCGGTATCAAGGCCATACCTTTCACTGATATCCCTTCTAAATCTCCCGATGTATCACCTATGGATTTTTGTGCTTTCGGACTTTTAAAATCTGCATTATCCAAACGTCGTCCCACAACCCTTACAGGACTCTGGAAAGCTGTTCAGGAGGAATGGAATATAATACCTCTTCTGACACTTTAAAAGGCATTATTATCCTGGAAATTACGGTGTCGAAAGATAGTTCAGAATAAGGGCTATCAAATAGAACATTTAAAACACAAGAATTTTATGTAATTTAGTTTTTTGAATACAATATACACTATCTAGAAAATGTGTGAGCAGCCTCTGTATTTCTAATAAAATGTATTGTTTGTAGCCAAATACAATCTTTGTGCTAACTTTAAGTCTCAAAAGATGAATAATTAAATTATTATGGATTTTTAATGTCAGTTGACTTTTGGGGTTTCAAATATACATATACTTTTGGCAGAAAGTAATTGCATTCTAAACTGTATGAAATATAAAAAGTACACTTAGTGCACCTCAAATATGCATTCGAAAACAAATAGAAACATTAAATAAATATGAAACACAAATAAAATTATTTAGTTCTATGAATAAGAGTGGTATAAATGGTGAAATAAAATTTATTCATCAGTAGCGTAGTTCTCTGGCAACTGAGAATCAGATGTACCTGTAGAACACTGGTGAACTATCTCTTTGTAGAATGCTCGAATATTTTCTTCATGTAGGATGTATTTCATCAGTTTATTTATGTCTTCATTTTTTTTCTTGTTGATGGGGATTTTCCCACTTGGATATACTGGTTCATTTGGGAATGTGATAGAAGCAGCTTTTTATTGTTATTACACCGAAAAGTGTGGCTACTAAACCCATCATTAAAAGATTTGGTGATTTCAACATCCTAATGTTTGAAAGAGTGTGAAAAATGCATGAACTGCGAGATTTTAAAAGCGACTTTCTCATCCTTTCTCATACTTTATGCCTATAAGTCACTTTTTTTCTTCTCGAAATCGAGTTTTCGATAAAAATCTATTCTTCAGAGGTGGACGTATCTTTTATAGGTGAAACCACACGAGTCAGGTCATTCTACATAGAGGTGGCCTATTTGAAAGTTTTCGTTTATTCGAGAAAGCTCATAAGTCAGTGACTTATCAGTCAACCTCTGAAGAATAGAATTTTACCAAAAACTCGATTTCGACAAAAAGTGACTTATGGGGTTTCTCAGACAACCGATTCAATTCTTGAATCGTTTGCACAAAAATGGCAAATATAATAATGTAATTCTCAAATCGTTCGGCTTTTGCATAATAAATATAACAATTCTCAGGTCCCTGAAAAATACTTTTGAAATAGCGTTCAAATTTGATATTTGGGTAGCGATAACTACAATTAATCTTGATCTACGAATAGCGACTTTCTGTGTAGAGATGACACCGGAAATTTGCACCAATTTTAGCATTGAATACCTACCGATATAACGATAGTAATTTCATGAAATTTAATGTTCAGACTAATTTAACAATGCATAATCTGATTATGGTGTCAAAACACGTTGTTTCTATTGCAAATTTCGTTGATTGTGCAAAATTTAATATAAAGACTTCCCCTTATGCAATTTTTTTGAATTTGAATTGGTAGAGGACGATAATAACTATTGAATGATACCTTTAAATTTGCTTTAGTATGGATAGAGCTCGAAATAAACGAGGTGGTTCGTTTTGTTTTTCCGTTACTGTGTATTTTAGGTAGGTTGGTATGTAATTAACGTCGAACTGGAGCAATACAATGAGCCATTGTCGACGGTCCGGGATCAATCCCTGAAGATAAAGATGCATGGACAACACCACGTAATTTTAAACCACGGTCATATGAAGAGGCAACTCCTGGGCACCCCACTTTCCAAACTTACACACCACACCAACAAGTGGACATTTGAGGCCAAGACCGATTTAATGTGAATCAACACCCTTTGTACACTATGCTTGGTTGGTTTGAACACAAAAATTCCTCGGTTGCTTATTCGTTATTCTTCTAACCGGCCCTCAAACCGTAGGGAGTTTAGTTTTTGGAAAATGATCGTGATATTAGAGCTAAGTTCGGGCTCTTTTCACATGCATACTGTAGAAAAATGACGAGACGATATTTATCTGAGGTACGGCTTGATTTTACTCTTTCAATTAAGTATTTTAAAACTATTCATGGCATGTGTGGGAGCTAAGTTCATGCTTTTTCTCATTCATTATATATTATTTAAAGATAAGACAATATTTCTTTCAGGTACATTTTAGACTTGATTTTACAAAGTTTCAATCCATAAGGCGTTATGCTTTTGTGAAACATTTATGGGACGAGTGTTGAGTTCAGGCTGTTTTACATCGCATACCATATATTTCGAAAGCTGATAAGACGATGCGATTTGGACTTGATTTCACTAAGTTGTATTCAGAAGGCTTAGCTTTTATAAAATATTGACGAGATAAGTGGCAAGTTTGATACGATATTTATTTCAGGTACGTTTTTTAATCGATTTTACTAAGATTTTATCTTAAAACAGCGGAGGGTTTCGGATCTGTTGTACGGTCTTCCGATGATGAGTAAAAGGGGGAAATAAATAGTTAGCTATAATACTACTGATGCTCGAGCGTTTTGGGTTTCTGAGGACGTGATCTTCAGACCCGTATGGCTGTTAGAGGGTTAAAAGTTTAGCTGTCCTAAAATATGCTCGTAATACGGTAAGGTAAGTTTAATTAATGTCGTACTAGAACAATACAACGGGGCTATTGACGACGCTTGTAATAACAGCCGAGTTCAGGATTTATTTTAGAAATAAGATTTACGAAGTAGTTTTATATTTCAAACCATTTGAAATGTTTCTTTTTGACAATTTTCACTTCATTTAGGTGATCGGGGTTTTTTATGACGCAAGTGCAATATCCGGTCAAAACATCCGGTCTGGTGGTCAAGGTGTTAGCCTCTAGATAGGAAGGTTCCTGGTTCGAATCCGTATCAGTGCATGGATGTTTGTAAGCGTATGGTGTAGAGGCGGCTGGTGCATCTTAAATCTGTCGTGGCCGAAAGTCCTCACATTGGGTTGATGTGGTAATTGGTAATATTTAATTAACGTCGTACTAGAGCAACACAACGGGCTATTGACAACGGTCCGGGATCAATCCCCTACGGTAAAGATCCGAGGACAACACCACGTAATTTGGTGTCCCGCACTCACCTCCTCACTTTGGGTTGGTGTGGAATTTTAGTGAGTGGGGTGCCAGCTCAGGTGTTGCCTCGTCATCTGACCGTGGTTCAAAATTACTTGGTGTTGTCCTCGGATGTTTAGGGGATTACTTCCGGACCATCATCAATAGCCTGTTGTTGTATTGCTCTGGTGCAGTGATTCCCAAAGTGGTCCCTACGGTCCCCCAGGGGTCAGTGAAGATCGCTGAGGGGGATCTCTGGCAAATTTAAATTAAGGCGGGGGTGCATGGACAACGTGGGGGGGGGGTTCACGAAAGGTTTAATATGAAGTAAAATAATTGTGACCCATTTTCATTATCATGAAAGTTAAAATAAACAATAAATAAATTGGTAGCGATTTTTACGTCCTGATTAAAGAAATAATTTCTTTAATTTTTTATATCTTAAATTTGTGTATTTTTTTACTGATAGTTGATGTATGATAGTATGATGAGAGACGAAGAAAAAATGCAGATAATATATCTATATTTATATATATAGAGTGAATATTTATTTATTTATTTTTTAAAATCATGCCCGCCATCGTCTTCTCAGACATGAGGCGTCTTGCAGTGTAATATAGCAGAGAGGTGGCCCCAGGAAGGCCGAGAGTTCCAAAGTCATCACACGAGCGAACGTTAAGCAGGGAGGGGCAACTGAAAAGGTGCTGACCAGTCATGTGCATAGTATTGCAGAGTGGAGAATCGGCAAGTTCAATCTTAAATAGATGGGGTTGCAAGTAATAATGTCCGGTAATGACTCTAAAACACGCTACCCACTTGACTCTTGGTAAGAGGGAATGAAAGCTGTGCGCGCTTCTGGTTATCAAGTAGACAAGTCCAAGACTTTCCATCCGTCAACTCTCTAAGAGTAGAAATTATTTTGTGTCGGATATTGCGTCTGAGAATTCGCTTGACATTTCGAAGAGGAGTCTGGAGACAATGTGGATGTAAAGTCGAAGCCTCCTTAGCCAACAAGTCTGCTTGCTCATTTCCATGAATGTCGCAATAGCTAGGAATCCATTGAAGGACGACCTCTCTTTCAATACCAAGAATTGAGTCTATACGCAGTTTACATTCAAATTGTTGAATATTAAAAATGTGGCTTTATTACTTATCAGGAAATAGTACTTTACCCATGTGTCTTCTATGAAATAAAACTTTGTCAAACGAATCAACGAAACCTTCTATGCTTAAGGAACATTTGACAAAAGTCAATAGCGACAAAAAAAGATAAAGATTTAACTTTTTTTAAAACAGTCAACTAGAAATATTTGAAAACAATGTCATTGCGACAACATATGAGCGAGATGACGATGGACTGCGTGCTTCGTATAACATTTCTTTACTGATTGCAAAGTCTGAAAAGCCGCACACCATAGGTGTAGAACGTATTATACCAGCTGTAAGTGAGGTAATACGCACCGTGCTGCATAAACAGGCTATTCGATACTATAAGAATTTCACTGAGTTGTACAGTACAAGGAAGGACTCATGAAATCGCTCAGTGGTTGGAAAATTCTTTATGTAAGTACTTAAAAACATCTGAATATTCTCTATACAGTTTGACGCGGCTACTTTTCCAGGGTACGAAGCTTTACTTTTAGCTTTTGCGGGATTTGTAAAAGAAAAAATATTACAAGAATATTGTTATTTATCAAATGTTTGGAAACTGATACGAAAGGTGAAGCAATATTTAACGAATTAAAAATATTTTTTGATTTAAAGCTAAACCCTTGAGTAATATCCTCTCAGTTACTAATAACGGTGTTCTGGCAATGGTAGGACGACACCGAAGTTTTCTGGCATACTTAAAACAAGCTATTATTTGTACATGGTGTCATTCATCGACAACAATCAGTCCCCAAAAATCTGAGTGATCACTTTCATGGCTCACTAGATTATGTCATTAGAGTTAATAAAATCAAAAGGAATGACTTAATGAGAGATTATTTGCTCAACTTTGCTTGGAAAACGATGAAGATTATAATAGTTTATACTTAGCATGGAAGTTCGTTGGTTATCTAAAAGTGCATGTTTGGATCGATTTTATGCACTCTTTGATTCAGTGTTGGAATTTCTGGGAAGTAATGACAATGATTTGCGACTTAATTTACTTAATTCAAAAACTGACAGAGCTTATATTACAACCTTACTTGCCAAATTTAAGGAAACCAATTTGAAGCTACAAGGTGATCAATTGAATTTAATCAAAATTAAAAATATAATATCTGCGTTTGTTACAAAACTTTTTTTTTCAACTTGGGGAGAGAAGAATGCTCTCAGTTTTCAAATCTTTCAAAATTGGAAAAATGAGATGTCAACACTTAACGGTTCTTTATTCTGGCCTCAGCCAAAGATTTGAAGACATTTTTCGCATGGTTATCCCCGATTGGGGGTTGAACCCTTTTGGAAGTAGACCAAAAAACTCAGATGAATCCATACTAATATAGGAGCAATATATTGAATTATTCACAAATGAGGAACCGAAACCAATGCTTGAACAAGAATACCACAAATTATGGTTGCAAAACATGTACCAATTTTATATCATACATTATGGGTTAGTGCACAGAAGCTGTTAATTGCTTTCCAGTCTTCCTATTTAGCAGAACATGGGTTTAGTGCAGCTATGAGCTTCATCGAAAAAAACTGCCCTATTACTCTTAAAGGTATAAAGATTCAAGTAGGAAAAACAAATTTTGCAAACAGGAGGGTAAAAACAACCAACTACTTGGACGGTATCTTGGCCATAACTTCGCATAGCATAAACATCACAATTGGTACAAAGAACACAGATTAATTGGAAATGAAAAACATGATTCACACACCCAATTAAAGTCGGGTAATTTTCTTTGACAAGGTAGTTTTCTTTTTACCATAAATTTTTATAACTTGAACATTACAGTAAAGTACAAAGAATTGGAATTGGAAATTGGTCTGCATTACACTTATACTCCAAAGTCAGGGAATATTTTCCTTTGATAGAATTCGCTGTGGCTCAGTGGGTTTGCCCAATGCTCCTGCGATTGGTAGGCAGCGCAAATTCGGTTCTTGTAACAACGTCAGATGTATTTCTCTTTTCTGCGTCAGTAAACCGTTCCTTGAGAGTATCCATTTACTTCACGGAGTAAACATTGAAGTAGTTTGGCCAGATCTTTCCATTGCATCATTAAAACCGTTCATTTGGACGGCGTCATAACTTTGCATTACATAAATATTAAAATAAGGGCAAAGAATACACAATTGGAAATGGAAAGCAGGATTCACACACACAATTAAAAGTCGGGTAATTTTCTACAGCAAGGCACCTTTGCATAACTTCCATTGGCAATTCTCCTCCACCGATTCCTTATCGAGCCGCTTGAGAGATTCTGTCCTGATGAAGCTAACGCAGCTGAAGCATATTCCTTGCCTTGTGGTCGGCCGTTTAATGTCCTTAATCAAAGGGCAATCATGAATCCATCCGCCATGGATTAAGAGAAAAATAATGAGTTCTCTTTCTTCGATCAAGAATTTTCACCACGTACATGGTCGCTGGCCCTGTTTCACCGTTACCTCAGATCCCCTGAGATTAGGTAACTTCCCAGTCGAGGCTTTGCGCCATTGAGTGATTGAAGGTGGGGATTTTTTTTTCTCGCGATGGGAAAGGTGATATCCTTCTTTTCAGTTCCTCTTCCCCATTGACTTCTTTCCGCCCCCCACAAAGGTTTGGGAAGTACTATTGAAGGCGGACCTACAGCGTGAGGTCAATTTTCAACACATTAGATGAAGCTACCCGTATTACTCTCTTCCGATAATTTCTTCACGGTGCCCTAACCGCGAATGAAGAAAAAAGCCTCAACCCTAAAGTATGGTAATCAGGCGGTGACACAATAAGCGGTGTTGAAAGTGAAGTTTAAACTAATTTTGTGATTTCTAGATGATTTTAAAATCTGAGTATTTGAGAAGTGCTCTGGAAGGCGGACTTTCAGCTTGAGGTCAATTTTGAAAAAGGCGGTGGAACTGTTTGTGGAGTAGAAAATGAAGTTTGAAGTAATTTTATGTTTTAAAGATGATTTTAAACTCTAGGCGTTACGGGAAATGTTATGAAGGCTGGCCTTCAAGCTTGAGGTTCATTTTCAAAACATTGGATGAGCTTACCCATATTAATCGAAACCGACAATTTGATCATGGTCCCACAACCTCGTATGAAATTGAAAAAATCCTAAACGTTAGCGGTGTTGAAAGTGAAGTTTAAACTTTTAAATTTAATAATTAATAATTTTAATAATTTTTCTGAGAATTAGGGAAGTGCTCTTGAAGGCAGAACAACATACACACACACACACAGACACACACACACACATATATATATATATATATATATATATATATATATATATATATATATATATATATATATGATAGATTTTAACGTACCCAAACTGATGCTCTTGGAATGAAAAGTTTAAAAAACAAGTTTTGAATAATATTAAATGTAAAATAAACAAATTAGATTTGATGTGCAGTTTAACCTTTCCTTTTAAAAAAACCTAGTTACCTTAAACTAAGAATTTTAATTTATCCTTAGATTATACTTATATGTTCACCGAGTTTAGAAAAACGTCGCCCTCTGTAGAGATGAATTGTTTTTTGTATTAAAATTAAAATTTGGAAACATATAAGTGGAAGCTACTGTGTGCATACCATGTCACGAAAGGTTCAGAAAAGTCACGAAATGGTAAAAAAGACACGAAGGTCGGGATATTTGATCGCGGTTACGGTTTTTACTGGATTCTTACCTGTGCCTTTAAAGTTCTCTTTTCATAGATATGACTTCGTGGTATTTCTTTATATTTATGAGATATCATCGCTATTGATTTTGTTCCTATGGTTTTTCAGTTTCCGCGGCGATAGATGCATTTGATGCTTTCAATAGAAACGAAAAAATAGGATTTTTGTATCATAGGAACGTTAGAAATATCAAATCTTTTACAGATGTAAACCAGTACCCAAAGAGATGGCTATGTTTGCGTGTTTAAACTTTTGTAAAACTTGATGGAAGTATCAAATCCCCTTACGAAAGTAAACAAGCATCTAAAATAAAAAAGTATACAGTGCTTATGTATTGAGATTCTTGTAAAATTTGATGGAAATATCAAATCGATTACGTATGCTATCTAGTATATTCAGTTGCAAAAATTATTTATTTAATGAAGTTCTTAGAAACTTTGATGGATATTCAAATGGAATCAAATATGGACTTTAAATATGGAAAGCATTTATGTATTGAGGTTATAAGAAAATTTGATGGGAGGGAATATCAAATAGCTACGAATGTTAACTGGTTCCTCCAGCAGTAATATATATAAATAAATAAATAAATAAATAAATAAATAAATAAATAAATATATATATATATATATATATATATATATATATATATATATATATATATATATATATATATATATATATATATATATATATATATATATATATATATATATATATATATATATATATATTCTTGGAAAACTTGATAGAGATATCAAACCGGTTAAGTATGTAAATTAGTACCCCCAGCAGTTAGCTATGGTTCGTATAAAGTACTTTTTATAGAGCTTGTGCAGTTTGACAGGTGATTTTGATTTTCTACTTGCTGACTTTAAATCACCGGTATACATGTTATGATATGCGTATGTCTAAGATTTAAAAGCTGGTAATTACCGGTTTGGGCATAGGATTAGTGATAATTATGATACATAATAGAGAGAGAAATAACTACACCAGGGTTTTTAATTCTATTTTGTACTTATTTGAACTTAATTTGCTTAATATTTTTGCCGTATGATGATGGGACTTGCTTGGTCATTTGGAGGAACATGCTTGAGCAAGCGACCTTCCACGAACAGGCAGGCCACACTCGAGGGGGGGGGGTAGGAACGCAGTCTCAGTTATACGTCTTCTTTGAAAATCGCCCGATCTAACTCCTGATTTCTTCCTATGGAGCTATCTCAAATACTACGCTTATGCTCACAAGCCTCAAACTCTACAACAGCTGAAGGAAAAAACAATAACAGAACTAAAATCAGAGCACTGGAACCTGAAACACTAAGATATGTCATGAAAAACGCCTTGAAAAAGGCAAAATTGTGCTGAGCAGAAAACAGACGCGCGACATTTAATACAATAAACTTTTCACACCTAGTGTAAATTTATTTCTGTTTGATACTGTATAAGAGATCACGAAAATTGAAAATCATATTTGTTTTTATTGCTCCAAAATATTTCCCAATTTCTGAGCCTTTAAACAATGAAAAGATCTTGTAAAAATTTTGAATACTTTTCTAGTTTAAAGGAATTTTTTTAGGTGCTGCCACCAGTACAAACATGTTTGCAAAACTTTAAACCCTTTGTGAAGAACTACTTTTTCAATACGATGCTTTGTTCAAACAATGATATTACAACAATGAATTGGTCTATTATAATTATTCTCTGTCATTATAATCATCATTATAGCTTAGAATAAGTAGACTTTCAAACCTCAATAAGTGTTGTTAGTTAAGAAATTTATTTTTAAGTCGATTTTTAAATGTTAAAATTCCGGCAAAAATCTAGATTCCTTAAACTTCCTTGGCAAAAGCAGTTGTAAAAAATAATCTGTCCCTCTAGCAACTTGATGAAAGGTCAAAACATGAAGAATAATATTGGAACTAATTTCCATACGAATCGTATTTCAATACAAATTAGAATTTGAGATATCACAGTTCAAAAAACTTGCTAATAAGCTGATTATATCTAAATTAATTAATTTATAATGAGCTTAATCTGATTTTTCCTCACTGAAATTATCTTATTCATAAGCTAATATTTGTTGGAAATAATACGGAGTTTTTAATTTAAATTAAAAAAAGAAACTCTTGCTTACACCTTAAGGTATCCGGACATGTTCGAGACCTTTTTTTTTTTCAAAATGTGGAATAAAAAAATTTTAGTGATAGTTTTATTTCAGTGTTATTAAACAATAGCATTGGGGTATAAATATTAAAAATATATATTAATAATTTTGTAAAAATGATAATTATGCATGAAATTTTAAAGAAATTTGTCAAAACTTCAAATATGCTACATGAAAATCTATTCAAACAATTTGGAAAATGATGCTTCCAAAATAAACTACATGCATGTTTCTAGGGATTAAACTAGAATCAAAAGGATATTAAAATTTTTTTTTTTAAAGCGATCGAAATATGAATATAAGATTTTTGATAATTTTATAGTCTTTTTTCTTAAATAAATGGCCATAATTAAAAAAAACTTTGAATTTTTTTTGAAAGATCTCAGCTTAATTGTTCTAAATTATTCCATAGACAGCATTAGAAAGAACACGTTCTCAAAGTTTTATGAGAATTCACCAATAACTTTTTGTGTTATAACATTTGAAGTCAGGAAATAATGAATAAATGTTAATTTAGAGAAAACATAGTTTGAAGTGTACTGTGTGCTCTCTCTTGCTTTTACTGTGTTTGTGTAAACAATTTTATTCTTAACTTCTCTTTAAATATTTTCTTTATATTTTCAAAAGAGAAACCAATTAAGCATTTGCCAAAAACTTCATAAAATTATATTTTTGCAAAAAAAGTAAATTTTAAATTGAAATTTTGACAGGTTTTTGGACTTTTAACGGCCATTTTTGGTGTTTTCCATACTTACTTCCGGTTTTCCAGCCTTGATTAAAATCTTAATAACTCTGCAACTAATCAACTAAGAGAAAAAAAAATCAAACATAGTTTGGAAAGTCAAATAAATATTCTATCAAATAAGATCAAAAACGGTTTTTTTTTTTGTTTACGAATTTTTGGTCAAACATGACATTATTAACGTGTTTCGATACTACCTTAAGAAAAAAGATGAGTTTCTGATTATAAAAATCCTCTGTGACTTTTGGACCACTATATAGTATACGATTCAGGGTCTCTAGTTACGGCCAGTCATTTTCAGTGTTGAGAATTTCGATAGCTTACGAACCCTAATGTCTATCTGTAACTGGAAGTGTATATTAAGGATCAAATACAGTTTCTACTCGAGATAGCATATTCCTCAGTGGGTTTATTAAACCCTCCAGAAATAAAAGTGTTTATACTTTTCATTAATGATTTTAAATTTATATTAAGTTTAATTTTAGTTCTGACTAGCTTTACTTTTGTATAAAGGTAATGGTAATTAATTATAATGTGCCACAGGAGCAACACAGCGGGCTGTTGAGGATAGTTTGGGATCAATCCCCGAAAAATGTTTAATAATATTCTCCAAAACTTAGAGAGGCAGATAGTTGAATTTCTGTCGCACTGGAGCTACACATCAGGCTATTGGAAACTGTCCCGGAATCCAAGCGATGGGAAAAAAATGTTCCGGCGTATAATGTTAATTCTGTGATCGTCCCAAGAATTCTGAGTGGTGTAATACTGCTTTTCCTTTCATCATACATAATGACCAATTAACCACAACTTTTAAGTGAAAAAATTCAAGAGAAAAACCATTTTTTCATACGGTTGAAACTGGTTAGAAATCATGCTAGGAAGACTGCATATTGGAGAACGGATATATGCATGTGAATCCTTTAGAGGGTTAAAATAACGATATAATTAAACAAATTAGAGTAGTGACAGAGAAAGGCATTTCAAACGTTGTTAGGTTCACTCTCAAATTAATGAATCAAACCTAAACAAAATTAAATTTTTTTTTATTGTGAAGGCAGTTTTAAGACATCATTTTAAATCATGTTTTGCATTTATGGACGCAACGTCATTTCCTAGTTTAATTGGTGATTGGTGGAAGGGCCAAAAACTAGATAAACTAGGGCCTTTTCCTTTTAAGTCCACGATATACAACCTAACAAAAAAACAAGGAAACTGATAGTACTAATGAAAAAGCCCACAGAAATACAAGCTATCATTTTGTTGGTTATTTTAACCCAACAATTCATAAAAAAAGGCCGTGATTGCTAAAGAACTTAAGAAACGGCTGAATCCAATGGCATGAATTTTTTTGTGAAACGGTAAAATATCCTTTCTGAAAATGAAAGGGTCTTTTGTTCAACGTAAGCTACCATCAATCCAAAATGGCGCGTGAATTCCCACAAGGTTCCTAAACTCGAGAAAATCATTCGGACAAACTTGCCGTAAACTTCTGTAAGCGATTTTTCCAGCCATCGCAAGAAGCTTTCTCACATTTTTTTCTTGATTTTTTTCACCATCGTCCTGTGTTTTCGCTTCGAGACGAGGTTGAAGGTAAGAAAAAAAAGAGTGATTAACTGGCGTAAAGAAACCAAAAGGAAGTCCTTTGAAGCTATCATTTTGTTTGAATTCCCGAGAAACTGAATTCCGGCAATAAAAAAATTAATTCTTTAAATTGAAGTCATTAATTTGCTCGCGGAGCGCGGACTGTTCCAGATGAAAGAGTAACGTTTTAGTCTTAAAAGATATGCCTCAGTCACGTATCAGTGCTTACTCTATAAATATTCCACTCCGATTTCCCTCCAAGTGGTTTCGACGAGATATCACGTTCATTAAGATCTGATCAATTTTGACAGTGGTGACATATCTCATCCATCCTGATCTGACTAATTTTGCTAATGACACAATATCTTATCCATCGCCCATCAAGATTTGACAAATTTTGCTAACGGCAAAATATCTCGTCCATCAAGATCAGACAAATTTTGTTAATGGAAAGACAATGGTCAGTTTTCTACTAATGACGAGATATCTCGTTTATCAAGATCTGCTCAGTTTTGTTACTGAAGAAACAACCACCAGGAGGATTGACTGAAAAGAGGAACCGACTGTAAATAATTGTCTATGTAAGTTTAAGGGTTCTGATCAGGGTGTCAAGCTTTAAATCACTTGATTTAAATCAACGATTAAAATCATGATTTTAATCACATGATTAAAAAAAATCACTGATTTAAATCACAACTAATTTTACATTTTTATAACTAAGTAAATACACCATAGAAAAATCACAGAAGTGGTCAAATGCTTTAATTTTTCTGCACTCATGGTGATTTCAGCACTAATGGCTACACCAAGCTCAGATTGAACTGTGTCAATTACTGCGTATCATAAAAGATTGCAACAGCCAGTTGTAACTTATTATAATACTAGCAAAATATCCGACCTTACTCGGTTTGAATTCGTTTACTCTAGATTGAAGAGATAATCAAAATATATAATGACTTACGTTTTTTGTAGAGTAAAAATTTATTTTAACACCTTTCGCCATCTTTATATTTTCTACAACTTACTTTGGACACAAATCCTACACATGCATATCCATTCATGTAATACATTTCACATACATCGCACAATTGCTGTATGACAAAGCTCAAAAAGACGAAAGGTGATACTAAGGTTACTACTATAAAAGACGATTTATAGGAAGATTTGGAATTCCCTTTCTTAAGTTGTTTTCATGTGCAACTCAATTAATCAAAATTACGATTTACGGCGAGTGCTCTCGCACTCATAGTCAACAAAACAATATTTTTTTACCTGTGGCACTCTTGCCTCCGGTATGCGACATTGTGAAATTTTGCTATCTTCTCCTGTCATTACTACAACGAATTTTTTAATGTTGGAAAAAGTTCTAGTTTGGATTTTTAAACATTATTATTATTTCAATAACGACATTATTCTTTAAATAACGGCAGTATTCTTTAAATAACGGCAGTATTCTTTAAATAATGGCATTATTCTTTAAATAACGGCATTATTCTTTAAATAACGGCATAACTACACTTAAAATTTACTGAAAATTTATACTGACTTACCTAACATTTTCAAGTCTAATACTTTGTGGTGCTGTTGGGTGTGATGAGAAGGAAAACACATTTATTAAAATAATAAATATTTAAAACAGGAAACAGCAAAGTAAAACAAAATAAAAGATATCGTAAAAAATTGTTCCAAAGATATTAATTTGTGATTCAATTTTATCTCTTGATCTCGCACAGTTGCCACAACTTACAACTAAAAGTGTACAAAATTTAGAAATGTGAAATTAATTCAGAGCGAAAGAACCAGAAAAATATCACTGCTCGCGCGATGGTGTTCATTCTCGTTTCATTAAAAAATATCGTCTGTCCCAAATTTTCAAAAATCATTTTTAATTCCACAAATAATAAAAATAAGACTCGAAATAAATGACGTATCAGAAATGAAATTCCATAAAAAAAATAATTTTTTGAAGAATAATTACTTTTTCAGCAGTACTGGTAAAGCAATCGAATTAATCGTAATATTCAATAGACATTCCAATTTTTCCAAAACTACCAAATTATGGTTGATTTAAGTATACTTACTCAGGTGTTTTAGCATGAAACTCGTCTAAATATAACAATAAAGAAATGTTTAATATTGCATTCACTAAATTATTAGATAATGTATAAAATAAAATACAATGCAATCAAATATCTGGAATACAGTTCATGTGATGCGTACACAAACACACAAACACAAAATCGAGCATAGAACAGAAAGACGGACAGACAGACTTTCGTAACCAATTCCACTCACTAAATCAAGATAAGTACTCTCTGTATGCAAATTTCCATGAAAATATCTTAAACCGCGTGGACGTGTATAGGGCACAACATACATACAGACAGACAGACAGACAGACAGACAGACAGACAGACAGACAGACACCAAACGAGAAAAAGGCGGATTCGGCATCAGAAGGGTCCAAAACGGATAGAAAACTTGAAATGCGTCGAAAATATTGAATGTACAAACAAACACTCCATTCTTATTTATATAGATACTATATACTGGAAACAGTAATGTAAACACATATGATATAAATCTAAATACCAGGAAGAATAATGTATAAACATTCCTGATTAACAGTACTCGTAATATAAACACTTAAAGGAAGTATACAACCGTTTGATTCAAAATTATAAACTAAAGGAGTGACTGATTTTATTAACTAAAAAAACACAAGTGGGAAGTAAAGTTTTTGAGGCATTTGTCAGTTAGCTCAGGAGTTCCCAAAGTGTGTGCCCCAGCATCCTGGGGTACCACGTAGACAGATGAGAGGTGCTGGGAAGAGGTCGTATCCTCCAATCTAAGCTATTTCTAAGCAACAGAAAAAAGGGTTAATGTCACTCATCAAAAATCGGTTCACTCCCCAACCAAGAGCATGATGAAGGTAAATTTATTTATAGTTTCACCAACCTATGTTTTCTTATTAAGTAAAATTAAAGTGTTTGCGTGTGAATTTTAAATACTAGTTGTATTAATTATGTTTATGTTCTTACTTGTCTAATTTCTTTTTCAAAATGGTACAAATATGAAATATATATATGTAATAATATACCACACATAAATATTACACGACGACAAGGGGGTGCCGTGAGAAAATTATAATTCTCTTAAGGGTCCCACCACTTGGATAAGTTTGGGAACCCCTGCTTATTCTTGTGGTGTGTAATAGAGGTTAAAGAGTAGAAATATACATTTTCCCACACAGCCATTAAAATGTCAGCAGGAAAACAAAACCAATATGAATTAAAACTAAGTGAAAATCCATTTATTATTGCTGCTCGGCAGTTTTATTATCAGAATTTACTATAGTTTGATTATTTCTGTCCTCTATTCTACTTCTAAGACTATACAGAGGCTGTTCACATATTTTTTCAACAATGTATATTGCATTCACAAAACTAAATTACATAAAATTCTTGTATTTTAAATGTTCTATTTGATAGCCTTTATTATGAACTATCTTTCGACACCGTAATTTCCAGGATAATAATGCCTTTTGAAGTGTCAGAAGAGGTATTCTATCCCATTCCTCCTGAACAGCTTTCCAGTGTCCTGTAAGGGTTGTGGGACGACGTTTGGATAATACAGATTTTAAAAGTACGAAAGCACAAAAAATCAATAGGTGATAATACATAGGGAGATTTAGTAGGGATATCAGTGAAGGGTATGACCTTGATACCGGTTTTTTGTTCCATTTCTTTTAGGAAATTTACAGTGGATTTTGATGTGTGACTGCTAGTTTTGTCTTGATAAAGTTCCACAGATTGATGGCACTGTGGGTAAAGCGATGGTATTTCATTCAGAAAAATTGGCGATAAAATATGTTCCTGATAGTATTTGGAGTTAATCTGGACATTTTTTCCACTCTCTTTATTTTTAACTTGTCATTATATGAAAAAAAAAAAAAAAAAAAAAAAAAAAAAAAAAAAAAACCAGCAAAAATCATGAATTCCTTAGAAAAACTTTCTTTCGATTCTGTGAACCATGTACTTAAATTTTTTTCTCCCCTTTTATGATAATAAATGGCTCTTTTTGTGCTGCAATCATTTAAATACACCCACGATTCATCTATTGTGACAATTTTTTTTCCATTTTTCTTTGGATAAGTGTTTCTCATATAGAATTCGGCAGCGTGTCCTGCGTTCAGCGATATGCTTTGGAGAAAGACGATGCACATTGCGTTTTTTCGCTTTCTTAAGATTTAAATCAACGTTTATCATTTTGTTTAAAGTGGACACCGATCATTTTAATGATTTTGCAACTGTCCTTTGACTAGGGGATTTTCTTTTAACATTAAACAAAGTACCTTTGCAATAGTCGAAGATGTCCGTTTCTTCTTTGGATACTTGTTTGGAATTTTTGTCCCACTTGAGGCTCCAATTTGACGATTTTTTTCTTTCTTGTTGACGATATTACCTATTGCCGCTTTAGATATCACAAAACCATGACTCTCACATCGTTTTTGGATAACGGAATATGAATATTTCTTTTCGGAAAGAGCATAAATATAGCCTTCGAACCACTGCTTCGTTAAAAACGCCATTTTTAATAAAAACAAACCTCTAGAGCCGCAGACGATAATTTTGACTTTTAAAAACATAGTACAACTGCAATTATTTCTTTTGCAGCAAACGATTTTTTATTACCGCTAACGAAAATCGTCTAAAAAATGTGCGAACAGCCTCTGTAGTTTAGGTCTCTCACTTACACTGACTGATAAATTTGTTAACCTGATGATGTTATTTTCTCAAGAAAAACTATGTAGGATGTCAACTTGTGTTTTAAAGTTAAATAAATGTTAAGTAAATATTGATTTACCATGTCACAAATTGTGATTGTTTACTTAAAATAAATATTGGTTTACATATCATGTCGCAAACTCAATTTTTTATTTAACAAATTTATATATAATTATTATTAAAACAGTGTATACGGCCTGCAGAAATTTTCATAAAAAATCTGATTTAAATCAAAATAATCCAATTTAAATTTAAAAAACTCCGATTAATTGATTTTTTAAAAAAAATCATGATTTGTTTACACTCTGGTTCTGATGACCACAATTGAGCACAATACATAAAAATTGGTAGCGTAGCACCTGACTCATATCCTTGTCATTACCGATTAGTTTTAATTTTTCTGAGTAGATTGATATTAGTTAGCAATCATAGAGGCTAATAGAGCGTGTTCATGCGCAGTTTAATTTTTGTTATTTCATTCTGATAAATAACTTTATAATATTTCAGTTCCAAATTGTTTGATTTCCAAACTAGCTTCTTTGAAATTCTGAAATTTCAGACACAGATACACAAGGTTATATTAAAAATATAGACAAAAAGACAAACCAGAGAGGAAGTCGAATAAAATTGTTTGATTCGGCTTCCCCTATATGTCTTCCTGTTTCTGTATTTTTTTGTGTTAAAAAAACAGAAAAGTTGAGCAAAAAACTTAAGAAACTATGTATTAGATACTTAAATGGTTGTCTATCTACAGCGAGAACTACTCCGACCAGAAAGTTTGTACCCGTCCAATTGCGGTAGAAACAATGTCCATTTGCTATAGAGGATTCTTGAAGCCTTCGTATTTTTCACATTGGCGCATTTCGGTTGCGGCTGGTTCTTCAGAAGTTTGCAAGATAAGAGCATATCTCTTACTGTCACCAAAATAAGAAAATAAATTACTTTTCTGAGATAAAATTTTTTTAAACTCCCTGGGCACAATTTGGCTATTTTAAAAAGCCAAATTAGGCGCTTTCTCTTTAAATCTTTAAACCCTCCTTTGGAGATAGAAAACTGTTGCGCTGTACCATTAAGAATCTATTTAAATATACACTCTATAACAAAAAAATCGACGCATAAAGAAGGAGTTGTCCAATGGAGACGAAAATTGGTGGATAGGAAAATTATGTGCAGAATAGAAATTGTTTAAAACTTCAGAACAATTGAATGATTTATTTCAGAGTTACAGTAACGAGCTCAATAAGGTGTTGACCCGCCTCTAGCCTGGATGCAAGCTGCCACACGGCGTGGCAAAGACCGATAAAGCTCCCGGATGGTCTCCTGCGGTATTTCTTGCCAAATTTGCTCCTATTGTCAGACTATGTCATCAACATTCCCTACCGGATGCAGTCGCCTTCCCATCATATCCCAGACATGCTCGATGGGAGAGAGATCTGGTGATCTGGCTGGCTAATGAAGTGTTTGACAAGCTTGAAGACAGTTCATAGCAACACGTGCCGTATGTGGTCTGGCATTGTCTTGCTGAAAAATAAGCCCAGGGTACTGCGAAAGGAACGGTAGCAAAACAGGTCTCAGAATGTCGTCAACGTACCGCTGTGCAGTAAGTGTACCTCTAATGACGACCAAAGGGGTCCGGCTATCAAGGGAAATGGCACCCCAGATCATAACTCCTTGTTGAGGGCCCGTGTGGCGTGCAATAGTGAAATCAGGATCGGCACGCTGCCCTGGGCGTCTCCAGACCCGTCTTCGAAGATCGTCAGGACACAGTTGGAAGCTGGATTCGTCGCTAAAGACTATACGTCTCCAGTGAGCATCATTCCACCCTGATCGAGCCAAGCACCACTGTAATCTGGCTCGACAGTGTGCAGGCGTGAGTGGCAGGTGGCTTAACGGTCGGTACGAGCGTAGATTTCGCTCTCTCAGCCGTCTGTGAATGGTCATGGTGGACACTTGTGTGTGGGTCGCACGACTGATGGTTGATAGCGATGAATCAGGCGCTGTGACAGCTGATCTGACACTCACTCTGTCCTCGCGATCTGTTGTGGCCCTACGTCGACCGCTACCATCATGACGCTGAAATCTGCCATTGTCCACCCACTCTTGCCAGTATCTTCTAATCGCCGCATCGCTTAGACTCACATGACGAGCGATTCTCCGATTTGCCCAACCTGCCTCTATCAATCCAATGATACGACCTCTTTCAAACTCTGAAAGTTGCTCGTAATGAGCTCGAATCCTGCAGCGAGGCATTTTTTCAGTCGTTGAAAGGTATCCTAAATCGCAATGCAGTAGAAATTTTTAACAACAGTTCAAGAACAACTCCTTATATACATCTGCTGAATGCGCAATTCCGATGCTCTGGAGATCGCGTTATTCATTCATTGGACACCAAATTTTAAACATTTGCATATTTGGTCAAAACATTTTTGCATACGAAATTTCAAAGCAATCGGATTTCTTCTTGGTGTGTCGATTTTTTTGTTGAGTATATTACCACCCTAAATATGTACCCAGTGACTGCAATAGTTCATGTTCTTCGCTTCTACACAATGTGGCGTAGTTCACTGTTGGAGAAGGAACTTCAATCGTTAATAAATTCAACCACACGATTGACTTTAGTCTACATAACGAACCCCAAAACTAATTTTGGTGCTATCAAGCAAAATAACTTTGGAGTCTTAATTCTCCGAATTTGAATAACTTTACTTAATTAGACAAACTAATACGAGTTACAAATTCTTGATTCTCATAGAATTCTGAAAAAGGATTGTTGCAATTTTTAGCTCAAAAACTGAATATTATCTAACTTTTCAGAATACATTTTAGAATGTTAACTCAATAGACAGGATTGAGTGAAAGG
The DNA here is from genome assembly GCA_947359465.1 of Metellina segmentata. Taxonomy (NCBI): domain Eukaryota; kingdom Metazoa; phylum Arthropoda; class Arachnida; order Araneae; family Tetragnathidae; genus Metellina; species Metellina segmentata. The sequence continues at coordinate 38,163,274 of OX375872.1, forward strand.
AAAAGCTGTGATCCTCATAGAGCTGACATTCAAAGTGGATGAACCACATCAACGAGCCTCAAAATTAATTTCAATGCACGGTGATAAAAATTTAATTATGAAATATGTATATTCACTAAGTCATAAAGCCACATTTAAAAACTTTTATCACCAGGCAAGATAACTTTGGGATCGTAAATTCCCCAAATTCGAATTTTTCCGAATCCTTAATCATTTAGACAATCTCATTAGAGTTCTAAAGTACTGATTCCAGTAGGAATTCTGAAAAAAGAAATATTACAATTTTTAGCTTAAAAACTAAATACTAACTTTCCAGAATGCATATTAGAATGTAAACTAAACAGACAGGATTGAGTCGTAGGAATAGCTCTGATCCTCATAAAGCAGACATTCAAAGTGGATGGACTCTTTAGATTCATTAAAGGTGACTGGGACTTCTAATTAAGGGCTTAATTACCGGAATCGTAGCCGAAGTGAACATAAAAGTTCGGGAAGGAGACATTGAAAGAAAGAGGGATATTTTCTGGGGCATCCTGCTTCCAATAAAATGAGCTTATGTGTTCATTTCCTAAAAGCAGCATCTCAGCCACTTAAGTACGTTGAGGAGATATAATTGCTCGAACACGCAATCAATCAAGGGGGATGACATATTTGAGTACGGAGATTATGTTGAGGATATTTAGATCAGTTTTCGAGACTACTAGCAATGGTAACCGCAGCGGTTGCTTCAGTAATTACGTTGCTGCCTCAAAGTTTGCATTCGATTGAAATTTCAGCCTATTCAGAATGAAAGGGATATATTCGGCAGCATAGATAGTTCAGAAAAGTTTCTTTAAAGATACAGTTAAAAAAACCCTAATTAATTCAGTTGTGGAAAAATAATGTAAAAACCAGACTCTTGTTTCACGCTAGTAATGAATCGGGAACTATTCACAATATGGATACATGTTTCTTTAAAAAATCTTACGTATTCAATTTTGGAAAAATAAAATAAACTGCTTTATGTTAATAATGAATGGGATCTATTTACAGAAAAGTTTCGTTAAAGATACACGTAACTTTAAAAAATCTAACAAATCCAGCTATGGAAAAAAATAAAAACAGACTAATTTTACTTTAGTAATGAATAAAAATTATTCGTCGGCACAGATAACGCCAGAAAAGTTTATTTAAAAATACACATTTCTTTAAAAAAATCTGACGCGCGAATTCAGTTACGGAAAAATAAATAAAAACCAGACTTGCTTCACGTTAGTAATGAAAGGGAACTAAATATGTTTCTTTAAAAGCATTCCTTATAATCATTAATTGTAGTCTTTTGTATTGTGTTGGGCACAGATTGATAAAATATGGTCCTTTCACCATATAAACAAAACCGATCAGAATTACTTCAAGTCAGTAATAAATGAGATCTATATGGAAACACGCACGCACGCACGCACGCACGCACGCACACACACACACACACACACACACACACACACACACACACACACACACACACACACACACACACACACACACACACACACACACACACACACACACACACACACACACACACACACACACACACACACACACACACACACACACACACACACACACACGCGCGCGCGCACGCACGCACGCACGCACGCACACACACACACACACACACAATATTTTGTATAATGCAAAAAGATTTATTCTTCAAAGACATATGTTTTATTAAAGTTCCAAATAAAATTTTAGAAAATTAAAACAGAAATCAAAAATGTTTCACTGGGCTTGTCCACTAAGGTAGTAACCTGTGAGTTGTAATAGTTACAGGTTAATTTCCTGTAACTTAGGCTAAGTGTATTTATACCTTCTGTGTCAGTAAAACTTTCTGTGTTGGGTATGTATATCCATGACATGACGTCTTCTGTTTTATGTTTAAAGCAGCTTGACCAAATTAACCTTAAAACTGAATTGTAGCAATGATGCAATGCTCTGTAGATGAGCTGAGTTTTAGGACAGTTCTGTCCGTATTCCAATTCATGACGTCTTTTTTATGTTTAAAGCAGCTTGGCCAAATTAACCTTTAACTGAATTCAAACAATCATGCAATGCTCCGTAGATGAGCTGAGTATTAAGATAGTTCTGTCCGTGTTCCATTGCATGAGGTCTTCTGTTTTATGTTTAAAGCAGCTTGGCAATATTAACCTTTAACTGAATTGAAACAATGTTGCAATACTCCGTAGATGAGATGAGTTTTACGACAGTTCTGTCTTTGTTCCATTGAAAGGATTAAGCGCGTGAAAGACAGTTGACACATTTAACTCAAAATACGCACATTTTACACTTACTTCATCGTTCTATCAGAACAGTGATTTGTAGGCATGAGTTAAATGTAAAAAAAGACAAACTACCGGAACCGAAAAAAAAATGGTAAATAATTATTACAATTTATTTTCGTTTTCGTGAGTTTTGCAATGAATTTTTATAATCGACACGCTAAAAGTGCATGTGAGTAACATGGCAAGTTAGGAAACATATTTGAAATCACTGGCGTCCTCTGTGTTTTATTCGGATCTTACCCTTAAGGGACTGATCCCGGACCGTCGTCAATAGCCCGTTGTGTTGCTTTTGTACGAAGTTAACTAAAATTACCATTACGTTTGTGTTTTATTTTAAAGAAAATCCCTCTTATGTATACAATTCGTATGCTAAAAGAAAGTTCGCACACTGAATTAATTACATTTTTTTTCTAAAATTCATTTACTAAAATAAAATCGTTTAATGTCTGTTATCAAGTAAAATACTTAAAATTTTCATTTTCGTCTTAAAATGGGAAATAACTGCAAAATTTTTAGCAACAAATCTTTATCATTTCAAAGTTACACTTATTTTTGTTTAATAAGGAATCTCCCTTATAGAAGAACATTATTTAAATTTATTTACAAAATTACAATCGTTGATTTTCTAGTATCCAGTACGGTATTCTTTAAATTTATATTTTCGTCAAAAATAAAACGGCGAAGAACTACAAAATTGCTTACTGCGACAAACATTTTTCTTTGCAAAGTGACACTTATTTGTATTCAATAAAAAGACTTCGAATTTATTATTTTCTCTGAGAAACACCATCAAAAATTAAAAAAAAAAAGAAATCTCGCATAGTTCATGTTTACACAGCGAATGTTCTTTGTAATTACACAACATTAATATGACTGCCGTCTCAATATTTTTTTACAAAAAGCAAGGATAAAGATTTTCATTCCAAGTCCCGAGTATTAATTTCACTCAGTTTCTCGTGGTACCTTGTTTTCCTTCTGTGATCAACATTAATTTGAATAATTCCTTTGATGTATGTTTCGACGAACTTGTGGCTCCCTTGAATGTCGAATCTCATTCTGGAATTTCTTTCATCGCAATTATTGTTCGAGGGAAAGTATAATGCATTTGACTTTGTCATTTTGTACCTTGAAAATGAGACATTTTGATCGATTCTCGTTTTGTGGAAGGCTGCTTCGTGGATTAGGATCTCTAAATTGGGAAGATGATCAACGAGTATAAGTTTACAAGCAATTTATAATTACATCGGTCGATATAATTATAAGCTGGCTTTAGATTATTTGGTGAAAATATAGTTTCTATACAATGAAACTTACTGAGTAAGTAAAGTAATATTTAGATTTATTCTATCAGGAGTTTCAATTAAAGCATTTTTTGAATTTGTAATTGAAAGATTCTAGAAGATGTTGCCATTTTCAAAAGATGAATTTGAAACTACTGTCTTGAAAAAAAGTGCATGAATTGTGTGTGTAAATGAAAGTTCCTCCTTACCAAAGAGCTTATCTTTACTGAAGAGATAGATATATTTACTGGGTGATTCTAAATTTCATGGTTTATTATTCAAGAGTGGTAGGATGTATTAACCAAAATAAACATTTTTTGTTGCCAGAAATGTTTGTTTTGCCAGAAATGTTGTGCATATTTACCAGAAAGCCCTGCTTCATTTGCAACGCGGATTTAAACTATTGCGTGTTTCAATAAAAGTTTTTAAATTAGTAAGTGAACGATTGTAGAAAACTTTGCCATTTTGAAAAAATGAATTTGAAACCACTGTCCTGAAAAGAAATGCATTAATTGTAAATGAAATTTACTCCTTACCAGAGAGCTTATTTACACTGAAGATATGGGATATATTCACAGGTTGATATTAAAAATTCAGTAGTATAAACTTCAAGGGTGGTAAAGTGCATAAGAAAAAGAGTTTTTGTCGAATAATGGATGTCCTTAACTGTTGCGCGTGTGTTCCAGAAGGCACTGTCTGTGCCATTTGTAACGTGGATTTAAATCATTGGGTGTTCCTCAATAAAAGGGTTTTCTGAATACGTAATTGAAGGATTGTAGAAAATGTTGCCATTTTGAAAGATGAATTTGAAACAACTGTCTTGAAAAGATATGCCTGAATCGTAAATGAAAGCTCCTTCTAACCAGGAAGCTTATCTCCACTGAAGATATGGGAATGTTCACAGGGTGATTCTAAGCTCTCTGTTTGAAAGTTCAAGGATGATAGGGTTCAAAATAAACAGATTTCATAGAAGAATATAATTCTTAAGCGTTAATTGAAGATGGTAGAAGGCACTCTTTGGTATGATTGCAGATTATTATTTTTCAAACTTCGTCAATGGCAATGTGTATTACTCGAATTCAGAGATGGATTACATGCAACAAACGAATGGGGCTGCCCATGGAACTAGAAGAACTGTAAAAGGAATTATTTGCAAATATGCCGAACAGCACCCTCTACCACCGACAAAGAGCATTTGCAAACATACATTCTTAGACAAAAATTACTTTTTTGAAGCCTCCTACCAACTTTTGAAGCTTGGCCAAGAATTTCGAATCACCTGGAAATCGTAGGTCATCAACTTACGAACAATTTTTAAATAAAATTTGTACATGATGCAGTGAAGTTTTAGAGGTCTTGCTACGTGTAACAGCAAAGCAACAACATGAGACTCATAGGAGTTCTGCATCATCCATACTATATTCACTATATTCTTATACTGCGGGTTTTAAAAAGTCATTAACCTTCCATTCGTCTCGGGTCTCTTTTAACCCTCTGAGGTGTTCACATTCATAATTCTATCTTGCAACCTGCATGACTTCTAAACAATTTTGACCTTCTCGACCAATGTAATTTTTCCAAAGGATTGTATTCTAAGGAGTGGAGCATAATTTACCCATACGATTCTATTACATCAAGGAGAGCAATAGATACTTTCCAAAGAATTCCAATCCAAGAAAAGGAAAGTACTTCGAATAAAATTTATTTTGAAGTAACTGCGCTTAATGTAATTAGGGTCAGGCGGGGTAATTGTAAATAAGCGATACAAGCGCCCACGTGGGATTCCGAGAAATTAAAGGTTGTGAAATCTGAAAGGTGTCATCCCTGAGGATGCTAAATTGCAATTCCGCGTTTATTTGAGCCACAGCTGATGACAATTTTGTTAAGTTGAAAAAATTGCGATTGAAACGTTTGAGTTTTAAAGTTGTGTGCTATATTTTCTGCTGTCCTCCATAATCCATTGAAATGTATGTTGTTCCAATTCTTTAACTTTTATGTCAGTTATGTTTCTATCAAACAGAAAAATCATTGACTTTCGCTTCGTGTAACTTTAATGCATCTACAGTTTAATTTTACAATAACCCCTTATTTTTCAAGAGACGGAGTAATTGTAGACATAACTTTCCCAATAGTTTCGTTCAATTTGGATGGAAAACCAACGGGTTTTCTGCGTTTTTTTATATTTAATCCTACTTAATACGCTTGAATTACGTTTTATAGCATTTGTCGTGTTCTTGGGGAGCAGGAAGACTGATTACAAGTATACTTACAACAAGTATATATGAAATAGGTAGGACTTAAAGCCCGACAAAAAATAGAAGAGAATTCATCAGGAGTCAGTGGAGCAAAAAGTTGAAAACGACATCAACAATCCACCTTTACCTCACGAATTTGATGATGAGTATTGTCCATATATAGATGAGATAGTCCATACTAAGGAGAATGAACCAGAAACTGACATCGCTTTGGATTTGCGTTTCAAAAACCCAAATGCTGATGTGAGTGAAAATGGGAATTTGGAAATGAGACCAAAAGTTACAGACATGGTGACAATTTTCAGCAGGAGCATCAGCAGAAATACCGCCTCAACATCTTCAATGAGCCCTGTGAAGAAACCAGGAACTCGTATAAAGCATCACACATATGGTGAAGTTCTGACTACAGACCAAGTTCTGTTACGCCTGAAGAAGGCATAAGAGAAAAAGAACAAAAGGAAACCGAGTGAGAAGAAAATGAAAGAGCCAGAAATAAGCAAGAATTAAAAAAAAATAAAAAAATAAAAAGCAAATGGAAAGGAAAATAGAATTTAAGGACAGTGAGGATGAGGAACTATTGGAAGAATTGACTAACATTGAGGGTGAAAAGTTTGAAGATCTCCAAACATTCAAGCAAAATATGGAAGACAAGCTACAAGGAGAAGTTACATATTTGGAGCCATTCATGGGAGACTTTGAAACGACTACGTTTCTGCTCGTAGATGTTAAGAGGAGGAAGAGAAAGAAAACCCATTTTTTTCGTATGTGTTCAGGGTAGATGTTGTTTAAGAAGAGGAGTTTGAGATCACCGGATTCAAAACCATTGATAATGTTGACTGAATTCGTTCTGGTTAAAAAAGAGAAATTATGTGTTACCAAATACGATGTCAAAGCAATTTTACCTTCTCCAACCTGTTGCAAAGAAAGTCGTTAGTAAATTTCCAATTTGAGGGCACTGTTAACGTGCAAGAAATGTATTGTTCTTTTTTCCCACCCAAGTTGGTATTTTTCAATTTTTAACTTTTTTTAGTTTTTAATTTTTAAATTTGTACTTTTTTTTTACACTGAATACATTTTTAATTCAGTAAATGATAGAATTTTTTGATTCGTATGTATTCCTGGAAGTTCATCTCACGATCAATGCAATTTGCAGGTGTCTTACGATATTTTGCTGGGGTAAGAAGAGGGAGTATGGGGTAAATGTAAACATAAAATCGGGGTATTTGTATTACATGGTATTAGAAAGGTAAAAATACCATTGGAGTTCCTTCTATTACCATGATAACTGCTCGTACTATCACTTGTTCAATATTCAATAGCAGGAAGAAAATTGTTGTTTAAAATTACCCCTATTTTCAAGGGTTTAAACAGCCGAGTACGATGTGAAATTTCTTTTCTGGAATCTTCGTAATAATGAATTATCAAAGTAGAATAGTGAAGTTTGTTTAGTAGGAAAAATAATGTTTTATTACTTCATCAAGAGTTTGAAAATAGGGATTGAACGAGAAACTTACAAATTTGTTTACAAATATCCCACCTGATCTTACATATTTAAACATACTTATTTATTAAGCATGGTTATATATACACGCATAACTTCCCCTGAAATTAGTCAGTTATAATCTTTAACAGCAAAATCTTTCCAAAATATTCTGTTCTAAGTAAGGACCCCTAATAGAATCTTTAAAAAATAAAATATTTATACGCAAAGGAGTAATAGAAAGTTTCCACAAATTCTATTCCAAGGAAAGGAAAAATAAAAATTTTTCCAAACGATTCTTATTTAAGGAAAAGACCAAAAAGTATTCTGATTTGAAAAGACCAATGGAATTTTTCAAACAATAGATATGCTTACTTAGTCATGTGTGCTCATCAAAATATTTTCAAAGCAGGACAGAAAACTTTCGAATCAATTTTTTATTCAATTTCTTCTTTTCGCTTTTATATCAATGAATCAAGGGGAAAATGTGATTTTAGTGTCGTATTTATTAATTTAGATAATTAAATTAATTAGGAAACCGCAAACTTTTAATCCCATTCAAATCCAGTGAAATTCATTCGGACAATAAAAGTCGGAACAAAAAGTTCGGAAAGTAATAGTAAAGAAATTTCTGCTGGGTTTTTTACTGTAATTGTCTTGATGTATTCCAAAGGATAACCACTGAAATGGAAAATATTAAATCGAAAAGACATGGCTTGGAAATGTACTGAAGCAATTATAACGAGAATAAATCTTGAAGCTTTTCTTTCTACTGAAACAAGAAATGTCAATATAATAAACATTTCCCGTTTGCTGATTTCTTTATTTAAAAACTTGACTCTTCTTTTTAATGCTGTGAACCAATGGTTCTCAAAGTGCGGAAAACATGCAATATTTCATTAGCCGAAACACAGGAACTTCCATAACTATGATTTAAATGTGGATTTAGATTATAAAATAATCCGTGTGGCCGTCGCGGCTCAGTGGGTATGTCCACTGTCCTAAGATCTACTAGGGCTGTTCAATTAAGAATGATCACAAATTAATAAAAAATAATTTCCTGTACTAATCTTCTAAATTTTTATGGTCTTTCTCAAAACACTCTCCATTACATGCAATGCACTTACTCCACCTCTTTTCCAGTCTTCAAACATATGCTGAAAGCCAGTGTTTGACAGGTCCTTCAAAATTGCCTAAGCAAATTTTATCATTGCCTGTGATGATGAAAATCGCTTTTCCCGGAGGTGTTTCTTAAAATTCGGGAAAAGAAAAAATCGCATGAGCTACATCAGGACTATATGGAGGATGGGGAACGCACATGACATTGGTTTTTGATAGATTTGACGACTTTTTAGGGCGAAAATAAAATTTCAATGCAGTATATTGCACTTCGCGTGTCACATCCATTTTTGACGTAGTCGAAAGTAAAACTAGGCGTTCTTGGCCGGCTGCCAATGCCTCAGCAATGACGTCATGACCGTGAAACTTGCGCTATATATTCTCCACTTAACTCGCTACACATTCAATATGAATTTTATTTTTCTTGATTTTTTTAAACTATCTTTTAAAAAATTATGATAATTCTTTATTGAATAGCCCTCGTATACAATGAAATATAAGTACACTGAGTATTCGTATAAAGAGGAGCTTGAAAAAGTGTGACCAACATGTCAACTAGTTGTCACGTGACTGCTGTGAAAAATTGACCTGGTTGGCGTATTTGGCATCTTGCCGATCAAACCGATCAATTCAGTAAAATTAAAAATAATCACTTATGAGAAAGACGATTGTACTACCCAGCACTGTTTTTCCATCGGCAGTATGCTTAAATCTGTAGTCAACCATTTACAGTCAATACCTCCTTTAAGTTCAAAGAATCAATGACAATACATCGCTGTAGGAAGTGTGTATGGTCAAATGTTGGCATCACCTTATACGTGATTTACACTAGATATTTCGTCCATCAAGATATGACCAACTTTCCTAAAGACTAGATAACGTGTCATCACGATACTGTCGATTATTTGCCGATAACTAGATCAAAATCTGCACAGTTTTATTCTAATGCTGAGATATCTAGTCCATCAAAATCTGATCAGTTTTGCTAATAACAAAATACCTCGTCGTGACAACCACCAGTAGGGAAAACAAATTTTTGGCGACAAAGGTTTCTTAGCATCTTTGGTGACAACATCTTACTATTTCTGCTCCTACGCCCCTATTTCCAACAATGCCCTCAAGACTCCTGCACTCAAAAGGGGGTGGCAGAACCCACTGGAGAATTTTATTTTAGAGTTTGTATCCGTTATTTAGCGTTAACTTTCCAGAAATAGTAATATGCCGTGTAAAATGTGAAAGTGTTAGAAGAAACCAAACGAATGCTGACAGATATTCCAGACGAAATCAGGAATCACTTGTCTAAAAACTTAAAAAGCAGGAATTTGACGGGGCCAAAGGAAATAAAAAATGGCTCAAGTAACGTATTTCCTATATATTGTTTCCACCCGAATAATTGCTTTACGTGCTCATTAATCAATCAAAATATTAATCCAAGTTGAAATTATTGGATTAGTCTTGTTTTTTGTTTCTCGCTCTGCGGAATTTTTAATACACGATACTTAACAAGGCAGTAAAATTCATGGCAATTATCACTTTAAGTGTAGACGCTTTTCTTATGACTTACGCATTATATATATTATTAACATATTATTAACATACCTTGGCCACGATAAATTAGCACTTATTTTTGAATTTGTAGTGTAGTTAAATCACATGGGGCTGGTTCATTGCTTCATTTCAATATATATAATTTTCAAAAATATATTAAACATAGTTAAAGTAAATATTTATTTTGTAAAGTACCTCAATAGTATTTATACTCATACTTCTGTGTGTCATGAGTGGGAAGCTTTAACCCGGTTGATAGAATAGCATATTAACAAGGGCTGTGAGTTCGAAACTCAATCCAACGAAATACCGCGGGTGTTGTGCACGTGAAATCTGCCGAAACCTCAAATGATCTCACGTTGGCGTGGTGAAAAAGTTTAGAGAGAGGGGTTCCAGCTCAGTTGTTGAGTTCGTCATCTGACCATGATTCAAGATTACGAGGTTACTTTCTCTTCAGGATTGATCAGGGACCGTCACCAATACTCTACTGTATTGTTCCAGTGTGACGTTAATTTAAATACCTTCCTTATCCATAGACGTAAAATGAAATTTTAGACTTCTGACTAATTTTTGTGTTTTTGAATTTACTAATTAATTTGAATTTACTAACTACTAAAGCTTTTAGCTTTAGTAGTTACGTTTTTAGTTTTTTTTCGCTTAGAAGCCCATTACTTTTTAACAAGTAGCTATACTTTTTAAATGTATTCACTTACTTTCAGCCTCACAATAAACCAGCAGGGCTCAGTGGATTTCCCACTGTGCTAGCAACCTCTGTGTTGTAGTAGAGGTTCGATTGTGCCCTCGAGGTATTTCTCTCTTCTGTGTCGATAAAGCTTTCCTTGCGTGTGTCCCGTTACTTTACGTTGTCCAGCGCCAGCTTGGCCCAACACGGCCCTTGCGTCATTAAACCCACCCCAAAAAACCAGCCTTTCCCAGTTAGGCATCGAAATCCATTCTCGAAAACAAACACAAAGCAGATCCATCTAAATATCATAGTAGAGCAGCTTTAAGAACTAGACCACACTCTGTATTCAAAAATACGATACAAAACGAAACAAAAAAGAGAAGCAGGGGAGAAAGTAACAAATCACAGCGTAGCATTGATGTGGGGAAGTCTTTGTTTAGATATCCGATTGCCACGAAGAAAAAGATCCCCAGAGAATACTTTATCTCAGTGGGAGAATATTGATCCCAGCTGTTACGCCGTTTCCACCTTTTCCCTTTTCCCAGCCAAATACTTCCCCAAGCGCAGCTTTTGATTCACTTTTCAACCGACTTTGAATGCATTCACAGGGGAATCGACGCGTTTGCATCCCCCCTTCCGAATTTAACTTTAAAGTTATGGAAGTGCTTGGCGACGTCTGGGTGGGGGGGGGCAGAGCCAGTCAAGACCACTTGCTGCATCCGCAATGTCGATTCGGTGGGTCACACCGCCGTTTTTATCGTGATTGGCAAAAACAATGGAATCTACTGACCTAACCCAAATAATATATTCACCGGCTTTACCGACTTTGAATACTTCACTGAGGAAATAGACTCCTTCCCACATTAACCTTCCAAATTTAATTTTTGAGTTATGAAAGTACTTGCCTACATTCGGATTGTGTTTCTAGTTTCTCTTGTGGTCTGGCACATGCAAGATCAAGTCCATAAAATCACCAGTCTTCAATCCTCCAATAGTTTTGCCGAGGTATCTCGACGAAGATGTGGCTAATTTTGCTAAGAATGAGATATCTTTCCAAGAAAAATCTGCCCAAGAGGAATGAAGATCCAAATAGATAAAATAATTCCTTGCCCAGAGCTGGTGACAGCCTGGGAAAGGGTTTTGTGCCACAATACAGTTTTGAATTGAATATAAACTACCAAGAGGGTTAAAAAGTTCAAATTCATCAAATAATTCTTATAAAGGACATGGAAATTCGAACCGACACGCGAAAGCATGTGAGCCGATCAAGCCTGTGAGTTCGTGCATTCAGGACAAACAGTAAAAAAGTATGTCCAGTTTGAAATTTGAGAGTGTTAGTATGATGCCTTCTGAATATCGACAAAGCCGTCTGTGATTTTCGATCGCATAACACCTCCAAAGCTTGGGCAAGTTCCATACGCACCGATCAAGGGCAGGGGCAGTTCATATAATATTACTTCAGATTTTGAAGTTTTTCACATTTGAACTGTGGCTAGAACCATTGATAATTTGCCACACCAGCAATATCAGTTTGATAAGACACGATAGGTTTTTACCGTGAGTGGCATAATCAATGCAGAGAGGTGACTGACGTAACCTAAATGAAATAAATACCAGTTTTATACTGACATTGAATGCTCCACTGGGGAATCGAGCTTTCACTCGCATTTCCTTCTGAATTTAACTTTAAAGCTATGAAGTATTTGGCGACATTTGGGTTGTGGTCTAAGCCGTGATTGCCTGCTGCATCAGCACTGACATGGGGTCCTAATTACGTTTTTATAGTCATTTGGCAATACCGATAAAGTGGACTGATCTAATATGAATAGCATATGTCAGATTTACTGTCAGAACAATGTCAATCGACGTGCCTTATTTAAGACATTCAACAGAAGCAAGTTTCCTCCGTGGCCTATGGATTACTTGCAAAATTAATGGAGTGAATTAACCTAACCCATATAAATAATGTCCATTCGACAAATGATATTGATTATTAATCAAGGGTCACGTCGCTATTTTATTTCGTAATTGACAGGCTCCTTAGCGGACAAACTGTAAACTAGGAATATCACTTGATTATTATATTATCCAACCTCTTGAAGTTTGTGCTTTAAAGAATATACCTCAGAGAATGTGACTGAAGTCACAGTTCCTCGAAGCAATCATCTCACCTCATCCAGGTAGTTTTGACCAGATACGACTATACTCTAATTTGACAGTCTGACACCCCTACCATGATTTAAGGGCTGTGGTAGCCCAGTTGGAAGAGTAACGGACTAGCAACTGGAGGGTTGCGACTTTGAATACAACTAAAGACCATTGTGTACGAAGAAGACTGGTGCACGTTAAATATGCCTTGGCCTGAAATGTCCTCATGTTGGCTTGGTGTGGAAGTCTGGAGACTGGACAAACTGTTCAGGTGTTGCTCCGTCATCTGCGTTCAAAATTGTGTGGTGTCCAAATGCGTGGAGACAAAATTGCTTGGTTCTTCCCTTGGGGAATGATACTTGACCGTCACCAATAACCAGTGGTGTTGCTTTAGTGTGACGTTAATTAAAATAACTACATAGACTACCATGATTTCGTGTAACTTTTTGCCAATTCTCAGGCTGAAGTTGACAGTCAAACAATAAGATTTTTGAATAAAAACAAATCAAGAATAATGCGATGAAGCACTTGGTGAACCCAAAAAGCGAAACGAGAAAAATACCACCCCTGTAGAACCACTGGGAGAAATGTATCGTCAGAAATGATCTATTAATAAGAGAGACAAAGGGTGTGAGCCCCATAGGAGTTGACCCCCTGTCTCTGGATATAGCGTCCATACAGATCTTAAGAGTGAAGTCAATGGGCACTATTTGTCTACCCTTATTATATTTACAATATTCATGGGAGGGCAAAGATGCGATCCCTTAGGAATAGGTCCCAATGTCTCTCTATATATATATACACACACTATATATCCCTACCGACATCCTATTAGTTATACATCTGATGCCTTTTAAACCAACAGTACCGGGTGTCCGGTGACTTTTGGCTACATAGTGTATGTAACCACTAGAGCTCGAAAGCCGTTAATGTGCACATTGCGTAGCTGATCTACAGATTAACTGATGTCCTCCGTTAACTTGCGAAATCAAGAGTTTTCCCGCATTTAACCTAGGTAATGTGCACATTAACGGCTTCCGTATCGTTAAAGTTCAGAACTTTGTTTTCCGCATTTCCTTTCACTACACCTTCCCCCCCCCTCTCCCTCTACTTTTAGTTTTAGTTTGGTTTCGTCGCCGGTTGCTTTTATTTCTCATAATTTGCCTCGGCTGCCAGTGCGTAGCATAGCTGATTATGTTTTCAAATTCGTTTCTGCCTGTTAGCGCGTGAATTTGTATCGTGATTTTTTTTAAAGCAGATAAATTTAACTCCTAGTATGCAAGCAAACCCCGAATTGATGAGTAAAATGAAGAAAATATTCTTAGCAAACCTCTTTAGCGAAGATTTAAAATATAATAGTGTTTTAATGACAAAACGAAAGTATGATTCCATAATTGAAGATGTAAAGCGAATAAAAGTTTCCAAGAAAAAACAATCATCTCGAGATTATCGAATAATTCAAAGGTGTGATGTGTTCACTGCACGTTCCTGTTGTTCCAGCAAAGATCTTATTTTCACTTTAACGAGTGCCTATTAGGTAATGTGCAGATTATCTAGATAATTTGCAGATTACCTAGGTAATTTGAGAAATGGAAACAATTTTCGGCACGGATCACCCTTTTTAATCTATTTTTTAACGGATCACCCTAGTTAATCTGGACATTACCTAGATAATCTGTAGAATAACTGATTACTGCACTTTAGCGGTAACATATATACACAGTCCAGTCACATTAATGTGACCACCACCTACTTTCGACGTCAACGTGAAATAACCAATCACAAAAGGCAGGTGGCAGCACATTGCAGTAGAGTGTATATAAAGGATGTCCTAGAAGATGTAAAGCGAATAAAAGGCATCGGAAATCATTTCAATCGTTGGCGTAATGCAGAAACGTAGCGATTTATATGACGTACAAAAGGCCAAGGGTGGAAGCATTTCGGAAACGGCTAATTTTGTGAACTGTTCGCGTGCCGCCATGGTAAAAGTATACCGTGCATGGCAAAATGGCACTATCCAAAATCAAGGGCGTGGCACATGTGGTGCATCACGGGCTATAGATGACAGAGGCGAACGAAGGCTACGGAGATGCGTTCGGGCGAATAGACGTGTAACTGTTGAGCAACTGACCGCACAGATGAACCAAGGGGCAACCAAGAGTGTATCCTCAACAACGGTTCAGCGAACGTTGCTGCTCATGGGCCTCCGCAGCAGACCCCTGGTTAATGCACCTATGCTGACTGCTGTTCATCGGCGACGAAGGCTGGAACCGCAACTGGACGTCCACAGAGTGGCGACAGGTGGCTTTTCCGATGAATCACGTTTTATGCTCCATCGGACAGATGGACTTTGGCGTATACGGCGTGAAACGTCTGAAAGCAAACACCCTGCAACAATTGCCGGAAGGATCCAGGCTGGAGGAGGGAGCATTATGGTTTGGGGAATGTTTTCCTGGCATTCACTGGGTGCACTCATCCTTGTGGAAGGCACGATGGATCAGCACAAGTACGCATCTGTCCTTGCCAACCATGTTCACCCCTACATGCAAATTATTTTTCCTCAGAATGATGGCATCTACCAGCAGGACAATGTGAGGTGTCATACAGTTCGCAGTGTATGTGCGTGGTTCGAAGAGCACCAGGATGAGTTTACCGTACTCCTCTGGCCAGCAAACTCACCGGATTTAAACCCAATCGAGAATATGTGGGACCACCTCGATCGGGTTCTTCGCGCCATGGATCCTCAACCGATTAATCTAGCGCAGCTGGCCACGGCACTGGAGTCGGCATGGATCAACATCCCAGTGAACACCTTCAGAAACTTAATTAACTCTCTTCCTGCACGTCTCGCGGCGGTCCGCTCTGCCAAAGGTGGTTATTCTAGCTTTTGACAGGTGGTCACATTAATGTGACGGGACTGTGTAAAAGGATGCGTGTGTATATATATTCTCTAATACAAATCTACACCATTTGACCAATCCACGCCAAATTTGGTACACTTATTCATTATAACACTGCGAAAAACATAGGTTTTTTTTTTCCGGTCTTCAGACCAATCTGTAGCCATGAAAATTGGTACACAGGTAGTTCTAAAAGTTCCCCTCGAAGCCTCAATTTTAAAATCAAAAGTTTGTTTTTCTGCAATAAATGGACTTGGATAAGGAACCACGTTCTACAGGGTTTGTGATAAGTTAACACGGGAAAATGTCGAGGTCAAATTTTTGCTGTCGCGGTAGCAAACACGTTCTTCAGAGTTTGTGTATTTGAATTGACACAGGGAAATGTCGCTGTCATATTTTAGCTGTTGCGGTCATATTTGAAACCCAAGCAACGCCGGGTTATTCAGCTAGTCTAATAATATAGTGGCCATAAGACATAATGAGTGAAATCGAGGGACACTATTTGGTTACCCATGAAACATTTACAAGATTAATATCTTATATTTAAAGGAGGCAAAGGGTGTGATCCCCTAGGAATTTAGGCTAGGCTCTATGTTTAATGATATAGTGGCCATATGACCTAATGAGTGAGGTCGAGTGTCTCCATTTGACTCTCCGTGTTATATACTACCAATATTCATCCTTTATAAATGAAGGAGGCGAAAGTTGCGAATCCCGGAGAGTTAGAACCTTTTCCCGCCCATATAGCTTCCATACAACCTAATAGATCAGGCCGAGAGCCACTATTTGGCAATCCTTGTTATGTTTGAAATATTAATCCCTTATATTTTAAGGAGGGAAAGGGTGCGAGTCCCTAGGAATAAGCTCCGTGACTCCTGATATTCTCGTCATACGACTTAATGCGTAGGGTGAATGTATTTGGATTTCCAGGTTATATTTATAATATTCGTATCTTATGTTTAGAGGAGGCAAAAGAGAGATAGCCTTTAGTTATATCGGTTATAGCGGTCATACAACCTAATGAGTGCGTTCGAGGGGCACTATATTTTACTACCCATATTCTATGTATAGTTGTAAAATTTATACCTCAGTTTAGGGGCTAATATAAAATATCAAATACTCGTGGTATTGGTTCGTAGAAGTTGACGTACTTTAGGGTTTTGAATACAGAGATCAATCAGACGATTGTGTCATCCATCTGTTTGAGTTAATACTGTATGCGGAATTTTCCTATAACTGATAGTCAAAAGTGAGGTTAAAAAAGAGTTTCAAGCGATGAATATTACGAACTTCAACGGGGAGAGCTCAGCAAATTTAAAATACTATTATTTATACTCAAAGAGGCGGTCGATTAAATCGAGTAAATTGGGTACAACGACAGGTGATTTGTATTAGAACTGCAATTAAACCGTTCTTTTGCAGCTTTGAAAGCTGAGTACATCATAAATCCGTTTGATGTTTCGTTAGGTTATTTTAAAATCGCACATAATCCACATTTAAAAGTTATAGTAGATAAAAAGCGCGATGTACTGATAGGAGAGATATAGCGTGGGTCGAGAAAAACTTTCTGATAAGAAATAAAACGGGGCTATATCACTCCCCTCGGTATATAATAACGCCTGTTCTTGTACTCCAAAAGAGCGATACGTAGAGAATTTTATGTTTTAAACATTATTTTTATGAGATTTGTTTACCTATACAGAAACCCCTCGATACATCGCGCTGCTTGGAGAAAAGATAAAAGCGTGATAGGAGAGATATATAACACAATTATTATACTAAGTTTGACAGCTGAGAAAACAGGGAGAGTCATAATTTTGTATGTATAACATGGGTGGGGTTGGTGGTATACACAAAGTTTAGTTGTGTTTGGTAGGATGTTTAAGATGTGGTCGAACACGAGGTGACTTTTATAGGTCTATTTAAATATTTACTTTTATGTTTAATTAAATACTTAATGACATATTACATTTTTATACAAAGTTTGACAGCTGAGAAAATAGGGGAATCGACTCAATTTTGTAGGTACAACATGGTGGGCGGAGAGACACATAAAGATTGTTAACTTTGGTACCATATTTACGATGTAGCCAAATACGCTAAAATACGGACAACTGTACATGAACAAAAAATATTATTTTTTTGTTTTATCACACAGATAATGATGTATGAAATTTGTATACAAAATTTGACTGCTGCTAAAGTAGAAAAGGAACCTCAAAAATTGTATGCGTAACTTAAGTGGGCGAAGTTACACACATAAGGTAGTAGTAATACCGTTATTAGACACTACTAGTAAAAACCACTTTTCAATTCATGAAGAAAAATAAGCTTTATGCTCTTTCTAGAGAGTGAAAGTACAAGTAGGTTTGCAGATACAAGGGGTGTTCAAATGAAAAGGTACGAAACGTCGTAACAACGTAACCGTTAACATATTTGCCTATGCCACTATGGGAGAACGTAGTGAGACATCTAGAGATGCGATTGGAATCTCCGGCGTGGATCGGAGCATGCTCGGGCGCCCGCATGCGCAGGAGAGAGCAGAGGCTCTTATAAAGAGCGCCGTGAGGACAGTGCGTGTGAGGACAGGATGGCGTACACATTGCAAAATTCGACGATTGAGGAGCAGCGAGGCGTTATCCGAGTTCTGACAGCGGAAGGTGTTAAACCGGCCGTTATTCATCGCTGGATGGTGACCGTATACGGGGAAGACTGTGTGTCCGACAAGTCAGTGAGAATTTGTAGTGCCCGTTTTCGTGCAGGCCGTGAGAGTTTGGTTGATGACCCGAGACCAGGCCAGGCACACACAGTCATCACGGCCGATCTCATCGACAAGGTGGACGACCTAGTGAGAAGTGATCGGCGTGTCACATTGCGAATGTTTGCGATGAAGGTGGATGTCAGCGTTGGAACAGTGTGGACAATTGTTCACGACAGGTTGCGTTATATGAAAGTGTGCGCGCAGTGGGTTCCGAAGCAGATCACCGACCAGCAAAAGGAACTGCGCGTGATGCTAACACTTCAACATCTGTTTCGGTATCATGAAGACCCCGCTTTCCTGGAGCGGATCGTCACAGATGATGAGAGCTGGTGCCATCACTACGAGCCAAAGACAAAGCGGGACAGCATGCAGTGGAAGCATGCGTCGTCACCTCCCCCTAAAAAGTTCTGTTGCTCACCGTCTTTTTCGACGTCCAAGGTCCGCTACTTGTTGAATTCCTCGAGCACAAAAGAACCATTAACTCCGATGTGTACTGTGAGACACTCCGAAGCCTACGCAGGTCCATCCAGAACAAAATACCGGGGCTGCTCACGAAGGGTGTGGTTCTGCTCCATGATAACGCGCGTTCACACGTCTCCAGGGTCACACACGCGGAACTGGCCAAGTTCAAGTGGGAGCAGCTTGACCATCCGCCCTATTGCCCGGACATGTCACCCTGCGATTTCCATGTGTTTGGTCCCCTGAAAAAACATCTGAAAGGGAAGCTCTTCAACTCGGACGACGAACTCAAAGACGCTGTGAAGGACTGGGTCTCGTCACGGCCACAGGAATTCTGGAAACAAGGAATCCTTCGGCTCGTTAATCAATGGGATCGTTGTACTCAGGCCTGTGGTTTATACTTTGAATAAAGTCTTCATTTATATCCACAGTGTCGTTTCGTACCTTTTCATTTGAACAACTCTTGTAGTACACTCTGGATGGCGATGCCAGAACTACAGGTCATAGTGGTCGTTTGGCAGTTGATTTCCTAAAGTAACTAGGACTTAAACCCTGATAGGGACTAGGCTAGGTTGATTTCCTGATGGGACATTATGTCTAAGTGAGATTACCTTATCACTTTTCTTTAGGAAGTAAGTTCGAAATTTTATTCATAATTTGGAATAATTTAATTCATTAAATAGCTCTTTGTCATTTCTTAGATAAAAACTGTGCAGAATTTGTTTCTGGTGTTTATTTAAGTATCAAAAAACCTGTTGTTCCCGAAACATGGGTGTTTATTACTGGAACCACATTTTAGCTATAAAACTAGTGATAGACATCCATGCCTAATACTAAAACATTTATTTATTTTTATTTCCCTTTAATCTATGCCTTTGATGGTTTAGTAATTTATCGAAAATAATATCTCTCTTTGTGGAAGTTTTATTTAATTCTTATCAAAGGAACTAGTAATAGACATGTCTATTTCTGATGCCTCAGTCTGTCTTATAATGGTTCATGGATAAAAAATATTACTTTATTTTTTCCTTTGTGGTATTTGTTTGTTTTTAGATAAGTACTATGGGTCCTAAGTCATTAAAAATCTGGAAATATTGTGATGAAAATATGTTGCATGCTATTAGTGACGTTAATCATGGTGTTCTAATAGAGACTGCTGCTATGAAATACGGTGTGCCGCGAATAACCTTAATGTATAAAGATAAGGGGAAATCCCCTAGTACATCGAAAAGAAGGGCCGCCTTCAACACTGAGTGCTGATGAAGAACAAATAATTTCTGATTGGATAGTATCAGCAGCAAATGCTGGATTCCCAGTTTCCAAAAATAACGTATTGGATAGTGTTCAGCAGCTTATTAAAGAATTTAAGAGGGAAAATCTATTTGTTGATGATTGTTCTGACCGAACGTGTTTTTAACGTGTGACGAACGTAGAACAAAGAGAAATTTCATCGTCGGAAGATAAAGCTGAGTGGATTCCTTGAGGAAGCACTGATCGATGATATTAGATAAACAAGGTGTTTGCTTTTAAGTATTGTTTATTTAATCACCAAAAGCATTGCAAAAGCACTTCAGTCAATTTTATTTAAGTCTGATTTTTCTGTTTTTATCCATGGTTTAAAATAATGATTGTACATAACGATTAACGTTTGTTTAATGTTGATGGTTCCTGTTCAAGTAAAAAGTTTTTGAGAATATCTTATAATTTAGAAAAAAATAGTTTTCCAATAAAGTAGACCCTAGCTATTACTGGTATAAAAGAGTGTCTGATACTGGATTTTTGAAATTACCATTAATAATTTACCAATACTAATTTTTGAAATACTATTAATAATGCAATATCAGCCATCATAATTTAAGTTTTTTATAAAAAATAAATCAGAGACTAAATATCTAGCAAACAGATTAAGATAAAATATAAAATGTTGCAGACAACTAAATCAATTAGTAAAGATCCCCTTACAAAATTAATGATGTAGTTCGCACTAATGTTGAGAATTTCTTTTAAAGCGTCTATTATAGGCACACCTACCTTACGATGTAGACAAATATGCGATGTATTGAAATCTACAGCATTTGAAAAGTATTTTCTTTTAGACTTTATAAAATAAATAATGAAATAAAAGAAATTTTATACAAAGTTTGACTCTTGCGAAAATCGAGAAAGAGCCATAATTTTGTATGTATAACATGAGTGGGTGGAGATACATAAAAGTTTGGTACGATGTTTACTATGAAGCCAAATATTCAATAAATCGAGGGCTACTCTGTATTTTAATCTTTTTTTCTTCTGTTATTAAATAAGTAATGAAAAATGAAATGTTTATTCAAAGTTTGAAAGCTGAAAAAATGGGGGAAGACAGACAGGTCGGCGGAAATACACATAAAATATACAAAATTGATGCTATTTTTACGATGTAGCCAAATACGCGAAAAAACAAGAACTACTGTTTTTGAAAAGTAGTTCTTTTTTGTTTTATACAAAAGGTAATGATATATGAAATTTTTATACAAAGTTTGCTGGAAAAATAGGGAAGAGATTTTGTATGTATTACATGTGTGGGCGGACATACTTAAAAATTTGATACGATGCTTACGATGTATCCAAAGATACGATATATCGAGGACTACTGTATTTGAATAACAATTTCTTTTATATTTCATAACATAATTAACGATGCATGAAATTTTTATACAAATTTGACTGCTGCGAAAATAGGGGCGAAGCTTCAATTTGGTCTGTATCACCTGAGTAGGAGGAGATGCCTATAGTTTGGAAAACATTGCTATAGTCTATTTGGAAATGTATCCTCAGAAACAAATTTTTGGTGAACTTTCTCCACACAATGCGTTACTGTTCCTGCCTAAAAATGAAGAATAGCCCCACCGGTGGGTAGCGACGAAGTTTCGGAAACTTGCAGATGGCGCTGAAATCGGCGCCGTGTTGTGGACCGAAGAGTGGAAGTTCACCACTCACTTGGCATCTTCGCTCGGACGCAGTTGAAAGTGGATTAAGCTCTTCGGAGAAAAGGAATATGCTCGTGCTGCGCGTGCTCCCGCTCTTCATCTGTTTGGGAAGTAAGTTCTTCCTTATTTATCGCATTCCCAATTCCTGTTGAAAAGTTCTCCCTAACTATTTGACATTATTTATCTTGTCTTGTTATGAACATAGAAATTTAAATTGTGATTCTAGAAATTGATTGTGTGAATTGGGGTTGAAATAAGTTGCTCCTCTTTATTCAGTTTGAAAACAGCATTTTCCAGTAATGCAGTTAATAAGTTAATTTCTGTTGGAAAGATCTTTCTAACTATTTGAAGGCTTATCGCACCTTGTTATGTCCGTGCAAATTAAAATGTATGATTCTAGAAATAGTTTGTGAGAATCGGAGTTGGAAAAAAGTTGTTCTTCTCTGTTCACTTTGAAACCAGCATTTTTCAGTGGAGTAGTTAATTCATGTTGCAAAGTTTTCATAACAATTTGAAACTATTTATTGTGTCTTGTTATGTCCTCACAAATTAAGATATGTGACTTTAGAAATTTGTTGTGTGAATCGAGGTTAAAATATGTTGTCCATCCATTTGATTTGAAACAGGCATTTTTTAGCTAAGCAGTTAATTTGTATTGCAAAGAACGTAACTATCTTAACCTGCTTATCGTATCTTGTATGTCCATACAAATCAAGATGTGTGATTCCAGAAATAGGTTATTTGAATTGGGGTTGAATTAAATTGTTCCGCTCGATTCGGTTTGAAACCAGCATTTTTTTGCTAAGCAATTAATTCCTGTGTCAAAGTTCTTCCTAATAAATTCCCCAATTCCTGTTGCAAAGTTCTTCGGAACTATTGGAAACTGATTATGGCATCTTGTTATGTCCGTAAAAATTAAAATGTGTGATTTTAGAAATAGGCTGTGGGAATCGGGGCTGTTATAAATTGTTTCTCTCCTTTCGGTTTGAAATAGATATTTTTCAGTAAAGCACTGAATTCCTATCGCAAAGTTCTTCCTCAGTGCATTCCCAATTCCTGTTGCAATGTTCTTCGGAACTATTGGAAACTGATTATGGCATCTTGTTATGTCCGTAAAAATAAAAATGTGTGATTCTAGAAATAGGCTGTGGGAATCGGGGTTGACATAAGTTGTTCCTCTTCATTCGGTCTGGAACCGGCATCTTTCAGCTAAGCTATTAATTAGTTAATTTCTGTTTCAAAGTTCTTACAAACTATTTGAAACTGCTTATCGTATCTTTTTTTGTCCCACAAATTAAAATGTGTTATTTTGGGAGTAGACTGAATCGGAGTTGAAATGAGCCGTTCCTCTCCATTCAATTTGAAACCAGCATTTTCAGTTTTAATTGCATGAACGTATTATTTGAGATTAGATTTCTTGTATCCATCGTGTTTTTTCATCAAATTGATTGATTTATACAAAAAGTACTCCAATTAAATACTGCTCCAAATTTTTTTAACGCTTCAAATTTAGATTCTTTAGAAAATTTTACTCTTTATTTAAAGATTTATAGCATTACTAGCAAAGCTTAAGATTTATTTAATCCGAGAAAAATCACACCTTTTTAATGAAATATACTACTGACATAACTAAATAAAATTTTTGTTACATTATTGGTATCGGTTTTGGAATCCATTTTAAGCAGAAGATACGATTAACTCGAATAGCGCGATATAATTGTTTTTTAGAGAGCGACAAAACAAATTTATGAACTATTGTATTGATTCATTCATTCCTGCGTGTGTTCCTCTTTTCAGTAAAAACTTTCATTGTGTATGTATGCCCATTTACTTGACGTTGTTTGGTGCATTTTGGGCAAATATGGCCCTTGTATCGTGCAACATTCCACCCAACCGTCCAAACTTGTGCAATTTATGGGGAGTTGCAGGGTAGGTAATTGAATTAACATCGCACTGAAGCAACACAACAAGCTATTGGTGACGGTCCGGGATCAATTCCAAAGGGAAATCCGAGGACAACACCTCGTCATTTTGAGCGACGGTCAGATAGCGAGCGAGTTACAGGGATCGCTGTGGCAAAGTTGCAAGCATCTTCAGCTACAATTTGCTAGAGGCCCGCGTTTCCCTGCAGGTTAGATTCCTGTTACTTATTATGAAGGCATTTCTCTCTCTCTCTATCTCTTCGGCGTTTGTAAAATTTTCTTGTGTGTATGCCCATTCTTGACGTTCTATGTCTTGTGCATAGGTCGAATATGGCCTTAGCGCCGTAAAACCCAAAGCCCAACCAACTATTATACTATTGATTATATAAGTGGGAGTTGAACTACTTTATGGTTGTGGGAATGACTGGAAATTGAAAATAATAACAATGAATTTTGAATTATATAGTTTGAAGAATTTAATCTCAAAGAAATTTAAGCTTTTTGTGGGTGCAGCTTTATTCCGCAGAGTAGTAACTTTTAACTCTGTACAAGATGAAACGCTTCAGAGGATTGAAAGTAAATTTTGCACCCTTGGATTCAAATCCTCGTGGAGAAAAATATCTTACGAATGACAGCATCAATTGTTTCCTCCGGATAGGAATAGTTTTATTTCGAAGAATTCCGTTCAGCTCCAAGAAGAACGCTAAAATACGAGGATTCGTTCCTTGGATATTAGTTAGGGCGTACCTGGTAAGTATCCCAACGAGATATCTCGTCACTAGCAAAACTGACCAGGTCGTGATGGACGAGATATCATTATTAACTGACCAGAATTTGATGTTATCATCATAAAAAATCAACACTGTTTTGGTGACGAGATATCTCGTCCTTAGCAAAATTAATCAGGTCTTGATGGATGAGATATCTCTTCGAAACCACTTGGATGGATAAAAATTGGTAATTAATTATCGGTGAAAACCGGGTTTGAGGTAGGTGAGAATTACCGATTCCGAAACATTGCCGGTTATCTTTATCACGATATGTTTTTAACTAGATTTACAATAAAAACTCCATAAGTCATCATTTAAAGTCCAAGACATTTTGATGACTTAAGAGGATTAACCAAATAATGCACTCTCTCACACAATACGAATTGCTATAACGTTTATGTTAACTTAAGGTTTTCACGATTTTCATGAGAGACATAATAGAAATCAAATGGAAGTTTGGGAAAATGCGGTGCCAGCTCAGGTGTTGCCTTCAGATCTTTCCCTTCCGGGTTGATCCCGGACCGTCGCCAATAGTCCGTTGTGTGGCTCTGGTACAACGTTTATTACTACCGAACGTTTTCTTCTCAAAAATATTAAGGGCTTTGAATGCATCATTGGGCAGTACCTTTAATTGACGTAAGGTAAAGCGTAATCGTTTCAAAGTCTTCCAGATATTGTGGTTTACTAGTGGTTAAAGAGAATTTCCTCATTCTTACATTCTTCTCGTACTTAAACGTTTTTTTCTAAACACTACATAGTTGGATGTTTCATGTAGGAAGGTAGGTAGTTGAATCAACCCTCCAAGTAGTTTGACGAGATATTTCTCGTCTAAAAATATCTGACTAATTTTGCTAATTACAATGTACCTCATCATCAAGATACTTTTCGAATTTTTGATGATAACGAGATCAAGAACTGGCCAGTTTTCTTCTAATGATGAGAAAGCTTGCGATCAAGAGCTGCGAATGGTTTCGCTATACCAGCGTAAAGGCAATTATCATGAGTGTTAACGTGTCGCACTGAAGCAACACACCGGCTATTGGTGATGGTTCAGGATCAATCCCTAATGAAAATATCAGCGGACAACACCACATAATTTTGAACTACGGTCAGATGACAACACGTTTTATGGCCGCTTGAGAACATACTGCAGTGTTGTTATCGATATCTATGTAATCATGTATGTAAGGTAAACATGAATTTTCATTTAACCTTTAGACTATGGTTGGTACAGCAGTTGTACCATGATCGCGCCAAGAAAGAATTTAGACAACGATCGATTCATCAGTTTTACCTTGAAAGTTATAAAAAACGCGCCAATAAAGCATATAGACTGTGGCCGTTAAAGCAGTTGTACTTTGAAAGCTGTACGAATCACGTCAAAAAAGAATCGCGCTTGTTATATCTATAGCCGTAGTCAAAAGGTTAAGGTTTCAAATAAATCAAGAAATCAGGGCCAGAGTCATCATTTTCGATTTAATTTTGTTTGCCATCAGGCACAAACACTGCATTTATAAACCATCCTGATGGTTGCCTCGTTATTAGCAAAATTGACTATATCTTGATGGACGAGATATCTCGTCATTAGAAAAACCTGACCTTGATCTTGATCGTCATAATAATAAAATATCTTGATGACGATATACATCGCCATTATCAAAATTGATAATATTTTTATGGACGATATAACTCGTCCCACTTGGGGACATAGACTAGTTAACCGGGGTAGCATTTGCGTTCTCAGGGAGTAAACGACTGCTTTTCATTGCCGTCTATGAAAGCTAAACGAGACTAAAAAAGGGAGTACTCCGGAGTGACGAGTTACCTATATTTCGACTAATCGAGATTTTACTGCATTTGCTGTTTTATGACCCAACATCAGGGACATAATGCCGCCCGAAATCAAATCTGAATGGTTATTTATTCTCTTATTATCCATTAGCAAAATAACTATTGTCCTTTCTGGGGTCTTGTGGTGACCACAAAAACACGCACATGTAAGACAAAACGCGTACGAGTTAGATAGAAGAGTTGCAGAGAATAGATTTATCAGACTCTCAGATCAGATGCGGCCCTCCGAATTAGTTTAACCTGTCCGAAGCATTTTCCAGGGTATATATTGTCTTGTATTGAAGATCTTGTTTTGCAATCAATGAATTTCATATTTGTTCTTGATGAGGCCCTGATCAGTTTGGCTTTGCATTATCGTCTCTATTACATCAAGTGCTTTATTGCAACTTTTTCTCACTGTTCTTGGGTTCACTGTGGAACAGTCGGTTTACCAACTGCGCTAGTAACCTGCGAGTTACATGCGTGTTCGATTTCTCTCGGGGAAATATCTCTCTTATTCGTTAGTAAAACTTTTTTTGAAGTGTGTATATCCAATTACATGGCGTTAAATAACACCCCAACAAATTAACTGTCCTTAATGACCAAATATTGTCATTGAGAACCCCGAATAATTGTTTTTAGTTCGGTAATGTAGCAATTTTTTACTATCTAATGACCGAACTTGTTCTTGAGAACCACTAAGTTAAAAGTGCTTATTTTAATGATTGATAACTTAACGAAATCACTGCTCACATAAGTAATTGTTTGTAATTTGGTATTGAAATGATTTTTCACCTAAACCATCCTTAAAAGCTCTGAATTTAAAGTGTGTATTTTAGTGATTCATAACTAATCAAGTGGCTCAGCCCCGTAGAAATAATCGGTTTTTAACCCTTAAACATAAATTAGATAAATTAACTACCGAATTAATTTACCTGATTAACATAAAATAGGCAATTGAATTAGGTAAATAAAAGAGAAAAGTGTGTGTCAGTAAAAAAGACAGAAATAAAATCTTGAAAATCATAAAAGGAAAACTCCGTTAGCCGCAAAAAAACGTTGGACAGTCTGTTTTGTACTGAATAATAATTACACTCACTATACAATTTGTGAGTTGATTTCATAAAACAATACCTCACACAAACGTTTTAAATATCTTCAGTGATCAAATTTCACCTTATTGTTTATTCACTTCAACCGAATTTTTAAATAAATTCTAAAATCAATCTTTGGTAATAAAATTTTCAATTCATTAATTAATTTCGAACGGCGACCAAAATTTTTGTGGATGGGTTATTAATTTGTGTATCAACAATGAATACTCTTGAGCGTCTTAAGTCAATCGATGGAGTGTTCCTGTAGAATTTGGAGCGTCTGCCATTTCATAAAGATGTAAATTCTACAAAGCCGATTTACGATTTGCCATCAAATGATGGCGACCAAAATAATATCACACTGTATGACAATGGCAAAGCAGATTATCACAGAATTACTTTAAACAGTGAATACGTCTCCGTTAACATAACTGAAACTTTAAACGCGCTTTTCCAGGAGAAGCTTTCTTGCGAGTGATTGTATACCTGTAAAACTATTGGATTGATGGACTTATAAAATTTTTACAGGATATCGAGTCTGACAAGATTTATCAGGCCCACAGATCAGATACGGCCTCCGAATAGGCTTAGCCCTCCTGGTGGTTGCCTCGACGATATATCTAGTGATTAGTAAAACAGACCAAATCTTGATGGACGAGATATCTCGTCCATCAAGAGATCTCGAGGTATCATTAGAAAGAAACTGACCAGACCTTAATCTCGTTATCATAAAAAATCGGCAATCTTGATGACGCGATATCTTGAAATTAACAAATTGGGTCAGATCTTGATGGATGAGATATTTTTTTCTTCGAAACTACCTAGAGAGTTAGGATCACCTGGAATTGAGAAATAATGCATATTGGAGAGCACGGAACTTTGCACGTCAAGGAGGGGTAGTAGGCGTAATTTTTTATGAAAATTATTAAAAACTTATTGTTTTTCAAAACGTTTGGCATCTTTTTGTGAATATTGTTATTTTTTGAAATGATATAACAAGACGTATCATGTTTGGAATTGTTTTGCTTAATAGTAGTTTTGTCATTTTAAAATTCTCCCAAAGTGATAAGTTTAACGAAGAAAAAAAGAAAATCCCGTTTCTTAAGATTACTAAATATATTAAAACTATCCATATGTATAGATAGTTATTGACTCTTCTGATGGTTGTCTTGACCAGGTATCTTCTCATTTACAAACCTGACAGGATCTTGTTGAATGAGATATCTCGTCATTGGACGAAAATACTATTGCGATTATTAAATATAAACTGAGCAGATCTCGATCTCGTAATCATAAAAAAAAAAAAAAAAACAGACAGAACATTGATGATGAGATATCTTGTCGAAACCACTTGGAGGGTTAAGGGAGACTATACGCCAGGGATGGCGAACCTATGACCCGCGGGTCAGACAGTGACCCACGCAGGCTTTTTAAATGACCCACGTGTTAATTTTTATAAACTTATCATCGTCATTTCATAACATACATAAAGAATTTTAATTATTTTGCAAACCCTCTTTTAAAAAATATGAAGGAAATATAAGTGTTAATAAAGAACTTAAAAATGAAAAAAAAAATGCATAAATGATTTTTGTAAAATGTTTTAGATTTATTCATTATACATAATGTTGTTTTAAGATTTAAATGAGAATATTAGGATATTTATGACGAAACTTGATATCTTTACTAGGGATTTGCAAATGAAAATCATGAAATATTTTCTCCAATTACAAAAACATTTTCAAACACAATAACAATGGAAAATGCGCTTGACGTTCAAGAAAATACAATAAAAATATTTAATGATTATATACATAGAAAATAAAAGAAGCCTTTGAGGAGAGATTTAATCAATTTAAAAGTATAGAAAATACATTTTACTTTATTTTATATCCATACAAAAGAAATTCAAAACAATGGAGTGAAACGAATTTAAGTGGCTATGTATCCATGATTTAGAAATGGAACTAGTTGAATTTCAAAGCAGCATAGTTTGGAAAAAGGAATTTGATAACTTAATTTCCTAAGTAGAAGGGAAAATGTCTGAAATGTGTGCAAATTATAATGATACCACATTAAAAATTGAAAATATTATATTAAACGTATGAGATTCTTTACCAAATGATTTTATATCAATGAAGAAACTTGCTAATGCTTTTTAACGACGTTTGCATCCAAATATTCACGTGAAAAATTGTTTTCTTTGATGAATTTTGTAAAGTCTACCAATAGAAATAAACTCGGAAACGAATAAACTGCAAAATGAGTTAAACTAATAAATACTGAATATGAACCTTTTTTTAAAGAAATTATATGACAATAAACGACAACAGATTTCTCATTAAATGTGGATTTTTTGCTCTTCACTTGCAAAAGTAAAAGTTGTAAAACAAAAAGGAATCGTTAACTTTTTAAAAGATTAAAAAATTGAGAACAAAAAAAAGTAGTTTTTTACCATGCTCCCTTCCCTTTTTCCATGTGACCCACGAGCTCATACTAAAAAAATTAATGAACAAAATTTGACCAACTTCTTAAAAAGGTTCGCCGTCCTTGCTATACGCTATGTTTCTTTTCAGGGGTAACTTGCGCATTTATTGCAGCTGCAAAACATGCATTTCATTCTCTATCACTAACGTTCGGATATGTGGTATTGAATACCTATATTTTCAGAACAGCGAAATTTGATTCAAAGTGTTTTTAACTTGCTTTGTGACTTATTGAAACTTTATAAAATTGGTTGGATGAATATCCTTTTTATACACCAGAACCCAAATTGACTAAGCCATGACAAACACAGAATACATTTAGCGAACTAAGTGCAATTTAAATTTATAATAATCCACATAAAGTAATAAAATAATTCCCTTTGCTACGGGTTGATTGGGGCTAATCTATAAAAAATGTAGAAGCTGGAGTATTTGAAATCGTAATTGATATATACATATGTGAGTTACACATTACTTGTTATTTTTAAGAATTTGTTCCCATGTATACAGATCAGAATATTCATTTTACATGCCAAGGGGGAAAGTTTTAGTAGCTACTGTTTCACAAATAACTGTCTTTCTATGAATTTGTCACTCATACTGATATTATACCATTTTAAGTGTCATATTCAAACATTTGTACAATGTTTGGAGCTAATTACCTTAACGCAAATACAAAATATTTAAAATAAAAATTATTAAATTCAATTATTTTATTTAAATAAAGCACTTTCATTAAATAATTTCATGCAAATTAAAGTAGTTTAAATAATTATTTTACGTAAATTAAATTAGTTGAAGTAATTATTTCACGTAAATCAAAATAGTTGATGTAGTTATTTCGCATAAGTAAAATTGTCGATAGAAGTATTTTATAAGTAATAGCTATTTTACAAAAGGGTAAAAGTTGATTCGGTTATTTTACATAGTAATTACCAAGATATCTTACAACGAGAACAAGTTATAATTATATATATACCTGAAAGATCAATAGCATAACTCATTTTTTTGGTATTATAATGAAGGAGACATTTAATTGAGTTAGTAGAATACAAAAGTTATTTATAATATCATACATGTTTTTGTGATTACTATAAGAGCAATTTATAAAAAAAAAGAGCTTTAGGTTCTGCGAATGGTATTATAAAATACTTTAAAACCTAACGACTAAAATAAAATAACGAATTTTGTTTGCTTAAAATCGCCAAAATACTCTCATTTAGATATCCCTGAATCGTAAAAAGGCTTTACTATTTTTGCAGCTTTTAATGAGAAGTATACCTTTCTTTGTGAAATTGAGAAACATATTATGTTTTATCGCTTAAGTTGAAATGATGTTGTATATACTTTATATTAAAATATTGTTTATACAATGTACCTCGTAATCAACGCCTAAGTTCTGCCCTACTTTGATATACCTTGATTTGAGTGTAAACAAAATTTCAGACCCGTACCGTCACCTATAGCCCTTTGCGTTACCCCAGTGTGACGTTAAAACACCTACCTACCTACCAGTGTATAACCAAGCTAAGGCTGTCCATTGTGGGTGATATCTCACATAGTCAGAAGTTAACTCCTTGCAGCCACCGTGATCAGTTGTCATATTTTAAAAACATTTAATGTTCAAAATGCCTATTGTGTTGCTTCAGTGCAACATAAATTCAACTACCTATCAACCAAAAGGATTACCTTTTACCACTTCCCGAATAGAATGCATTTGGTTGATTGGACTGGGTTTAATTCATCCCTGGGCGTATTTATTTGTACCGTGTAAGTAAAATTTTTGTTGTTTGTATATATGTCAATTTATTTGACGTTGTTTGGTTTAAACGTAACAAAATACAGTCCTTGTCACATAAAACCAATCCCACACCCATACACCCTTCAAATGAAAGGTGGCAATTTGCATAAAGTCTTATAATTGCCCACATCATTTCATCAATAAAATTCAATAGCCCATGATTTTAAATTTTGAAACAATAGTAAATAGTTAGTGAGATTGACGGTTAGTTGATTATCTGGTGGCAATGCTGACTCTTTTATGACTTTTTTATATCAAATAATTATGACTAAGTGACTAGAAAATGTATATTTTTATATCGAAACAGTTATTGTACGTGTAACACATGTACGTGTATTATAATAAATTAAAAATATTCGGGTATAGGTTTAGCTTATTCGATTTCAGATTTAAAAAGCCCGAGTTCTTTTTAATAAAATAGTAACCTCAAGTGTTTTTAGTTATTTCAGATACTATTGAAGAATAAAGTTTATAAAAATTTAGATTATCTGCTTAATGGGGATAAAAGCATTAATTGCTAAGACGGGAGTCAAACTTCACTAATTGCTATTCGTTAAACTACTAAACTTCGTAATTATCAGGTGTGCTACTAAGTTTCATAATTATCAGGCTACCGCTAAGTTTTAAAATTATAGATTGGACTACTACGTTTCTTGACCTGTTTCAGACTGTTAAGTATCATGAATATCAGTCGGGCTGTTAAGTTTCACGACTAACAGGTGGACTTCCAAGTTTTATAAATATCAGTCGGGCTACTAAGTTTTGCGACCATGTAGTCGGACTATTACATTTTACGACTATCAGTCAGACTACTAGGTCATAATGACCATAAGTCGTACAACTAGGTCTTTACGACCATCAGTCGGA
Source organism: Metellina segmentata (assembly GCA_947359465.1). Classification (NCBI taxonomy): domain Eukaryota; kingdom Metazoa; phylum Arthropoda; class Arachnida; order Araneae; family Tetragnathidae; genus Metellina; species Metellina segmentata. The sequence goes on from OX375872.1 coordinate 38,195,966, forward strand.
CTAAATTCTCACTATTATCAGTCGGACTATTAAGTTTCAGGATTGACAGTTCTACTAAGTTTCACGAATATCAATCTAGTTACAAAGTTTCACTACTATCAGTTCACAGAAGTGAAACTTAGTTTCACGATTTTTAGAAATTATCCTTGTACTGGTTAGTTGGTTTGGTATTTTATGGCGCAAGCGTAGTATTTAGCCAAGCTACGCTAAACACAACACAACAACGGAGAGGAAAACAAAGCAAAAAGCAGAAGGCTAGGCAGGAGGCAAAACAGATAGCTGGACAGATTACTCGGTATAGTTGTATTATACTTTCTAGTGAAAGGTGGAAAGAGTTTCGCTCGTTTAGGGGTTGCGATTTTAAACATAGCTTAAGACTAGACTGCGCGAGCTCAGATTCTTTAAACACATTCAAAGCATCCAACGCCATCACTGTAACCGTTAGTTACTATTGGTAAAACCATCATTCAGAGAAGGGTTTTCACGACTACCAGAAATATTGAGTTAATATCATTTAGAGTCTTTGGAAATCGAATTAAAAGACTTCGTTTCCGAGAGTAAAGTTGAATGATTCGAACGGAGGGAATTGATTTGTTCTATCTCCGAATCTCAGAAGCGAAATAAGATTCGACCACTTCCAAACATGTTTTCCATTTACGTGACAGAAAAATATAACAAACCGATTTCCATTTCTGCGTTATACACATTTCTACTCCCCTTGCTATATGATAAGTATATTGAAAGATAGGATTTGAGTGGCTCGGACTGAGAAAGTTTTCTTTGGGAAATATTTCCATCTAAAAGAGATTCTTGTTCACGGGAAGATATTTATTTTTTGGCTGAAACCGACTTAAAAACAGCTAGTTTAGTACACCGGATTGAGAGCCTAGAAGAACTCAGTAGTAAATTTTGGGTAGGTAGGTAGTAAATTAAGGTTGCACTCAGAAAAACAACTATTGGGTATAGTTCGGGATCAACCCCTAAAGGAAAGATACAAGAATAATTTTGAACCACGGAGCGAAGACAAGATCAACGCCTGAGCTGATACCCCAATTTCTAACACCACGCCAACGTGAAGACATTTTAGGCCACGGCAGATTTAAAATGCACCAGCCTCCGTGATCTTTGACTTAATCGAGTTTCTAACACGTTATCCTTTCTTTGCTAAGCCGTTGCTTTTTCAACTGGGATACCGCGGCCCAGTAATTTTAAGTTCACCCGAAGGTTTCTGTGTATTATTCAATCTCGTATTTAAAATAACGTTTCCTCTCGAAACGCGCGTTTCACGTGTACACGAGCCAAACACATTACAAAGTAATCTAAACATTACAAACTAATCCAAACATTGATATAATCAAGTTTGCCACAGTGGGTTTCGCACACTGAGCTAGTAACCCATAAAGGTTGGTTGGTTTGGGATTTAATGCGCGAAAACAAAAAATGATGGCAACCCACAAAGGAAAACAAAAGTAGAGTGAGAAATGGGAACCTTTAGATGTGCCCAGGATCGTGTGACTAATATAAATAATAACGTGATCAACAGACTACTTCGTCTGTAGTATGTAAACGAACAATTATCCTCTGATTGGTATACGAGAAGGGTAGAAGACGCCCATCCGTAGAATCATCATCTGATTGGTCCGCGCTAGACGTAGTTGTAGATATTGGCGATATCCACTATTTTGGTTGCCACTCTATAGAAATGCGCACTCACACATCTACACTGTCATAACATGTTATATCGCCAAACGAGGTGATGAGATGGTAAATTGGCCAACCAAGTCACCTTATCACAGAGCAGTCACGTAACTACTAGTCATAATGTTGATCACACTTTTCGAAGCACCTCTCAAAAGTAATGCTCCCCACATTCTACCTATAATTCATGACTATGTAGCAACCTGAGAGTTGTCGATTGTGTAAGTTCGATTTCTATTTGGGTGTATTTTGCACTTCTGTGTTAGTAAATCTTTCCCCGTGTTTATTTGACGTTATTTGGCGCAGCTTGAGCAAAATAGGACCATTACACCGTAAAAACCAACCAAACATTCATCTCTATCATAAATCATTAAGGATCTTAGTACTTTGAAAATTCTGAATGCTATAAATATAGCAAAAATATATTTACCCTAAAATTATGTCTAATCTATAGTGAGCAAAAAATGGTTGAAAAACTACACAATTTTACAATAAAAATTTTGTTATTTTAAGTATATAACTCCAACTTAAACCCTTTTATTATTCAACTGATCAAAAAGCTAAAACTCTCGGCTATATACAGAGATATAAAGAGTTTTTGACTTCTTTTAGCCCAATCAGTCAGTCGCATCGAAAAACTAACGGCTTGGATCTGATATGTATCTCATTGAAGATATATACCTCGAGCTGTACGGTAAATTATACCTGACACCTCATCTGTAATATACTTGAGAAATAGAATGTGACATGGCGTTGCCTTTCACATTGTTTGTTGTGTTCCCCACCGATAACAAGCGCCTTCATCGACAGCTGAGAACCCTTCCGCGTAAATTCTACCTAGTGTCTCATATGTCGTATACCCCACTAAATAAGTAACGTGTAGTTGCCTTTCACGTTGACTATTGTGTACCCCATTTATAACATATGACTAGTATGTACCACATTAACAATTGAGAACCCTTCCAAGTAAATTCTGCTTGGCACAACATGTGTGATATACCTGAGAAATAATATGTGACGTGACGAGTGTTGTGTATCCCCCACCAATTACATCTGACTTATATGTGCCGCACTGACAGCCGAGAACCCTTACACAAAAATTCAGCCAGGTATATCATTTGTCGATATATCTCAGTAATGAAATGTCACCTGGCGTTGTCTTTCACAGCGACTGTTGTGTATCCCATTGATAACAACTGCCTAGCATGTGCAGCACTGACAGCTGAGAACCCTTCCGCGAAAATTCTGCTTAGCATATTATCTGTCGTACACCTCAGTAATGAAATTCCCATTGGGTTTGATACCGGGCCGCAGTCAATAGCCTGTTGTGTAGCCTCTCCAGTAAGACGTAAATTAAAAGATCCTTGACGTGACATTGTCTTTCACGCCGACTGTTGTGTATCCCATTGATAACATATGCCTAGCATGTACCGCACTGACAGCCGAGAACCCTTACGTGAAAATTCTGCCTAGAATATCATCTGTCGTATACCTTAGTTATGAAATGTGATGTGGCGTTGTCTTTCACATCGTTGAGATAATGTTTGCATACTATTTTGGAAATACTTTCATACGTATATTTCCGTACCTAAAAAACTACTACTGTAGAAAAAGAGAGTAACTCGACAAATATAACTGGAAGATGTTTGGAATATTCTACCACACAAATTCGGGTACATTAAAGAATTATAAAGTCAGTTCATGTGGTGTTTATGTTCTTGTCTATAGTTTAACAGCCTCGATAATAGTCCAACATAATTATTATGTTTGATTATTATCGAGGCTGTTATACTTTAGACAAGAATATAAACACCACATGAACTGACTTTAATTCTTTAATGTACCCGAATTTGTGCGGTAGAATATTCCAAACATCTTCCAGTTATATTTGTCGAGTTACTCTCTTTTTCTACAGTAGTAGTTATTTCACGAATCCGTTCAATAATTCTTTAAATATCGGTTATTAAGAATTGAATTTAAAAAGCCTTGTGTACTAGATAAGAGTATTCATTTAAAAAACATTTTCATTTATTAAAAAATGCAAACGGTACTCGGAGAGATAAAACTAAAATGTTTTTATCCTTTTTCAAAACTTATTCATGCCCCATCTACACTTTAGAAAGAACTTACCATTTTATAGATGCAGCTGAAAAAAGACTTATGTTATCAATGATCTCTTTCCTCTTGGTACAGGTGCTTACTATGAGAAGTAAGTTTTATCAAGGGTACTTGAATTTCTTGAAGTTTACAGAAAGCCACTTATTCTCGTGTATACTTTGGACCATGAAAACGGGTTTCGACATTTATGATTGAAATTAAAAAGGTAGTTTTGGTTTTATTTTGGATTTGAATTGAAAAGCATTTGGACAGTCAGTTAAATCTTGGAGATCAATTTGACAAGACAGCAATTGACTTCTATTCTTACACTAAAACGATCGTATCAATGGGTTTATGTCGTGGAACTGCGTTTGCAGTAAAATAAAGTAGTACAGTTAAGGACAGGTTGGATTTGAAAAAATGTTTTTTAATATTGAAAGCCTTTTTATTTTAATATAATATATACACATCCTTTCAATCACGTTGGCATGGCGTGGAAATTTGGAGAGTGGGGAGCCAGCTCAGGTGTGACCTCGTCATCTAACGTTACTCAAAGTTACGTGGTGTTGTCTTCGGATCTTTCCCTTCGTCCTTCGGATTTGGTCCCGCTGTGTTGCTACGGTGCGACGTTAATTAAAATACCTACATACCTATTTACATCTTTTCAAACATGTTAAATGTATCTACAAGTTATTTTAGTACGATAAATGATAAATTTAAGGCATAGTATATGGAGTAAGGGGGACGCAATATGGAACACCACAATATCTCGAAAGGTAATTTCTTCATTACGTGCCTTTATCTTGTATGAAAAAATAAAGTAAACTGGTGTCGAAAATTATCTTTACAGGCATAGAATCACGGATTTCTCAGAAACTGTGAACTATAATTTTATGATTTTGTGTGGAATGAGACATAACATCATAACACGTAAATACAAAGGAAGAAAATTAAGAACACTGAATATGATATAAAACTGTAGCATAAAACGATAAAATGGCAATAATATGAAGAATTCAGAAAAGTAGAATTACTAAGAAAAAAATTAAGGCTTATGAATTTTTGTATGGAATATATATGATCGCCCCTGACTTGTACACTCGTATGACGTCATTTCATGCTGACAATAATGTTGTTAACCACAGTTTGGGGAATTAAGTTCCACTCCTCCAGTAATGCGGTCTTCAGGAAATTTATATCTCTTGGAGGAGAATGTTTCCGTGCGATTGTTTTTCCATTGCAGTCCCATTAGTTCTCTATTGAGTTCAGATCAGAAGATTTTGTTCGCCACGGTATAAGCTGAGTGGCTTCATTTTCAAGAAATTCGTCTACGAGGTTTGCTCGATGTGGACGAGCATCGTCTTACATAAAAAGTCAGATCCATATGCACCTCTGAAAAGTATTACATAATGTTTTAACACCTCATCCCGATATCTCTGGCCGGTCACAGATCCTTTGTTGAAAACGTGTAGTGGCGTACGTCCATTGATCATTATTCCTCCCCACATCATCACACCTGCACAACCAAAATGGTCACATTCCATAATGTTCGAAGAAAGATTTAGCGTTCCTGACTCCCTCTACACCTAAAAATGCTTAGAACCACATGTTAAACTAAACCTAGATTCATCAGTACAGAGAAAATGGGTTCATTGATGTTGACTCCAGTTCTGATGCTCTTTGCACCAATTACAGAGATCCTTCTTGTGTTGTGTGGGAAGACACTGAAACACGTACCTTGGCTTTCTGGCATATAGGTCTTTTTCATTAAGCTTCTGCATACAGTTTTCTGTGATACAACAGTTCCCGTGGCGGCTGCAAGGTCTAAAATTAACTGCCTAGCAGTAGACTTCCTGTTACGACGGACAGTTATTGCCATATATTGATCTTGAGAAGCAGTTGTTATACACTTACGATCTTGTCCAGGCCTCTTTACAATAGTTTCAGAGTTAGGAAATTGTTTCCATAACGCAGAGAGCCGACCAACCGGTATAGTGGTTAAGGTGTTAGCCTCTAGATCGCAAGGTTCCTGGTTCGAATCCGGGTCCGGGCATGGATGTTTGTAAACGTATGGTGTAGAGGCGGCTGGTGCACCTTAAATCTGTCGTGGCCGAAAGTCCTCACGTTGGGTTGGCGTGGAAGTTTGGAGAGTGGGGTGCCAGCTCAGGTGTTGCTTCGTCATCTGACCGTGGTTCAAAATTACGAGGTGTTGTCCTCGAATCTTTCCCTTAAGGGGCTGATTCCGGACCGTCGTCAATAGCCCGTTGTGTAGCTCTAGTACGACGTTAACTAAAATTACCATTACCATTACCATCCATAACGCAGAGATCTTGAAATATTTACACATCTCGCTGCTTCTATGATTATCTGCCCTGCTTCTAAACGGCTGATAGCGCGCTACTTCAGAGATTCTTCCAAATGATACTTCGGAGTCAACAAACGGGTTTGAGTCCTCTCACACTGAAATCAAACGTTGTATTGCAGAAATTCACTCAGATATTCACTTTGACTATCACTTTGATATTCACTAATACGCTTGATTCACCATCGGATGACTTAATGCATTGATTTGCATATCAGAAACCGTTTAATCACTTTTGATTGGATAATGCTAATTAGGCATGTCTTTTTTTGATTGGATAATGCCAATTAAGCATGTCTTTCATACATTTCTTGCAAAAAGGGGTTACATCGATTGGGTGTTTCATAAAATATCATTATTTTTGGGTATGTAAAGATAATTTTGAACATGAGTGTAGTTTAATAAATTAAGATAATTATAAAGTATAAAAAATTCAATTGATGTAATTAACAAGGGACTACACGTTTTCTAAATGTCACCCTGCTCTTTTAAATAAGTGATGTATAAATCTTCCTTACTTTTAATGCAATAAATTGTAAGTAAGATGTATTGAATGTATGTCTGGTGGGGCACTTCGAAATAATTTCATAATTATGAATATTGCTACTCAAGAGCAGTAGTATCTAAAGAAACATGATTTTTTCTGTGCTCTTTTCTCCCTATACATATATATTTCCATTGATTCTATCAACTCGGGATTGATCCCGAACCGTCGTCAATTGCCCATTGTGTTGCACCAGTGCGACTTTAATTAACTACTTACATTGGTTTTTTAGTTTTAATTTTAAAGGTATGTAGGAAGTTGAATTAAAGTTGCATTGGTGCAACACAACGGGCTATTGGCAACAGTCCGGGATAATTCCTGAAGGGAAAGACGCCTTGTTATTTTGAATCACGGTAAGATGATGAAGTGAATACCTGAGCTAGCACACACCCTACTTTTCCAACTTCAACACCATGCCAAAATTAGGACCCTACGTTGATAATACTCTACTCTTTCAACCGTGTTACTTTGGACACATTTATTTTAAAGAAAAAAAAATAAACCAATAATATTGATCAAGAAACATTTTTGAAATTTATATATGCGTATAAGTCAGATGAAGACGGAATTGTTGTATATGTAGTTCATGGCTAGTCAAAAAGGCAGAACCTCAAACTTTAACCTTATGAGGGGTTCTTAAGCATCATTCCATCACACTTCCTGCAGTCGTCACCGCATGACTTCAAACCTAGACTGACCCATAGAATCTTTCCAAAGGATTCAACTATAAAGAAAGGAGCAATATAGAATCTCTTCACAAAGGATTCTAATCTAAGGAAAGGATCAACTGAAACCATTCTTTCAACCAATAGATGTTATTTAGTCTCTACTCTGTGGGTAAAGTACAGTTAAAGTTACGGTACTCTCAAAGCTCGAGACATTTCGAAGGCTTATCCTTGGAGCAGGGATGTTCAACCCGCGGCACGCGTGCCACAGTGTGGCACGGCGGAGTTTTAATAGTGGCACGGCGAAGTTTTAACAGTGGCACGGCGAAGTTTTAACAGTGACACGCGAAGACTTAATGAAAAATTTTAAAAAATTGAAAAAATAATATTGTAGTCTTCAGTAACTTTGTCAAAATGCGTAAAAATCCTACTCATACGCTACTGAATACAACAATGCGGTAAGACAGAGTGGTCATAGTACGAGCCCAATGGTTTCTGTTGTCGCCATTGTGTCTTGCTATGGTTGTCCGTTCTCGAACTAGAGCGAGTGCGACACTCTGGTTGTCTGGCTCAGTTGATTTTAAACTTCCGAGAAAGACATTAAGCTTTTTTAAAACTGTTTTTAGATTTTGGCGTCGGGGCGTCGTTGTTTTAAAATTTTTATATTCACTTCGTCCATGAGTAAATCTTCGAAATAGAAAAGAAAACATGAAGAGGATATTGCAATTCCTGATTTTAAAACTGTCTGGAGAAACATTTATTGTTTATGCATCGAAATACTTCCAAGCCTGTTTGTTTGATATGTGGAATTTGTGTAGCAGTGCTGAAAAAATTTAACCTGGGTCGACATTTCAAATAACTGCATAGTGATTGCAACAGAAAATATCTTGTCGGATCACACTTGCGAACGGAATTTATCAATAATAAGACATCTTAAGTCGGCCAACAATCCTTGTTCCAGAAGAGAAATGACGAAATGGAAACTATGGTGAAGGCTTATGAACTTTCTCTGTTAGCCCGCAAGAAAAAACCCTATTCTGACTGAGAGGAGGTAATAAAAAATAGCCTTTTAATATTTTCCCATAATGTTGGTGATATAAACGTCAAAAATGTGGTTGATAAAATAGCTTTGTCTAGAAATACCGTCATGCGTCGTATATGCTATGAGCCAGGATGTTGGCACACAAATTGTATCTAGACTACAATATTGCAAATACTTTTAATTAACTTTGGATGAAAGCTGTGACATCACAGAAATGCGCAGTTAAGCATATTTGTGCGTTATACGAAAGATAATTTTGATATTGTGGAAGAACTCATTGATATGCGCCAACTAGTTTTAACTACAGGTGAGGATTTTTATAGAACTTAAAAATGTAATTGAAGTTAACAAAGTAGAATGGACAATATTAGATAGTGTTTGCACAGATGGAACGCCTTGCATGGTTGGCAGGATAAAAGGTTTTGTTTCATTGCTTGAAAATTAATTGGTGAAGAAAAGTTTTTAAGTGTCATTGTATTATCCATCAAGAAGCTCTTTGTGACAAGGACTTAAACCTGTCCTCTGTTGTTGACCCTGTAGCGCGCTGTATTAACAAAATACGAGCTCAAGCTCAGAAATGACTATGATTTCGTGAGCTTTCCCGGAAGAAACAGAAGAGTATGGCGAGTTACTCCTTCATTGTAGAGTGCGCTGGCTTCCCAAAGGATTCGCGAGATTTTGGAATTTGAGGAAGTGTTTTCAAATATCTGGAAGAAAACAATGAACTGCCCAGTGAGTGCTTGCTACTCAAGAATGAAGATTGGCTATGGGATTTAGCTTTTCTCACCGATATTATGGGACATTTAAATAATTTAAATTTAAGATTACAGGGAAAGATTGCATTTTTCCTACCCTAGTTGGTCATATATCTTTTTTTTGAACAAACTTTTGCTTTTTTTTTGTCTTGATTATGGGGAAAAAAAAGATTAACACATTTCAAATTAATGCAGGAACTATCTACCAAAGTCATTAATGCTCCGAACTATGATAGATTTAAAAATTTAATATCCATTTTTCAGGATGCATTCAGTGCTAGGTTTAATGATTTTCAAGATGATAAAATAAATGCTGATCTTTTCGCAAATCCTTTTTCAATTTCTCTGCAAGTCGTTAATTGTTACCCACCTGAAATCTAAATCGAAATTATTGACCTACAGCACCATACTACACTAAAAAGCAAACATAAGGAACTTATTTCAACTGCAAGTGATCCAAAATATATTGAATTTTGGAAATTTGTACCAACAAGCAATTTTATAAATTTACACGATTTGGCTGTCAGATATTGTTGTAGGTTTGGATCAACATATGTTTGAACAAAAGTTTTCTATTATGAACATAATAAAATCAAAATATCGTTCTAGATTAACTGATATACACCTAAAACACCTAATTTTGTTAGCATCTTCAAGAACTAATCCTAATATAGATGACTTGATAAAAAACTACAAATTCAAAAGCTACATTAATTAAGTACTGACTGTTTAATAAGTATTTAGAATTAAGTATGGTTTCAAGCTATTCATTTTTATTTTATACATAACCTAACTGACTGAACCTTTTAAAATGTTTTTAAACAAAAACCCAAGTTTGTACTTTTGTTTTGTTTATTATATTATTTTTTAAATCCCACTACTCAGACTTACATTAAAAAAATGTGCTATTTGCGTAAAAATCCCATAATCAGCATATAAACAACATTTTTTTCATTGTTATATATTTTTTAGTATGTTGGAAAAGTTGGAAGTAGCACGCATAATTTTTTTCTTCAGATAGTGGCACTCTTCCCAAAAAGGTTGGCCACCCCTACTTTAGATTTACGAGTTACATGAGATTTGTTAATTCACGTGAATATGGTTTAATTTTGCGTGCCAACATCCATTCAAAGTTTGTGTGTAGAGAGTTTTGACACAACCGGTATAAATATCTGATACCTTATAACGCAATACCTTAAAAAGTTATAGTACTCAATCTCAACAGTGGATTGAGTTATCACATTGTTATCTAATTCTTAAGTAGGATGTATACAAATAAAAATCATTGACTCAAACTAGGAGATAGTTCTTTTCTGATTTCCGCGGCAGTATATCGGGGAAATAAATACTAATTTAGAGCTCGCTTGCAGTAAAGTGTAAATTTAGTCACAAAATGCTGTCTCGTTTTATTTACTTTTAAACGTTCCCACGAATCCACTACATCTTCACTGTTAAGTAACACTTTTTAGTTGTTTTCTTTGAGATTTTTGGTTAACATTTTGGTTGCTAATGTTAATTTTTAATATCTGCTGGATATTCACAATCGACCACACAATAATCACATCAAGCGATTCCTTCTCGAAAGTCAACTCAAAAGTGTTCATTTTATTAAGGTCTGGCATTTCGTAGTTATGCGTACCCATAACTGATATTTTCGCTGGCAACGCTAGGGACGTTAAAACGATGGGTTGATTTTCTTAGAGCTGAAATTTCGAATGACGGCTACGAAACTTTTGACATGAAAATCTCTGAAATGCCCCGTTCAATCCAAAACCAGGCTCTTCTTTGGGTTGGTTTTTAACAAGGAATTGCGTGTTATGATTAGTATGGGGTCGATTCTGTACATGTCTCCAGAAAGCATCCAGTCATTAATAAAACAAGGTTGCAGTAAGTATCGTATAGGAAAACCTTTGGCGCTGTTGATGCTGAAAACAGCCAACACTTGTATTAAACACAGATAGAATGGATTATGCAAAGTTTGGACAAAGTGAGCAATAACCATGTCACTTCCTTCTCGGTATGTAACACGTTGCAACTAAAAATCTGGTTATATAGACACCTAAATCAATGTAGAGATTCAATTCACAGGAAACTATCCTTCATTTTCCAGAATGTGGTACCCCTTTGCCTCAGACCAATTTCAATTTGATGACTTTTCTCGTTTACCACTGTGGTTTGTGGGTCATCGATGGAATTAGGAAGATAAGTACACTACACATGTGTGATACATGTGGTATTTTCTTCGAATCTTTATCTTCGGGTGTTTGATCCCGGACCGTTGCCTATAGCCGGTTGTGTTGCTCCTTATTTCTTCCTTTTACACTTGTTTTTGAATACATTTTCGAGTTGAGCAAGAACGTTAAAATACATTGAGAAATTAATGTGAAATGGCATCCCCTAAAAGAAGGAACCGATCTCACTGGGGAAGAATTTATTTTAAATTAAAGATGAAGATAAAAAGACGTTTTCAGCATTACTGAAAAGTTAAAACTATATTGAATTTTAAAATCTTAATTATTAAAAACTCCTTTAATTGCAAATTTCTCAAACATGTTTCTGAATTATTTCATCTGTCTCTGAATATATCTTGAAGTTGGTGATTCTTTCTTATTTTAGCAATATTCTATCGGTTGTTTCCTTCAGATCGAATCCATTGGGACGATCCTATTCGCCCATTATGTAGAATAGGTGCGTTTGGAAAAATTGTTTTGCTCTTTATCTTTAGAATAGAATCCTTTGGAAGGAGTAGATCCTTTCCTTAGAATAACACCTATTGGAAAGATTTATTGCTTCTTTTCATAGAATATAATCATTCGGAAAAATTACATTGGCCCATTTCGTAGAGTAGAATAAATATTTATTGCTTCTTTCCTAAGAATGGAATCCTTTGGATAGATTCCATTGGCCCATTCTGTTGTATAGAATCCCTTTGAAAGATTCTATTAGCCCATTCTGTTGAAACAAATCTTTTGCAGAGTCTTTTTTTGATTTCTTTAGAATATAATCCTTTTGAAATATTATATTGCTCATTACCATAGAGCGAAATGTTTAGAAATATTGTATTATATATACTCATTTGCTTAGAATAGAATGCTTTGAAAATATCCTTTTGGTCCTTTTCCTATATATGGAAATATTCCTTGAATTATAATCCTACGTTTCCTGGAATTATAATCCTACGTTTCCTGGAATTATAATCCTTTGATTCCGGGAATTAGAATTATTTGATTCTAGAAATTAGAAAACTTTGGTTACTTTTTTTGGATAAGAATCCTTTTTAAATATTCAGTTGCTCCTTTTCCTTGAATTAGAATTCTTTTGAAATATTCAGTTGCTCCTTTTCCTTGGATAAGAAATCTTTTGAAATATTCAGTTGCTCCTTTTCCTTGGAATCCAACCTTTTGGAACGATTCTATTCCTCGTTTCCCTATGATGGAATCCACTGTAAAAATTTTGTAGCTCCTTTCCTTAGAATAGAAACTTTCTTTGGACAATTATATTTGTCTATTCTATATAACAGAGTTCGTTGGAAATATTATATTGCTCATTTCCTTATAGTAGAATACTTTAGAAATATTCTATTGTTCACTTTGTTAGAATAGAATCCTTTAGTAATATTCTATTGTTAATTTTGTTCGACTAGAATCCTTGGGACAGATTCAATAGTTCAAGAAGGTCAAAATTGGTTAAAAGTCATGCGGGGAAGACTGCAGGTTGCAAGGTGGAATTATGCGTGTGAACCTTTGAAAGGGTTAAAATACATTCAGAAACGGGTGCAGAACAGTGTCGCCAATAAAAAAAACCGAACCCGATAGGGGAGAGGACTGCTGAAGATTTATTTTACAATTGAGGGACGAAGACACACTTCTTTCTACAATTTTCATTATTAATGAAAAGTTAAAAAACTTTATTTGGGATTTTCGCTCGGGGTTTCATTTTATAAGCTCTCGAAGATATGGCAATTCCTATTGATTTCCACTCACTAGTGTTGTGAGGGGGGCTTTTGAAAAGCAGACAAAAAGAGTGCCGTGAAAAGAGAGAACGCTGCAAAGGAGAGGCTAAAAAAAAGACGGGAAAGTAACACAATGGACAGATGTCCCGAGCACAAAAGATTCTACCATTATGAATAAGAAATTTTATTTCTACGTGGGGCTCCTCCATATTCTAAATAAGATACGCAGCTGAAGGGAATATAAAGACCTAATTTATTATTAAAGCCAGGCTTCTCTCAGAAGAAGCCATTAAAAGGAAAGGCGGAATCGATGTTTTTGTTATGACTAAAATGTATGTCAACCGATATTTAATAGATTCTGCGAGGAACACTCCGCCTGTTACTGGATTTTATCTAATTAAATGGGAGACCGTCAATATCACTTGTTTGATGAGTGCTTTGTTTAATGGGGTGGCTTTTTGCACCCTTTTATCACGTTTTAAAGGTGGCGACGATGTTGAGTGAGTTATTGGATTTGCTTCGGGTGACTTCGAGACAATGATTTTGAGAACGCACACACTCAGGGGAATTGGAATTGCAGTACTTGCAAAGGGCAGACGCATAGATGAAACCTCAGTCAAACATTAAAAGCTTAAAAAAAGAGTGGTACAGGTGGTAGAAAGGGTCAATGGTTATTTCGGTGGAGCTAAACGTGCATCTCGATCAGGGCTTGTCTTTTGTTTTGACGATGGTGGAGCTTTAGCTCCACCTCTATTGACATTTTTACCATCTAGTTTTCATCTTTATTACTCATTTTTTGAATCTTTTGATATTTGGCTGCACATGAGGGAGTTCAAAACGAGAAGGACTGCTTTTACATGGAACAAAATCGTATCCAGTAAACATATCGACACATTACATATTTCATTTGCACATGGATGAACACAAGACATTGTGGGCTTACCCAACAGTTTGTCTAACATCTTAGCCTTGAAATGATAGCGTATCCTCTGTATTCACAGTGAGCAGTGAAGATGATAAAAAGTATCAATTGTGTTATTTCAGTAGATATAAACGTCTATTTTGATCAGAGCTTGTCTTGTTCTGACGATGATACAGCTTTAGCTCCATCTCAAATAGCTATTGACATTTTTTATCGTATGTTTATCTTATTCATTTTTGAAGCTTTGGATATTTGCATACTGTTCAAGCATATAATAATAACCAATTTTTACCTTCTTGACCTCTATAATATTTTGAACCGATACATGTAGTCATTTCGACATGCCTGTTGTGGGTTAAAAGCAATACTGCACTACAATACCTGTCAATGCTAGGCCATTCAGAGGGTTAATTGATGCTACCTACCTCCTCTTACAGTTTGCACAGGAAGTATTGTAACACCTCGTACGTACCAATCTTGATGCAATTTCTTTCTGTAGTTAGAGCTCTAGCTAAAGAAAGAATTAATAAAGAAAGTGTGATCCGAAATGGGGGAACTTTAATTACGATTACACCTCTGTATATGATTCCTCGAGTCTTAAATTTTAGAAAACAAAGCTTACAAAAAAAAATTTCAAACCTCAGATCCACCAGCGCTGGATTTGTTAGAAAGCATTCAAAAAACGTTACATGGAAGAGAAAAACTTTTAAATGCAGACCAACATGATTTTCGTTTCTCAATGGTGAAAAGAACGAGTTTTTAATCAATCATATCCGACGACGAAGCTAATTAGTTTCGTATAATTCGATCAAAATCTAAAATGAATTCCAAATCGAAGAATATTAAAAACAAGGAGTTTTTTGCTTCAACCTGTTCAGCCAACCTCATTGGATTGGATTTAGCATATGTTTATGGCACAAGAGTTAATCGATCCTGCTGCATCAATACCTAGGTAATACAGAGATAAAAAAAATTCATGATATTAATAAATTTCTTTTTTAAATTCAACTTCAAAAATAAATATCTCGAACAAACAAAAATAAGCTCTCTTGTGGGTCTGTTTGAGCCTGTCAAGTTGTTTCGACGAGATAACTCGTCAATCAAGATATGATCAATTTTGTTAATGACGAGATATCTCGTCATCAAGATGCAAATGGTGTTTGACGATAACTAGATCAATATATCAGCTTGTTTTCTTCTAATGATTAGATATTGTCCGTCAAGATCTGATCAGTTTTTCTAATGACGAGATAATTCGTCAAGACAAACACCAGGTGGGCTAAAAGAATAAACGTTTCCGGTGAATATTACAATTTAACGCATTTATCCCTCCAAGTGGTCTTGATGGGGAATGTCGTTTATCAATATCTGATCAGCTTTGCTAATGACGAGATATCTCGTCGAGACAAAACTGCTCTATTACTCCAAGGAATGAAAGTCCACGTTGGAAAAACAAACTGTCCTTTGCCCAGAAATGGAAGAGATTTTTACTTCAGAGGCTAGCCAACACAGGACAGTTATTAAAGAGAAGATAAACCACCGGAAAAAAGAGGTTTAATATATGTGTACCTTTAAAATTTCTTTGAATACCACTCATATCTGTATCGTATATGAAAGTAAAAAATATATTTGTGCGTTACCTCTTAGGACCTATCCTTAGTCTTAACCCTCCTGTTGGTTGTTTCGATGAAGTATCTCGTCATTATTTGACCAGATCTTGATGGACGAAATATGTCGCCATTAGATAAAAGTTAACCAGATCTTGACCTCGTCATAAGAATTCAACATATATATCGTAATGATGACAAGATATACCGTCATTAGCAAAAATTTTCAGATTTTGATGGTCGAGATATCATTTTGAAATCTGTTTGAGGGTTAATTCAAATGTCTTAACAAGAGGTTTTTAACCCTCTTGGTGATGTATCAGCTTCGAAAACTCCCTGTAGTGACTAACCTGTGATGCAAAACCTGTTCCAAATTGTCATCAGTTTTAGGCAAAGGGAATTTGTTTTCACTGCTTAGATATTTATTTCCTTTGAAGTAAAAGGGCAGTTTTGTCTCGACGAGGTATCTCATTATTAACAAAACTCGTCAGATCTTGATGGACGAGATATCACGTCATTTGAAAAACCGACCATGTCTTGGTACGGGATATATCGTCATTTGAAAAATCGACCATGTCTTGGTACGAGATATATCGTCATTATCAAAATTGACCAGATCTTGGATGATACAATTCGTTGAAATCGCTTGGATGGTTAAACGCCCTGTTTAAAAATATCGAAGAGCACGTGGTTTAGTGATATAGTGCCCAAACGAGTGGCATTTGTCTCTAGCATTGATTTGGCCTATTTCCTGCATTATTACTTATATCAATGTATTTCTAATGACTTGGACATACACGTAAATATCTCAATTCTGTAATAAACTGTCTTTTCGTAATAGCCCAGTTGTCTCGTTGAGGTGGGAAATAAAACATCAACTGTCAAAATAGCTACGAAAATATTGTCTACACGTGAGTGGTTAGCAAATGCGTGAAATCAGAATGAATAATTCATGAAATCCTAAAAGTCATTTTAGTTAATGAATGTGTCACTTCTGCACGAGTGGCCGAACTGCCGTACAAATTAATCAGAACGGTTTCCCAAAAACGGACTTCAGGAGCATGGTGCAGCGAGTTCTTTCAACCGTTGCCGAGATACATAAATCCATAAAAGTTATTTGGTTGTTGGTAGTTAAATGGTACGGCACACTGAAGCAACTCACGAAGTGCTATTGGCGACTGTTTGGGATCAAACCCAATCGTCATTTTGAACCATGGTCAAATGACGAGGTCAACATATGATACCCCATTCTCCAAACAACATCTTCAACGTATGTCGATACCTGGTACCCCACTTTTCAAACATCTCCAAATGGAGGTCGAAACCTGGTACCCCACTCTTCAAACATCTCGAAACTACGGTCAATACCTCGTACCCCACTGTTTAAAAAAAAAAAACACCGTGCCAAAGGTATGACATTCGAGGCCACGGCAGCTTAAAAAAGGACCAGTCTGCACTAACACGACGATCTATAGTTGATCGAGTTTCGAAGTCATACTCCCCAGGATGCTATTACGCGACTTCACCACCTAGACGCTATCGTGGTTTTATAAGATAAAACTATAAAAGTTATTCATCCTCTTGGTAGGGGTTACCTTCGCGTTGAAAACTGCTGCAATATCCAGTCTCTAGTGCAAAAGCCGCTCCAAACTGTAACCAGTTCTGTGAAAGGGACACTTTGTTTTTGCTACTTGGATCTTGATTCCCTTTGAGTAATTGATCGTTTTGTCTCGACTAGAAACCTCATCATTATAAAAACTACCCAGATCTTGGACTAGAGATTTCGTCAGTAGCAAAATTCACCAAATCTTCGACGAGATATCTCATCAAAACCCTTTTAAGGTTAAATTGTTTTCTTCTCAATTTTTTTTCGGCTCAATTTACGTCTGTAAACCTTTTGTCTAATTTGTTATTTTATTCACATACGTAGGGATATTTTACTTTCGGAGTGTATAACCCTCTGAGGGGTTCGCATAGATATATCTATTCTGCAACCCGCGGTCTTCCACGCAAAACGTCTGATGAGTTCTGACCATCTTGATACTTACCTATGATTCTTTAAAAGCACCTCTTAGCTCCTCAAAGTAAACAAAAACATTTGTTTAACCCTGTGTGGGGTTCATCCGCAAGTATCCTTTCCGAAATCATTTTTTTTGCAGGACTTCTAGCAAGTTTTGATTTTTCCTGACCAATTTAGTTTTCCTAGAATTCTTTCCACCAATCAATGTGGTTTAATCCTTATGTTTGATACGAGGAAAGATCAATATTACTCTACTTGGAAATCTCAGAGGGTTAATTCTTATGAAATTATTATGGAGGGGGGGGGGCTTTAATAAATTATTAGTAATTAGTAAAGTTTTAATTTATCATTGAATTAAAAATATAAATGATCTTAAATTTTAATATTAGATTCCTTAGATCGCATTGAGTATGAAATATTCAACACAATGAACTCGATTATATTAAATATGCGAATTAATATTGAATGAATATGAATATCTCACGAATTCTATTAAATATGAAATATTTAATAGAATAGAGTTCTAGTAGTCCCGCTAATAGGATCTGAGCTAAACTTTCTTAATTGCTATTCTGTGTTAATGGAATAGTGTCGTTTTATACTCCTTTTAAGATCATATCTCAATCTATTTTTAATGAATACATCACCCGTATTCACAGAAATCCAAAAATCTATATAAATAAGAATGGAGTGTTTGTTTGTACATTCAATATTTTCGACCCATTTCAAGTTTTCTATCCGTTTTGGACCCTTCTGATGCCGAATCCGCCTTTTTCTCGTTTGGTGTCAGTCTGTCTGTTCTATGCTCGATTTTGTGTTTTTGTTTTTGTGTAGGCATCACATAAATTGTATTCCAGATATTTGATTGCAGTGTATTTTATTTTATACATTATCTATTAAATTAGTGAATGCAATATTAAACATTTTTTTATTGTTATATTTAGAAGAGTTTCATGCTAAAACACCTGAGTAAGTATACTTAAATCAGCCACAATTTGATAGTTTTCGAAAAATTGGAATGTTGTTTGAGTATTACGATTACTTTCATTTGCTTTACCAGTACTGCTGAAAACCAATTATTTTTCAAAAAAAATGTTATGGTGAAATTTTAGATCTGATACTTTATTTATTTCGAGTCTTATTTTTATTCTTTGCGCAATGAAAACGATTTCCGAATATTTGGGACAGACGATATTTTTCAACGAAACGAGAATGAACAAGATCGCGCGAGAAGTGATATTTATTCTGGTTCTTCCGCTCTGAATTAATTTCACATTTCTAAATTTTGTGCACTTTTATTTGTAAGTTGTGGCAACTGTGCGAGATCAAGAGATAAAATTGAATCACAAATTAATATCTTTAGAACAATTTTTTGCGACATCTTTTATTTTGTTTTATTTCGCTGTTTCCTGTTTTAAATATTTATTATTTTAATAAATGTGTTTTCCTTCTCATTGCACGCAACAGCACCACAAAGTATTAGACTTAAAAATGTTAGGTAAGTCAGTATAAATTTTCAGTAAATTTTAAGTGTAGTTATGCCATTATTGAAAGAATAATGCCGTTATTTAAAGAATAATGCCGTTATTGAAAGAATAGCAATGTTTAAAAATCCAAACTAGAACTTTTTCCAACATTAAAAAATTCGTTGTCATAATGACAGGAGAAGATTGCAAAATTTCACAATGTCGCATACCGGAGGCAAGAGTGCCACAAGTAAAAAAATATTGTTTTGTTGACTATGAGTGCGAGAGCACTCGCCGTAAATCGTAATTTTAATTAATTGAGTTGAACATGAAAAGAACTCAAGAAAGGGAATTCCAAATCTTCCTATAAATCGTCTTTTATAGTAGTAACCTTAGTATCACCTTTTGTCATTTTGTAGCATTGTCATACAGCAATTGTGCGATGTATGTGAAATGTATTACATGAATGGATATGTATGTGTAGGATTTGTGTCCAAAGTAAGTTGTAGAAAATATAAAGATGGCAAAAGGTGTTAAAATAATTTTTTTTTCTACAAAAAACGTAAGTCATTATATATTTTGATTATCTCTTCAATCTAGAGTAAACCAATTCAAACCGAGTAAGGTCGGGTATTTTGCTAGTATGTAATAACATTGAGTTTACTTTTACGGTGTGGTCGGTAATCCTTATTTCCAATAAAGTGTTTGGCTAAAAATATATCTCAGTCCACAATTAGATTCTGAATGCTTTTATACATCAATTCCATATCATTACCTTTTCGACTATTTGGATATTAAACTATTTTTATTCATATTTAATTTTTGTGCTGATTTCAATCTCCCATATCTTTCATCGCTTTCTGTCATCAAACAACTGAAGAATTTCGTTAGAGTGGCGAGCTGTGTATTGTAGTTTTAGCAATATTATGCAGCTCCATTGATCAATTCAAGATTACTTAAGCAAAACGACAACATCAGCAAATGGATTCTATATTAGAAACTAAAAACAATTTTTTGAACACAAAGGTAACATGAGTGGTGTTTCCTACGTATGAACTGCTCAAGGACACCAATAGATGGTTCTGTGAGTTAGCCTTTAATATCATGAAATTGGCAGCTCGGGAACACGTGAAAAACAACGGTCTATTTAGAAATCCGCCTCCCGTACTCGTATTTGTTTACAGGAAAGGTTATGGAATCGCTAAAACTAGTACTTGTTTGTGGATCTAATTATTTTTTTAACATTGATATACATTTCATGATTCTGGAAGGTGGAGAAAGGGGAAGTTTTCTCTAAGTGACGTCAATTACTTTAACAGGGTTGTCCAGATTTACAAAACGATGATGGAGTTCATGTGGCTTTTACCCATGTTACATTGACAAATTAATTCGGGTTTTATCCAGGACAGTCGCCAATAGCCTGTTCTCTTGCTCCAGTGTGACGTTAATTAAAATACCTACCTATATTGACATATTAAATATTTTTTAGTATTTTTTGCCTCTTTTGTAAATTTATTGATGCGTAAGATAGATTATTTGGCCGTGCGCTTTAATTAGTATAACATGTATAACATACAAAAACTGAGCGTTTTTGTTCCTTCTGTATTGATAGGAAAGATAGACTTTTATTTGGCTGAGTGCTTCAATTAGTATTACATTTAAAATTTATAGAAAAAAGAAAATTTACAAGGAATTTGGATGTTTTACATTAAACCTCTTGGTGATTGTCTCAACGAGGTATCTCGTATTAGCGAAATTGACCAGATCTTGATGACGAGGTATCTCGTCGTTAATAAAATTGGTCAGATCTTGATTTACGAGATAAATCTTGACGAAACCACTTTGTGGTTTAAGAAACATCTCAACCTTTTTAACAAAATAGTAAGAAAAATAGTAATAAAATAGTACAAAATAGTAAGAAACTTTTCCATACAAAATTTATGCATTCGAGTGTGTGGAAAATGTTATGTCCTATCAATTGTACCTTTGAATTCATTCGTCTATTAAGACCGATGCGCGAATACATAGAGCGATTCAGGTTCTTTTCCCGCAGCTGTAAAGTCGAAACATTCCAGAACTACAAACAACTTTCAAGGTATTTTATTTTCTTTCAAGCCAAATAAACATCCACCCAAACTTCTCGATCATCTAAGAATCTCGTTCGGATAAGCTGGAGTCCATCCGAATTCACCCAGTCCAGAGCTTACGAGAAGTGGCCGTGACTGGAACATGAGTGGTCACTTAGTCCGTGGGTGACCGCACTCAGAAAAAAGGAGACAAGTGCTCGAGGGGATGAGAAAGTGGACACCGGGCGGTGAAGATGGTCCAGTGAGCGTTGCGTCTAATTACTTGGACGCATTTGAGTGAGCGGATAAAATTCGCCTTTTGTTGGGCAGGCTACCATTAATAGATCATTGGATAAAAGCTGAAGGAATCAGCACTTTATTGCATTGTTGGCCATGAAATAGCTTTGGGCTGAATGTTAAAACCTAAAGATTCAATTGAGTTTAATTCGCATTAAATGATGTTTGACTGAATATTTAAGTTTGGAGGACATCTATGATTAGACTTGTCGCATTTCGTTTCAATATTCAAATTGATTAGGATTGATTTGTCGCTCTATGGCTAGATGGATCAGTATACGTCGCTAAGCCTAGTACTGGATATTTATACCTGAAAATATTCACGTGTTTTTATTCACATTAAATTATGTTTGACCGAATATTTAATCTGACGGAAACCTGGGATTGGATATGTCACATTTCGTTTCAATATTCGCATTGAATATAATTATTTGTTTGCTCTATGGTCAGATGGATCAGTAATTTGCATTTTATTGCAATGCTAACATGGAATAACTTTGGGCTGAATATTTAAACCTCAGGATTTATTTATATATGATTCGCATTAAATCAAGTTTGACCGAATATTTAAATCTGTAGGAAACCTAGGATCGCGTGTCGCACATTTTGTTTCCTATATTCACATTGAATATGTTTATTTCTCGCTTCATTGTCATAGGTATCAATCTGTTGCATTTTATTGCAATGCAAACATGGTAGCTTGACTGAATATTAAAGTTTGGAGGAAACCTGTAAGCATATAGCATTTCGTTCAACACATTGAATTCTTTTGTCGCTCTATGGTCTGATGGGTCAGCAAATCGAATTTTATTGCAAAGTGGCTTGACTGAATATTTAAACCTCAAGCTTCACCTGTGTTTTATTCTCATTAAAAGACGTTTGTCCGAATATTTAAATCTGAATGAAACTTCCGATGCATGTCGCATTTTGTTTCAATATTCGCATGCAAAAAGTCTGTTTTGACATGATTGTCGCTCCAAGGTCGGATGGATCAGTACGTCGCATTTTATTAGATAGGAATTTAATTAACGTAACAATGGAGCAATACAATGAGATATTGGTGACAGTCCGGGATCAAGTCCTAAGGGAAAGATCCGAGGATAACAATCCAATTAATTTTGATCCACGGTCAGATGGCGAGGTCACATCTGAGCTGGCAACCCACTCTCCAAACTTCTACACCACACCAACGTGAGGACATTTTAGGCCACGACAGATTTAACGTACATCTGTCCCCTTTGTACACGACGGTATTTGGTTGGATTCGAACTCGCAACCCTCGGGTTACTAATATGTTACTCTTCCAATCGTGGGCCCGCATTTTATTAGGATGCTCGCATGGGATAGTTCAATTGTATTTAATTCGCATTAAAAGATTTTTAACAGAATATTTAATTTGAAGGAATTATGGGTCGGTTGAATAGATTGTTCTGACGCAAGGGCCATGTTTGGCATGTGAAGGAACCAT
Organism: Metellina segmentata; assembly: GCA_947359465.1. Classification (NCBI taxonomy): domain Eukaryota; kingdom Metazoa; phylum Arthropoda; class Arachnida; order Araneae; family Tetragnathidae; genus Metellina; species Metellina segmentata. Next base: position 38,218,927 of record OX375872.1, read on the forward strand.
GCAATCGCATGTCTAATTCTGTTTGCAATATTCACAAAGAATATACTTGTTGTATCACTTTATGGTCATGGTTAAACTTTATGGTTATACGTCGCATTTTATTGCAATATACACATGAAATTGTATTGGGCTGGATATGTAAATCTGAAGTGAACATAACGGACAGTCACATTTTATTGCAAATAGTATTAAACTAAATTTATTGAACTGAATATTAAAAACGCTGAAACAAGCAGTATGTAGCATTTGTATGCGATATACACATTAAATACTATTGGACTGAATATATGTCAATCTGCAATAAAAAATCTCCCTCTGATGAAAGGATGTGATAGCTATATACATTATCTTACACTAGAATTGAGATTGATACTTATACACATGACAATTACTATACCTAGTTACGGACAGTAAAAAAATTATAAAAGCTTTTCTAAGCTTTTTTTTCCCTAATCTTTCAAAAACTTTACATTGAATAATTACTCAGGTAAGTCATTCATTTTATAATAGAAGAGTGACCAGTTCATTTAATAAGAGCGATTTTATGTGTGTGTATATCATTTAGCAACTTATAAAAACTATAGTAAGCTGTAAGTCAATTATGGATGCATTGAAATTGAACCATAAAAACAATAGCTGGTAAAGGAATCAATTGAATAATAATATTGAAGCTGACATAATAAGAAATATTTTTTATTTTACGAACACATCACAGCACATACACGTTACAACGACAAAGAGACAAAACACACTACTAGCAAACAAAGAAGTTAGCGTTATTAACAAATGCGAACTGAAACTAAAGGTAACCAATAGGAACGGTTTAAGAAGTAGAAGTGAAACTCAGGGGAGTGAGAACTGAAACTGTAGTTCGCGATTAACACCAGCAAGCCCGTTGAAAATGTTGGCGCTGTTCAAGGCACTGTAATATAATTAGTTATTGGACAATGAAAAATAATGAAGTTTTTCCAGTTTTCGACTAACCCTCTGAGCACAATCCATCAAGCATCCTCTGAGCACATGTATAATTCCTCATTGCAGCTTCCTTGATTTACTTCAAACCAGTTTTAATATTATTAACCAATAAAATCTATCCGAAGGATTCAATTCTGTGGAAAGAAAAACCAATAAAAACTTTTCAAAGGATTCTCAATTCTGCGGAAAGAAAAACCAATAAAATCTTTCCAAAGGATTTAATTCTGAAGGACTAATAGTCTTTCCAAGCGATTCTATTTGAAGCAAATGAATATAATGCAATCTCTCTCTCTTTGAAATTATTCTTTTATGAGAAAAAGACTAATACAATCCTTCCAGAAGATTTTATTCTAAGAAACTGACCAACTGAATCTATCATAATTTCTAAAGAATGTATAAATTCTTTCAACCAATAGATGTGTTTTTTTAATTATAAGTATTGTGTGGGGTAAAAGTAATGCTAAGGGACTGAGAAATCTTGTGACGCTTAGAGGGTTAAATAATCATGTCTTAAAGTGACTAACTGTTTAGAAAAGAAGATATTATATATAACTATGGGAATAATCAAATATTTCTAGACTTGTAAGATAAACTTAAAAGATTTTATTTGATAAGAATCTAAATCTTTAACCCTTGAAGTGGAAAGGCCTAACAATTCCGAAAACTCTGTTTGAATGTGGACAAGAAAAATTTACACACTGCAAGGAGCAGACCCTAAATATTCAGACATGTTACTGAAAACAGGACCTTCTCATTCAAAATATTTTGGGTCTGTTGCCTACCACATAAGAACTCGTCTGAACCATACTCGGGCATGTCGCTTGGAGGGTTAATAATCTAGTATTAGTTGTTCAGAATTTCCTTATCTGGCAGTAGAATCCTTTGGAAGTATGGTATTGGTGAAGGCCAATACTGGTGAAAGAAGTTTAGAAGTCATGCAGGAAGACTTTGACGATTCCTTTTCGATTACCTAAAATTTTGATTTTAGGGCGTAGGCACGGTCTTATAATTTATTTGGTTGGTTGGATTTTATTTCATGGCTCAAGGGCCATATTTGATCTACAAGCAAATATACACTCACTGGAAACGTTTTACTGACACAGAAGAGAGAAAGGCACTCAAAGAGGGATCGAACCCACGATTGACTTGGATTATAGTTTGTGCTGAAATCGATTTTCCTATAGTGTTATTAAAATGAACAAATCTTGCATCGTACCGTGTCCTAATTACCAAACATTGGAACTCGGCAGCTTCTGAAACTTAGCAAATACTACTGTAGATTTTGTTGCTTTGTGATTTCGTTTAATGGTTTAAATGTATGCTTCATTTTATTGCTTTCGGAATTGCTTATTCATGCTTTGCGAGCTATAAATAAAACCTAAGTTAAAAATAATCGTTTTTCCATGTGGAAGAAAGGGAGAATTTCATTTCCCTAAATGAGCCGCTTGACCGAAGAAAAATGTTCCGCCGCGCCAGTTTTGTAGATGTATTTTTATTGAGTACCATTGATTTTTGCTTCTAAAACAAATTCAAATGCGATTTAAACATGCATTTGATAAAAAAGTATCCACCATTATAAGCTGTTGTTCTCGTAGGGATCGGGTTTAACCAGTTCGTCAACAAATAAACCCTACTCGTAAAATAAAAGATCGTACTAGTAAGATAAATTGTAGCGAATAAGTGGATTTCAAAAGCGCAGACCAGGAACCGCCCGCCATATATTTTCATCAGATCTTCAGACGAGATACGGCCCTCCATATAGTTTTATCAGGACGTCAAACGAGATACGCGCGCCTCTCTTTTATATATTTTTATCATATCTTCAGCCGAGACATGGCCCTCCATATAGTTTTGATCAGTTTTTATACGGGATACGGACCTACATATGTTTTTATTAGGTATTCAGAAAATATACGGCCCTCCATATAGATTTTATCTGTTCTTCAGACGAGATACGGCCCTCGAAATAGGTTTATCGACTCACGGATATCATATTACCCCTGGATAGGTATAACCAGCTCGCAGTTCAGATACGGCCTTCATAAAGGTTCCTCTCGCAAACCGACTTGGTACGGTCTTCGAAATGTTTTGGCAGGTCCATCAACCAGAGACAACCCTTGAAATAATTTATCACGCCTACCCAAATGATACGGCCCAGAAAACTTTTGCTATGACTATACAGAATACACTTCGCACATGAAAAGACGTACCGTTAATTTCTTTTGAACGCCATTTATTGCTGAGACATATGCTCATCTGCTTTCGTTTGAGGGCAATGGGAGTCCAGTTGGAAGACCAACGGATTTGAAACAAGGTTCAGCCCAAAACAGTCGTGTACATGGGGGCAGGTGCATATAAAACCTACAATGACCTCCAATGTCCTCACGTTGGCGCGGTGTGGATGTTTGGAGAGTGGGGTTACAGCTTAGATGTTCACATCGTCTTCTGACCATCGTTCAAAATTACGAGGCGTTGTCCTTGAATCTTTCCTTTCGGGATGGATTGCTGATGTGTAGCTCGTTGTGTTGCTCCAGTGCAACATTAATTAACTACCTACCTAACAGTGTGTCTTGTCGAAAAGATTTCTCTTGATGACTGAGGGAATTCAATTAAATATTTTGTAGAAACCGATTCACAAAGCAACTTGATACTATTTTGTAAAATTTTCTGGATTGCTCAACTATTTGTTAAAAAGAAATATCTAGTTTTCTAAAGACGAATTTGCCCTTTAAAAATCCCTGTTTTCGAGAAGCATCCACCTTTTCCCAACAGGTAATCCCATCACCCATTACTTTGTATCAAAAATATACATTTTCACACTCAAAACACTCACCTTTTAATCAACTAAAGAGCACTTTCCCCTGAAGTATCCTTCTGCTTTCGTGTAAAACATGGCTGCTCCGATTACATTGTGCACCAAGGAGGAATAAGGAACAATGTTCTTATTTCTATGATAGGAAGGTATGCTAGTAGTGGATATTTCATCGTATGATTACAACACAATACGGGGACAGTGCTGTACCACGTAGAAACGTGTATTGAGTGGATCTAAAAGTTGGACAAGGGTGATGTACGAAGTAGCAGGTAAACTTCCACCACTGACGAGAAGATTTAGCAAGCTCGAGAAATCGAGAAATGGTGCAGGAATATCGGCGAGTTACCATCGACATAAAAGAGTGTTCTCTGTAAATAAGACGGGAAAAGTGGGGCAAACGATGCATAAATGGTTGGGTGACGAACTCAAACCATCTTTTAGGAAGGAATACGAAAGCATGTGGTCTGATGGACCAACTGCATAGAAAAGGAAGGAGAGTATGTAGAAAAATGACGAACTTGCTCAACTCCTACATTCGCGTAAATGAATTAAAAAAAATAAAGTGTGGACAATTTTTTGTTGTTTTTCCTCGTATAGTTTCAGTCGTAAACCACGTAGTAGCCTAGAGAACTATAACATGTAGTGTAACACATTCACTTGTATGAACGTCTTCCGATAAGATCCGAAAATCATTTCCGACCGCTTGGATTTTGTTATGAAAAAAACCCCGCCATTTTGCAAAGTTGGGCTTATTTCTGTAGAAAGATTAGCAGTCGGATATGTTGTTTTTGCTTATCGCCTAAATGTTTTCAAGTAACCAAATCACGTGGCTAAGAGGATATATAAAAGGATACTTCTTAATTATTTATGCAAAAGGTTTTAAAAGTACTCTTATCTCAAAATAACTGGGGCTCGAAAATCAGGTGAAAAAGACGAAATATTGTAAAATTCAGTAGCTGAAAAAAATCTCAACTTTCTGTACGGATGAACATCAATCTGTTGTTTCCCCTCTATCCTAGCTTGTCGATATCACTAAAATCCTCGTCTTTCTAATAATCTAGGAAAGTAAGAAACTCGCGGAATAGCGATATTACCTCGAGTGGTGATTTTACCACTGTTTTCCTCACTGCTCAGTGCATGTATTTGATTGCATCTGGATGTTTGAGTATGTATGATTTAATCTTCCTGGTAATTTTCTTGACAAGATATCTCGTCATCATCAAAACCATAAGCAGATCATAGACAAGATACCTCATCATTAGTATAAAACTGACCAGAACTTGATCTCGTCAACATAAAAAAAATCGGCACTATCGATGACGATACGTCTACTCATTAGCAGAATTGGTCGGATCTTGTTGGATGAGATTTCTCGTATGAAAAGCTTGGAGGATTAAATAAACGTTTTCATGTCACGGAATCCTAAAATATCCATGAAAAGATAACAGTAATCGTTTAAGATATTGAGATATTGGGTATATTTTTATTTGGGATATTGGGTATGAACAGTCGATTGATTCTATTGGAACACCTGTAGCATAGTGGTAATTTTTACTCTTTTATATTTGATTATAGCAACATATTTCGTCTATAGCAATATATTTCATGTGTATCGAAGTGTCTCAGAACTGGTAAAAGACTAAATCGTGGCTCAAAAAGTCGCAACTTGCTCTACGGATTAACCATCCAGATGGCTGTCTTGACGAGGATAACTGATCAGATCTTGATGGACGAGATATCTCATCATTAGAGAACAACACAATCACTGGAAAAAAACGGACCAGATTTTTATCTCATCAGAAAATTGACAGAATATTTATGACGAGAGGTGTATCTTGTTTTTTTTATCGGAATTGATCAGAACATTATGGGAGAGATACCTTGCCGAAACTATTTGGAGGGTTAACATCAATGTGTTCTGCTAGATATCACTGCCCCACAAGTCCTTTTAATGTTCTTGGAAAAAAAGAAACTCAGAATACCGATATTACCCCGAGGGGGGAATTACCCCAGTTTTCCTCACTGTATTCACACCGGATATATTTGATTGCCGCTGAATGTATGAGTATGTAGGATTTAAATAAACGATTTCTTGTTGTCAGGCATTGATGAATCCTCAAATGTGCATGGAAAGTTGTTAAGAACAGTTGGTTCAATTGCAGCCTATAATTTAGAGGTAATTTATGCTCTTTTGCTAATCGATTACATCTGCGGTAGCAGCAGATTTCGTCCACCACGAAACGTCCCAGAGCTTTTAAAAACTTGGTTTCCAGAAAACAGGCCTACGGCTCTCAATGAAAATTAGAATTGGGCTGGCCAATAATTGCGCTGTCAAAACCCAGCTGCTTGAAGAGTAATGAGGCAGTCTATATAGGCAAAGTGCTTCTTTGGCAACTTGTCAGAAATTGAATTTTGTGTTAAATAATTCGTTTGAGGGGCAAGCACACGTAAGATTATTTCTATTAGCTCTACTGGTTAAGTAATGAATGGGTCTAAACTGTTTTTTGGAAAATGCAAGTCAATTAGCTGTTCTTTTGGATTGAAACCATACTGTTAACCTAGCTGATGAAAGAGGAAAGAAATTGATTTTTTCATTAAGTTCTGATTTGATATAGTTGTTAGTTTCGCTGTATAATAAAGTGGATTAGGGTGGAAGGATAATAAATTAGAGTTGCTTACTATTCTCTTGTGGACGGGAACACCATATTAATATTACTGTGCATATGAATTAGACTAGGTTAATTTAAAATGTGGAACAATTAATCTTCGTGTGACATTAAAAATGGCCGATAGAGTGACTAAACAAACCGAAGAAATGTACCTTAAGCTTGGTGAAACAATGTAAAACGGATTGAAATAAAATTTTTTTAACAATATATAGGTAGGAAGATATTTTAATTACCGTTTCACTGGAGCAACATAACGGGCTACTAGCGACTAGAGTCCGTGATGAAACCCAAAATTAAAGATCAAAGGACAACACCTAGTAATTTTGAATCATTCAGATGACGAGGTCACACCTGAGCTGGGGCTCTACTCTTCCAAACTGCCACACCACGCCAACGTGAGGACATTTGAGTCCACGACAGATTTAACGTGCACCAGCCCTCTTTGTACACGAAGGTCTTTGGTTGGATTCAATATCGCAACCATCCGGTTGCAAATGCGCCATGGTCTTCTGTTGTATATATTTATATTTTATAAAACTGATCATGCTTCACATTTTTAAAATTTGGTTATAAATTATGCTTTATCTATGCTATTTTGAAACATTTTAGGTGCCTTAGTACAGTTGTTATTTACATTGCACTTGAATGACAAGCCCTTTTCACTACAATTTTCAGATGAATAAAACGCAATGATCCAATTGCAAAACAACACACAAATCCCAGCATTTAATGGTGGAACTGAATATCTTTTCCAAGACATCGGGCGTGAACTTAGTCACTGTAGGTTTCTTTGCACTGCAGGTATAACATGCTTCTTAAGTTGGTTAATGCTGTTAGTTTGAACTTCCTCTACGCTGGCAAATCCTCTCAGAAAATGCTAGAGGTGAGAGGTTACACATTAGGTCATTTTTGGAGGTGATTTCGGAATATTCCAGTAAAATCTTGTCTCACCTCTTCGTAGGTTAAATCTTGCAGAACCATGATATTCTTTCTTCAGTATTCAGTATGATTAATAAAATAGAACAGAAAATGATCATTGAACTTTTTCACTGAAGTTGATAGTTACTTTACTCTATATGTGCTGAAATATTTCGAAACATAAATATGAAACTTCTTTCAAGACGTAAGATCTTGACCAACTTCATATCTTACATCCAGATCCTTGGATGAATGTATGATATTTGAGAGTTAATTAGGGCCGTCTAGAGGGACTTGAATAGAAATTATGTAATGAGATTCTGTATATCTGCTAAATATGTTCAGAGTATCTTGTGAAAGTTAATGAACAGTTTCTTCAGACAGGGAATACATATCCTGCATATGAACTGCCAATTAGGCACATATGTTCCGAAAACACAAGTCGCTAATAAAAGTAGTGTTATAAGGCCTTCGCTCCAGCCACGCATGGAGGCTGAAATCATTTTCCAATACCAAACCTATGAAAGGCATTTACTGTCAAGCTCAATAAGTGGTGGTACTGTTTTTGTGGCGATAAACGTTTCCTGTAAGTAGTCTGAGCGTAACTTAATCGTCTAGTTTTGAGAACATAATTTCAGGATTTCTCCCATAAAAATTCCAGAAAATGAATTCCAAAATGATAGAGCCGACCAACCGGTCTGGTGGTTAAGGTGTTAACCTCAAGACCAGAAGGTTCCTGGTTTGAATCCGGGTCAGTACAAGGACGTTTGTAAGCGTATGGTGTAAAAGCGGCTGGTGCAGCTTAAATCTGTCGTGGCCGAAAGGCCTCACGTTGAGTTGATATGGAAGTTTGGAGAGTGAGGTGCCAGCTCAGGTGATGCCTCGTCATCTGACCAAGGTTCAAAATTACGTGGTGTTGTCCTCGGATGATTCCCTTAGGGGATTGATTCCGGACTGACGTCAATAGCCCGTTGTGTTACTCTAGTACGACGTTAATTAAAAATTACCAATTACTTAAAATATAGAGGGCCTTGGTAGTTCAGTTGGAAGAGCAACGGTTTAGCAACTGGAGGGTTGCGAATCCGGAAGTCGTTCCAGACAAAGATCATCGTATACGTAGGAGCTGGTGCACGTTAACTTTGTCGTAGCCTCAAATGTCTTCACGTTGGCGTGGTGTGGAAGTTAGGAGAGTGGGAGGGGGTGACAGCTCAGTTGTGACATCGTTTTGTTGGTGACATCGTCATCCAACCGTGGTTCACATTTACGTGATGTTGTCCTTTAATCTTTCTCTTCGTGTTCGATCCCGGATCGTCTCCAATAGCACGTTGTGTTTCTGCATTGTGACGTTAATTAAATACCTACCTATTTACCGAATTGATGGATGATAGTTGATGGGTCAACCCCAATACCATAAAACGCTAAACTTTGTCAAAATGACGACAACCTATGTTTTAACCGTCCAAGTGGTTTCGATGAGATTTTTTGTCCTTCAAGGTCGGATCAATTTTTATGATTCTGAAATATCTCCTCAAGGTCTGATCAATTTTTATGATTCTGAAATATCTCCTCAAGGTCTGATCAATTTTTATGATTCTGAAATATCTCCACAAGGTCTGATTAATTTTTATGATTCTGAAATATCTCCTCAAGGTCTGATCAATTTTTATGTTTCTGAAATATCTCCTCAAGATCTGATCAATTTTTATAATTCAGAAATATCTCCTCAAGGTCTGATCAATTTTTATGATTCTGAAATATCTCCACAAGGTCTGATCAATTTTTATGATTCTGAAATATCTCCTCAAGGTCTGATCAATTTTTATGATTCAGAAATATCTCCTCAAGGTCTGATCAATTTTTATGATTCTGAAATATCTCCTCAAGGTCTGATCAATTTTTATGATTCTGAAATATCTCCACAAGGTCTGATCAATTTTTATGATTCTGAAATGTCTCCTCAAGGTCGGATCAATTTTTATGTTTCTAAAATATTTCCTCAAGGTCTGATCAATTTTTATGATTCTGAAATATCTCCTCAAGGTCTGATCAATTTTTATGATTCTGAAATATCTCCTCAAGGTCTAATCAATTTTTATGATTCTGAAATATCTCCTCAAGATATTGTTGATTTCTTCTGATAGCGAGATCACGATCTGGTCAGCTTTCTTCTAATGACGAGATATCTCACCCATCAAAATTTTGCTAGCTCTTGCTAATGACGAGATACCACGTCGAGAATACCATCAGAAGTGTTTACCATTTCAGAGGTTAGCATGTATGATTCCACTTTGAAACTAGCTGTCTTCTCCGTGCGTGACTTCAAACCATTATGACTTTCATGACCAAAGAATCTTTCCAAAGGTTTTTATTCTTATTATGACTTTTATTATTTGCAATAGAGCCTCTCTCCAAGGAAATGTATTTTTAGGAAAGCACAATATATAGAATCTCCAAAGGATTTTAGTATCAGAATATAGGACTAACCCAACCATTACAAAGGATTCCATTCCGAGGAAGGTACTAGTAGAATATTTCCATATCATTTTGTGAGTTCGAAACTTCATCCAACCAAAGACTATCGTATACATGGGGGGGGCTGGTACATGCTAAATCTGTCGTAGCCTTAAGCAGCCTCACATTGGCATGGTGTGGAATATAGGAGAGTGAGGTGCCAGCTCCGGTGCTAACCTCGTCATCTGACTGTGGTTCAAAATTACAAGAGGTAGTCCTCGCATCATTTCCTTCGCTATGGAGCCGGGACCATCAACAATAGCTCGTTGTGTTGCTGCAGTGCGACGTTAATTTAAGTGTCTAGCGCAATCTCTCATGCATGTACCGTTGGCGAAGAGCTGAAACTTATTAACTGATATTTTTTAGGAGGTATGTATTTTAATTAACGTTGCACTGAGGCAGCAAAGCGGGCTATTGGTGACGGTCCGAGATCAATCCCCAAGGGAAAGGACCGAGGACAACACCACGTAATTTTGAACCATGGTAAGATGACGAGACAACACCTGAGCTGGCACCTCACTATCAATACTTCCACGCCATGCTAAAGTGAGGAATTTTCAGGACACGACAAAGTTAACGTGCACCTTTGTACACGACGATGTATGGGTGGATTCAAACTCTCAACCCTTCGGATGCTTATCTGTTACTCTTCCGACCGGCCCATTAATCGGAGACATAAGTGCCTATTTTCGTGATGAGAAAAACATGGTCACAATATAACCCGCTTCAAAGATATATAAAACTTTCAAAGTGTGTCTGTATTTAAATTTTTATTTTTTAACCTAAAAATTAATAGTTAATTTTGGAAGAGTAAACTGTTATTGTCACTGAAGGAGTTTATGTTCTCAGTCGCCAATGTATGATGATGTTTAGGTTGGTAGATATTTTAATTAACGTCGCGCTGGAGCAACAAAACGGCGACGATCTGTGATCAAACTCGAAGTAAAAGATTCATGGACAACACTTTTGTAATCTGATGAGCAGCGATTCTTCTGTGTTATACCTAAATGTTTTTGTTTTATTTCCGATACCTTGTTTCGGAATTTGGCGTCTTGATTTCATTTCAGTTGTATTGGCTTTTCAAAGTGTCGAGCCATAAGATTTTAGTAGTTACAATAAAGTTCGAAAATGATTATTAAGCCTCCGTTTTGAGGAATTTGAATATCTTTTGAAACGTCATTCAAGTGAATTGGAATCTGTAGTAAAAACTAAGCTATTTTAAGTGTCTGTTTTTTGGTTATTTTAATTTTTGAGGGGTTCACACATAATTCCACCAAGCAATCGGTAATAAGCACTGTATGACTTTTACCTCCCATTTTGACCTTCTTGATTAATAGAATCTTTCCAATGATTATATTTTAAGGGAAGGAGCAACATAATTTTTTTCCAAATGATTTTTTCTAAAGAAGTAGCAAATGAGAGATTCTCTTTCGAAAGGATTATATTCTAAAGAAAGTAGCAATAGAACGGTTACAAAGGATTTCATCCAAAGAAATTAACAATAAATTTGTTTCCAAGAATCCTATTCTAAGAAAAGGAGGAATAGAAGTTTTCCAAATATATTTTTCTAAGGAAAGGAACAAATAAATCCTACAAGAGGATTTCATTCAAAGGAAAGTAGCAGCAGAATTCTCTCTCTCTTTCTCTTTTATAGAATTATATTTTAAAATAAGTAACAATATAATCTTTCCAAGGATTCCAAAGAATAGAGCAATATAGTTTTTTCAAGTTATTTATTTAAGAAAAAGAGTAAATGAGTCCTTTCAAAGAATCATATTCTAAGGAAAGTAACAGTAGATAATAGTTCCAAACGTTTCTATTATACTGAAATGAGCAATACAGAATCGTTCCAAAGGATTCTTTTCTACTGAAATGAGCAATAGAATTTTTCCAAATGATTTTTTCTCAAGGAGAGTATCACTAGACAGAATCGTTCCAAAGAATTCTATGCGAAAGAAATAAAGAATAAATCTATTCAAAAGATTATATTCCAAAAAAAGACCACTAGAATCTTTCCAAAGATTAAAATAATCCATGTATTCTTTAAACCTATAATATGGGGTTATTTACCGATTAAATGTGATGTGGGGGGGGGGAAAGCAATACCATGCTTCTAGGCAATCTCGCGACGCTTAGAGGGTTAAGATAAATTTTAGTTTTTTTGGGTCCCTATTTTGTTTATTTTGATGTTTTCCAGGTTAAAGTACGAATGTCCATATGTCTCCTGTTGTAGAATAAACTTTTTCCTTAGTGAAATTTCCGAAGACTGATAACCCGACGTGTGGTTACAGTTAAACTGAAAAGTTTCAGTCAAAGGAGTCTATTTTTCATTTCCAAAATAAAGATTTTCAGCTTAGCAGAGAGAAACTTTAACTAGTTGAAATTTAATTTAAAGAGTATATTTCGTTGTTGTGTAGGGATATATTAAATTTTGTGCTTTTTTACAGTAAGTATTGAAAAAATGTAGTTTTTAGGATATGTTTTTGTTGTTTTTTGGACATTAGAAACTTCGAACTAACCAATTTTTACAGGGCGTTTTCTAGCAATTTTTAAGTACTTAAATAACTAATTCACAGAGCATTATCAATGTATTCATCCCATTTTTTAAAAAATGATCTTTGAGCGACATATTTTAATGCACTCATTCAAATGTTTTCTGCGCTATACCAAAGATATAACGTGCTTATGACCGACGTTTTCAAACAACTTTTTCTAGGACTCTTAAGATTGAACCTGCTGTGAGTAATTGTTATCAAGATAATTCTTAATCTTATCAGTTGTGTTGCACCACTGCGATACAAGGTTAACTATCGACCAACATATAACTTATGAAAGAATATCAATCGTATTCTCGAACCTTCGAAGAACACTGTTTATTTATGGTCAATAACGTCGTTTTAACTTGTATCGCTCTCGACATAGAATAAGTCGTTCCAGAATAAGTCGACACATTCATTTTGGAACAGTTCGCCGTTTTTTAACCCAAAATTGAGCTATTCTGGCATATTTTTAACTCATTCATTTGTTGGTACTGATCCTTTTCGTTTTGATCGACCGTGTCAGCCATTTATTTCAAGTGATGCCATTTCCAATTGCTAAGAACATTTTTCGCAATGTTCGAAATTCTACTCATTTGAAGAAAAAGGGAATTCTTTTGAACCACATCCGGGTCACCATTTGTTGGCTATGAAGTTATTAAAAAAATCAGAAGGCATTTTAACCCCCAACATAACCAAATTTTATTACATATCAACGCCACGGAATATAGAAAAGTTTTATCCTTGCAAGGAAAAGCAAAAGAATAAAATCTATCTGGCACGTCTACTACTTTTTATACGATTTATGATTTGCTGATGCCACTGAAATCAATCAAAACTTTGTGTTGCAAACGATCATAAGTTTGCTTATCATCAGTGTAACCTTATCATATCATATAATGATTGTCATATATTATACAAATTCGTTTTGAAGAATCTTTGGCATCGAATTGACTTGGTGAAATTTCAACCAAACCCGAGTTCTTAAATTCAAAGCCAACCAAAAAACCTCCAACGTGTTCTCCACCTACGGTAAAACGGTCCCCATCTTCTGTTCTCTGCACTTTCTTCCTGCGAGGAATTCTAAAGCGCTATTTAACGCTTAATTGAACTGATTGCATTTCATTTTCTAGCAATGGTCCTCGAATCTCATCCCCCCTACATCTTTTATTTCATCATTCACTTCCCTTACGCAACATTAGTCGCGTTTAATTCTTTCTCTGAATCGCACTTTTTACCCCTCCTCCTTATAAATGCGCGATTCGTTTGAGAAACAGTGTCTTTCAAAAGTCTTGAAGCGGGCTTTGCGTCTTTTACCCCATGCCCTTCCATCTCAGAGATCTGGGGGCTGTAGCCTGCCGCGTGATGGGTCGGGATACAGGAAGGGTTCCATTCAAGTGAAACGAGGCCGTAGATTATGTACATACCCCGCGTGGGGTTTTGAAGTTGAGGCGGTCTTTTCCTACTTTTTTCTTCTTGGCGTGCGAAATATTGCTCTTTGGCGGCGAAAACGCTGAGCGGAATGTTTGGTATGGATCGTAAAAGTTTTGATATCGAAGGGAAAAGGGAAAAAAGGTCTTGAATAGGAAAGAAGTACGCCGGAAATTAAACTTTTTCACTGAGGGGATCCGATTTGATGTTAAATCCGCGACTGAGATCGCGCGAGAATGCCAGGACTTGAAAAGTGCCGCATTCTTACGGGTCTGTCTCTTTTTGTGCGGGAATATCATGCGTTTCTTCATGAAAAACACTCTTGCGCGCAGATTTCCTTAGTGGAGATTTAATTTTTTTCCTTTTCCTGCGTGTACGTTGATAGCAGGAAGAAGCACAGAAACCAATGTGCAATGTACGGTGGAAAATAAATCGGAAATAGGTATTTCAAATACGTGTTTTAAAACGCAGAGTAGGGGGTAAATACTAAAAGATAAAGACCAGAATTAATATATGTTGTAATCAGCAAAACTGATCAGATCACAATGGAAAATAAAATACCTTGTCCTTTGAAAAAACTGCTCAGATCTTGGTCTTGTTATCATAAAAAAAAACCCGGCAACATCATTCAGAATTCAATTGCATTCTTGATGATGAGATCTCTCGTCACTAGCAAAATTGAAAAGATCATGATGAACGAGATATCTCGTCAAAACCACTTGAATGGTTAATATTACTTCACCGCGGTTTTGCCTAAACTTCTACAGTAAATTTCGTTTCCTTTTCACAAGTATGTATACACTGACGAGACAAAACATTATGACAATCCCCACATTTTCAATGAACTCGGCTGGATGACGTGGAGGGCACGTGATTAAGTGAGAATGGTAATTAACTGCTGCTGGAGAAGGTAAGTAATCATTCTTGCACTTACTTTTGCGAGTGATGGGAAAGGCTGCTGATCTAAGCGAATTTGATAGAGGGCAGATCGTAATGGTCCGCAGACTCGGAACGAGTATCACCGAAACTGCACGCCTGGTAGGTTGTTCACATTCTGCCGTTGTTAGTATTCATGCAAAATGGATAAATGACGGTGACACCAGCAGTAGACGCAAAGGTGTTGATCGTCCACGCGTCATCAAAGAGAAAGGACGTCGGTGAGTGTCCCGCTTGGAAATCCCGCTTGGACAGCCCAATACAATGCAGGTCCAAGCGCAAGTGTTTCGGAACATACAGTTCATCGGTCACTGTTGGATATGGGGCTGTGCAGCACACGTCCCATTCTTGTGCCTCTGTTCACCAAGCGTCATCGTCAACTATGCCTACATTGGGTTCGGGTACATCGAGACTGGACCATGGATGTGTGGAAGAGAGTTGCCTAGTCAGATGAATCCCGATCTCTCATTCATTACGACGATGGTCGTGTCAGGGTACGCCGTCTGTCAGGCGAACAGTTATTATGCTTTGCGTGACGTTGTCATGGGCAATTCTGGGACCCGTAGTTGTGGTAGAACAGAACATGAACGCTGCGAACTATCTGAACATCTTTGCGTATCCGTTTCACCCTTACTTAGCGTCTGTCTTCCCAACTGGAAATGGAATCTTCCAGCAGGACAACGTTCCATGTCATAAGGCTCGGATTGTATTGGAGTGGTTCCAGGAGCATACTGATGAATTCCACTTAATGTCTTGGTCATCTAACTCGCCGGATGTTAGTCCGATAGATCACATTTGGGGTGTCATGGAGCGGCAGCTCATAGCTCAAACACCACCCTGTCCGAATAACTCGACTTTGCGTGACCGCTGCTTAGACATTTGGTACAACCTGTCTCCAGTAATTTACCAAGAACTTGTGGCATCTATGCCCAGGCGAGTTTCAGCTGTTTTGCAGGCCAAAGGAGGCGAAAAGTTTTATTGAGTAGGTGGTCATAATGTTTTGGCTCTTCAGTGTATATACCGTGTGCCTTAAAATAAGGTAGAAACGTAGAATTGAAGGTTTGTGAAGACATAAATTAAATCGGGGTATTTCTGACTTGATAAAAAGCTTCAGTTATAATCTTAGGTATAATATCAAAAGTCGTGATTTAAAATGGTTGCGGAGTAAAGAAAAAAGTGAAGGGTAAAAATTTATACCATCTGCACCGTATTTGCCGTTTATTTAATACTGTTTTAGCGCAGCGTTTCCTGCACTTCATATAATGAAATTATTTTTCTTTTTATGTGTGAGATACCGAGAAAAGAAGATAAGAGTTAGTAGAGAAAGAAGTTTTGTTAAGTACATTGGATAATAAATCAGACACCGATATCTATCTCACACTGGTTGAAAAATTTCAGTGATCTTTGAACTCAGATATAAATTTATGTGTTAAAGCTGTTAGAGTAATAAAGAAACAAAGCTAAGCGTCAAAATCAATACCCACTACATGATTATTTGCTGTTTTCTCAATATTTCTTTGGTGCAGCGGCTCCTTAACTCTGTATAACAATTTCTAGTTTTATGAATGAGGTGCTGAAAATAGAAACCAATAGAAACGTAGCAGTGAAGGTTTGTGAAGTGCATCGGAGAGAATAAATCAGAAATGGATATTTCAGACACGTTGAATCTTGGTTTTCTTTGAACTGAGGTCAGTTCTACCGAGCTTGGGAAGTTATTTAGGGAAGCAAATACCTTTGCTATCGCTTCGCTTGTTATGTAGAAAAATATCCCCTTTTTATTCTGCACAAATCTTTCAGTATAAAATCTATTTTCGACTTTGACTTCATTTTCTTCGCACTCTCTAAGGGGTTCACACGCATTATTCACACGCATTTTAAAACTATTTTGTCCTTCCTGGTCTTTTGTCCTTCAGGAGCAACAGGATCTTTCCGAAGGATTCTATTCCAAAGAAGAGTGCAATAAAATGTTTCGAATTAATTTTATTCTATGAAAATGAATAATATAATATTTCAAAAAGGATTCTTATATAAGAAAATAATCAATGGAATGTTTACAGAGGATTCTATTTTAAAGAATGGAGCAAAAAATTCGTTCCAAAGAATTACATTCTAAAGAAAGGAATCTATTTACATGATTCTTCTTTGCATGAATTGTAACCAGTTTGTACGTTTTGACCATTATTATTATAATTTTTACAAATGATTCTGTTCTAAAGAAAGAAACAATTGAATCTCTCTTTCCAAAGAATTATTTTCTAAAGGAAGCATCAATATATTTTTGCAAAGGTATCTATTATAAGGAATTCATCGATACAATCTTTCCAATGGATTCCATTTTATGGAAATGACCAATAGAATTATTCCAAAGAATTCTGTTTTGAGAAAAGGACCAATAGAATCTTTCCAAGGGATTTTATTCTAAGTTCCACATCCATAGAATTTTCGCATATGATTTTATTCTATTCTAAGGAAAGGAAAATAAAACCTATAGAACGGATTTTCATTTCGGTAAAACAACAAAATCTTTTTAAATTTGAAAGAATCCACGGATTTTTCAATCAATAGATGTGTTTATTTAGTCTTTAGTATGAGTGTGTTGGGGTAAAAGCAACATTACACTCTCGAAACACTCATAGGGTTAATACGTTCGAACTGTCTCATTCAGTTCAGTGCTCTTCCCGCACTTGCGCCTGTCAAATGATTAATTTCCTGCTCAGATTTATAAACGAATCGAAACTAATACGAATTAGCACGAATGAATCCCCAGAAGTGAAGACTTGTCCAGATGTGTCAAAGGAATTGCGTGTAATATGATACTGGATAGACAATTAGTTGCGTCGTAAGGCGACAGATTTTGGAAAGCACAATCAATTTAGCTTAAGTGTCTGTTATGAAAAGTGTACTCTGAGCTATTAGATGTAATAGAATTAATGCTAAGAATGCATTTATTGAATGTATTAGCTCTCTTTAGGAATTTTAATATTTGAATGAAATCAACTTGGTTATTGTAGAAGTGCGTGCCGATTGTTACGAGCGCTTTCTGGTACTCGTCAGGAACGCTATCAAGATTGCTTTTGTAAGTACACTCAAAACTGTATTTGTGTGGTGGATAGGGACCGCATGAAAGAAAACGCATAAAATAAATCTTCCAAAACTTCACGAGTAGCTATAAAAAATATTTTTCGCAACACATTTAAAAAGTATTTTTTTATGCGGTGAATAGGAACCGCATAAAAAAAGTCTCACTTAGAAAATAACTCAAAACCTTACGAAATAACTAGAATTTTTTTTTAAACGAAATCAAGACACGAGGCTTGGCAACTACTTGGAATCTCATTTAGAAATCTCGTTTAGAAAATAAACGAGTGCGAGGTAGTATCTTCAAGTGACGAAAGTGATTTTGAACCAGTTCACCACAAGAAAATCCGCGTATTGTCAGACTACAAAGGATAATGGTTATACATTTTGAAAAGTTTTGTGTACATCAGAACAATGGGCCATGGGTATAAATTGAATAAGACACATTTTAATCGGGATTTAAGGAAAAACTACTACTTTAATAGGGTAATAGACAGTTGGAACGCGTTGCCAGAAAATATAGTTAATTCAAAGGGAGTGTACGAATTTAAGATAGAATTGGATAGTCATTGGGAATTGGGGAATTCATAAACAAAGAACCAGCCTTGTTGGGCTTGAACCTGTAGCTGGTCGTCAATATTTGTATTTGTATGTGTAAAGCACATATGAAAATAAAATATTTAAAAATGTTCGCATGTCTAGAGTTTACTTTTTTTTCAATTACCATGTAGTCGGTGATCAGTTTTCACAAGTTTCCATTTCATTCTCGTTCGTTGAAAAATATCGTTTGTCCCAAATATTCGGAAATCGTTTACATTGCGCAAAGAACAGAAATAAGATTCGAAATAAATGAAGTATCAGAGCTGAAATTCCATACAAAAAAATTGCCTTTTCAAGCAGTATTGGTAAATCTAAGTCCGTATTAATTATTTTTTTATTTAAGTAATTTTTATTGATAACTTTGTCAGCTATGTTCTATTTTGATTGAAATTTTGAAAGGACTGTAAGTAGATTGTACTGAATAAATTTTTTCATATACCGCACAAAAAGATATCGCACAAAAAAAATCGCACAAAAAAGATTGCACAAAAAATATCGCACAAAAAAAGATCGCACAAAAAAAGATCGCACAAAAAAAAAAGACCGCACAAAAACAGGTTTGAGTGTACTCGTGCTCACATAATGTCTACCAGTCACCAAGTTAGCAAGTGACCAATTACGTGAGATCGTGAGAGCAGTTGCAAAAAAAATGCAATAACATTCAACAGTTATTGAACTGCTTAATTTGCCCGGTTGCTGTGCACGCAGTTGTTTCCTTTTCTCTTTTGCCTATACTTTTTGTATTTGTTCACATTTTTTCAAATAGATGAATGAAAAATAGAAAGAAAAAAGTAAGTACCTATAATAAACTTAAATAATGAATTGTCTTAAGAACCAGAATTATAAAGCGCACGTCATTGTTAAGCATTGCTGTTTGAAAAAACCAACTTTCAGGTGGAATGTTTACTGCATTTAAAACAAAGAAATTTTCCAAATATTGAAATTTTATTTTGACAACGATTTAACTTGCGATTTCTCTTTTATAAATATAAATTAAATGAAATATTGCAAGTAAACAAGCGTGACATTGTTTTGTAAAAAACTGTTAAGCGGAATAAGAAAGGCATTTAAGGTTGCCATATTAGCGCACACGAATAAGAAATGCATTTGAATGATTTCTACTTGTTAACGTAAAGACACTAGTAAGTTATCTCTTTATTCTGCCAAAAGCAAAATATATCAAGAGAGACTTCTACATAATCATAGTAAATCTTACCAAAAAGTACCACACTTTTTTCTCGTGGTAGAAAGACTGTCTAGTTATTTGGCTTTTTGATATACATAGATAAGTCCAAATAACAGAAAAAATACAAAATCAAATCCAAACGCAAAAATAATTTGTTGTGCACATTTCCAATACTTCACAACATAATCTGTGAACGAATATTAAAACTTTGGATTTATTGTCTTATGAGCACATACTATATATCTTTTGTATAAAAGTCGCCATTAAGTACAATTTGCTCCTTTTGAGCATATTTAACCCTCATGGTGGTTGTCTCGACGAAATATCTTGTTAACAGAAAATAAACCGACCATATTTTGAACTCCCCATTCGAAAAAAATCGGCAATATATTGATGACGAAATATTTTGTCAGTAGCAAAATTGGTCAGATCTGGATTGACGATATATCTCGTCTAAACCACTTGGAGGGTTAAATACGCTGATTTTAAAAATAAAAGAAATTATGACGGTAAAAAATATATACAAGTAAAAGGATGTGTAACAAAAATTTGGATACAGTCAAAATACCGCACACAAATACCTCGAAGGCTACATGTGATCTTGACCTCCTGGTGTTTGTCTCGACGATGTATCTTTTCATCAGCAAAACCAACCAGTTATTAATAGACTAGATGTCTCCTCCAAACCATTTGGAGGTTTAACAGAATTTTAAGTGACAAACTCCTTGCACTATAAGTGAGAAGCACTTATGAATTTTTTGCACGACACCCATTCGACTACGAAAACCTCAGAGCAGCGCATTGCTCTTCGGTTGTACACCCAACCATCATGGTTGTCATTTTCCAAAGTGATCTGAGAATGCGTATGAATTACAAATTGCTTTTTATCTTTCCATGAATCAGAATTGCATTGTTACACCATTTGCTTACACCGTCAAAAACTAAATATAATATCATTTTGAACCCTATTCTTTGGCTTCCTTCGAGCATTGTATTATGTCTCTCTATAACTGTTGGCATTATGTACCTTTCTGACGGTATCAGCCGCTACTATTCTGGAATACATTAATTCCTGAAATGAGATTTTAAAACCGAAGCACGGAACCAGTTTTCGCTTGAAACTCCCACACCAAATGTTGCTGTTTTTATGTAACCAATTTTAAGTCTTAGAGTCAAAGGAACAAATTATTTTCCAACAATATGTTTAAATCAACTTTATTAATTTAAATTAGCAACATGAAAAAAAGGAGATAATAGCTTTTGAGAATGTGGCATTTATTATATGATGTTTACTCAATCTTAAACCAAAAAATGCTGTACAGAATTTATTAGTTTTTTTTTATTTTAGATTATCTGCATAATTGTATGTCTACTGCTAGAAACTGGTCCTTATAGAAAATCTTTACTGTCTGTTGCTGCAGACACGAGACTTTCTATTTCCTACAGTGAAGTTTTGAAGCATTGGAGTTAGTGATATTCGAGCACAGTTGGTTCTTCAAGAGTTAGTGTGATAAGAGATATCTACCACTGTCGCCAAACCACCTTCCACCCAGTCACCAATACACTCATCGCCAATTTCGCCCAAACCTCATCCGACTCATTCCCACTAAGATATACGAGACTTACTACTATAGTGACGCAAGTATATTATACACTTTGTGTCTGGATTATTTCTTGTAGCAAGACAATATGACAATATCTTCCATACTGATGACCTTCGATGTTACTATCATCATACATTCCTATAATGAGATTTTAAAATGATGAAGCACAGTAGGGACAGGCGGGGTAATTGTAAACAAGGGGTAATTATAAACAAGGGGTAACTGTAAACATAATAGTTTCGCTCAATTTGGCTGGAGACCCAATGTGTTTTTCGGTGTAATTTTGTATTTAATTGTATTTAGTACGTTTGAATTGCGTTTTATTGCATTTTTCGTGTTCTTGGGGATTAGGAAGCAGGAAGACGGATTTACTAAAACACCGCACATATGGTGAACTTACAACTTACCATGTTATGTCACGCTTAAAGGAGACAGAAGAGAAAAAGAACGAAATGAAGCCAGATGAGAAGAAAGTGAAAGAGCCAGGAGTAAGCAAGAAATCAAGAAAGAAGCAAATGGAAAGGAAAGCAGAACTCGAGGACAGCGAGAGTGAGGAACTATTGAAATAATTTATTAACAGTGACGGTGAAATGTTTGAAGTTCTCCAAACATTCAAGCAAAATATTGAAGACTAGTTTTTTTTTAATTTTTTTAAATTTTCTGTTTTAATCACTAAATACATTCTTTGTTCCGTAAATGTTTGAGTTGTTTATTCTTATGTATTCACTGGAAGTTCACCTCATGAACAATGCAACTTTCAAGTGTCACTATACTTTTTTGGAGGATGTAGTGGGAGGATTTGGTAAATGTAAAGATAAAAAAACGGGTTTATTGTAGTTAAGGTATTAGAAGGGTAAAAATACCCTTCTAATTACCCCTACTTTCAGGGGTAATTGTAATATATTCGTAAACATGTAAACACGTGTAATGTAATCGTAAACACGTGGGGTAATTGTAAACAGTCGAGTAAGGTATAAAATTTCTTTTCTAGAAACTTCGTACTAATTAAATATCAAAGCAGAATAGTGACAAGTTAGTTTAGTAGGGTGAACAAAGTTTAATTACTTTGTCAAGAGTTTGAAAATAGGGTTTGAAAGTGAACAGGCAAATTTTGTTTACAATTCCCCCGCCTTACCCTACGTGTTTTCTCACGAAACTCTCAAACCGTTACCTTAAATGTGATTTTCTTTTTATAAATAATCAATTATTTAATAAATAATGAAATTATCAAACGGTAAATAGTTAAATAATAAATCTGTTTTTGGTTTCGATCTGGCGTAGAAACTTACGTTGATTTGAAATTCGTTGAAATTTTCACTCTTCAACGATCGTAAAAATAGAAACTTGAATAAAGGGAATAAAAAACAAAATTATTATATAAGAAAAGCTGACAGCGTTAGAAAACGCCTCATGTGAACAGGGCTTGAATCGTCCACCAACAATACATTCAAATTTGTATTGCTTCCACATAATGTCAACTTAGAAGTCATGAATGACCTTTAAAACATTATACAATTACTCATTACGTAATACAAGAGCTACACACACAAGTCAAAGAACATCCAAACAAAGGATATTTATTACGTCTGCTACTGCACATATTTATTCTTGAAAACGCATAGCACAAAATTTGCACCGAAACCAAAAACAGGTGGGGAAAGAAATCCATCTGCCTTCATGTAGAAGCCAATTTCATAACTCGTGTCGGAAGTGATTTGTCAATGCCACATCAGCAATAAAGTGAAAGGAAACGTTTCGAGACTGTTTTATTTATCACCATGTAAAACAAATGGGCACAGTTCCAGAAAGCATAGTTTTCTCCCTCCACTATTCCATTAAGTTCTTAAATTAAAAACAATTTATAATGGCATTTAGAAGCCATGTCGCGTAATGTCGAAATAAGCTATTTAAAATAAGCTTTTATCCCTCTCACGGAGCTGGATAATTGAACTGACTTTTTATTCTTCTTAGTCCTATACTATTGCATAGTTTATCCCACTGTGTATTAATGCCTCATGGTGGGATTTTCAGTGTTGGTCGATGTTCCTAGTAGGTCTTGAGTAAATTTTTTTTGGGTTTGGCGAAAAAGTTTTGAATATGGAGTTAATGAACATGGAATATGAACTTATGTTTGGTTTAACAAGTGTGACAAAATACTCGTGTTGCGTCGTGTGGCCAGTGGAGGATTTAAAGAGGGAGTGGGATATAGCCCAGAGTGGCAAAATTGTTTGGAAAAATACCAATGGCTCAAGTGCCAACAATACAAACAAAAAATAAACAAATAAATGAAATGTTAACCCATTTGAAAAAAAAAATAACATGTTTGAATTTTGTATAACATTGTATGTTAAATTACAAGAAATAGCTTAAAGCCTACGGGAGACGAATACAGAATGCAAGTACCTAACTCCCCCATATCTGAAAAATAGGCTCGTTAGGATCCACTACACCGATGTCATGAGTAGGGAATCTGTCGTCTGATATGAAATGATTCACTCAATTTTGTGTGTTCTTAGCAAACTGCGTGTTGCGAATTTTCAAAATCTGTATAGATATACTGTCGAATCGGAGCTAAACAAAAGATTAGACTTTGATAACATTGTACATCGTTTTCAAACTCTTGGTCACGAAAGAAGTTCTTTTAAACATTTACCATTATATATATAGTATGTTTTATCATCAGAACATTTTTAATTCATTTCAGAACGTGTTTTTTATTTTAACTATAATTCCTTATATAAGTCAACTATACAGTATTTTCTCAATATATGTTATTGAACTTAGATCGGTTAAAGTTATTTTGCTGATTGTTTCTATAAGGTCTATGTCTAAATGAATAACATTTAGATGCAAACCAAAGTTTATGTCAAATCTTATTCTAATCTGTTCTCATATATATTAAAATAAACAATGTTGTATGTCAATCTCTGGATCTGGTTTTTAGTTTATCCAAAATCACTGTTGGACAAAATTAGGGCAATAGTAATGATTTTGTCCAATTGATAAACCTATGGGGCGTAAAAGGGAGCGTAAAATAAAGCGTAAAAGGGAGCGAGCGAAGAGGGAGGGGGGAATTTGCTCTTTAAGGGAAGGGGAGGTGTAGAGGGAATATCAGTGCTCACTGCTGAGGGCAAGGAGCAGGAAGGGAGTGGGGGCGTAAAGGTGCTGGTACCAATAGGTGGCAGACGTATAAATTTGCCACTGCGTGTAGCACGGACTCAACGCTTGTTTTATTGCCTTCTTTTCTACCAGTAGGTATCTTCATGAAAATTAAATTCAACCGCACAAACTTTTGGTACACTTCCAGCCCTTCAGCTCAATATATATCGGAAGTTTCAAAATTTCCCTTATAAACTTAGGGGGGAATTACAGAACAAAACTCTTGACTTTTTATTCTTATGCCTATTATATCACTATTTTTTTATCTCACAGTTCATTAATACCAGCAGTGGAGGGATTTTCAGGTCAATGTTCGGGTTGGTCTTCAGTCACTTTTTATCTGGGTCGTGAAAAAGTCTATAATGCTAAGTAAGACGGTGCTTGGTTTAGCGAGAACGACACAAAATACTCGTTAAGACAAGTCGTGTAGTACGGAATTAATGCTTCTATTTAGCCTTCTTTTCTAACAGTGGGATCTCAATGAAAATTAAATTCAGCTACACAAAATTTTGGTGCCGCAGTGTCTCAGTGGGTTTTCCCACTGCGCTGGAAACATTCGAACTGTAGATAGTTAGAATTCCCGTCATGTTTGATTTCGTTGTGTATGCCCTTTTAGAGACCAAGAGATAAACCACTTTTATTTACCCCTGGTTTACCAAAAACTTTGTTATGTGCTCTTAAGATTACCTATAACTTAGTCTTCAGAAAAACTTTTCTTCAGGTTGTGGCGAGTGGAGGGAGTCCGAGTATAATGACGTCATCAATATGGCTGTCTTGCCATCGTGTGACACTTAACTTAAACGAACCTAGCTCCTCAACGAAGCGTTGTAGAGCATTGTTCTTTTTTTAAATTGCTCTTTTTTTAAATTGCTCTTAATGAAATACCCATTGTATTGTGTAATACCAATATACATCATAAGTGTAATAGTTTTCCTGATATTTAGCCTAGAACATACATTTTACGAGTTTTTTGTTTCATAGTGAATATTTGAAGCTCAACAACTCTTACACCGTAAAGAAAATAAAAAATAGGCAAAATTTAAAATGTTTGCTAAAATTGTGTGGATTTGAAAAATGCCATAAACATGGGTTTGGGATGCATAATGAGATAGTAAATGGTGGTTATTGTTTTACTCTTGAAGCCAAGAACTGCTTGACCAGCATGCTGAAACAAGGATCTTGAGAGTTAAGACTGACTTCTCTGATGTATTATTAGAATGGATTTGTAATGTATTTCAATCACAAAGACTAAATACGAAACAAATAAAATCAAAATTTTTAACATGCTTAAACAAGGATCGCAAGTGCTAATTTTAAATTGTTTTTGTACACATGAATTTTTTTCCAATTTGACATTTATTGTAAGAATTAGCATTAGTTTTGGATTTAGTTAAAAAATATATAAATATTACGTTGGAATAATTAAAAAAACACATTTTAGAGGTTCATAAGTACTACTGTAAAGACACGTACAATACAATGGACGAAATATACATAAAAATTTGTTGTTTTATTTGTTTGTTACTTAATCTGTGCTTATGAATGAAATATATTACATTTTGTATAACAGTCCATACTAAAACATCAGAGAGGTCAGTCTTAACTCTCGAGATCCCTGCCACAGCGGGCTGATTAATCAGTTCTTAGCTTCAAGAGAAAGACAATAACCACCATTTACAATCTCATTATGCATACAAATCCCATATTTATGACATTTTTTAAATTCACAGAATCTTAGCAAACATTTTAAATTTTGCTAGTTTTTATTTTCGTAGCGGTTAAAGAGTTGTTGGGCTTTAAACATTCACTAAGAAAAAAACCCAACTCGTACGTTGCAGGCTAAATATGAGGAAAACTATTACACTTACGAAATATATTGGTATTACACAAAACACACAACGGTTATTCCATTAGGAACAATTAAAAAAAAATAATGCTTTACGACGCTTCGTTGTGGTTCGTTTCAGTAAAGTTTCACACGTTGGCGCGGCAGCCATATTGATGACGTCACCACTTGCAACTCGCAAACCTTAAAAAAGGTATTTCTTAAGACTATAGGTTATGGGTATTTTCTTAATCACAGACCTAAGTTTATGGTAAACTGAGGTGAATAAAATGTGTCTTGGTCTATTTATATCTACTTGGTCTACTTACTAATTGGTCTACTTACATTTATTTCAGAACGTATTTGTTGTGAACGTTACGTTGTTTGCCTTGAGTATAGACAAATGGACTCGGTGTGGCTGTTTGAACTGCCCATTTGTCTTTCAACAGCGTACTTTGTGTTTTTTTAAATTTCCCCTTGTTTTCCACCTGCCTGTTTATGTGTGTGTTTAAATTTCCTTTTGTAATCCAAGAGCCTGGTTATTTGTGTTTAAATTTCCTTTGTCTTGTCCAACAGCCTGTTTGTGTTTGTTTAAACTACCCTTTGCTTACCAACACCCTGTTTGTGTTTAAACTGTCATTTGTCTTCAAACAACTTTTACAAACCCTTAAATTGCTTTTCGTCTATTAACATCCCGTTCGTGTGTGTTTAAATTGTCCTGTGTATACTAGCAGCATGTTTATGTCTGTTTATATTGTTCTTTGTTTTTCCAACAGCTTATTTGCTCATGTTTAAATTGTACTTCCTTTTCCAACAGCCTGCTTATGTGTACGATTTGCCTACCTTGGAGTTCCAGGATCCGTGTCCAGAGGGGATTCCATCTGGTTGGACTGTGGATATGATCTGGAAGGAGATGAGCTCTATTCAGTCAAATGGTACAAAGACAACGTGGAGTTCTATCGATTTTTGCCAAGTGATAAGCCTTCGGCACAGATGTATAGCCTAGACGGAGTCTTTCTTGATGTAAGTTAATTTTGGTAAATATTCAGTTCATAAATCTCGACCTACTAGTAAAACACACCGAGTCAAAATTTTCGAGAGATGTGAGATTTTAGACTAGTGAAGTGTGTGTATGTGTATGTTCACTACCATTTTTTCTTTCATCAAGTTTTAATTTCGAGAAATACATCAATTTTTCCACTTCGTTTTTCTCTAAACTACTTACACGTGTTTTGACTTGTGTAAGCCGACAAAATAATGCTTATGTAAATACTGTGAAAAACAGTAGTCCTGTGCATATGTATGGTGTCTTATAGGGCTGTATGATTCAAGTATATGAAATCAAGTATATTCTGGAACAATGTACTGTGTTTGAATAGTATTCTTGGGAATGACGAATACTTATGTTTAAAATGGCTTTTATGATCTAAAAACATTTATTCTACATGCATTAGAATCTGAAATATAGTCTAGCAGATAAAAGTACACACATAAAAAATAAAGGTAAAATGTCTTTTCCGAGGAGGGGAAATTCAAAATTTGTGTTGTATGCTATATATTCTTCTTTTTCATGAGTGACTTTTTAAATACATTTTAGAGGTAAGCCGAAAGGAGGTAAAAAGAACGCATTCGCAACGTAATACGACTTTATAAATAGATTTTTATGTTTTTGTATTATTACTTATTTCTTAAGACTTCTCTAAACCATTGAAGAAGTATGAAATTAGAGTAGATTTTTATGTGACCAGGATCATGTAACCAAAACTACTTAACGTGACCTTGAATTACTTTCGTTATCCTGTTGAAAACAAAGATTCGTTATCTGATTGGTCCATGGGACGCCCATCCATTGATTTATCTTGTGATTGGTCCGTGTGACGTAGTTATAGTCTTTGGCGATTTCAACACTTTTACTGCCATTCTATAAATGTGCGTATTTTTCACTGAGCAGATACGTGACTGCTGGTCAACAAGATGATCACACTTTTTGAAGCTCCTCTCAATAGCAATGCTTATTCTACTTATACTGACTCATTTGTGATCTGAACCGCAAGACCAAATCCATGAGCCCTAACACGCTCAAATTTACAGTCTAACACTAGATCAGGACCAGGTATTGGCCTAGATACTCCAACGCATGACACAGCAACCAACTTTAAGACATTAAATTAACAGGATGGAGTTGTGTTGCCTCAGTGCCGACGTATATTAGGCAACAAAACTACAACAAGGAAGGGAAAAAAGCAAAGCATAGAAGGGCAGGCGAGGATAAAATTGAAAGGAGGACATATCACTGGATATACTTGGGAGTTGTGATGCCCGGTTTACTTCAAGAAAGTAACCTCCTAAAGTGTAACTCTTGATTGAATACATTTTGTATTGATACATGCGTAAAGCTTATTGAAAAACTGGTAGACTCCATAAATTAACAAACTAGGATTAATTAAATGTGATCGTAATTTTATGTAAATAATCTCTGGATAAATTATATACCTAACATTCGTTACAGATTCATCGCAATTACAGAAATGAAAAGTTATCTAGTGCTTATATTTTATAGTCATGGAACTGTTGAATACTCATAACCTAAAACATTAATGTTGTTCGTCAATTCAGTTATTGAGGTCTTCGTGGCCCAGTGGGCTTGTCCAGTGCACTAGAAACCTGTGAGCAAGACGGTATTGGTACAATTATTGTTATGGTTGATTTCTGTGTGCATTTCTCTCATCTCTGGCAGTACATCTTTCTTTGGTACATATCTATTTACTTGGCCAAATATGGCCATTGTGTTATAAAGTCCAATCAATTTATTTTTCATAGGAACCAACTGTGTTCGTGTAATACTAAATTTAGAAGGCGCCAGTGTATAGGTTCTAAGATTGCAGAGTTTTATTAACCCTCTGAGCGTCACCAGATTTACGAGCAGTAATGATACTTTTACCCCAAACACATTTAATGACTGAATAACCACATCTTTCTAAGCAATTCATGGATTCTATCAACCTTTAGCAATATTTTATTGATTCTTTCCTTGAATAGAATAATTTGGAACTATTCTATTACTCCTTCCTTGTAATAGAATGTTTTGAAATAATTATTTTCTCCTTTCCTTAAAATAGAAATCTTTGAAAATATTCTATTGGTCCCAAAGGCCAGAATGAAATAAAAGTCATGCAGGGAAACTTGCTGCTTTCGACGGGGAATTATGCGTGGGAACCCCTCAGAGGGCTAATGCCTTCAATCTAAAGCGTGAAGTTTAGCTCATTGCCATTATGGCGAAACAACCCTCCTAGCGATCCGAAGAAGCTTCAGCTGTAATGACTCTCATCAGACATGTATTTAATTTAATTATAAATGTAACTAATTGAAATTCTTCAATTATTTAAAATGTAATTAATTTAATTATTGAAAATAATTAATTCTCGGATGCAGCAGAAAAAGCATGAAACCAGGCGAATCAATTTTTTGAAAATAGTTCCAAAATGAATATCATCACGAAAATGTTTTTCTAAAAATCTAGATATTTAGACCGTTAATATTTTGGTAACCTTTTTCGTAACTTCGCATACAACTCGAATCCTATATTTCAGCGTTTCTTAATTTAAATATTTAATCCAAACATCGTTTGAATGGTTTGAAATCACTTTTGTTCTTGGAATCTAGTGCTACTCTAGTCTTTAAACTAGTGCGATTATAGTCCAGATGTGGAAACAAGTGCGATTATAGTAGAGAAGTAGAAACTAGAGTGCGACTATAGTCTAGATGTGGGTTAAGGTGTTAGCCTCAAGATCGGAAGGTTCCTGGTTCGAATTCGGGTCAGGGAATGGATGTTTGTAAGCGTATGGTGTAGAGGCGGCTGGTGCACCTTAAATCTCTCGTGGCCGAAAGTCCTCACGTTGGGTTGGTGTAGAAGTTTGGAGAGTGGAGTGCCAGCTCAGATATTACCTCGTTATCTGACCATGGTTCAAGATTACGTGCCGATACACCAAATGGCTTTGGCTGGGACGGTGGTAACTAGTTGAATAGTCTATGAGTGGAATCTAGTGCAACTGTATTCTACCAAAGAGTCCTCATGGAAGAAATTACTTTATACGACGGCATTAAAATCATTTGTGTAGTATAATTGATAAGTTTTCCACAGTAATTCCCTCAATTATTTAGTTGTGACTGAATTTGATAAATGTAATCACTAATTGATTGATTGTCAGTTGCGTGAAAACGTGAGAAATGTTACGCATATTTGTATCTAAGCCCTCCTAGTGGTTGTTTTGACGTGGTATCTCGTCGTTAGCAAAACCGTTAACAGATCTAGGTGGAATACATATTTTGTCATCAGAAGAAAACTGATCAGATCTTGATCTGGTCATCATAAAAAAATCAGCAATATCTTGATGACGATACAGCTTGTCAGTAGCAAAATTGGTCAGATCTTAATGGTGCGAGGTATCAAAACCACACTTAGAGGGTTAACAGATGTGCCACCCCACTGTTTGGACTATCTGTAATTCCTTCTGCGAGTATTTGTAGAAATTTGTAATTGGGAAGAATGTGTTTAATCTGTATTTAAGGATATACTGATATACCTCGTTTTCTTAAAGCATTAGATATTTATACACTACTGTTCATTAAAAATGTAACAATTTTTATATTCCGCAGTATTTAAATAAATTTTGGAATTGGAAGCATGAGTTCGATCGATATTTAAGGTTTATACCTCTATCTTGGAGCATACTGTTTAGACACTACTGCTCATTGAAAAAGCAATAACAATGTAGAAGTGATTGAAATAAAATAGCTGTAAGTCAAAAGGAACATGGTAAAATAAGTTATTTGTGCCTGTAGGTGCTCGTCATCGGGTGAAGGGACTTTTTAAAGCATTTTCATCTCGGCGCCGGACAATTTACAAATGTTTGTTTGAGGGTGTTGCACTGTAAAATAACGACAGAATTGCCTGAATCTAATTAATACTGCTTATTCGTAGCCATCTTTGACGTACACAAGTCCGTGATTGAGTCTTATTGCGTCTTTTACACCAAAATAGCATGTCATAGCACAGTTCATTACCCTCACATCCGGGGGCTTCGTTAATAACATCGGCGCAACTTAACTGCGCAGTGGTTGAGGAACCTCTCCAACGCCACTTATTGTCCTCTCTCGAAACCAATAGTTGGGTGTTTAAATTATATATTACATGCCTCTTTTTAGCAAATATAATTGCTTTCACACGGTGACTTTGACTGATAAAGATTCTGGATGGTTGTCTGTAGAAATGTTGTTCGAAACACTCAACCACAATTCATCAGTTGTGACTGCAAAATATTACTTATGGATCAATTTTAGAGCAATCATATACCGCAAGTGTTCGATGGGGTCAAATAGGACCGAGTAAGCAAAGGAAGAAGTGGTACTTGTTGGTCTCACAAAAACGTTGGACGATTGGGGTGACATGGGATCCCAATTCTTTTGAGTTGGGGATCACTATGAATATAGGGAAGGCGCCGAGGAAAATAGGGCAGAGGTTTTGACGAATTTGCATGAGTATCGTTATTCACAGGATGTGAAACCGAAATTTTGATGTATCTCTCCGACTGTATGCTAGAAAATTTTCTTACATATGTTCATGCGAGACCGGAGGTAGGTGCACTTCATATCAACCTTAAAGACCATAAACAGTGTCATTAATGCGGGGACGTATAAGGCCTTATCCCTATCCTATTCGTTCTGCCATTTATAGCCTGACTCGGGATTAAGCTAACAGGGTTTAGGTGAAATTTCCACATAGGCATCTACGTCAGTGACCGTCATGACCTACACGCCTTGTCATGGTTCTGATGCCTGAACCATTCTCCGAACCCTTGGAGGTGGGTTAGGAAATGTTTACGTCACAAATTTTCCTAAGTTTCATATGAACGGGACACACATCGGGTCGTAATTTCACTGGGTTGATCTGGATTCATTTCTAGCCCTTCTTGGTAGTGCGTCGTAAGTCCGCAGTCTAGCATGGGAAGAGATTCACTTACTTATATAAGCAGGGGTCCGCCGTCGGGTTTTCCCATACAGATTAAAGTATTCATGGAACTTTCCGTGGTTAGTAACTAACTGGTTTACAAAGGGTTCCTACAGATGCATTCTAGATCTGATTTTGGGTGAATCGCCGTTCTTCAGGTGTTGCCCATCTTATATCGCACATCTTGCAAACAATGAGCGGCATAGGGCGGGGAATTCTTCTGTTGAAAGGTAGTGCTCACTATCCATGTAAGACGAGAGCTTGAATGAAATAAAATAGCAACCTCAATCATTATGCTTGTAGTATGATCAAAGACGCTCTTCTATTCACCCTTCCATATGCCATTCTCCACTGTATTTGTGAACAAGGATCTGGGACCCATGAGTCACTAGATTGTACCTAGACTACAGAAAACACGACTCGCTCCCATTTCAGTGTCTTCACTCTTAGTAGCATCGAAGCATCTGAATTCTATGGTATAGTGTAAAAAAAGTCGGGTAGGCTCTGCTGAGCACGGACGCAAGGTTTTACGTGAATGGTTAGTTGTTCTGCATAGACTACGCCCAATGTATTTTGGTTGGAATTTCCACAAACATACTGTGAAACGTTTAAGTTTTTTCAAACTGCTACCCATTTCGCAAACAAAACTGCATTTGATTTCACTTCTAATGTCTTAAATTCAGAGATCTTTATGTTAGCTTTCATTTGAGACCCTTTTTAACGTCGTACCGCCTTGCATCCCCGAGTAATACCTGTACTATATCCCAACCTAATGGCTTAGGGTACCTACAATTTAATTTCACTCTCGACAGACCTAATAATTCTTTCTTTCCGGAACGCCGTCAACTGTTCATACTGTGTCATTTTGTAACAAAACATGTTTACGTATTAGCATAGCAATACCATTCGAATTCATTGAGATATTTGGGATTATGTTTTTAAGGTTTAAATGTCTTCCAAGTCACATTTTTAAGCCTATATTGTTCACGCATTCTATTTATATAATTAACAACGATTTCAATCATTTACCCATATGCCTAGATAAACTACACGACTACCATATTTCTTTCCAATCCAACAACTTTCTTGATATTTAACTTTTAATCAACAGTAGTGTAAAGAATGAACATAAATTTCATTCTCACCAAAATGAATATTTTTAGCAAAGATATATGTATATATATACTTTTTGGTCAATGGAACATAAAAATAGGTTTACATCCCTTTTTATACAATATAAGTAGCCTTAAGGATTATCCTTTTGTGAACAAATTATTAAAAATTCTGACGTACACGATCCGGTTTTATATAAATTGCCCTTGTTGAAAAGTTGTTACAAAAATGTATCTTCAATGTAAAACATATTTTCTTTCGAGCTGTTAAGCTGGTGCTTTTTACAGTGGTATAAGACGATACTTCTAAGATGATATCGTGTATATTTGCTACTGGAATTTGAATGCTTTTTCCGTGATGCCTCGGGATATTTGCTTCTTGATGCTGATAAGAATCTGTGGGACGAAAAAGCTCATCGACGGCTTCGTCCAGTTAAATTATCTGGTTAACTGCCAAGAGCAAAGAATAAAAGATCAGCTTCCAATATCTAGCTGGGAAAATGTAATGGATTTATAATGGTGAAAATTGAAATAGATGAAGTTGAATCTCCTTAAACCAAAGATAATTAACTAAAGACGAAATATGGTTTTCCAAAGATGGTTTAAGTTTTTGTTGGCATTCATAAATACTGAACTAATGGGGACTCTCTTAAGCCTTTATGAAATCAACCTTTTGAGACCTGATCGAATATTTAAGAGAAGAAATAAATAATTTATCGGAATTAAGGCTATTTTTTAATTTAGTACATATGTTCATTGAGTAATTTTGCTCCAATGTTTTGTAAATTTTTTAAATACTATGGTATCACTTATATTTGTTATGGACTAGTAATAATTATTTTTTTAAACACATATATCAAAATTATAATTTAATCCAACTGGTTGTTTATCTTCGCGTCGAAAGCTATCAAGTACTGACAAGCCTATAAGGCATAAACGGGTTCCAAACTGTCACACTTTCTAGGAAAGGAACAAGTTGAAGACTGAGTTACAGCGAATAGTTGAACTGCTATAAGAATATGAGCAGTGCCTGCAATCACAAAGCTTCAAACAGCTGTTTAAAGTGATTAACATCGCATATCCAATTCAACTAATCATGGTAAACCATCCATCGAAGTGTAGGGCGAGCGTCATCTGGCTGGTCTTTGAAAGTTGTTTTATCTTACGACCATCTCCAACTTATCGCCACCATTCGACTTTCAGCCTCAATAGAGTTCTGAAGTCAAAATTTGGCTTAAAACCACTATTAACAAAATTCAAGAATTTGCTATGCTATTGCCATGAATTTTAGGACGCCTGCACATGGTGTCCCCTGTCCTCGATAAATGACTGAAGACCTTTTACCGCATTTGTGGCAACCTAATTTTTCTTTGAAAGTACACGCGTTAACATGACGTACACCAGTCACCAATTTAACAAGGCGTGTGAACGACAATGAAACATTTGTCTACCAAAACGTTCTTGACAGTGAAGTTGGGTTACACTGCTGTGTACTCCTTTTGTCTTGTAAGGGCTGCTGTAGCCCGGTTTATTGAGTGAGTAACTGAGGGTTGCGAGTTCAAATCCAATGAAAGACTGGAACCTAAATGGGGGCTGGTGCACATTAAATCTGTCGTAGCCTAAATGTCATCACGTTGGCACGATGTAGAAGTTTGGAGAGTGGAGTATCAATTGAGGTTTGACCACGTTATCTGACCGTGGTTCAAAATTACGTGGTATTGTCTTTGGATCTTTCCCTTCAGACTCGATCCCGGACCATAACAAATAGCCAACTGTGTTGCTCCTGTGCAACGTTAGTTAAATTCCTACCTATTGCCCTGTAAACTAATATTTGAAGCTATGTTCACCATAGTGTGATGCGCGTAAAACTGGCTTCCTCGTGGTTGTATAGTAGATATACTTCCGCGATTGAAGTGACTCCTTGGATTGACATCCGAAGTGAGCATACGAAGGTGAGCGATATTTTAATGTCTATTTCTTATCTTCTCAGTTGCGCCACTCCAACGCTACTCACGCCTTCCTCTACACCAGTGACCTGGACACGGAAGGTACCTATGGGTGCGAAGTGTCCACTGAGGTGCCATCCTTCAGGACCATAAAAGCCGGCAAGGAGCTCAGAGTTCACGGTAGGTAACACCTGCTTTGTATTCAGATATCGGGACCATTGGAAATTTCTACCTGCATGTTGAGTATACGCCACCTTCAGAAATAAAGTAGCGATGCTATCGGAGGAATTTGGTCACATTGTCAATTTTGACTAGTGTGAGAGTTTAGGTTCAAAGCAGTTATTCACCGAAATAAATTTTTGTCGAGTTATTCAGATTCTACTAAGTCTGTTTCCAAGATTACTAGGAAGATACCTCAGATTCAGCCCATGTACTAGAGAAAGTCAAAAATCAACCGCACTTTATTTTTAAATTTATTTACACAAATGTAGGGGATTGAACAAGTTTTTAATTTTTCTATATAATCTCCTTCCTTTTCGATGCTCTTGGTCCAGCGGTCCACAAGCTTGCGTATTTCTAAGAAGAAGGTTTTCAGTTGGTCTCCCAATCATTTATGCACAGTTTCCCCTCTTGTTTGAGCGTTTAATCTGCAGTGAACATGCTGGATTCTCAATGGTAACACGTTGGTTTGCCAGTACCATTTCTCGAGATGGCTGAATCTTCTCGTCAGTGGTGGAGGTAGACGGGGACCCTGCTCTTTCTTCGTGCACCACTCTTGTTCGGCCTCTTTTAAGCTTCTTGATCCAGTCAAACACACTACTACGTGGTAGAGCACTGTCCCCGTATTGTGTTGTATGCTTCCGATTAATTATAGTTTTGTTCCTGGCACATCTTTCGACCATAGAAATCAGATCACTGCTCTGTACTTCTCCTTGGGGCATACTGCTAGCGGAGAGGCCATGTTTACACTGAAGTAAAATATAAAAATGACACTATATCAAGGTCAAATGTTGGCCAACGTGTCCGCAGTAGTATTCACTTCAAGCATGCATGAGCAGAAGGCAGTGTGACAAATCTAAAGGTGTGTTTTCCGAAAGTGCGGATAATTTTTGATTTGCCCTTTGTATATTGTCACCTCACCATAAGAAATAAAGTAGATATGCTTTCCAATTTTTTATATCCACTCCAAATTTTCATCATATAATAGACTATAAACGAAATAATATCAACGAATATCAAGTTATTCAGATTCCGCTAAAGTCAGTTAAAAAAGTTTTCTAGGGGCTACTTCACATCCAGTCTTGTCCAATCTCAACTGTAATACGTATTTGCCATCTTTGACTTTTGTGATGTTGAAGAGTCTCGAAAAAATAATAGTCAAGATATTCATATTCCGCTAAGTCCGTTTGAAAATCTGCAAGGAAATATTTACTTAAGATTCAGTAATCAAGCCACCATAAAAAGTAGATATGCATTCCAATTTATTGTGTCCATTGGAAATTTTCACTGTTGATTACACTATAGGCAACAATATCAACGACATCAAATTATTAAATTTCGCAAAACAGTTTTGATAAGTCCATTTACAAGTTTACTAACTGCTACTTCAAATCCAGTCATTCCCAATCTCACTTGTCCCTCAGGGATGATATCTTTTATAGGTGTGTACGGTTATCACAACCCTGAGAAATCCAAGTGAACTTTTCTCCCTTTCATTTTTTCCCTCCGCCTACCCTTCTGCTTTATGTTTTTCCTCCATCCCTCATGGTGTTGTGTGGTGATTGGCACAGCTTGGTCAAATATGGCCCTTGCGTCAGATAATATAAAACCCGAAAACAACCAACCAAACAATCTCGCTTGTCACTCTGATCAACTTTTGATAGAGTTAGGGAATTTAGGTTTAAGACTAGCAATTCATCGAAAAATACTAGTGCAGTTATTCAGATTCCACTCAATCCGTTTCCAAACTTACTAGGGTATACTCCAGAATCAGTAAGACTATTGTCGCTTCTCACGTCACCCACCATAAGAAATAAAGTAGATACTAATTTCATGGTTTTGTGTGGTAATTGGCACAGCTTGGCCAAATATGAAGTTATTCAGATTTCGTAATAGCGTCTAGGAAGTCCGTTTACACCTTTACGAGGGTTACTTCAAATCCAGTTCAAGCAGAATATCTAACTCCTCTTGTCACGTCACCATTAGAAATAAAGTAGACATGCTTTTAGAGGAATTAGATCGTTGAAATTTTTCATCAATGCTAGTCTAATAGTTTAGATCAAAGAGCAAAACTATATAAAATATAGTTGTTTAATAGAATATTCAGTTACGTCCATTTAAGCAATCAGTTTTTCTAGGTTTACTAGGGTCTACTTCAGATTTAATCATGATATGTGCTTTTGGATTCATATTTCCTGCACTTCAAAACCAGTTACAAAATACATGCTAAGCATTACTGTTTCATGTAGACCCATTAGGTATCCCTAAACGTCGATGAAGGTTTAGTTCGGAAACAGTGAAGGCTTTATACAAAAAAGTTCAGAGAATCACAGCAAGCATTTATTAACTGAGATTTCTCCTTCAGTCATGGTGTTGGTAAAACTGTGTGCATTAGCCACAAACAATTTCCCTAAAACTCACATCCCCAAAATACAGTATTAAAAAGAGTACAACTTCGCAGATTTTTCAGCACGAAATTATAATTTAATGAGTATCTAATCAGTAGGATTATCTCATCGGTTTATACCATGATCAGGCCTTTTATGACATCATATTTGATCATGATATTTTATCATGATATATGAATGGAATTCTTTATTTACAGTACCATTCAATCTGAGCTATCATTTTCAATTGAAATTTTTGCGGTTAGTAATGCAATTCAATTTTTCGCAACCGACTGGAATGTTCTAACGATGAAAATTTTAATTTTGAAATTCAGTATTGAAGTAAATTTTTCTAAAGTATATCGACTGAAAATCGAGCTTTAATAAGTCTATTAATGTGACATATTACATTTGACAAAATCAAAATCCATTAAAATATAAATAAAATAAATAATATAAAAAACTCATTAATTTTTGACAAGAAGTAAATCTCATCATTTAAATATTAAGTTGAAGTCATTTTAGTTCGAAAATCTTTCCTCAACTCCGTCAATGGTAAATATTCCAGTTTATGATTTCTTACTTTTAAGTCTAGACTTTTCACCCACTTTGAGAATGACTGCCAGTTCAAAGTACGTAACAAATTCTAACCTTATTTGTACCATTGATTTTAGAATATTGACGCACAAATGGGATGCTCTTGCATATTGGATTCGTTTGTGTTTCGATTCCAATTTCTGAGTTATTCACTGAGAGTTACAGTCATATCTGTATCCGGAGACATTGTCTTTCGTTGGATATAGCTGTTGCAAACACACCAACTTTCATAGAGATTACTATAGATGAACTGTTCACTGCCCCAGGGCACTCGTCAAATCACGGGTTGATCGTGTTGTTAGCGTTGGATTCACACATCGCTTCACACAGCAAGAAGATGAGACCCATGGACATGCGTCTACAGTCGAAATACGCGTTGTTTGAGTCAGATTCGTATATTGTAGAACAATTCAAATTCTTTTGAAACGGAAAGAAGATTATGTTCGTGCACAAGCGTCTTCTGTCGAAACACACGTTGCTTGTGTTGCTTGCGTCGGATTCGCCTGCGGTATTTATTGAACTTGATGTGTAAGATTAGAGGTCCTATGGATAAGCGTCTACTGTCGAAACACGCGTTGTTTGTATTGTTTGCGTCGGATTCATATAATGTAGATCAATTTCGATACCTGTAATGCTATATTCGTTGCATTTGGTACGATAAGATCAGGCCTAGACGTCTATTGTCGAAACACGCGTTGTATGCTTCGGATTCGTACATCGTTTAATGCTTATGATACGGTTAATATAGCCTTTGGTACTGTAAGATTAGAATCATGGACAAGCGTCTCCTTGACTTTCGAAACTCAGTGGCTTGTGTTGTTTGCATCAGATTAAAACTCTTAGAACTTGCAGATTAGTACTTGTATTTTTAGCACCGGTAAATTTCTGACAAATTCTCAATTACCGTTTTTACTTATTCGAAGGCACTGACTGAGCGAAGTTACTTGACTTAAATTTGGTTCTAGTTCAGTAAAACATTGAAGGAAAAACTTCAAATGTGAAAGGGATAGTGTACAGTAATATTAATACATAGCAAATAGTTACTTCTACACAGAAAAAATACATACAGTATAAGACGTTTGCATACAGTTAACTTATATACATAATCGGGATGACAGGCAGAATTTCGAACGATTTAAAGAGAAATGGGAGAACAGTTTATATGAAGAACTTCCCAATTCAACTTTTAATATCGTTTTACAGTTTGACAAACATATTTAAAAGTGATCTAAATAAAACGTATTCAAGATCTGTTTCAAAACTTCTGAAATGGCAGAAATTGCTGATGACTCAATAAAACGGAGTGTTTGTTAATATGTAAATAGTATTTGCAAAACTTTACTCCGCCTCAGATATAGTAATCCTACTTTTACCAAGTAAGTCATGAAAATATTAATTTATAGTATAGTTACTTTTAGGGAATGTGGTATTGCCTATCAGCTTTTATTTTTCAACAGACGCCACGGCAAAAATTGCTGTTCAGGCTTTATTTCTGACAGCATTAAATGCTCTACTGATGCAAACTTTTATTGAATCAATAAAACATAAGACGACTTAGAAAACCGGAGCAATGTTTCAGTGATAAGAATTCTTACCCATCCTAAAATTATAACTCATGTTTGTCAGAGGCAGTAAACGCAGTTAGAAGAGTCGCAGATGAAATTTCGTCGAATTTTGAGTGAAATTCTTTTTAGTGCAATAAAAATCCGATTAATTAGTTTTTATTTTGATAAATATTCCTTTTGAACTTTTCAATATTTTAAAACTTTAACCATCTAAGTGGTTTCCACGAGGTTTCTCGTCAATAAAGATTGGACCAATTTTACTAATGACGATATATGCGTATCATCATCAGGGTATTGATAATTGACAAGGAGATTGAATTGTGGTCAGTTTTTTCCAAATATCTCTTCCATCAATATCTGGTTAGTTTTCCTAATGATGAGATACCTCGTCAAGACAACCCCCCCCCACCAAGAGGGTTAAAAAAATTATCAGATCTTGATGGACGAGCTATCTTATCTAAACCACTTAGCAGGTTAACTGGAGATGCCAAGATTGGATTTAAACCTAATTCCCATTAAATATCAAGGCTTATAAGTTGCTATTTTTGTTAGCATTAAATAAATCGCTTTTATACCGATGGATTTCGTTCAAAATTACATTCTGCCTGCAGTGCATCTGTTAAGCTAAACCGATCACATACATCTTCGAATTCAGGGCCCTAAAGTATACGATTAACCCCCATAAGGATTTTGAAAACGATAAACTTCAAACTTAATTGCTATTTAACAGTACTTCTAATTGAAGAGAATATTCGAAAACAATAACGATTCCAATTAAAATTTCATGTTCCTCATTTTAGATATTGTGGGCTTATATGGTCTTCAGAAAAAAACAGAGTATAATCTACCTCAATTTCCATCTGTCACATTAGGTATATTTGTTGTTTTACGAATTAGAAGTTAATAGGTAAAAATTGAAAAGACCTCATAATTCACATAGTTGAAAATTTTGCAATCAAATAATAGGATTATAGTATATCACTCTTCCTAAAGAACGACGCAAGTTGAATTCGTCGATTCGCCAGAGAATGTGAAATAAGAATTTCCTGTGATTAATACAAATTTTAACATGTGGGAAAATTTTATGGTGATGAAAGTGTGACTAATTATAACAGATTTTTGTTACTTTCAACCCTCCTGACGCGTCTTTGATTTGACAACTACTCTATAGTCGCCAGCATATGAGGCATAAAGTTGTTACAAATTGTCTCCAATTCTGGGCAAGGGAGACATTTTCTCACTTGTATGTTCATTCCCTTGGAGTAATAGGGTAGTTTTATTTTCGCCAGGTATCTCGTCATTAACAAAATTAATCCGATCACTATGAACGAGATATCTTGTCAATGGTAGAATAGACCAGATCTTGGACGAGATACACTGTCGTTATCAAAATTAACCAGACTAACAAAATGCCAGATCTTATGGACAAGATATCTAGTTGAAACCACTAAGGCAGGTATATTATAACTATTCACCAACG
Organism: Metellina segmentata; assembly: GCA_947359465.1. Classification (NCBI taxonomy): domain Eukaryota; kingdom Metazoa; phylum Arthropoda; class Arachnida; order Araneae; family Tetragnathidae; genus Metellina; species Metellina segmentata. Next base: position 38,260,484 of record OX375872.1, read on the forward strand.
AATTTTACAGTGGTGTCGCGTACTAAGGCTCTGAATGAAATATTCAACACAAAGTTTCTAACTATATGAACCACTTTTTCATTTTTTTATTTAAATTATTTTTTCAACATATTTATAAATATTTTTATTCCTTACGTTACTTGCATCAAGGAACGGAAAGAGTTTATACTATCAATGACGCAATATACACTTCCGTCTTTGTATCGGTAAAATTCAGACAACTATTTATATATAATCTTTCTAAGCCGACGAACCGGTATAGTGATTAAGGTGTTAGCCTCTAGATCGGAAGGTTCCTGGTTCGAATTCGGGTCAGGGCATGGATGTTTGTAAGCGTATGGTGTAGTGGCGGCTGGTACACCTTAAATCTGTTGTGGCCGAAAGTCCTCACGTTGGGTTGGTGTGGAAGTTTGGAGAGTGGGGTTCCAGCTGAGATGTTACCTCTTCATCTGACTGTGGTTCAAAATTACGTGGTGATACACCGAATGGCTTAGGCTGGGACGATGATATCTAGTTGAATAGAATCGTTATAAACAGTACTTGCGCCGATGAGAAATCGTGGTCGGTAGCACCGATTGAGGCCGTCGTGGCTTAGTGGGTATGCCACTGAGCTACCAATCTTCAAGTTGTAGGCGAAGTAGGTTCGATTCCTGCCAGGTGCATTCCTACCTGGGTGTATTTCTCACTTCTGTGTCAGTAAAACTTTCATTTGTGTGTCTATTAATTGATATTGTATGTATGTGACCGGCGCAGCATGGCCAAATTCTGCCCTTGCGCAGTAAAATCCCCAAATCAACCAACCAACCAAATGTAAAGGATGAGAAACAGTTGCAATTGGATCAATAACATAATACTCGATAGTGAGGATGATATGTTGCTACAGTTCTGTCCTTGTCTCATTGGCAGGATGAATCATGACAAGATCAGATAATGCATTTCAGGTATCTGACAGCGTTAGGAGTCTACTTTTAAAAAATATTATAATTTTACTATTTTTTCTTATTTAATGTAAACACTAAATTTATTAAAAAATTGGAAAATTTAGAAAAAAATAACATTAACGGTACACATTACAACTGAAAAAAGTATGCGCACATTTGCCAAAAATTTTGCATAAGGTGACCTTAATATAGAAGCGAACTAAAACATATGCAATATTCCTCCCCACTCATGAGATATTGTGAATAGTATAGAAGGAAACATGGATTCTTGAAATTTTTCTTTACGTCCACACATAACACTGGAATCGGAAGATTTTTTTCCTTCAAGATAACTCTAGTATCCTAGTTCAGGTCCTCCAAAACAAGTATAAAAATCAATACACAAAATTTTATTTAAAAATATAACACATTTTTAACTGTCGCAAAGTTTGCACAAAATTAGAGAAAAATACATTTTTAGGTTTGAAACAAATAAAAAAAAAGAGCTGTGTGTGTTAATATGTCTGTTTAAATTGTTATATATACAGGGTGATTCATAAGTACGTATACAGTTTCCAGATACTGTAAAACAGGAACAGTTTAAAACACGGTCCACAAATGCAAATTGTTATCGAAGTATACTCATAAAGTTTGTGTCCCCCTCCCGAGGGAAGTGACGTAAGCGATAGCGAGCGTGTCAAGTGACTAATCAGTGAAAATGGCTGTTTCTGCAGTGGAGAAGGCGTTTTGTGTTCTTGAATTGAGCAAGGAAAATAAAGTTGAAAAACTTTATTCTCCAATTGGATGGTGCACCACCACACTGGTCAGGTGGTATGCGAAATTACCTCTGTTAACATCTTCACCGATGGATTGGACGAACCGCCGACTACAACAAGCCACTAACCCAATGGCCACCAGATGCCCTAGCCATGTGACTTTCTATGGGACTACGTAAAGGATAACGTATGTAACCCTCATCTTCCTGTTGATCTAGTTGAGTTGAAATAGCGTATCGCATCCACTATCAGTGCATCTGCTTCAGATACCCTAACTCGCATCTGGGCGCAAATAGGTTACCGGTTCGATGTGTGTAGTGTGACTAAGGGTGCACACATAGAACACATCTGTGACTGTCCCTAAAAAAACTTTAAACATTCACCTACATTTCTGTTACATGTAACTTAAAATATCTTACATAGTCACTGTTATGTAGTGCGTTGAAATTGTATTCTTACTTATGAAACACCCTGTATATCTGCACTTATAGTGACTGTTCAGACAAAATAAAAACAGTTTTGTAGAGAAAAAGCCTAAAGATAAGAATATTGAACAAAATTAAATATGTAATTTTAGTCAAAAATATAACTTTTTTCAACGTACCCATACTTTGCACTTGCGTTATTGTTCTCCGGAACAGCGATATTTACTGAACCAAAATCCCATTCACGGTACGCTTAAAAGGCATTTTGAAGGAAAACAATTTGGATGTATGAGTACGTAATTAAATTTATAATTGCATGCAAGAAGAAATCCGATAGATAAAACCCGCTGTAGAAATTTTTTTGGAGTTAAACTTCTAAAGTTTTGAGAATACGTTTTCCTAGAATAAAACAAACAACCGACTTTACAAAATTGAGGAATGCTTAGAATTGCAAAGCCACACAAGTTAAAAAGTTTGGATGGTTTCCAAAACTTTATTGTTAAATTACTTCTGATTCTAGGTCTCTTCCATTCGCTTTAATTTAATTTAATTTATTCGTTTGAATTAGGTAATGTTTATGTAAATTTTAATTAACGTCGTACCAGAGCTATACAGCGAGCTATTGACGATCCTCCGGGATCAATAACCTAAGATAAAGATCCGAGGACAACACCACGTAATTTTGTTTCATGATCAGATGACGAGGCAATACATGAGCTGGCACCCCATTCGAAAAACGTCCACGCAAACCCGAAGTGAGGACTTTCGGCTACGACCGATTTAAGGTGCACCAGCCGCCTCTACACCATACGCTTACAAGCATCCATGCGCTGACTCAGATTCGAACCAATAACCTTACGATCTAGAAGCTAACACCTTAAATACCAGACCGGTTGGTCAGACGTTTGAATTAGGAAAGGTCTCACATTGAAATTTTAAAAACATGAAAATGTTGAAATAATAAAACACATCTGCGAGTTTTGAAATCTTATCTGAACTGTAAAGCATTAGTTAAACATCTACACAGAATCAATTACTTAGATGCTAACGAGCAAAATGAAAAGAAACCTTCATTTGTAGTATATAAAAGAACGTTTTCAAATAAGAGCATTAAATTATGCACACATTTGAGTTGTGTTAGAATGAAATGATGAGCCAGCTTCAACCTTCTGGTCTCGAAGAGGTATTTCGTCATTAAGAAAATACTGACCAGATTTTGATGGACGAGATGTCTCGTCATTAGAAGAAAACTGACCATGTCTTGATACCGCCATCATCACGAAAATTGGCAACATCTTCAAGACATGATATCTTGTAATCAGCAAAATTGGCCAGATCGTGATGAACGAGATATCTCGTCATTAGCAAAATTAATCAGATCGTGATGGACGAAATATATCTTCGAAACCAATTAAAAGTTTAACAGATTGACAAACTTAATTAACTGTAGACATAAAGACACATGACCTATATTTCACAAGGTGAATGATGGTGGCAATTAGGGATTGCAATCCGGCATGATTTTCAATCCGGTCGGATTGGAATTTTGTTAATACGTCTATCTAACCAGTATGTATTTTTCCAAAATCGGCTGAGTGAAAGTAGGTAAAAAAGGATATTATTCCAAATTGACGAACAAAACGTTTATTTTAGCATTAGAGAATCAACTTTATTAATAATTATCCATAGGTAGGAAATCAGTCACCAACAATTAATAATAGTAACTATTAGTACTGCTAGTAGTAAGTATTAAACTATTGATTATGATCAGTCTTACTAGTTTCCCCATAAAAAACACCAAAAACATACGTAGCACTTTTCTATTTATCCAAAATTAAGTAGTCTCTATCTCTAATGTCGTTGAGCAAATGACATATAAATTGTACCTAACCTTGCCTCATACTAACATAAAAATCTAATGTTTTGCAGTATTTGGTCAACGTAACAAACAAGGGAACTCTTAATTCTTTATAATTGCTTAAATCGAAGTTATATAGTAATGAAAATCAATCATCCCCCAACCTACTTCTCAATGAACTAATAAACTAATAACGCAAATTTAACCAGCAGCCGAGAAAAGGCCCTCTTAGCTTCAACACTATTTGGTTTAACCGTCATTAAGTAGTCGTACATAAGCGACAAATATTTTCCCCATTTCATTTATATCAAGTCATTTTTTTCTTCATTATTTTCTCAAAATCTGTTTATTTTCAAAAGTTTGTCTTTTTGTAATAGTCTTCATTTTCTTGCAAAATTTGCTTTTCTAATTCCTCTTTATTAAAAAAATATTATTGATAATTTAATTTATTATTTTTGCTAGAATTCTCCAAACTGATGATTGAAAAATATAAAATCCATTAATTCACAATCAATTGCTTAATAAACGATTTTGCGACTTTAAAGTTGAGTTTGAATAATCGATTATTTAATTAAAAAAAAATTCGGGTTTATCGGATCCGGTAGGTAGCTAAATGTTGTCGGATCCGCCGGATCGGATTGCCATTCCTAGTGGCAATACATCTTCGTTTGAACCAGTCGTTAACCTCTTGTATAAAACCGTTTTCTGGTCCTCACAAGTGACAATGGATGACAGGAAATGCGCATTATCGCGTTGAAGTTTCTGTCGGAATAGTTCAATCCTTTCGTGCTGAAGAAATGCACTAGAGAATTCAAATAACATTAACCGTATACTATGCCGGTCGTTGTGGATCAGAGTATACACATTCTCATGAAATTGTGTTGCATGTCCTTTGGATCCGTCTCTTACACTGACACGTCCATTGGGTTGTGGACAGTGAACATATCAACAGTGCTGGATTTTTGTTGTTGGCCTGGACGAGGAAGAACCTTAATATTTAAACGTCCTTTGTGGAACTTTCTACATCAACAGACTGTTCACCTGGATTTACAAACATTACTGTTCATCAGCATACATACAACGATAAATATAAGTTCTTCATTGAATCTAAACGAAAACTATTGACTTGTATGAACTACTATTACTGAACAACGTATGTATGCAAAGATAAGAGATGATCTTGTAACACTTGTATGAGATGATCTTGTATGAATGACTGTAACTATATATCATCCATGGAACTTTCGACACTGATGGAGGATTGTTGATTCGGATTACCACACCTTGTAATAAATATACATCCTTCATGAAAATTTCGATACTTGTGGAGGACTGTTGATACGAATGAACAAACTTTACCCACACAGTATTCATACGACAACAAATATCCATCGGTTGACATTCTTCGGCTGTTAAGAACTGCTCCATAGATTTTATCTTGGCTTAGCTAAATATGACCCTTATGCTATAAAATCACCCAACCAACCAAGCATTATTGTCTTGTGTTTGGTACCCATTGATCAAATATATCTCCACCGCCATAAAATCCAACCAACCTATCTTCTGTGTCAGTAAAACTTTCAATATGGATTTATGGTACATTAAGTCCATTAAAAGTATGGCCCTTGCGCCATTAAAATTCATTCAACTAAAAATTACTGTCTTGTGTTTGGTGCAACTTGACCATATGTGGCATTTGTATCGTAACACCCAATCTAAACAACCATCTTTTGTATATAATATTTATATGGAAATAAGAATTTTTTTATGAATGGAATTGAAACTACGAATGACTGAATTTCACTTTTAATATCGACATGATGCATTTGCGGATAAATAACGTGAATATATGACGCAGTCAACGAATATATTATTAATGATTATAACGGATAACTAAATAAATGCATGGCGTTAGTAATTTTTATGTCATATCTTTAACTATATTTTTACATTGAGATATGAGCACATATATCGAATACTTTTAACGTCGCCCCCGTAGATGACATTCTCAGCGCATTAGATTTTTAGAAGCAGCTTTATTTCTGATGGTGAATTTTGGTCTTGAAATTTATTTAATCATGCACTCTTGTCACAACTTTTATTCTCAGGCTTTTCAGGTTTTAATATATTGTTTCTTACATTTATATTACATTAATTTCGTTTTCTTGTAGGTTACCAGGTTAATTTTGTTTTCTTGCAGGTTTTAATGCCAATTTTTTTACAGATCGTGTGGTTTTTTAATAACATAAAAATTGTTTTCGACATATTACAATTTTTTCCAGCAAATGATCTTGCCTATTGTTTCCTTGAATCCTTCATTTTTTCTTTATTTTCTTAGCTATTACTTTCAGTTAGTTTTCTCGTAATCAATTACAATATAGTTGTTTGCCGTGGTAGCCCGGTTAGAAGAGTAATGGACCAGCAATTATAGTTAAACCGGAGGTTTGCGAGTTCAAATCCAAACAAAGACCGTCGTGTGCAAAAGGGCTGCTGCGCGTTAAATCTATCGTGTCCTCAAATATCCTTACGTTAGTGTAGTGTGGATGTTTGAAGAGGTGGGGTGTCAGCTCAGATGTGACCTTGTTATCGCACCGTGGTTTAAAATTACGGGGTGTTGTCCTTGATCTCTCCCTTTGCGGGTTGATCCTGGATCGTCACCAATAGCCTGGTATGTTGCGCCAGCACAGAGTTAACTGTTTACTTAAAAAAAAAAAAAACTATTTGATATTGAAAAAACACGGAGTAAAAAGTCGGAACTTTCTTTCAGTTATACCAAAGGAAGGACCAAGGATTTACGGTGTCTTAAAGAACTACAGGATCGGAGATCCAGTCAACATGACATGCGTTTTTGGACCTTCGAAACCGTTTGCTCAAATCACGTGGTACATCAACGGAGAAGAGGTATGCATATTTATAGTACTGTTTCCAACTATTTCTCAAGAACCTGATTGCTTAGAATGTAAGACGTCATGCACCCTAGCGTACCCTTTTTTATAAATAAAAACCATACCACTATGACACCGTGCTAGTTAAAATCCACCATCCTCAAGCTTGGTCATCTAACCCTACTAGTGGTTTCGACGAGATATATCGTCCAAGATCTAGTGAATTTTACTAATGGCGAGATATCTCGTCCATTAATATGTGGTCAGTTTTGCTAACGACGAGATACCTCGTCGAGACAAACTTCTCTATTACTCCAAAGGGAATGATGATCCAAGGAAGAAAAACAAATTATCCCGTGCCTAGAATTAGCGACAGCTTGGAACAGATATTTGTATCAGGCTGGTCACTGCAGAGTGGTTTTCGACACTAAGAGTAGTCACCAGAAGTGTGTTAATGTTAACACTTGTTATTTCATTTTTTAAGTATTTATCGTATAAACTAAAAATGTTTAAGGACTCTCAATCAACAATTGCGTTACTACCTAGTGCCATATACTTATATGTGGCGTGCGTAAGAGATCCGTCAACCCAAACTAGAAGATCTGGATTTCTTGACTATTGGTGCAGTATTCTCAATGGCTAAGTATATACTAAAGAGTGTAATTGATGGTAAAATAATCCCTGAATAAGAAAACATTCGGTAAATGTTAAATTAATGATCTGTAAAATGCATTCTAGTTGAGATGACTGCCTGGCTGAAACACATAGTAAACTCAGAAAAACTAGGATTAGTGCATTTCTATTTGAAATTACCATCTTGTAGTTTGCATTATCTATATAAAAGTTCTAAATAAGAAAGATCCGAAAACATGATTACTGTTAAATAAATTGTCTAACAAATACATTCTAGTTGACATGACTTCAGTTGTTAACTGATGGAACAGGCGCTGAGCTCAGAAACTACTAGTATTGTAATTCTAATTGAAATTTCTACTAGTATTGTAATTTTACCTGAACTTAATACTAGTTTTGTAAGTCAAGTTGACATTACTACTAGTAGTGTAATTGTAGTTGAATTAAAATTATCATTAGGTATTTTGCGTCACTGCAGGTTCTTGGATTTTCTGCAAGAGAGCAATAAATCCAAGTTTGATCGTTTGGATTTAGTGGTCTACATTGCTAAAAGCATGCGATACTTCATATCATTGAAAAATAAAATGCACTCATTTAGCAGTTGATTGAGGATCATATCATAACTAGTTTTGTAAACCATCAGGTCTTGCATACACAGCTCAATGCAACCGACAACCCAAAATGAATTACTATAGTTTGTACTGATACTCTAATATCTTAACTACTATCTATCATCGAAACTGCTCCAGACACAAAGTCTAGGGACTGGTGGTCACTATATGTTGTGTGGTGTGGGGATGTCAGATGAGGTTTTGAAGGAAGCTTCTCGCATTACTTATCATACAAACACTTGGAGAGCCAACTGTCGTCAAGCCCGTCAATATGTGTGTGTGTGTGTGTGTGTGTGACGAATTCAAATGATCCAAGAATCCTCTATATAAATGGACAATTTCTATGCCAACAGACAGCCCCAGACCTTCTGCTGAAGCAGTCGTCGTAGTAAACAGAAAATGGCATGGAAGTATTAACTTTTTTTGTTTCAGATTAAAAGTTAATTCAACTTTTCTCTAAAGTATATCTCAAAACAACTTCGAACTAAACCCAATGCTAAAATATCCTGTTCCAGAAGGAGATGGAATCTCGATCTGTTTCTCAAGAAATTCGAAGTTCAAAAGTGCTTGTTTCTTATCTGTTTTGTTTAACACAGCTTGGACAAAAATGGCCGTTACGCCATAAAACCCGAGAAACCAACAAACTAACCCCATCTTATCTATCTTAAACTGGACTGGTTGAAAATATTTGTGTATCTCAAAAGCGAGGTTAAGATATGTCCTTTTAAAAACATCATACTTTGTTTCAGCTCAGATGTGACCTCGTCATCTGGCCGTGGTTCTAAATTCCGTGGTGTTCTCCTCGGCTCTTTCCCTTCCTTTTTTTATTTCTATGAACACTTTTTCTTGACCCTCAGTATATACGTTTTTTGTCAGCATTTTCATTTCTTGTCATCATGAAGATCGATTTCTCGAGATATATAGTATATCTATATATTAAGTAAAAATAAACTTATTTATAAAAATTTTAAAAATTTGAAAATTGGAGCTTATACAGGGTGTTTAGAAACTCACAGGTAAAAATTTAAGGGGTGATAGAAAACATCTAAACAAGTAATTTTCACCATACAATGCATGGGCAGAGAGCAAGCGTTGAACCGCTAGACGGCGCTGTATTGGAAAGCATAAAGCGCGATTTTTCTTACACATCGTCATTTCTACCGTGGATTTCAGAAGGCATGGCTACGTACAGTAATCAGGAAAAGGCGGACATGCATTTTATGTATGGTCTTGCGAATGGGAATGCTCTGGAAGACAAAAGACTGTACAGGCAGCGTTTCTACAGAAGACACTTGCCAGACCGAAAAATGTTCGAGCGATTGCATCGGTGCCTGTGCGAAACGGGGTCCTTTATCACCGGCATGCATGATACAGGGCGTGGCAGGAGTGTGCGGACGTTACAAGTTGTAGAGGACATTCTGCAAAGATTCGGAAGAATGTCCGGATATTAGCGCTCGATATGTTTCCCGTGCCGCAAATGTGCCCCACTCGATTGTTTGGCGAGTACTCCGGGAAGAAGGATTACAATCCTACCATGCACAGAAAGTGCAAGCCTTGATACCCGCAGAATATGCGCCACGTATCGAGCAACAGCTAGCAGCACAGTCTGATTTTAGTGCACCTGTGTTATTCACGGATGAATGCACCTTTACTCGTGAAGGCATTTTTAATACGCACAACCTCCATGTGTGGGCATCTAACATCCGTGAGACACGCCTCCTCATGCGTATCAGAAGCGTTTCAGCATAAATGTTTGAAGGGCTGGAATTGTGGGTGACCATTTGATCGGCCCATACCTTCTGCTATTCCGACTGGACGGCAGAACATACCTCACAGTTTTTACAACAGGTATTGCCAGACTTACTTCAACCTGTTGCAACTAACATACAAGTACGCATGTGGTTCCAGCATGACGGAGCACCACCCCATTTCAGCTTGGATGTGTGGAGCATTTTAGACGCTAAATTCCCAGAGCGATGGATTGGTCGGAGTGGGCCCACACCTTAGCCGGCACGCTCACCCGATCTATCCTCTCTGGACTTTTTCCTGTGTGGCCTTTTGAAAAGTCTCATCTACGAAAGCCCCATCGACTCCGACGAGAACCTAGTTGCCAGGATTTCTGTTGCTGCCGGTGTCGTCCGAGACATGGCGGGCATGTTTGGAAAAGTGCGCCGCTGACTACGTCGCAGGTGTAACACATGCATCACCGCAGGCGGTTGCTCTTTTGAGCAGTTTCTGTAATTTTGCCACACATGCTGTCAATAAAATTATTTAGTACCGTACTATATCCGTTTGGTGTTTCGTTCTTTCATGTGACAGTAACGACGGACACCTCCTATCGCTTCACCGTTTACTCTCCACCCTTGCATTGTAAGGTGAAAATTGCTTGTTTAGATATTTCCTGTCACCCCTTATATTTTTGCCCATGAGTTACGAAACACCTTGTGTAGGCATATATATATATATATATATATATATATATATATATATATATATATATATTATTTTTTCAATTAGGTATGTTGAAATTAGTGCAAGTCGATAGTCATATTTATACATATTCTTGGGATACTCTTATTCTCTTCACCAAACGTTTCATTATGATGGCTAAGTTTGACTAGGAAAGTCATAGTAAATAGTATCTCAGACCTATGGTTTGCCAGTCCTGTTTATTGACTTGATTGCTTGGTTTGGGATTTATAGCGCAATTTCTAATAACGGACAAGCTGCGCTTTATTAATGATTTGATCCAAATGATAACTAACTGTATGCGATGTGTTCTGTGAAGGCTCCCTCGTCATACGTGTTCCCCAACCACCCACCGTCGGAGTCGGGGTACGATCCGGTGATGAGCGAGTCCCGTCTGACCTTCGCCCTGGAACCTCCACGCCTGTGGCAGGGTTCGCTCTCCGTTCGCTGCGCAGCCTCGCTCTCACAAGTGCACGCGACGAGCAGCCTCGAGCTCATTGTGGGTGAAGGTACCTCGGGAGCTGACTTTCAGAGAAGTGAGTGTCTCAACTTTTATTGCATTTCAGGTGTTTTAACGTTCTCAAAGATTCGGGTATTAAAAATGTATTACCTCATTTAAAAGTTACTGATTTAGTTTTACACTTTTTTTAATTAGTTCGCTCAGGTAATGACCTCGTCATCTAACTGTGGTTCAAAATGACGAGGTTTTGTCTATGGGTCTTTACCTTTCGGATTGATCCCGGACTGTTGCCAATAGCCAGTTATGTTGATCCAGTGCAATGTGAATTCAACTATTTATCTTACTTTCAGCGACAAAAGGGACATTCCTGCTGTCGCATCGAAACGACGTATTTTACACGTAGCGGACGCCAAAATGATATAAATTTCTCCTCCTCTAGCGGTAAGTTCAAGGGACTGGAAGGCTAGAGGGGATCCTGTGGTGATAATTTAGTGTGAGGTTTTAATAACTGGAGGGGAATCCTGTGGCGTCATTTTAGTGCGATATATCAAGGACTGGAGGCGATCCTGTAGCGATAATTTAGAGTGCGGTTTTAATATCTGGAGGGGAATCCATCCCGTGGCGTCGTTTCAGTGCGACATCTCAAGGACTGGAGGGAATCCTGTAGTGACAATGTAGTACAAAGGATTGGAGGCGAATCCTGTGGTGGCACTATAGTACATAGGATTGGTGTGACGTCTCAATAACTGGAGTGGAATTATATGGCGTCGTTTTGTGTGACATCTCAAGGACTGGAGTTGAGCCTATAGAAACATTTTAGCGTGACGTCCCAAGGACTGGACAGGAATCCTGTGGTGACCGAAACGTGTTAGTGTAAGATCTCATATTTACTAAAGGAAATGGAAACCTTAGGTTTTGATAAACAGCAAGATTCCGCTGTGAAAAGGCTTTGAATTTAGCGTTTGCCGCATAGCCACACTGTAAATAATTTCTGTTAGATATGATCAACTAGAAGGTTTGGCTTTGATTACAGATAAAACTGAAGAAGTTTAGGATTAAATGGCACAAGTTATACAACTCTCTGATACGTATAATTCCATTTTTTATTGTAATCAACATTTTGTTTCCGTATTTTTATTAATAATAGATTTCAATGAATTCATATTAAATAAAAATATTGATGCCACACAAAACAGTGCGATCTGCCTCTCATGTTGTGAGAATTTAACCAATCACATTTTGACGTTGTGAGTTTTCGTTAATCTAAGGAGGGATATTGAAGTTCAAAACTGAAAATTCTATAGAAAATTTAGTATTGATTAATTTTTGTGGTTTCTAGTACTCCATGTACCACCAGGACAGGAAGGACCAGTGATTACCGGAGGGACGCCTCGGTACTTCGTGGGAGATATTGTGGACGTGAACTGTTCTTCTGCCAGATCATCTGAATTACCGCACCTAGAGTGGACAATTAATGACGAAATCGTAAGTTACTTTGATATTTGTAGATATACGCGTGTGAGAGTAAATAATTATACTCAACTTAGTTGCATGAGAGGCATTTTCTGTCCAGCTAAAGTTAGGTGGAGGTAGTGAGTCTACGGCGATACGCGTTTCCTATTCGTATTCTGCGCATGACATCAGTAGACTTTTTTTCTGAATTCACCAATACAAATTCCAAAAATCAAATGTCTACAAAAAGCTGTCATGACGTTAATCGTCGGTGTTTCGTTCCTGTTGGAAAAAAAAATTTTCGAGTTCTTATAATCTGTTTTCAAAGGTCAGAATCTCTGATACACGTTTTGCACAGCACCGTATCATAACATCAAAACCATCCGTGGAGACAATCCATAAATGCATTTCAGTCTTGTTGAGTCTACAGAGTTCTCTACACTCTGTTCTGTTTCCTCATAAAAATTTTTTCGTGTATCTTAATAATCATGAATTTTAGTCAGAGGTTTTCATGGAATCCCATGTCCATAAACAGTCTATTAGACTTTGTTCAATTAGACACAAGACATTTCATGGGCCATCGGCAAGTCATTTTGAGTATAACATATGAGACTTTTTCCCTTCTAGGTTAAGCCCAGTTTCTCTTCCTAAATAAGCTATGTTTCTCTTTTACTGTTCTTAATGTATCTCAATAATCATTAATTTTAGACTTCTACAAGGAATACCATATCCATAAGCAGTCCATATTAGACATAGCTCATGTAGTCACAAGAAACTCCATGCGCGATCAGCAAGTCACACTGGACATAACCGATGCTGTTTTATTCCTCCTCGATTAAACTCATTTTCTGTTACTAAATAAGCTTCTCTTATTAAATAAGCTTCTCTTATTAAATAAGCTTCTCTTATTAAATAAGCTTCTATTATTAAATAAGCTTCTCTTATTAAATAAGTATTTCTTTTTAAATAAGCTTCTCTTATTAAATAAGTATCTCTTTTTAAATAAGCTACTCTTATTAAATAAGCTACTCTTACCTAAATAGGATTCTCAGTTACTAAATAAGCCCAATTCCTCTTGCCGTTTTTCTAGTATTTCAACAATCATTAATTTTACGGTTCTATGAGGAGTAGCTTATGTCCATAAGCAGTTAATATAAGACTTAGTTGTGCGCATTGATTTCATAGAAATTACTTTCTTTAATTTCCCCTTTTTAGCATATCAGATAAGTTTATCACAATGATTTTGATTTATAATTTTGCTGCTTTAACTCATTGCATCTTGTATTCAGGAAGGTCCCATTTCAGTTTCACTTGGCATATTTAGATGACCTTATTTTCACTTAAAATACTTCCAACTGCTAATTAATAATGCACCTATTACATATTTGTCATAATATGGCATCCCGAGTGATATAAATCCAAGTAAGTTTAGGTATTGTCAGCAGCATCTGTGTAACTTTATTCAGTTAAAAAAAAATTATTCTAGTGTAATCCGGATTCTTTATCCTAATAGAATTTGAAACAGAAATTCTCAGCACCATCGGATTAATTTTCTGATAGTTCCCAGTAGATAGTAACAGATTTAGAATATCTTTATAACTTTTTGTTATGCGAGTCATAGTTTTTTTAATCTGATAATTGAAAAAAAAAGCATTCGTGAATAACATTGTTTTTGGAATAGTAATATCTCAACGATGCACAAACTTCAGAAATGCGAGGCTGACTCACACATATTCTCCTTTGATTGGTAATTGCATATTTTATTTTAAAACTAATAACAATTGCATAGGCTACCATAAAGGGGATTTTCTTTTTTTAAACCAAATTATCGCGTTTGGATTATCGTTTACGGATGAAACTATTCAATTAAGTACTTCCTAGTTCTGTCAATATATTTATAATGTTCAGGTATTCAATTTTTTTTATTGTTTTCATGAAGAATCCTGCCCGCTAACGTACAAGAAATCTTAAGCAAACAACAAATTAATCGTGTTTTACTTCATGTACACATAGTAATTAAAATTTTTTTAAAACATATTTTAGGAAATGGTGACTTGTCAAGTCCAAACTCATAATTTTAGCTCAAATCAGAACACTGAGTTCTTTTTCTACAAGAGAATATAAAACATAACAAATCGCTTTAACGGCTCATCAAGCAAAAAAGAATGTTTGATCGACATGCTGTTAAACAACCACGTCAACCAATGTAATAGTTCTATGGATATCTCGCCAACTCCTCGTGAGAGAGCTGTTTCGAGAAAAACGCGATTCCAGTTTCAATACAGTTAACGGCAGCATATTGAGCACTTTAGTAGTTTTCCCTGCTAATCTATGGTACCAGTACAATACAGTGTGCTTATCTTTCGATGACAAATCGTTGTAAATCGGCTTCATAGAAAATACATCCTTTTGAAGTGGAGCACGCTTCAAATTCTACATCTGCGCGCGTCGTTTTATGACTTCTCTCCCACGTTACGCGAATGCTAGTCGGTGAATAAAAGTACCTCCAGAATTGAGTATCTGCTAGAGATAGACCAGGTGAAATAGTCAGTCACATGAGAGACCAATTAGAAGAGAGCCACCGGCATGTTTGTCTATTAGTTAAATATTGCAAGCAGGAAGTAGTAGTTTATATACGATGATCTCCCTAACTGCCTTCGTTTATTGCGCTAGTTGTCCGATACGGATAGGGTTCACACTTGTCAAATCTCTGTATCTCTGGGGCCTTCGTCGAATCTGCAGCGATCTATACTAATCCGAGCAAAGGGGCTGCGCCCCAAATAAGAAATTTGTTAACCCTAAAAGTGGTTTCGACGATATTTCTCGTCCATCAAAATCTGACGTTTTGTTAATGGTGAGATTTCTCGTCGAGATAAAACTGCCTTATTACTCCAATAGAATGAAGATCCAAGTGAGAAAAACAGTCTTCCTTGCCCAGAACTGGTGACAATTTGTCACTACAAGTCACTACCAGGCAGTTCGAGGATAAGATGAAAAAGAGGGTTAAAGGTTCATAACTAGGCAAAATTTGATAACATTAACTTAGAATCTGATTTGGCACACATGTGTTTAAGACCCCAAAATGTAAATACCATAAAAAATAAAATGTTTTTTTCCGTCGAAAGAAAATTACCTTTAACACCACAGCAAGTTCTGCTTTATAAAATCCATGTATGTACTCTCAATCTCAGAAGATATATTTTGTATTTAAGTTTTATAGGATGCTTTCTTCACAGGTGAGGCCGGAATTCCTGAGTACGTATCCTCCCACTCATTACCCCGATGGTCTTTCGTCGGCAAAGCTTGGCCTGCGGTTCCAAGTCTTAACCGAGCACTTGCGAGCAGATGAAATGAAGCTGAAATGTACGGCCACTCTTTCCAACATCATCACCAGGACATCGGCAGAAACCCTACTCTTGGGCGACAATCACCGAAGCTCCAGCTTTCACACTTCTGATCGATCAGGAACAGGTAAGTGTAGCAGTATAACCAAACCCTCCTGTGAATGGATGCAGTGTTTAATTTAATATTGACCTATTAAAAACTTCAAAAACAACAAAAAATAAAAGTTAAAATATTTTTAAAGTTCATCAATGACCATTTCGTGTGAACAAGATGTCTACCATGATCAAGACAGAAGTAAGTAAGGGGGTCCGGGACACATCAGAATTTTTTTTTATTAATTAATTTAGAATTTATAATTTTTTTGTACTGGTTACCCATCTAACTAATAAGCAAAATCACAACACAAAAGGTTTCCAAAATTTTTTTGTAAAAAGAAGAGTTATTTCAAATTGCCAAAACTCAAAATATTTTTGGTCAATTTTCAAAATTCTTGCAGTAAATTATTCACAAATTTATAAACTTTAATTCTGATTCAGCAAATTTAAAAATATTTATTCAATAAAAGTAAAAAATATTTGAATGAAAATTTTAAGGTACTTTTTTTTTAAAGTTATATTTTTAAAAGTAAATATTTGTTTCAAATTTGCTAAATCAAAATTAAAGTATAATGTTTGAAAAAGATGTTTTCCAAATTTCAACACTTAAACTTTATCGGTTCTTATCGACTTATAACAATTTGAATACAGGAAATCTTGAAAAAATGCATCATGGAGAAAAACGCATTTAAAGTTTTAAAGACAGATTTACAATTAATAAAATGTTTAAATAACCTTTAAGAGCCTCCACATGAGTATGTAACTTCTTCTTTCCTCTTAAATCTTTGGTTTAGTTTGATTTGTGCAAGTTCTACCTTTTTTCTGTATAGTTTAAAGGTCTTCGTAAACTTAAATAACATAGATGTTGTTGCCATGACAACAGCTGTCTGAGTGTTAGATTTTCAAAACAATGAACCACAAAATTAATTCTATCTCTCGTTCTAATTAAGATAGAAACATGATTCAGACGTCATTTTAAGCAGAAAGACAAAGAGAATATTTTAATACATAAAATTTTTTTTTCGAAAATTTGACAATTTTCGTGTCTTGGACCCCTTTAATAGAGGAAAACGCGCGTTCAAATGACCCAAACTAGTAGCAGTATAACCCTTACGGCCGTATTCACAAGTCCGAGTTAACTCGAGGATCAATGATAATCCGCGAGTTATCGAAAAAACCGTATTCACAAGTCCTGATCCGTGGTTTAAACTGCCGGTTCGGTGTTACATTTTGATCCTCCGAAATCGGCGAGTTAACTCGCGAGTAAGAGTTACGCATGCGCAGTACTACCTTTTCAGCGATACAAAATGGATGACACATTTCATTCTATGCTAAATTACAGTTTTCTTCCGACGATTGGATTGGACGTATCATTACGAAGTACCTGTTGCATAGCAGCTCATGTCCTCCATTATAATATTGCTTAAATGGAAAATTTAAAACACAATTTTATTGAAATTCAAAAGAAAAATTAAAAGAAAGGTAGCAGCGTAATCTTAAACAAGCAGCTTGGCGAAAAGATAGATGGCGGCACCTCTGTCAACAAAGCCGGAGAGAGTGAACGGTAGAATATGACCATGGCAGATACGAATTCGTCGAAGAATAAAAATTATTCTGTTGATTTATTACGAATGAAAGAAAATTGACAATGCAAGTTACTTTTCACGACACTAACACACACCCATACTGACAAGTACAAAGATAATCAGATTACCTACATCTGTCAAGACATAGTGTACAATTCTTTCGTGCCAAATTCTTGCTAGGTTTCCATAAAAATCCAATTTTAAATTAAATACCTTTGCATTTGTTTTCCCAAACCCATATTAAAATGCTGTGTGAGTCCTATTTATTCACAATTTGGAAACAATTCTACGGCGAAGTACGTGCTTGATCAGTATGAATGCAGATTCGGGCGTCGTAACCAATGTAAACAATATCATGTGATCGTGAGGAGACGGTAGTAGCCAATGACAGCGAGCGTCTCATTTTAATCTTCGGATCACTTAACACGCCGTTTGAGAATACCGTTCTTGATAATCCTCGAGTTAACTCGAGAGGTGTGAATATGGCCGTTATACTACGTTCGTTCAGCCAGGCGAAAACGGGCCAGTTAAAACGTACATCCATTGATTTATCATCGGATTAGTGCATGCAACATTGTAGTAGACTTGCGATTTCCCCATTTTTGTCGTCACTCTACATATGCGCATTCACAAATCTACTCTGTCTTAAGATTTTATATTGCCAAACGAGGCGATAAAATGCCATATTGACAACCCAAGCACGTTTTTAAGAGCAGTAACTTGACTACTAGTTGATATATGTTGGTCACACTTTTTTAAGCTCCTCTCAATAGCAATACACAGTCTACTTATATTTCACGTCTATGGTGTAAAGGCAGGGAAGTAGTAGTGTCCTTCATGTGTGTGTTTGACAACGTGTAAATAGATAAGGTTCTCTGGTGTTCAAAAACGTAAAAAAAGGTAGGTGAGTATTTAATTTATGCAGCACTGAAGCAACACGACTGGCTATTGGCGACGGTCCGAGATCAAATGCGAACAACGTAAAAATAGACAAGGCTTCTCTGATGTTCAACTCGAGAATAGATATTGGAAATTTTACCAATTCCACTTGTTTGAAATCAAACTGGTGAGGAAAATCCAAACAGTACTGAGCGATGGAAGATATTTTGATCTAGAATACTTATTTTTAGCATAACGCACGCTTTATTTCCGATTGCAAGAAATATCTATTTTTACGTTGTCGAACACACTGATGAAAAGCGTTAGGGAGTCTCCGCATTTACACACTGTTTATGAATGTTCAATTAAAAAGTGAGATGTGGCAATACTATTCTAGATCAACATAGTTAAGCTAAGTTTTCGTTCGGTGAATTACTTCTGCCCTAATGATGGTATGATGATACGTTTTAAATCTTTATTAGTCTGTTTTTGGAGGTTTTTCATCTTAACTGCGAATTTGATTAAGATTTTCATCTATTCATATGACGTAGATTTTTCCACGATAAGAAGTAATCAAATACCTAAACGCATCAAAAAAATGGTTCATAAAGATATTGAAGGTTAAGAAAAGGGCCTATAGATAGTTGAGAAGGATTACAAGTGAACCATAGTTCAGGAGCAAAAAGGCAAGTTGGCAGTCCAACGCTGCAAATTTGTATTACAGACAACGCATCTTTAGACTGGAATTGGCGTCATGGCAGAAATGTTTCATTTCAGTCAGCGTTGTGTTAAGACATGGATAAAAATTAATGCTCTGTTGATGATGCTCAATAAATGAACTAATGTATCCCGTAGACAAGAATAGAACGCAAAAGTTAAATTGGAATTGGCTTCACGTGAGAACTGTTTCATTTCAATCACTGTTGTATTAAGACGTGCATGAAAATTGAAGAGTCAACAGGAGGCATGTGAATGGGTCTAATGCACCCTCTGGATACACTAACACAACGCATAAATCAGGTTGGAATTGAGATCACGTGATAACTGTTTAATTTCAGTCAACGCTGTGTTAAGATGTGAATGGAAATTGGGGAAAGCGGAATCAACGGGACGCATGTGAATGAGGCCTTATGTATCACATGAGATATACACTGACGAGCCAAAACATTATGACCATCCCCACATTTTTCAATGAACTCGTCTGAATGACGTGGAGGGCACATGATTAAGTGAGAATGGTATTTAACTGCTGCTGGAGAAGGTAAGTAATCATTCTTGCACTTACTTTTGCGACTGATGGGAAAGGCTGTTGATGTAAGCGAATTTGATCGAGGGTAGATCGTAATGGCAGATCGACTTGGAACGAGTATCACCGAAACTGCACGATAGGTAGGTTGTTCACAATTTGCCGTTGTTAGTATTCATGCAAAGTGGATAAATGACGGTGACACCAGCAGTAGACGCCAAGGTGTTTGTCGTCCACTCGTCATCAAAGAAAAAGGACGTCGGAGACTGTCCCGCTTGGTAAAGCAAAATTAGCGCGAGACAGTGGCTCAGCTGACAGCCCAATGCAATGCAGACCCAAGCGCAAGTGTTTCGCAATACACTTTTCAGCGGACACTGTTGGATATGGGACTGTGCAGCAGACGCCCACTCGTGTGCCTCTTTTGACCAAGCGTCATAGTCAACTCCGCCTACAGTGGGCCTGGGAAAATCGAGACTGGGCCATGGATGAGTGGAAGAGTTGCCTGGTCAGATGAATCCCGATTTCTCATTCATAACGTTGATGGTCGTGTCAGTGTACGCCGTCTGCCAGGCGAACAGTTGCTGGTGTCTCTTACAGCAGGTCATACACAGGCTGGTGGTGGCGGTATTATTCTTTGGGGGACGTTCTCATGGGCGACTCTGGGACCCGTAGTTGTGGTAGAACAGACCATGAACGCTGCGAACTGTATGAACATCATTGCGGATCAGTTGCACTCTTACATGGCGTCTGTCTTCCCAACTGGAAATGGAATTTTCCAGCAGGACAACGCCCCATGTCATAAGGCTTGGATTGTGTTGAAGTGATTCGAGAAGCATACTGATGAATTGCACTTAATGTCCTGGCCACCTAACTTGCTGTATCTTAATCCGATAGAGAAAATTTGGGGTGTTATGGAGCGGCAGCTCAGAGCTCAAACATCACTATGTCCGAATATCCCGACTTTGCGTGACCGATTCTTAGACATTTGATACAACCTGTCTCCAGTAATTTACCAAGAAATTGTGGCATCTATGCCCATGCTAGGTGCATCTGTTTTGCAGGTCAAAGGAGGCGCAACGCATTATTGAGTAGGTGTTCATACTGTTTTGACTCTTCAGTGTATATAGTGTCCAAAATTTTATGTTCTGTGAACTGACCAATGACTTTGAAGGATGACGCTTAGTACGTTCATCACAAGGGACTAGAATATATATCGCAGAGTCACTAACGCAAGGAATTAAATACACATTTTCAAAAAAAATTTCTAAATTTTGAAATTTATAATATCAAATTCAAAAAGTTTTGTAAACAAGCAAAACGCAATAAGTGTAATTGTATTTATGCTATTCGTCTCAACAAAATCCGAAGAACGTTATTTGACAAAATATGATCCTTGAAAAAAGACTATGGGCACATTTATCACAAAACAGTATATTTATGGACATACAACCCTTTCCTATTACGCCCACGCTGACTCGTGAAACCTCCTGGTGGTTGTCTCTACAAGGCATCTCATCATTAAAAAAAAATGAACAGATTTTGATTTAGAAGATATCGTCACTATAATAATTATAAAATAAGATCTATTTAAAAAATAGTTAAATTTGTGAGTCAGTTTGCGAAATGGGATGTAGAAGAATAACATAATGTGGAATTGATGATGTTATTATTTTATTTTCAGCATTGGTTTTGTCCTCTTCTCTACACTGGTTGCTGATTCTCATGTGCTTGACAAAACGAACGCTGAGCTGACCAACACTGATCGGCACAAAAGGAAACAGACATTTTTAATACATTCATTCTAGAATGTACGGTATTAACCACTCTGTGGAAAAATGTGTCATTTGTAAATAATATTGTTGATAGGACGCACCGAATTTTGTTCGTGTTAGCTTCATACCAAGCACTGAAAATGTTTTCCCCGCAAGCTGCCAGTTCCTGAAACTGTCATTTATTATTTCTTTTGCTCGAATAAATAAGTTCAGAATTTATAAAATGAATTGAAATAACATAAAAATGTTTTTCAGTGTTGAAATGTCCCATCGAAGCAGTATTAATATAACAGCTCAGCTTTTGAAAAGTTTACAAAGGGAGGTTTGCTTTTCTTATAGAAGTTTCGGGAAGTTAGCTAGGCTATTTTTTATTCCCATATTGTCAACCCAATTATCGTAGAAAGCATAGCTCACCCTTGGAATAAAGCTGAAGAGCAAATAAAAAACCAAGTTCACTAGATTCGAAGAGTGAAATCTAAATCTGCAGTATTTAAAACTAAAACTACACTAGCTTGCGAAACTTAAGGAACTCTCTTATTTTCAAAGGTTACAACATTAAAATTAATCGAATCAGCCTGTGGCGATTTTTATAATCAAAGATTTCAAAAGAAATCTGGTGCATTTCCAAAATTTGGAATCGTGACCTCAGAGATTCTAGCATAGGAATGGGTTCTACTAAAACAGAAACTCATCAGTAATTACGCTTTGCATGAAAACACGGTACAAAGCATTCACAAGTGTTTGCGGTGATCACACAGCTTATAGAATACTACCTTCTCTCTTTATTTAACCTTCCTGTTAGTTTACTGTCGCCTCCAAAACCACCCTTTAGCATTCAGTTTTCTGCAAAAACGTGTTCCCAACTGTCACTAATAGCCCGTTGTGGTGCTCCAATGCGACGCGTTTATTAAATTCCTCATTACCTACCAAACTGTCACGTGTTCTAGACACGGAACAATTTCTTTGTCTTATTTGATTCTTCGTTCACCTTGGAGTAGTAGGGCAGTTTTGTGTCTACGAGATATCTCGTCATAAGAAAAATTGACCAGACCTTGGACGAGATATCTCGTCGAAACCACTTGGAGTGTTTATCCTCCATATGTTTTGATGAGATATCTCGTGCAAAACCCTTACGATTTAGCAAAGGACAAGATATCTCGTACAAGACTATTACAATTTAGCAAAGGACGAAATGAAGAATTTAGGAAGTCTCGTCAAGACAAAACTGCCCTATTATTCCAAGGGAATCGAAGATCCATGTCGAAAGAACAGTACCTTACCCAGAATTGGTGACATAAATAGGTTTTTGCACCAGATACTGGTCACTACAGGACAGTTTTCGACGCGAAGATGAACCAACAGGAGGGTTAACTTTTCAGTTACCTCTCTGCCGCATGGAACCCAATGCAATGTCATCTCTTCAGTTCAAAGAAGGTTCGTTACTATTCTTGTAATCGCTTCATATTTACTAAATTTTTTTTCGCTAACTCTTAACTTACCTGTTGTATATTATTTTCCTACATCCAAGTCATTTCACTGCAACGGAGCAGTTAAAACTTACTGTTCCCTAATATTTGCACGCTAGTGTATTATCACTATTATTTTTCACTCATCAGCATTTACTGGACTGTGAGGTGAGCTATATAACAAATACAAGGCTCAAATGAAAATACTTGTAGTCGAAAACATAATATATATATATATATATATATATATATATATATATATATATATATATATATATATATATATAACTTTATAACCCTAGAAATAAATTAAAAACAATAATCATGACTATACTAAAAATAAAAATTGAAATTTAATGCAATTCCACTTAAATTAAATTAAGATTGACACTTTTTCCAGGTGGTTATTCCATAATTTCTATGCCAAAAATATTGTTCAATAAATTCAAAGGACTTGTTCAAGAGACAAGGTGTCTTGAAGCTCGCTTTCAGTGCAATAGTTTAAAAAGTAAGGCTATGCTGCTACAGATCGACATGTTAACTATAAATGAAATCAAGTTGTGCGGGACTAAATGCCTCCTCGAAAAATATAACAGTAGTTGAATTATAAACCTGCCAGGTATACTATATATGTAAATCAAACATATGTGTGTAGTGGGTTTCTTCTGAAATGACTATAAATAATATGTATTATGATCAGTATTATGCTCCATAAAGTCTTCATTTGGAGTCTAAATATTATTAAATTTAATATATAGAACACTGGACATTTCTTATAATTTGCTATCAAAACTGATTGTACTGACGAAATTGACAGGCTTGTAGTTAGAGCTGACTATTTAAGATACATAATTCTTGATTTTCAGTCCATTCATAGTATCATCGTTTACCAAAGGATTGTTTGCAAACTCTTGAGTTTGCAATGTTTTGAAATCTCGAAACTTTCATAGGTTCCGAGAAGAAATCCAATATTTCCAGTCATTTCAGTGTATTATGGGTCCCCAATTGGATGTGCTTTAGCTCTTGTTGTTCCAGGAGCGTCGCAAATCTTTCACGGATTCAGAAGGGATGATATTCAAGATTTTCCAATCTTTTCAGTGTACTCTCGTTTCCCAATTGGATTTGCTTGAGATATTGCTGCTCCAGAAATTTCGCAAAGCTTTAATGGATTCAGATATGAAATCCAGGATTTACAATCTTTCAGAACTGAAGAACATCCGCCGGTTCCAAATTGGATGTGCTTCAGCTAATTTTGTTGCAGAAGCTTCGCAAATTTTTCATGGATTCAGAAATGAAATCCTAGATTTCCAATACTTTCATTAACAACGGATTCTATTCCAAGGAAAGGATAAATGGAATCTTAGCAAATGATTTTATTATTGGGTAAAGACCAATAGAATCTTTTCAAAAAATTGTATTATAAGGGAAGAAAACCAATTTAATTTATCTAAAGGTTGAAAGAATCCGTCGTGATGAGTGTTGTGGGGTAAAAAGCATTACTACACTTATAGGAAGGTTAATAGATTAAATCAAATTTAACGCTAAGAGTGGTTCACATGCAAATTTCATTTTGTAACCTGCAGTCTTCTCTGTATGATATTTAACCAGTTTTGTCTTTCTTGACTAATGAAATATTTCCAAAGGATTCTACCCATAGAAAAGGACCAGTATAATCTTTCGAAGGATTATATTTACAAATGAGGACAAATAGAATCTTTAAAAATTATGGTATTCACAATAAAGGACCAATGGAATCTTTCCAAGGGATTTATTTCATTCTAAGAATCCGATGGAATCTTTCTAAAGGTTGGAATTATTCATGGATTCTTTTTAACCAATAGATGTGATTGTTTAGTCATATGTGTTACGGGATAAAAATAACACTACACTATTCGGAAATCTCGTGACGTTCAGAGGGTTAAAAAAATAAACGTAAATAAACGAAATTTAAAAGTAAGTTTTATTTACGAATAATCTATTTTCCAAAAAATTTAACAACGTTCTTAGTTGCAGCTTGGCTAAATATTGCCCTTACGCTGTAAGAACCACAACCAACCCAAATCTCAAATTCTTAAGACGATTATTTAAATTGTATACCACAGATTAAAATTAAAGTGAAAACATTTTAAAACTCGTTAGGAAACTTATTTAACACAAGAAAATTAAGGCTGTTTCCTGAAAATATTTTCATTGGAACTGACCCCGTCGTCAACACCCCAATGTGTTGCTACAGTGCGACGTTAATTCAAATACGCACCTAAAAATTTTTAGAAAACACGTGGATGGTTAAGGTACGTATGTCGGCAATGTTAATATAAAAAATACTGATAAATATGGAATGGAAAAAATTATAAAAACTGAAAAACATGTCTCACTAACCGCTTAAATGTTCTGTAATTTTTGACATATACACTGGTCGTAATTTGACGAAAGCAGCTGTGCTCTGGAAACAATATCCTATCATTGTAGATACTTGCCGCAATGTGTATATAGTTATGTGAAAAAAATGTGTCTCATAGCTGCATTTCTTTGAATTTATTCGCAGAAGCATGTTGGTAAAAATCATTGGTGCAATTAAATTTATTTGTAAATAAATGAATCATCTATGTGTATTTTCTTTTCTTTATTGAAAAACTTAATGTATACTTAGTATGTATTTTCTTTTTTAATAAAACTGTTTTACATGTTTACATTTTTCTTGGATTCTTTTCAAAACGAACATCTTTTCGTGACATTGTAGATATTGCCATTTGAAAATAAATAACATGTTTATGAATTTAACCCTAAGAATAGTAAAATAATTCAAAATATTCCCTTCGGTACCCCGAAAAATAAAGCAACCTTTCTTGAAAAACTAACACTCTAAAAGTACTTCCAAGAAACAATAAAAACTTTGCTTACCTAGATTTATATGGCCTTTTTACATGAAAATATAACATTGAGGATATTATATTTTCAAAACAGGGATAAAGTTTTTATTATGAGACCCGTAGAACACTTAAGCAACTCAAATTATTCTAATGGAGTATACCGAAAAATAAAGCAATTTTTCATGATATGGTACGCGGAAACATTAAAAAAAATTTAATTACATTTTTATAGGGATCCTTTTAATACGACATTGTACCTTAGAATAATATAGGGGATACTATCATTTCAAAATGAGCATTTTTACAGACTTAAACCCTATAACTGTGACGCAAAATAAAATAATACAGAAATGTTAGATGACAATTCTTGAAATATCAGCGGTACAAGCACATTCAAGGAAAGTTAATTTTCCTCATACATGTACTGAAGTGCCATAAAAACAGGTCTACTAGTCTAATAATACTTAGTAGGCCTCCCACGCTAGCGTAGAATTATAGAAATGCAACAGAGCATGGACAATACGAGCTTGCGTAAGTATTCTGTAAGCATTGAACAACATACTTCCTGCAGAGCGGTTCACAATTATGTTGTATTCCGAGATGTAGGATTTATATATTCTACAGCGCGCTGCATGACATCCCAGATGCGTTCGATAACGTAGAAATCTAGTGACTGAGGTGTGACTGGCAAGACCTCAAACTCAGATGAGTGTTCCTCTAAACATAATATCACGTGTCTAGACATGTGCTCACTGTCCTCTTGGAGTTGGAATAGTTCAAACCCATCAAATGAATGCAGGTACGAACTGGTGTAACTTGTCAGAAAGGATACACACATAGCGATCACCTGTCAGAGACATTTGCAAACGTATTCGGGTGTCGTATTAAATTCCAAATGAACGAACACCATATCATTACGGAGCCACCACCAGCCTGTAAAATCTATTGATATTCGAGATCCATAGCTTCATACCCTTCGTGGGGATTGTTCCACACAGGGATCCTTTCATCTGCTTGAAACTTGACTTGTCAGACCAGGCTACTTGTTCATCAAGTGTCAAGTAGTGGTGTTCCCAAGCCCAGCCAAGGAACATTGTTGTGTGTAGAATATTCATCAAGTGTACTTATTATTTGAGTTGGGCGTCGGCACCTGAAGTGAGGGAACTATATCTTTGAGGGAACGTTGTGCAGTCCTAATGCATATGATTTTCGAGAGCCCAGCATTGAATTCCGATGTTATTGGAGACAGTGTTGCATGCCTACAGAGTGAAACGATTCTGGGAATCTGACACTGGTTACGTTTACTTAGTCTTTAAACTGGCGCACTGCTATCGTAAGTTACAGATTTTGTCAGAATTCTTGTAATCGCGATAAACCCTTGAAATGGTAATTACGTGAAAATCTAAATTTTGTCCCTACCTCCGAAATGCCATGACTCATCTCACGAGCTCCAACTATTAAACTGTGTAGATCGTAACTTAAATCGTGAGAATTTGGCATTTTCACGGCCAAAAAAACTAGATGTTTCCACAGATGTCTTTTGCATATAGTCGCATAAGTTCCTGTGGTCAAGAAAAAGTGGTATACATAGCGACATTTTGCTTAATACATACATTGATAACAATGTTTTTATTTTAAAATTGCGTAAAACTACACATTTTTATCTCAAAATTGGTTGTGATATATTTTAAAATAACTATCTCTTCCATAATACGTGCCACGTTTAACGTTTGAATTTTGTTTCGAAATAGTAGTCACATTTGTCAGAAAAATAGCAAAGAAAGATTAAATCGTAGATTAAAAGGTGTTTATTTTTTTTCTAGCATGATTCTATATTTGTAAGACATTATTCGGCTAATACCTTTTCAGGATTGCAATTCATATCACTCAGAAGATGACTTTGAACGTCTCAATTTTAATTTCTTAATGTGTTCGGTTTTATGGGTATTACTTACAGATGATATTACACTTTCCATACATGTTGCAATATTAAGGAAGTGTTACCTAACTTCGAATATTTTGTAACATGTGCTTAATAAAGGTAACAGTTTAAAAAAGCTCATATCTTCGATTTTTATCAACCATTGTTTACAGTAAAGACAATAGAATGACAAACGTAGGTTACTGTATACATTTAACACATGTAATCATTGGTATACTTCATTTCACAATTAAAAAATGCAATATTTGAAACATAAATACATAATTGTGACACTTATTTTGAGGCAGAATGAGTACAAAATAGGAAAGCAATTTTTCGAGTAAATTCCTTTTCACCACACTGCCATGATAACCAAACCTATTTTAACAGTTCAACTTAGAAGAAATGCTTGAAACAAGCAATTTTTCAACTCCCAATACTAAGGAAACAGATTGAGAATCTACTGCTTGACGCAAATCAAACAAATTCATTCAAAAACTAATACTTTAAAATACGTAAATATGAATGTTTATGTTGGATTCGATTAATTAAAGTACTAGCAATTTTTTTTAAATATATAAATTTTGTTCTTAAGTTGGGGACGATTGACTTTGATAGATTAATAATTTTGTATTAAGTTACAAACTTATGCAGCTTTCTGTTTCACTTAGAATGTCTTCACTCTGATTTCTTTGTAGAAACATTTTCTCTTAGTTTACCTCTCCTGGTGGTTGTCTAGACGAGGTATCTCTCGTCGCTAATAGAAAAACTGACCAGATCTTGGTTTGACGAGGTATCTCGTCTTTAGAAAAAACTGACCAGATCGTGACCTCGTTATCATTAAAAATATAGGCAATGTATTCATGACAAGATATCTCTGCATATCTCTGCATTCACAATATTGTCATTAGCGAAATTGGTGATATCATGGTGGACGAAATACCTTGTCATTAGCAAAATTGGTCAGATCGTGATGGACACGAGACATCTTGTCATTAGCAAAATTGAACAGATCGTAGTAGAAACGAGATATCTCACCGAAACCACTTGAAAGGTTCAAATAGTAAAAAACTGAATTTTCCATACGTTATCAATATTTGAAAAAGTGTTTCCGTTATAAAAAGCATATAGTTTAGAGCTCTTTAGACACGATTTCCCCCAAAGGTGTTTTATAATGTCTAAGGAAATGTCTCATTTTATTCACTACACTTAAAGGAATGAGAATTGAACCTGTGTTTTTATTCGGCTACTATGATTTTGATGGGAGGAAGGCGGAATCTCAGGTGAAAGACATTCCATTCATGAGTCAGGAAGTTTTACGCTCACTTTGCGACACTTTATTGCCTTTTGAACAAAGCTTTACGACAGGAATGTCACTTCGAGATCCCTCGAGTAACTGTAAAAGAGCTTTACAAGTATGCTTTTATACTTGAAGTATAGAGTCAATAGATGAATAAACATTTCAGATAACTTATTTTTGCCAGAGGTTACTTGGTCATAGGGTTGGTGAAGGGATATTGAAATTTTTAACCATGATTACAATTGCAATAAGGGAAACTAAGAGCCTTCGAGTAGCTGTTCAAATATGCTTTTATACTTAAAACACGTAGTCAATAGATGAATAAATATGTCATACAACGTATTTTCGTCAGAGGTCACTTAGTCAATAAGGAAGGTTGTTGAAATAAGAATGAAATATTTAACCTTAAGCCAATCGGCTGTTAGAAATTAAGGACCTTTGAGTAGCTATGCAATCGTGATTTTATACTTGAAGTATAGAGTCAATGGATGACTAAATATTTCAGATAACTTGCTTTCGTCAGAGGTCACTTAGTCATAAGGAAGGGTGGTGAAGTGGCATTAATATTTAACCTTGAGCTAATCAGCAATTTGAAACTAAGGACCTTTGAAGTAGCTGTGGAAGCGCTGTCCAAGTATACTTTATACTTGAAATATTAGAGTCCACTGATGAATAACATTTTATGAAACTGATTTTTGTTAAGACACTTAGGCATATACTGAAGGGTGAAGAAGTTATGTTAAGATACTTAACCTTGAGCAAACCGGCAAATAGAAACAAAGTACCTTCATGTAGCTGTAAAGAACAATAATGAAAGAAAGGAATTTATCGATTTGTTCAGACAGACAAGCTTATTATACCATTCATGGTTAATACTACTAACAACAAGTGATAAACTTTGATAGCAATGAAAGTGGAGTTAACAATTCATTTATGTTACTTTTAAATGATGTCACTCATGCAGATTTGTTTTGAATATTAACCCGAAATCTCGAAGTTGCATCTTTGTTATAAAATTTGGAATGAAATATTCTCAACACGAAGTTCTTTACGATACAAACATATCTAGTAAATTTATTTACATTATTTTTACAGAATCTTTGTTGTCATTCTTATACATTGAGTTTTTAAAATCATAAAACGTCCAGAGAGTTTTGATTAAGACACCATACACACTGTTCCAGCCAAAATTGTCAACACGCAGCTTACAGGCGTTCTCAACAGAAATGTGTTCCACCCAAGAGTTGACTTCATGCATTGAAATCTATCTGAGTCACAACTAACATTTACGTCGTCCTTCGGCTAAAGGTCAATAACAAATAGTTGAAAGGTACGATAGGTGGTAACGTCCAATTAGAGCAAAACAACGTACTATTGACAACGGTCCGGAATCCATCGCTAAGGGAAGGAAGAATCGGAGGACAACACCTCCTAATTTTGAACTACGTTCAGATGACGAGGTTAACACCTGAGCTGGCACCCCACTTTCCAATCTTCCACACCACGTGAACGTGAGGGGTTATTAGCGGATACGACATATTTAACTTGCACCAGATTCCACGTACATGATATCCTTTGGTTGGATCGATTTTTGAACTATCAACTCTACAATTGCTAATCCGTTACTTTTCCAAACGGGCTATCGTGGCCCGGGAAACAGTTGAAATTTAAACAATGATGCAATGGTCGGTACAGCACAGCTGAATGTGTTACGATAAGTTCGTTCTTTTACCAACGGAAGGATGAATCGTATCAAAGACAACTGACCCATTAAACTCAAAATATAACTATATTTTGCGCTAGCATCATTGTTCTTCCAGAACAGCGATATGATTACAAAAGTGCTAGGATTTTCATATTTTGTTATTGATTCAAATACCCCATATGAGTTTATGATTGTTGTAATGGGGAAGTAAAATCAATTTTGATTCGCAAATTATTTTTCCAGTGGTGTATCCATTCTAACCAGTGGTGTAGAGTCACCACTCAGGGATCAATGTTATTACACTACTGTTTTTAGTTTACTTTCTTATAAGCCCTTTTTATGGTTCTCTCGATGAGGTATCCCATCATTATCAAGTTTGACCTAATCTGGATGACGAGATATATCGGTCATCAATTCTTCGCCGTCACTGGCAATTTGAAGCAAACTGACCAGATCTTGATTTCGCTATCATAAAAAAAATCGGCAACATCTAAATTAGCAAAATTTGTCAGATATTGATACATAAAACACTTTGAGCGTTGATACTACATCTTCTCGCATCCAAGCTGCGATACCGTCATAAACGAGAAATAAATATATGGTATTGAATGTAGAAAGAGGACTATATATATGCATGCCGCAAAACTCTCTTTTGTAATTTACTGTCGTTGTACTTTTGCAGCATAACAGAAGCAGGTATTTACAAACTTTCTACACCTAAAACTAGAAATTCATTTTTGAATCAAGCCAGTATTGCAGCCGGGGTGTGATCTGTGAAAGTTCAACCTTTTAATAATATTACATAACTGAAAACTATTTTCTGCGGAATAGATGTGGAGGAAAGTTTGTGTTTTTTGCATAAAATATTCGTATCTTCACGCTTTTCCCGCAATATCTTCACGCTTCACGTAGAAGCCGCCTCTAACACCAGGGAAGCAAAAAGAGATTTAGTTTCATTTTTTTTTCTTTGCCAGCAACACGAGAAAAAGAAGTTTTCGAACTCATTTTAAGACCGTATCGAGTTTAGCCATTGGAAGCTCGTTTAAGGAGTCAACGTTATCTGATTTAAAGATTCCGTAAAGAAACACTCGATTTAAATTCCTTTATTTCATTGTATTTATCATTTTCGTACTAGGATGGATCATTAACTGGGAAATATGGATTTTTGTATCTTGGGAAATTTAACCATCACTTCAAAATTTAATCTCCTGGTGGTTGTCTCAACGTGATACCTTGTCATTACTAAAACTGACCAGATTTTGATGGAAGAGATATCTCGTCATTAGAAGAAAACTGACCAGATGTTGATCTCATTATCAAAAATCGGCAATATCTTGATGATGTGATATCTCGTCCTTAGAAAATTTGGTCCGATTGTGATACACAAGGTACCTTATAAAACCAATTGGAGGATTAAGTTAAGTGGTGTTCGTATTCTTGCGGCGATACGTGTTTTTGATATTTGAGATTCTCAAAATGTAGCAACACTAAATGTTAGCTACGAGTAATTTTTAAAATTTTGAAATTTAACATCAATACTTTTTTAGTGTATTGTTTATGGGCCTAGAAAACAATATACAATCATTCAGAGACAGGAACTATTCTCCAAAATTTCTTTAAAACTATTTAATTTCAAGATCCGTAGGTTACATATTTTTGACATTGCTTTCCTGTAGGTTACAGATTTTGGACATTGCTTGCCTGTAGGTTATAGATTTTGGACATTGCTGGCCTGTATGTTACACAACTTTGGCATTTCCCAAAGTCTAATGACTTTCGGACATTGTGTTATAACATTTTTGTTACATTATTATTATTATTGTTGCTACATTGCATTGTGTCAGAAAACGAAAATTAATTTGCACGTTTGAAAGAAATTGTTAATTTGTGTATTTGAATGATATAAATATATATATTTATATCATTCAAATACGCAAATTAACGAAAGAGCAAAATAAAAAGCAGGGGGTATTCAACCAGAAAACGAAAGTTAAAACTAACCATGCAAGCGCGCTGAGAGCTGCAGACTGATTATAAGAGCGGTGCTTAACACGCAAACGATTATTAAAGAATTCGGTTATTCAAAATGGCGGATCCCGTGAAGAAAACTTAATGTGTGAGTGGATGGCCACATAGTATGGCCGCCAACGTCTCCTGACATTAATCCACTCGACTTTTTCTTTTGGGGTTAGGTAAAAGATGTTGTGTACCGAACAAAAGTTAATAGTGTCGTAGAAATTGAAACAAAAAATAAAGATCCAAACAGCTGTAGCTACTGTTGATCTTAACATGCTGAAACGTTAGTGGATTAAATTGGAATATCGTCTTGTAATCGTCTTCGTGCTACGAAAGGAGCTCATGTGTAAATTTACTAAGGTGTAGAAAAAAAAACTTTTTGAGTTATTCCATCTATTGTTGTAACTAGTGTTGCTGCAAGCCTATTCTTTTTTTGTAATAATTTTTTTAAGTTGTTCTGATCTTTTTGTGACACCCTGTATATTAATGTCTACTAATAGGATTTTAATATTTTAAAATTATAATTTTGTTTTTAAAGATTTTCAAATTATGGATTTGTTTAATTCTGTAAAGTTTTATTACTAATTCCAAAAATTTTGGATTTGGTTGATATTTGTGATCTGTTAAATAATATATACTTACACATCATACAAAAAAGAAAACATGATCATAAAATAAAAATAATTTTATCCTTGAAAACTCCTGGAAATGTTTTAATTCATATAGAATTAATCAGGAAAAAAAAACATTCTAAAAATCTAAGTTTCATCTTAAATTTATTCAAAGGATCATTACAGCCATAAAGCAGAAAATAAAAATGAAAGAAAAATATTATTAAGAAAAAAAAAAAAAAACGAAATTTTTTACAATTTTATTGAGATTGTTGCTACATCACGTAAAAAATTAAGTAATGATCGACGCCATTTGATATTGATCGTTACACGTTCCCGGACACGTGAATGGTATTAATATTGTATCTGCTAAATTCAATTTATTTTTCAATAAAATATTATTAATCTGATGAAAAAAGATTATAGTTAATGTTATTTTTTATGTTTAGGGACATCGGCACCTTCGTAATATAAATTAAATCGGCAACAAAAATAAACGGCATACCGATAGTTACGTAATTTTGACATCTCCTTTTTAAAAATAAGAAAAGTATGCTTAGGCAAAAAAAATGCACAAAAACACATAAAAATGCTTAAAAACGTTTAAAAAGTTATTTAAAAGACAAATAAATTCAGTTTAAAGTACTTAGAATACATATTTTGCTTCAGATATAGAGCTATATTGATCGTTACGCTTTGACGTCGCGAAATGCTAGAGTGGCTGTAATTTTGTTTCTTTGTTAATTCTTCAAAATTTTAAAGTAAAAATGCCATCTACTGATGAAAATAGTATACAAACTATCATTATACACTATTCATTTATTTTTTTCTGCAATTCTGGAAAACACATTATAATACATATTCTGGGTGATGTACTGATCAGTTAACATTTTAGATGTCAAAAATCCGATATTTTTAACTAAAGAATTTAATTTTAAGGATATTTACACCAAACTGTTGTAAAAAATCATACTAATTCTTGTCTCTGAACAAACCTAAAAACCCATTGAGAAAAAAAAATTAACCCTTTAAGAAATAAATTTACTTGCTGTCAAAGCTTAAAGTAATGAAATATGTCTTTTTCCCACGTTTTTCCACTTTTTCCACGTTACCTTCATATATTTTGAACTTGTATTGTTTTTGAGTAATATTTCAGCACTTCGCCGAAAATAATTTCACAGGAAAATTTCAAAATTGTTGACTGTTAGTTTATTTGTAATGTCAGTTAGATTAAACACCAAACATTGCCAAAATGACGATAAACTACATTTGATGGTAACCCCTATAGGTATCATGTGATAGATATTTAAACAGTAGAGACAAAATTTTAGCAGACCATCTTATTTTAATAATATAATTATAAATAATAATAATAGATTACTACAAAAATTATATCAAAATCATTCACTACAAAGTAACTAAAGAATCTCAACTAAAATTTCCAGCACTTTTTCACTTTAGTTAGCTAGTTGACTAAAAGCTAAGTCAAAATTTTGTATGAAGCATGTATAACAACATATAATTTACATTATTTAGATTCTGACAATGTATAATATTTAAACAACTATCTAATTCTGTCAATATTTAACTTAATTTTCAAAAGTTATACACTAAGTCGATTGTTACCATGGAGAGGCAAGAATAATCCCTAACCAATATTATTTCTGTGAACATCATAATGTCCTCTTAATATGATAATGTGCTGAAATTGAAAAAGCCTTGTTATTTCATTGTGCAAATTTGAGTTCATGTCAGAGACTGTCCCGCTTGTTAAACTAAAATCGGCCCGATACAGCGGCTCAACTGACAGCCCAATACAAAGCGCAAGTGTTTCGGAATACACAGTTTAGCGGACACTGTTGGATATATCATAAGCTTCATCGTCAACTACGCCTACAGTGTACAGTGGGCCCGGGGACATAGCGACTGGACCATGGATGAGTGGAAGAGAGTTGCCTGGTCAGATGAATCTCGATTTCTCATTCATCACGTCGATCGTCGTATCAGGGTATGCCGTCTGTGCAACATTTCATACAGAGGATGGTGGTGGCGGTATTATGCTTTGGGGGACATTCACATGGGTGAATCTTGAACCTGTAGTTGTGGTAGAACAGATCTTGAACGCCGCGAACTATCTGAACATCATTGCGGATCAGTTGCATTCCTACATGGCGTCTGTCTTCCCAACTGGCAATGGAATCTTCCAGCAGGACAACGCCCCATGTCACAAGGCTCGGATTGTGTTGAAGTGGTTCGAGGAGCATACTGATGAATTCCAATTAATGTCCTTGCCACCTGACTCGCCGGATCTTATTCCGATAGAGCACATTTGGGTGTCATGGAGCGGCAGTTCAGAGCTCAAACACCACCCTGTCCGAATATTTCGACTTTGCGTGACCGCTGTTTAGACTTTTAATACAACCTGTCTCCAGTCATGTACCAAGAACTTGTGGCATCTATGCCCAGGCGAGTTGCAGCTGTTTTGCAGGCCAAAGAGGCGCAACGCATTTTTGAGTAGGTGGTCATATTGTTTTGGCTTTTCATTGTATTCCTGATTTTTCAATGTGCTTATTTAAGTTGACAAAGTTATGTAAACAAAAGTAGTATCCATATATCCCCATAGACTCGAGAGAAGACAATAAACAAAATTTATTTCTATGATAAGCCGACCAACCGGTCTAGTGGTCAAGGTGTTGGCCTCTGGATCAGAAGGTTCCTGGTTCGAATCCGGGTCAGGGCATGGATGTAAATTGTGCTGTCCTTTGTTAGGGACAATGATGGTCCACCCACTGGGTGCCCCTTCACAAGTGACCATCACTTCTGGCCTTGTATAAGGCTACAATGACTTCGGTCAATTCTGTGCTGTATTGTATTTCTGTATTGTATTATGTATTGTATTTGTCTGTGCAATCTGTACCCAGCTTTGCCATTGGAAATAAAAATAAATTTCTATGATAGTATGAACGTTGAAGTTTTCAAAGCTGTTTCAAAACGAAAGTATCCGTCCACTTCTGGTTGGGTTGGCGTGGAAGTTTGGAGAGTGGGGTGCCAGCTCAGGTGTTGCTTCGTCATCTGACCGTGGTTCAAAATTACGAGGTATTGTCCTCGGATCTCTTCCTTAAGGGACTGATCCCGGACCGTCGTCAATAGCCCGTGCGCAAAATGGCCTATTGCGTTGGCAAATAACTTTGTTCGGTTTTTCTATGGATCAGAATATCTTCTATCCACAATCTCTACTGCACAGTGCAAATATGCAACGAACTAGCTCACGTGACAGGTGACGTTAATAGCATGTAATTTGTAGATGCACGCCGAGTAACTTAGATTATTATGCGTGCTGCGTGCTTGTAAACACATGGAAGAAAGGAACGTCCATTTTCGTTACACTTTAATATTTTGTTTAAGAAAAGGTGAACCTGCTGCAGAAGTGCATAAAAAGATTTGCAATGTGTATGGGGACGATGCCCAAAAAATGTGTGTGTCAAAAATGGATCACCAGTTCCGTTCCGGGGATTTTCAACTCATCGACGAGCCACGCTACGGTTGTCCAACGGAGATTGGATCAGCCGTAATAAAAGCTAACGCCGGTAAAAATCCATCCCAAACTGTACGAGAGATTGCTACGGAACTCAATCTACCACACTTAAGCGAATATAACCATTTGGGACACGTTTCTCTCTTAATATTTGGTTGCCACATGAATTGACCGAACACAACTGAACTGCTCGCATTTCCATCTGCGACACGCTCCTTAAACGCCAGGAAAAATATCCATGTTTGAAGCAGTTGATTACAGGTGATGAAAATGGGATTGTCTTTGACAACTTTGTAGAGTATTGAGCAACCACAATCAACCTCGAAGACGGGATTGCACCAGAGAAAAATTATGCTTTCAGTTTGGTGGGATTATAAGGGTATAATTTATTAGGAGCTCTTGCCATAAGGCAAAACAATCAACTCTGATGTATACTGCTCCCAGTTAAGAAAATTGGATCAAGCAATACGTTCAAAGCGTTCAGAATTGCCAAATCGTAAAGGAGTAGTCTTTCACCATGATAATACCAGAAATCATACTTAATTAAGGACACAGTAGGAATTGTAACGACTTGGCTGGGACGTTTTGCCACAGTACAAACGCGAAAAGGAATACAAACCAAAATATTTTCTGAGAATTAAATATAGACGTTGAAGATGACAAAGCCCTGTAAAAACGAAAGTATCAGTAAAGTTCGGAACATACAGATGTGAAAAGGAACACTAACCCAAACTATTTCTGATTACACAATGTGTATGCTTAAGTTAACATAGCCCACAAAACGAAAGTAGTAATCCACTGCTAACCATATAGACACGGAAGTCCACTAACCTTAATTATTTCTGCGTATATAATAATATGTACGTATAAGTTGACAAGGCCCTGCAAAACGAAAGCATCATTCCACTTCGGAACCATACAGACATCAAAAGGAAAATAACAAAACTTAATTAAGTGTGTACTAATAATATAAACGTTAAATGTTTGACAAAGCTCAGTACAACGAAATTATCTTTTCACGTATTAGCATAGAGACGCGAAAGAGAACATCAACCAAAATTATTCCTGATCAGTCAATGTGTACTCTTAAGTTGATCAAAAGTCTTACGAAACGAATATAGCAGTTCACTTTTCACAACATTGATAGATGTCAGAATGGACACTAATCAAAATTATTTCTGCGCTTGTTATAATATGAACATTGAAGTTGAAAAGCTCTACAAGACGCGAAAGGGAACCCAGATCAAGTATTTCTGAAAATTAAATGTGTATATGGTGAAGTTGACAAAACTATGCCATAAATACACTTTCCACC
This sequence comes from Metellina segmentata, assembly GCA_947359465.1. NCBI lineage: Eukaryota > Metazoa > Arthropoda > Arachnida > Araneae > Tetragnathidae > Metellina > Metellina segmentata. Next base: position 38,298,635 of record OX375872.1, read on the forward strand.
ACTGAGTTGAAAGAGTCAACACTAACGAAATTATTTCTGCTTATGTGATAGTACGTAGTTTGAAATTGACAACGCTTACTACCGAACGATAGCAGCAGGAGAAATCAGGAAAGAAACATGAAATCAAGCAGTAGGCAAGGTAAAGCAGCCCTATTTACGTGATGATTGATCTCCCAAGCGTCGGCCGCAGAGGCTAACCCTTTCATTCACGCTCTGAATCACATCAAAGTCACTCAAAAGAAGAATCTCAGCTGAATTTCGAGAATTTGCACACTGCAGATTTGGGAGAATGGCCGATTCAGCAATTCGTGTAAAGCATGCGGAACCGAAAGCGCGGCGTAGGAATTAAATGCGATTTCCGAAAGGGGAAAAAAGAAATCTTTCATAACAAATTTTAAGCCCATAAAACCAGGTATTGATTTTGCTCTCTCCTCAAATGTGCCGCCACTTGACAAATCGGTAGGTGATGGGAAGCTAATGTTGGCCGAGAGAAAAATATTCGAATTCGTGCAAAGTAAATGCCGGATAAATAAAGTCCGGAAGATTTATAGATTAACTGGAAAAAGAAACTAATTAAAGACCCTTTCTCTGGCAACATGTGATGGTTGAAAGTATGAGCACTACTGGTGCAGTTCTTGAATTGTATCCTGGTCTAGACTGAGCACACTAAAATTGTGATTTTTGAACAGAATTTCCAGTTAAATTTTGAGCCCTCCGAGTTCAATGAGATGTCGTCGATGAAGATATAACTAATTTTGGTAACGACTAGAAATGTCGTCGTTAATACATTTCCGATTTTTTTTAACGGTGCCGAGATTAAGAAGTAATAAGTTTTCTTTTTGGGACGATATATCTCGTCCATCAAGATCTGACCAATTTCAATGGCGACGAGATATCTAGTCATCAAGGCATTGCGGTTTTTAGATGATGCTGGTATCAAGATCTAATTACTTTTCTTCTTATGGCGATATATCTCGTCCATCAAGCTCTGACAAATTTCGCTAATAACGAGCTATCTCGGTAACTCCAAGATGGAGATCTAATTAGTTTTGTAATGACGAGGTACCTTGTCCATCAGGATTGGTAAATTTTACTTATGATTGCTTTTTTTGATGAGATATCTTGAAGAGACAACCAGCAGGATAGTAAAGGTAAGCGTACACTATTTAGCATTGGACGAACTGCACGCACGGATCGGATCTCGGTAATGCCAAGATGGAGATCTAATTAGTTTTGTAATGACGAGATACCTTGTCCATCAAGATTGGTAAGTTTTACTTATGATTTTTTTTTTTGATGAGATATCTTGAAGAGACTACCAGCAGGATAGTAAAGGTAAGCGTACACTGTTTAGCATTGGACGAACTGCACGCACGGATCGGATTAATTTAGTGTATTGCGCACACTGTATTCGGATATCGGTATTTCACTTAGAAGCTGACGGGAAAATGCCGGTCTTATATGCATTGTACGGATGGAACGGATTTTATTATCTCTCAGGAATCATCGTTGGAATTGCCGACGACCGATACGTATGATGCGGATAGTGTGCGCAGTCTCATCAAAACAATGTAAGCGATTCTAAAATCCGATTCATGCGATGCTTGCCGTTCATACGATGCGGAATAGTCTGTGCTTACTTTTAAACTCACGGTGTTTGACTTAAGTATGATTTCAGATTTTTGATAAATTCTATATTTATTTAATTATTAGTGTAAAGGAGCAGTTGTGAACCAATGTTATTTCCTTGCTTGACAATATATATTGGAATGGAAATTCCTTTTGGGCATTGGCCCAAATCGATTGGATTCGCCTAACACTCCTGATGATTGTCTCAATGAGGTATTTCATCAATACCAAAAGGGTTTATGTCTGATGGAAGAAATATATCTTCATTAGAAAAAACCGATCAGATTTTTAACTCGTCATCATAAAAAGACCGGAAATATTTTCATCTGGAAATAATTGACGAGGCATATTTCGTCAGTGCGAAGATTGATCAGATTTTGATGAAAAGACATTTGCAAAATTGGTCAGATCTTAATGGACGGATATCTAGTCGAAACCTCTTGGAGGGTCTGAAATATATTAATTAGTATTTCATAGTATTGTTAACTATTTTGGCAAATGTTTCTGAGGACAAAGTTCTTGAATTGAATAAGATTATATATTTGATAAATCAGGACTCACTCTTAGTAAATTCCTGTCATATAGAACATTTATCATCATTAATTCTGTGCATGTAATAATGTGAATTGTTTGTGATAATATTGATAAACTATACATTTATCTAATTCTTACTAAAAAATGTGGTATTAACATTATGGAAAATTTTGATGTGTCTCAATTTGTTAATGGTTAGATTTTTTTTATAAATTAGACACTGAACCAATTCATACCATGAAGGTGAAAATTAAAAAAAAAATTAATTTTGCGATAATATGTTGGAATTGTCTTACCTTTATCACTGTGCTGATTTTAGTTCGTTTAGTTGATCACACTCGGTCAGTATTTCCTATACGAGGACCAATTACTCGTAGACAATCTAATTTCTTTAGTTGGTTTAATTAGCGTTTTATACTATTCTGGCAAACTTAATTGCAGACGAGGTGTTTATAGAATTCAATATTTTTTGATTAATTAAACATTTATCATCGAAACCACTTGAAAGGTTTAGCGGAGGGCCTTATTTTGAACTACATCTAATCTTTTTAAGGTGTTGTCTGAAGCTGAAATGAGGATTTCATTGGCAGTATGAAAAAATTTATCTTCTACCCATTTTATATGATGTTTTAAAGGTTTACCTATTGCAACCCCATTTACTCCTAGTAAATTGTTTTAGTATAGCGAATCTTCTTTCAACTTTCTACTAAACTCTATTCAAATTATCTCATTATTGCTTTATATTAATCATCCTGGCGGCTGTCTTCACGACCGATCTCGTCATTAGATTAAAACACGATCACTATCATCAAAAGATTACCGACCAGATCTTTATATCGTCAACACCAAATCGGCAATACCTTGATGACGACTTGTCTCGTAATTATAAAGATAAGTCAGATCGCAACGGACGAGATATCTCCTGATTATAACCACTTGGAGGGTTAAATGTGTTCCCTTTATAAAAATTCTAAGCTTGATTCTCGAGTAAACCACAATAAACATTGGAAAAAGATTGTGAGAAACTCCTGCTTAGCCTATGACCTCGCTCAAACTGTAGCAACCAAAGTCTGTGTGGTTAACGGACATCCGATTAACAAAATAAGGACAAAGACAACTGTTAAATTTTCCGAAATCCATCTCATTCTAGTGATACTCGGAAACTTAAGTCGTCACCATTTTTCATTGCAGTATGAAAACAATTGACTCTATGTACATTTTATATGTTATTTGAAGTATATATTTTTCTATTCCAACCCTATTTGCACATAAGCAATCTTTAGTATATGGATTGGATTGGATTGGATATGGTTTTGTGGCATTGAGTCCTCTTGGGACATATTATGCCAAACTCAAGATAAAAATCAGAAATATAATGTAATAATAAAGTGAAATGAGTCAAGTCATAGTGAATGACTACTATATAAAATTATATCTGATAGAGAAAACCAATGTCCTGTAAAAAGCTAAAAATATTTGGATGAGGATTCTCTCCGACCATGTCTTCTAAAACCAAGGTATATGAATTAAAATGTATAAGTCGTTGCCTATTAAAATGAGAACATTCTATTAAAATATGTTTTACGGTTAGTGGGCAAATGCAGTAGTTTAGTATATGGAGTCTTAACTTTATCCTGAACTCTGTTCATTCTTTATTTCAATGATCTATATTAACCCTCTAGTTGGTTGTCTCCTTACGAAGTATCTCACCATAAGCAAAACTTACCAGAGCTAGTTGGACGATGTATATCGGCAGTAAAAAAAGTATGATCACGATCATTAGAAGAAAAGTACCCCGATATTGATCTCGTCATAGAAAAAAGAGCAACATCTTGATGACGAAATATTTCGTCATTATCAAAATTGGTCAGATCTTGATGGACGAGATATCTCGTTGAAACCACTTGGAGGGTCACATGCCTTCATAAAAGTTCTGAGGTGTATTATTGAGTAATCCCGCAATAAGCACTGGGAAAAGATTGTGGGAGCAGATCACGTTCGACTTATGACCTCGTTTAAACTGTGGTAACTGACGTCGGGTTAGAGGACATCCGATTACCGAAATAAAAACAAAGACTCAACTGTTAAATTCTTCCAAAATCCATTTAATTCCGGTGATGCCCTGTAACTTTAAGTCGCCACCACTTATCATGCAAATACAGGAGTCACATGACTTCAATCGATGCTGGAACGCGGATAATTAAACAACTTTTCCCGAAAGGGAAAAAACGGAGAAAGAGCAAAAAAACCTTCTCTTGCCCAATTATGAGCACTAGTGGCAGAAATGAGGAGTTTGCCACGTCCTCAGTCGGAGCAAGACAAATTGCGATGGCTAACTTCTGTTTAATTAAGAGATGAAACTTAAGCATTGTTGAAGAAATTCTCCGAAAGGAAGAGGTAAAGCATTGTTCCGCCATTCTTTCTTTCTTGAGACGTAATTGGTTTTACTTTTTCAAGCCGCGTGGAATTCCTTTTCGGTTTGCAAACTTTCGGACGACAGAAGTCCGGTCCTTTTGTAGGAGGCCGTTTCTACCTGTGGATATTAAAACGTGTGCATTTACATCTGAGTAAACGTTCTTCGGGACTGTTTTTTGACCCTCGTGCTGTTTAACAAAGTGGATCTGTCTTATCTCCTCCGCTTTTTTGCGATTTTTGGATGCTTTGCAGACGGGAGTCAGTGTAATAATGTCGCAGAACAGTGGTTCATTATTTTTTGTTTCTGCTGAACTCTTGTTACCAGTCATGAAGCGTTGGTGTAATTTATTCTGCTTAAAATTACGTCAGATTTATTTTTAACTTTCTAAGGAGTTCATTCGCTCTGCAGCCTGCATGACTTTGCATACGTTTTGACCTTGATCAATGTAGTCTTTCCTAGGATTCCTTCAACTAAATGAATGAGGCGTGTGCGTTGTGAGGTAAAAACAATATTACACTGCTTGGAAATCACACGCCGCTCAGAGGGTTAAATAAAACTAACTGTACTTGCTTAAAGTGCATGAATCGCCAGAGTTCAGTACTTTTTAGTTTCTGCTGAACCTTTTTATTTTCTGCTGAAGGAGAGCCTTTCTTACAAAGGTTGTAAAGGGTTCATATAATTTTTTTTATTCTATTTAAAATTTTGTCACATTTATTCTTAAATTCCGACAAGTTTACGCACATTTATTTGTACTGCAACCTGCATGACTTTGCATAAGTTTTGACCTTGATCAATGGAAAATTTACAAGGATTCCTTCAATCAAATAAATGGAGTTATTTTGTCATGGATGTGTTGTTGGGTAAGACGAACACTACTCTACTCGGAAATCACTTGACGCTCAGAGGTAGAAATAACCCAAAACGTTTAAAACATGGAATAAATATGCACGATATTGTTTAAGTAACTATTCATTTGTGCGAGGAAATCTTTATTACCTATTTTTGTGTTACACGTGATAAATAAAATAATAACGTAAACACGTGAATAAAAAAATAATAACGTGAATAAAAATAAATACGTGATAAAATACACGAAATAATACACGTGAAATAAAACACGTGAAAACAAATGTTTATACTATTCGTCACGACCACCCGATAATCATCAATTCAAAATTCAAAACTTCTGCAGCTGTTACCTGCTCTTCGAGTAGATTCATGCTGTTAACCTCCTGGTGGTTGTATCCACGAGTTATTTCGTCATTAGCATACCAGATCGTGATGGACGATATATCTCGTAATTAGACAAAATCTGAATCTTGTGATCTGGTCATCATAAAAAAAATCGGCAATTTTTTGAAGACGAGGTATTTGGACATTAGCAAAATTGGTAAGAGCTGGATAGACGATGTATCTCGTCAAAAGCATTTGGAGGGTTAAAATTAAGGTTTTCAGAATTTTCCAGTGAACGCTTGTCTCACCTCTTCAGAGGTTAAATCTTGTAGACGCCCTTCATTTATGGATTTTTTATCAGTATGATTAATAAAATATAGGAAAGAAAATGATAGAATTTTTCACGAAAATGGAAATTTACTTCAAAAACACCCTGTATTTCCTGTACACAACTATTAAAAGTTTGATTATGTTGGTTTTTGGGTTTTATAGCGCCAGGGCGCTGCGTTAGACACAAGACATGCAATATCACGTAATAGACATACACAAACAATGAATGCTTTACTTACACAGAGGAGGAAAGTTTGACTAGGAGAATGATATTTAGTATCTTGCCGAAGTACCATTTTCAACTCCTATAAGCCCATTGATAGCAGGAGAATGAATTCTTGCTTCAGAAAAACACGACTCAGTAGATGTATTCATTTCCGTTCAACAACCGAAAAAACCACCCAGTCCCACGGGGGTAGTATCCCGTTCTGCCTCACAAGCAGTGTTAGGTTGGATAGCCCCGACAAGATAAATTCGGCATGAAATAAAACAGCGTTAGAAGGAAATTAAATACTTTATTACTTCGCATACAGTCTGTTATTTACAGCTCTCACTCGCTTACATGGTGTATAAAAAGCATCGGACACTACAAAAATACAACAAAACATGGCCAAGTTGGTTGTCAACAGATGTGGTAGGCCTAATGGTGGGAATAGCTGTACCTTATAAAGACAAAATCAAAGTGAACGGCATGACGTCACCATTTGGGGCCCACAATCAAAAAGACGGCTCATTTGCTCACAGCTTTTTGTTATTTCTTCGGTCGACTGGTTGGAAGATATGTCCTGTGGTTGTAGTGAAAAGGCATGAATCTTAAATTATTGATTGATCAAAGTGATTATCCACCGTGATCAAATGCACTAGCCTGCGCTTTGATAGTCAATCTACTAACACGATTCGTAAGCCCATGCGACTTACCCTTCAGAAATTTTACGACAACGACTCAGTAAGCATACACTGTATATTTCATTAGAAGGTTGATGTCGGGGTCATTCAAAAGAGTTCGGTTCGAGCAGAATCTCTCAGTTTTTTAGAAACTAAACATTTTTAAACCCTCCTGTTTTGCAATTTAACACTAATAAAAATTGAACACGGATTGCTTTCAAAGTTATTGATCGCGTTTTCGAACTAAATTTCCGAGGTTAGATTTCTCTATTAACCCACTAAGTTATTTTATCGGATCTTGGTGTCTTGAGTCGTACATCAAGATCTGACAAATTTTACGAATGATGAGAAATCGCGTCATCAAGAATGTCGATTGAATTCCGAATGACGAAGATTTTGCCATTTTTGATGACGACGAGATCAAGATCAGAATAGTATTTTTCTACGGAGATTGAAGAGAAAGAATATGAGAATTTACTCACATTCATATGAATAAATCTGTGTTTTAAAATATTGTAGTGTAACGGCAGCTGCCTTAAAAATGAAAGCCAAGCGAGTACAATTTTAAGGTGCTATTTATACAGATTCCCAATTACAATTTCGTATTTCCCGTCACAATGTTTCATATAATTAATGTATAAGGTCATGCACAATAATGCAGCTCTTTTCTTACTGGACAAAATTAATAATGTAATGTTTTACACTTATTGAGTAATGGTACAGTGTGGATGCTTTGTTAGATCCCTCTTGTAAGCATTTAGTGTTTCCGAAAAATTGTCCGTTAATGAGTTTCTGCTCTAAGCCGACTCTATAAACTGCGAAACAAGAGATCTTCTGACTTTTACGTCAGTTTAAGAGGTATGTATATCACACAACGTCTAGAACTATTATAGTATTATTACACTAAATACACACTCACACAAATTTGTATAAAGATTAATCTTAATCCTTGCTTTATGAACCTTTCTTTGGTAATAGTAGTAACATGTAATACCGTAATTGTTTCTGTATTTTGTATTGTCTGTTTAGGCGTACGATGTTTGTATGATCCGAGATTCATATTATCCCTTGGCTTGGTTTCACAATACCTTATATAATAGAGATTGTAGTATTTTTATGTTAAAAAAGGATTAAATATTCATTTAAAGAAAGGGTTCCGATCCATAAAGCTATACTATAATATAAAATTGAGTACTAGTGAAAAATAAACGTAATCTAAATGCACAGTGAAAAATCTAAGAAACACTGTACAAGTTCTAGCGAGAATAAAATGCGTTTTTTAATGCAGATACTGGGATATACGGTATATACGGGGGTAAATAGTGTGTTTTCTAGACCGTTATTTGAATTCTTTAATAAATTTATTTCAAAGCAGCAAATTCAATTTTAAAGGATTCTAAAATGTTTGGTTCACCATTTCATCAATATTCTGCGGCCCGTCAGAAAACAACATGGGATAAGACGCTGGCTAGGGTCTTGTGATTCTAAAAACAAAAGAGACACAATGTGGATGATTGATCCTCCACAAAATGTTTTGAATATCTTGTTTTGTTTCGGAAAGCATAATTTCGTTTTCCCTTTCCTAAGCAAAAGGAAAAAAAATGAAGGAACGATGTTGCAATAAATTGGAATGTGAGCCCGATGTTTTAAAAGAAACCATGCGTTGCGAAATATGGGCAATTCGCAATAAAACAGGTATAACTTTCATTTTAGCATAATGCTCCGGTAAGAAAAATTGTGAAGAATATGCGGGTCATGGGTATTGCTGAGCTACGATAAGAAATGTTGGATGTCAAATAAAACCTTTCCGCCCATTTTATATCGTATTGGAAAAGCATGAAATAAATTTTTTAAATCCATTGCTTACGTTCGAAAAATAGCTGCTTACTTCTCGAAAAATATTCATGTTTTAGTCGACACTCATATCAAGTGCCATTAAAATACATTCGTCCAATTAGTAACGAAAGAATTTATGATTATTTCAATCACACGAAATATGTTAAAAAATAGCTGCTTACTTTTAGAAAAATATTCATATTTTATTCGACACTCATATCAAATGCCATTAAAATATTTTAGTCCAAATATATAGATTTGCCTACAAAAAAATTTACTTAACAATCCATTTACACAAAATATATTGAAAAATAACTGTTTCTTAAAAGATATTCATGTTAATCGACGCTTATCAATTATCACTAAAATATATCCGTGCAAAAGGAATAGCCTAAGAAAAGATATATATTAAAAATATTTCAATTCTGTAATAAAATATAATGTTAAAAAATACTTGCTGACTTCTAGAAAGCGTTTTCATGAGGTAGACCAGCGAATTAAACCGTTCTCTTTCTAATGTTGAAAAGGTTTAAATTGTGTGTGTGTGAAAATTATTTCACATCAACGGTTTAGTTATAAAAGTTTTTGACAAGGGCTTTCACAATAATTTCGTTGTATCTATATTATAATATGTTTAAAAACAATTGGGACTCCCAGTATTACAACAGTGAATGTAATATGTTTCACAAACTTTTTTTCAACCACTTCTGAGCACAAAATGAGGAGATGGTTACTATTATTTTCTAAATCTTGGTCAAATCAGCAAAAAAAAGTCACACCTATTTTTTGCTGTCAGATCAGCAAACAATAATATATACTTTTTGGTGTGACGTAGAAATTTGTTAATTAATGTATGTGGTAGGTACGTGGATGAATTAACGTCGCATTCCAGCAACTATTGACGACGGTTAGGAAATTCATCACGAGGAGAAAAATCGGAAGAAAACAACTCGTCATTTTCAACCACGGTCACATGACGAGGTCAACACCTAGACAGCAACCCCACTCTCCAAACTTCCACACAACACCAAGTTGAGGGCATTGGAGGCCATAACAGATTTCACATGCACCAGTCGCCATGTATATACCGGTCTTTCGTTGGACCAAGTTTCAAACTAGCAACTTTCCGGTTGTCATTCCGCTTCTTTTCCAACTAGGCTATCGGGATTCCTTAAAACAATTTAGATACTAATTAAAACAGTTGAACGAATCCAATTTACTCACCGGCTACTCAAACACTCAAAGAAACAAGTGGAACCTTTCTTTTCAGAGATGTACGCAATGGATTCGATAGATGAAAAAAAAATAATTTAAGCAATTCATAACAACCTATTTTTCTTCAGAAAATTAGATCGACTTAAAGTGCAAAATATACTCACAGCTGGATATTATAAATAACCCACTATAGTTAAGTTACGTCAACGTTAGATGATTGATTTTCGGATAGAAGCAATTTCCGTATGAGGAATCTTCAGTGAAACCAAACATGACTAAAATTGAAAATTTTACTTTCGTTTCCCAAATGCTTTTGCATGATCCATATGGGGGTTGCTTTAAAACATATTTCATCACCATTTTGGCGGCATTTGGTGTTGAATCTAATTGACTTTGACCAATTAAGTATTTATTATTAATACCGAATTTGCCTGTGGTATTTTGAAAGTATTCTAATGAAAGAGGCACTGGGGGGACACCATGTCAAATAGTTTGGTCAGGCAGCGAATGGGTCAGGCCGTCTCTGGTAAATTAGCTTTTGTTATTACGGGAATAATTTCATGTGTATTCAACTGTATACTGCTAAAAAGTGTTCCTATGCTTTGCAAAATAATCTCCCATAGCAAAATATTCGCAAACCACAAAGGTTCCCAGAAAAACATTGACTCCTGTTGTGAACTGATAAGCTCTCTCCCATAAAAACCTGAAACGACGTAGCCCTGCAGTCGTGGCGATTTTTCCCGTATGTATCTCCAAAAGCGGTCGGAAAATAGCGTAGGTTGAAAAAACACCCTATTGCCTATTATCCGTTACTGTTACTAAAGCTTTCCCGGGAACCAGATAACTCTTTAACCACGACTGAGATATCTCCGCATTCATTCGTCAACCGTGAATACATTCAGTTATTTCCAGGCTGTTCTGTACTCCACGAAAGATAGGTCCACATTCTAGTACAGTAACCTGAATTCTAAAAGTGTTTTTGCGCCCTGTTTATTCGCCGTTAAAAATGTATATTGAAATATTAGATTTGGTTTTCTTCCCATAACCACTTTAGTAAATTTTCCTTTTTGTAGCAATATGGTAGGTCAGGAACAATAGTTGAATACTCTTCAGAGTCTTTTTCGTCATCTGACCGTTACGAAATGTTGTCCTCGGATCTTTCCCTTCGGATTGGATCTCGAAACGTCGCTGAGATCCCTTCGCATTGCTCCAACGCGATGTTAATTAGCTACCGTATTTCTCTCTTCTGTGCCAGAGGGCTGCGGAAGCCCGGTTGGTAAAGACGCGGATTTGCTACCAGATGGTTACCAGTTCAATACTCGATCCAGTCAAAGATTGTCGTGCACATGGGGGACGGTGATCGCTAAATCTGTCATGGCTTCAAATGTCTTCATGTTAACGTGGTGGGGAAGTTTGGAGAGTGGGGTGACAGTTCAGGTTTTGACCTCGTCATCTGATTGTGGTTCAAAATGGCGAAGTGCTGTCTTCGGACCTTTCTCTTTGGGATGGATCCCTGTCCGTCGCCGGTCATCTGAGCGCGATTCAAGATTACGTGGTGTTGTCCTCGGATATTTCCCTTGTGGGATTGATCCCGGACCGTCGTCAATAGCCCTTTGTGTTTCTCCAGTGCGATGTTAATTAAAATACCTACCAGGACCGCCACCAATAGCCTGTTGTGTTGCTCTAGTGCGACAATATTTCAACTACGTGATAGATGTGATTTTTTTCCGATCTGACATGAAATATAGATGATTTTCTTTTAATTTAGTAAATAATCACTATCTACTGTCTGTGGATTGGGTAGTGGTACCGGAAGTGGTTAAAAAAGTTTTTAATTTATCTTTACTTCATAATACTCAAAGTCCAATTTCTTTTACAGATATTAAAAATCAGATAGAACGAAATTATTCTGAATGCACTTGTTTTTGTTACAGGTTTATAACTAAACTATTGAAATGAAATAAATCTTACACAATTCAAACCGTTTCACCATTAGAAAGACTCAACGTTTAAAATTCGCTGGTCTTAAAGCATGGACACATTTTTGAGAAGCAGATATGAGGATTACGATTTCGAAACTCGATCCAACTAAAGATCGTCATGATCGAGCGTGCTCGTCCACGTTAAATCTGCCGTAGCCACAAATGTCATCACGTTGGCACATTTTGACGTTTGAAGAGTGGGAATCCAGGCGTTGACTTCGTCATCTAGCCATGCCTCAAAAATACCAGGTGTCGTTCTCGGATAGATGGTGATACCAGACCGTCGACAGAAGTATGATGTGTTACTCGAGTGGAACATTAATTAACTACCTACTACGAAATTGTTTTGACAACGAATCGTATTTTCGAACCACGGCCAGATGACGAGGTCAACACCTGAGTGGACACCCCACTCTCCAAACTTCTACAGCCCGCTAACGTGACGTTACTTGAGGACACGACAGATTTAACATGCACCAATCCCCACTACAGTCTTTGGTTGGACCCAGTTTCGAACTTACAACCCTTCCGCGTTAAAAATCCGCATATGTTCCAACTAGGCTAACGTGGTCCCGGTGTTGACTTCCGATCATTGTTGATCCTGGACAATCACCAATTCCGTTGCATTACTCTAGTACTACGTTAATTAGATAACTAATACTAAGAAATTGTTTAAGAAACGATGAAAGTAATAAATATGGTTTATTATTAATACTGAAATATATTTTATTACTAATACTGAACTATGGTTTATTCAACTACTGAAATATGGTTTATTCCTAATACTGAAATATGGTTTATTCCTAATACTGTTATATGGTTTATTCCCTATACTGAAACATGGTTTATTCCTCTGAAATATCGTTTATTCCTAATACTGAAACATGGTTTATTCTCATACTGAAATATGGTTTATTCCTAATACTGAAATATTAATTATTCTATTACTTAAATATGGTTTATTCCTAATACTGAAATATGGTTTATTCCTAATACTGAAATATGGTTTATTCTCAATACTGAAACATGGTTTAATCCTCTGAAATATGGTTTATTTCTAATACTGAAACATGGTTTATTCTCATACTGAAATATTGTTTATTCCTAATACTGAAATATGAATTATTCTATTAAATATGGTTTATTCCTAATACTGAAATATGGTTTATTCCTAATACTGAAATATGGTTTATTCCCAATACTGAAACATGGTTTATTCCTCTGAAATATCGTTTATTACTAATACTGAAACATGGTTTATTCTCATACTGAAATATGGTTTATTCCTAATACTGAAATATGAATTATTTTATTACTTAATTATGGTTTATTCCTAATACTGAAAAATTGTTTATTCCTAATACTGAAATATGGTTTATTCCTATTACTGAAATATGAATTATTCCTATTACTGAAATATGGTTTATTCCTAATACTGTAAAATATAGCCATATCCTGACATCCAGTCAGTAACACATCAACTTCTATCGCAAAAATAACTCTCCGTGTGCTGAAAACAATTAATTCTACTCTTCTTGCTTCCAAGAAAGTGAAAAAAGTCGCTTTTTAGTGCATTGATGAAGACGAAAAAGGACGCACGGATCCCTTTCTTCCATCCGCGTCTTCTACTTATCCAATTGAATGCAAACGAAAACTAATTAATCCACCTGAGTTCTTCTCTTCAGTAGAAAAGAACTCGTGCGAGCAACGCTTCAAATAGTTTGCAAATAGAAAGCAACAAAAGGCCGACCGCTGAAAGAACACGTAGGTTTATTCCTAATTAAAATTTCGAGTGTAAGTGATTTTTTTTTGTCTCTCACCTTATGTAATGGGTATTCAAAGCGAGAGGAAAAAATAGCTTTATTTGAGAACTTAACAGATGCCTGTGCCTTTTATTTCCGCTGATTGCTTTGACACTAGTCTCGAACTTCTATTCCATTGCGAAAGCACTTGAGATGGTATTTTTTTAAAAGCAATCAATGGAAGAAACCAGTGATCAAAATTTTATCGTTTATTTCGAAGAATAATGGGTATATGAATTAAATCGGGTGTAATCGCCGCTTTTATTTGGTGAGATTATTATCCGGGCGTTTTAAAAATATCATTTGGCAATGCATAATTAATTAGAAACGAGTTTTGTTTTAGTATTTAATTTTTGTCTCAACTTTTATTCCAAATGAAACGATTGTGAAGTCGTTGAAAAAGTTTTCATTTAAGAGATTTAATTTGTGATTACCTATAGGGAAGCAATTTACCGTACGAGGTAAATATTTGATGTGTGCGAGAGAAGATAATCAGAATTCACGCGATGCACTAGACTAATCAAGTAATTATTATTCAGTAACAGTAAATCTTGAAGCGTTGATCATATTATTCAATTTCATCTTATTAAAATCATTCTTCATTGGATGGATTAAAAACTATTATGCGAGAAACAATAAATCGTGTAACAGTGATATTCTAATTTCTATAGTATCTAAAATTTAATTGCTATCTAATATATAAATATTCTAACCTTTAAGAAGTTAATATTTGATGTATATGTGACAGAAGATAATGAAATCTCACGTTATGTTGTAGATTAACCATAAAATTATCATCGAGTAATGGTAGGTCGTAAAACAATGCTCAAATTATACACTTTCATTCTTCATTGAATGAATTAATAACTATCATGTGGAAATCGATAAATCGTGTAACAACGATATTTTAATTTCTATAGCTGAAACCTTATAGCTATCTAATATATCAATATTCGAATCGTTAAGACGTTAATATTTGATGTATACGAGAGAAGTTAATCAAATATAAAATATCCTAATGGTACAACGTTGTCTGCCTCTCTCTTCGAAGACAATAACAAAAAGTTACTTACGTTTAACTAAATCCATTAGGCTGAACTGTCTGCAGTTCGTATCGTAGCGCGTAAAAGTAGCCTCGCGATAGGACTTTGAGTTCACAAGCTCTACTAAAATTCGTACGTGAGCTTTGTATGGAGTCGGTGTTGGTGTAACTACACTAAAGCGACAACGCAGTAAAATTATGACAATGTTGTGCCAAACGTTCCTCATATTTTCGACGTGGTGTTGTCCTCGGATCTTTCCTTTAGGGGATTGATCCTGGACCGTCGTCAATAGCCCGCTGTGTGCTCTAGTATGACGTTAATTCAAAATTACCAATTTTATCCTCATATCTTCGTGAGTCAAAATGTAGCAGTGCCGCCTTCAGGGAAAAGCTGAAACTAAGCAGAAGGTCGCTAACAGTACAGCACTTTTTTGGTCGTACAACGAAGCATTGTGGGCATAAATCGAAAAAATGCCATAAAAAATGCCATAATATATATATATATATATATATACAGGGTGGTCCCGAATTCATGGTACAAACTTTAATGGTAGGTACAGGACATTGTAACAATGATTTATTGTATAGGAATGTATAGTCGAAAGTGACGCGGTGAGGCGTAAACAGGGGAAATAAAAGGAAAGAGAAATGGAGTGATCGGTTGGTATCATTGCCGGTAGAGGGCAGTAGATGTCTAGCCGCTGTTGAACATGATGCATCGCAGTAGGGAAAAGCGCCATTCACAATTGTGTTGCCGTAGACGATGGGTGACTTTACGTATGCAGAAAAAGCAGACATGCATTACATGTACGGCCGTGCAAATGGTAACGGCAGAGCTGCGTTACGAATGTATCGCGCGGAGTATCCTGATCGACGAATGCCGGATCATAGAATTTTTCAACGGTTACATCGTCAACTTTGTGAAACAGGTGCGTTCGACGTCAACAGACATGGCGCTGGTCGAGTAAGAGCTGTACGCACTCCAAGGCTGGAAGAAAGCATCTTGAACATTGTGGCTGATAGACCCGAGTCAAGCACAAGAACTGTTGCGCGTGACGTAGGTGTGAGTCATCAGACTGTATGCAGAGTGTTAAACGAAAATCGCTTACACCCCTTCCATTTTCAGAAAGTACAAGCATTGAATCCGGCAGATTATCCTCGCCGCGTGAACTTCTGCCTGTGGGTGAAGCAGCAATGTGCGTTGCAGCCGGATTTCGTAGATTATGTGCTATTTACAGATGAAGCGACATTTTCACGCGAGGGTGTCTTTAATGCGCACAATTCCCATGTGTGGGCAACCGATAATCCACATGCAACGCGTCGACATGCGTTTCAACAACGTTTCAGTATTAATGTGTGGGCTGGTATTGTGAACGACTTTTTGATTGGCCCATACTTACTACCCACGCGGCTCACTGGCGGAAGCTATCTTATTTTTCTGAAAGAAGTGTTACCACAACTGCTGCATGATGTTCCGATCGCCATTCGTAACCGCATGTGGTTTCAGCACGATGGGGCGCCAGCACACTTCAGCATTGATGTACGGAATTACCTGAATGCCACGTTTGGTACTCGATGGATTGGGCGTGGTGGACCAGTCCCTTGGCCACCCCGATCTCCCGATTTATCGAGCCTCGATTACTTTTTATGGGGACATCTAAAGCATCTTGTTTATGAGACTCCAGTTGACTCAGATGAGGATCTCGTCGCTCGCTTATCTGTAGCTGCTGCAGGTGTGCGTGAAATACCAGGCATCTTTGAACGTGTACGCCAATCGCTCCACCGACGCTGTCAAGCATGTATCGATACTGGTGGACGCAATTTTGAACAATTACTGTAAACATGACACTTGTCAACAACGCTTTCAATAAAATCTTTGTTTTTCCTTTCGGCCGTTATTTCCCCTGTTTTCGCCTCACCGCGTCACTTGCGACTATACATTCCTATACAATAAATCATTGTTACAATGTCCTGTACCTACCATTAAAGTTTGTACCATGAATTCGGGACCACCCTGTATATAAACTCTGGACTGGCGAAGTGCGAAAAGTTCAGAGTGATAATAGGAGGACTTGATAAATGGTATCCAGAGTTTGACAAACATACTTAGAAGCAGATATATATATAACACTCCCATAAGCAAGTTTCGATTGAACAACTGCCTTGTAAATTTTAAAAATAGAAGTAAAACCAGCTCTTCAAGTTGTGTTACAAAAATTCTTTAAAATATTTAATGATTGGCTACATTTTTGTTTCAATAATTTGATGTGAGATCGGAAAGATAACTTCGAAAAACAATACCCACAAATTTATTTTCTGGAATTACTGGAATAACAGTTCCGTCTAGTAAATGTCCTGGATCAGGAAAAAGTCATCGTCTTTTAGTAAAATGAACACATATAGTCTTTTGAGAAGAAAAAACAAATCATTTGCCCACTTACTTATAGTTCTAATAGCCGTTTTTAGTCGTCTTTCAAGAAAAGGTATATTTATTCCAGAACAGAATATTTGGAAATCGTCTACAAAAAGCGTGACATGTACATATGAAGGAAGTTTAATACCGTTGATTTGAATTATAAAAAGTATTGGCTTCCTTGGAGAGCCCTCTCTTCCTTAGGAATATCATTTGATAAAATGTTATTAATGCAAACGTTAAAGGTCCTTGTCAATAAAAAGTTTTGAATAAATAGTGGGAGATTTCCCCGAAGGCCCATGATACCATATCGCCATGTCCTATCATAAGCTTACTCCATATCGAAGAATGCAGATACTAAAAGCTATCAAATTCGAAGTAGTGGGATAACGTCTGAAAGTGTTCCATGCTTTTTTGTAATTTATAGGCTTGTGAGCACGCCTTATTCTATATGATATCGAGTCCAATCTGCCTTCTTAAATATATAACGTGCAGGTCTGCTAGGTAATTTAACTAGTTACCACCGTCCCAGCATAAGCCATTCGGTGGTCTTCTAGGTAATAAAATGTCATTACAGCTATATGTTAAAACGATGGGAAAGTGATCACTACTGTGCATATTGTCAATTTTAAAGTCCCAAAATGAAAGCAAATTAAGGGAGCAGAGCATATTGCAAGATCCAGGGTATGAAAGGTTTGATCGGAGCATAGAATTATGTAAAACTGTAATAATTTAAAAGGCAGGGACAATGGTCATCCATCAGTTTTTCAATTTGTTGTTCTTTTGTGTTAAAATCATTACTTCCCCAAAGAGGATTGTGTCCATTAAAGTCTCCTATGATGAAGTATGGTGACGAAAGCTGATTTATTAAGCTATTTAATTCCTGCTGGCTAACGCTTTTATTTGGGGGTAGATATATACAGCAGATTGTTGGTAAAAATTTAATATGAAGTTGTATGGCTATTGCTTGAATTCTCGTATTTGATGAAATTCTTCTGGATGGAAAATTCTGCAAGGTCATCATTGTCACGCCACCAGAAGCTCATGCGCCGTGAATGTATAATAATTTCTTATTGAATTATATCTTTTAACATTTATTGTTTTACTAAGCGTTAGATAGTTTTTTGAAGGGGTGAACAAAAAAACAGGGTCAAAATTATTTATTTGAGTTTTAATATCGTCGAGAGAGATATGTATGTACGAAAACCGTAACGCTTCCAATGTAAGAAATTAATGGCTATTTTATCCTTTAAAAATTCAGAGCCTTTTTCAAGCTCCTCTGGAATAAAGGTTGGGAGGTTTCAAAAAATTCTAGTACCTTTTCTAAAAAATACAGAGCTCTCATCAATACTGTCCTCTCCATCAAACTTCATGTCCGAGTTTGTGGAAGGGTAGATTTATTTCGGTATCCGGATTTTTCGTGGAATCTTTTGAGTTTCTGGAATGGGTAGGTTTGCCTTTCCTATTTTGTTTTGTTTTACTTTTTTCTATTGACGTTGTTGGGTTTGGTTTGAAAATTTTTGTTTTTGGTCTGGTTCTTTGTTGCTGCAGGTTTGAAGGTTTATTTGGAACTTTGTCATTTGATTTTGGGCTTACGCTATGGGATTGATAATTTGATTTTATTGGTTGATATACATCGGGAATTGAGTTTATTTGCTTTTCTGCCTTTACTTTATTTGATGTGAAGTCTAATTATATGTTTGGGTACATATTGTTTTGTTAGTTTTAATAACGGATACATTAGAGGTATTATGAAGAGATGTACGAATTTATACTAATTTCTTAGTTTCGGGCAAAAGATAGATTTTCAGTAACTCTTATGTTTGTATTTCTTTTTCTTGTATCCAGCGTGGGAAACTCATATATATTCTCTAGAATATTCAGCACGATCACCCTGGTAATTAATGCAGTGTTCAGGTTCGGAGCATGAGGAACTGTCTTGACCGGGCTATGAGCAACGTGCACAGGTGGATGTTAATGCCCGACATGCAGTTTTAGCATGTCCAAAACTATGTCACATAAAGCATAGCAGGGGACTTAGAACGAAAGGTTTCACGTCACAGCTCAAGTATTCGGCTTTAATTTTTGTTGGCATTACGGGGAATCGAATGTCAAAACATTTCTTGATGGAATGAAATTTGTATCACGCCTCATCATGATTCTTTTGACTGCCATAACCTTTTGATTCCTCAATTCAGCGACAAATTCCTCATAGGACACCATTGCGAGTTCTTGGGATGAAATCACTCCTCGGGTATAGTTTAGGGTTTTGTGTGGAAAGACTTGAATTTCGACTTCCAAAAATTTTTTAATGTTTAATAATGTTTTCTGATTGTACTACTACTGATTTCGATTCTATCAAAAGGTCTTCGGATTTCATTTTCTTAATACATTTTTTACTTCCCCGGCTGCATTTTTAAAGTATTTTTCTATTAGAAATGGTGACATTTTTGCTATTTTACCGCATCCGTTGTGAATAAATAGAAATTTTGGCACTGATTTTTTTGGCTCAAAAACCACAGTAACATTCTCAGGCGTTCCCGTTTCTCTGTAGACAGTTCATTCTCATTTTCACATATATCAATGCAAAGTGGTTTTTGTGGATCTAAGCCTCCATCGGGCAAGAAAAAGTTTTTGAATCCATAATATATGAAAACATTGATTATTCTGGTGCGCCCTCCCACCATGGAGCCCAATCTGAAGAAGCAGTATCCTGCAGTTGTCCAACAACAGATCTCTGAATTGACTCAGGGGTCACAGCAAGAACAAAGCCGCAGTGTCGGGATGTGAATCCGTCAGTTCTCCCAGAGCATCCCCAGTGACAGCACTAACCCTAAATAACCAATATCAGTGGTCCAAGACTACAGAGGGACCAAACGCTCTGACGTGGTGAATCCCAGAAAAATCAGATAAACCGATTAACCAGAGCGGGCTCTTTCTAGTCACCCGTCTACGCAGAAGCATGGACCAAAGCTTGTCACGTTGGCGTGGTGTGGAAGTTTGAAGAGTGGGGTGCCCACTCAGGTCACATCATCCCTTCGATCTATCCATCGTCTGTCTGTAGTTCGAAATTACGTCGTGTTGTCATCTGATCTTTCACTAATGGCGGCTTCACACCAACGGCGACAGCGACAAAAACATATGTCTCTTCGCTTTGCTCATGCCTATTACAAACACATTTTGTTTCTCCCGGTTTGTCTCTGTTGCTGCGCTTTCAAGTCTTGGAGGAAGTTCAACTTTTGTCTCTGTCACCGTGTGGATAGCCAATCAGAATAAAGCCTAATCCGATGTCGGTTGATGTTTTTCACCCAGCAAGCTAATAATTAAAAATATCGAAATCCCACGGGCTCAGGAAGCTAAATACGTAGGTATTATCTTAGACAGAAGACTCACATGGAATCAGAACACAAAAAACGTTATCCATAAATTCCGAGACGTAAAACGTAAACTTTTCCTCATAATTGCTCGGAATTCGCCAATGACTGTTGAAAACAAAATACTCGTGTACCTAAGCTATCTCAGACCAGTAATCACATACGCAAGCCAAATTTGGGGATCTACTAATAACAAAAATATCAATTCACTTGAAATCCTTCAAACTTCTACACTACGAACCACCGCTAAAGCAAGCTGGTTCCAACGAAAAACAGAAATTATAAGACACGTTCTTAGAATTACCTCCCTTAAAACCCATATCGCTAAACTTTCGAAAAAAAAAATAAACCACGATATTTAAAGCAGATAGCCGATTAAAATCTAACCCCTCTTTGAAAAGACATTATAAAGTCGCTCTCAGCACGACTTTTTCCTTGCCGAAAACCAGCTACTTTTTAAATATTCAACCTATATCAGCTATAAGCTGGAACGGTCAACACATCAACGTCCCAAATATGGGTAATTAATTTTAAGCAACTACGGTCGCGGTCAGTACTTGGGAGGGTGACCACGCAAGATCCCGCGACCGGCAATCTGTTTACAGATACAATACTACTTTTTAAACCTTTATTACCACTTCATAGCTACTTATTTAATTCCAAACAACTTATTTTATTTTATTTCTACTATTTTTATAAATTCTGGGCATTCCATTTTAGAATTAAGTCACTCCACCAAAATTGTTCTACCGGAGATAAAGGCCGCTAAGCACGTCCAACAAGAATAAATGAGTTTTATTAAAGGCGGAGAGACGCTATCTGTAAGCCATCTTGCAGAATAAGAAATAAATGTTTTGCTTTCGAAAAAGAAGGTTATGCGCATGCGCAAAGAAATTGCTGTCGCTGCTGGTGTGAAAGCTCTTTTAGCAGCAACAGAGACAAGCGACAAAATGTTGCCTGTCTCTGTTGCCGTTGGTGTGGAGCCACCATTAGGGTTTGATCCCGGACTGTCGCTCATATCCCATTGTGTTGCTACAGTGCGATGTTACTTAAATAGTACCTACCTTGGTGCAGCTTGGTGAAATATGGTCCTGACACCATAAAACTCAAATCAACACACTTCGGAAACTCAAATTTAGACAAAAGAAGATCGGAGGACAACACCTGTTAACATTTGTCCTTTCTTTTTGAACTAAAGTCAGATGACGAGGATAATAATAATAATCAATGACGAGGACAATACAAATGTTGGTACCCTCCTATATAAGCTTCCATACGACGCCAGCGTACGGACATTTGAGACCACCGGAGATTTAACGAGCACCAGCCCCATGGGTACGTCGGTTTTTGATTCTATTGAGTTTCCAACTCAATTCTCCGGCTGTTAATCCATAACTCTTCCACTTGGATTGAACGCTGAGGTACCTGAGTGATCTGTCCCCTTTCTGTTTTACTCTCAGCTCAGGTGTGAACTCGTCATTTGACCGTTGTTCAAAATTACGTGTTGTCCTAGGATCTTCCCGGACCGTCACCATTAACACGTTGTGTTGCTACCAGTACGAAGTAAATTAAATAACTATCATTTGTCTTACTATCTTCTACCCTTCTGCTTTTGTTTTTTTCCCTCCATCGTTGTTGTTTTGTGTTTGCCACAGCTTCGCCAAGGACGGCCTTTACACCATCAAACCCAAAACCAACTAACAATCCCCCTGAACTATTTACGACACCCAAAACTAATCTAATAACATTTTAAAACTGAAGTTCCAAATGTGTAGTTAATCTGATGAGCCTCAATCTCCGTATTAAATTAAAAGTGAATTACACTGATAGTATCAAAGATGCAAGTTCGATCTTGTATGAATTTATATGAAATGCTTTTACCTCAAATTCGCCCTTTTGAATATAGGCAAAATTCAGTGCTCTTCTGGAGTCTGGATAGAGTACGCGTGTTCCACGTCAGTAGAACAAAACTCTCCAAGAAATTTTCAAACTGCTTCGACAACTTCTCCTTATTCACAGTTTCGATTTTTCCCACTGGTGCATCTGTTGGATAAAATGCAATGGATGGAAAGGTCCAGAAAGTCGATAGGCCAATACCACTAATAACGCACCAGTGATTCGCAATCAATAACAGGTCACAGGTACCTGGAATTCAATAACTTGAATGGCGTCCCCTGTGGCTGATTTACATCCTTCCCTCGAAACAGTGTGCGTCCTCCCTTCAAGTGGCCACTTGCTTCAGTGACGGTCTCAACTCTCCACACGGTACAAGTGGACGCAACGATTGAAGAGGAGTTCAGATAACCATTGAATGGAGCATTAGATTTTCTGTGCAAAATAACGATCGAACGGATTCCCAGCAGATTCTTGGGCTAGTATTTGACGGGGTGTTTTAAATTGTTGACAGCTCTTGTGGCTTTTCGAGCGGTGACATTTACAGCAGAGCAAAACTGCAAAACCGGATTATTTTTCCGTGGTATCTAAAATTACTATTTCCGTTTCAATGTTCGTTATGCTTTTTGCTTTTTTGTTCCCTCTCGTTATTGTATTGTGTTTGGCACAGCTAGGCGAAATACGGCCCCTGCTCCATAAAACTGAAAAACCAACCAACATATACAACGAAAAAGCTTTCGTATAGATCATACCTGTCTTATTCGGAGACATTTACCTGAAACACAAAACCCAACAACCATTTCAATGTGCAGAAAAGCATGTTTAGCAGATATAAATCTGCATGAAAAGAACCCAAACCTGAATTTCTTATGCAGTGTGCTGTTCGATATCTCTCTGGATGCATTCGTCAATAAAACTTTTCTTAGTTGTACCCTTACTCGATGTTGATTTGTGTTTGCAGTAATTTGGTCAAATATGGCCCCGGCGCTATAAAATTGAAAAACCAAACATATATAAAGAACAAGCTTTCGTATCGATCATATCTGTCTTATTCAGATACATACTGTTGCCTCTACATGAGACCGGTGTTCAGAGATACTCACTTGGCGCAATTTGTCCACTTCTATACCTTACGCCTGAAAAACCTTACATCCAATCAATTCAGATATACTTACTATTGTATCTTCATGAGACAGGTAAGCTCATGCAAGTATGTAACTTTTATACACTTTAGATGTATGTAACTTTTATCGACAGCAGAACAAATATGCAAAACAAGACAATTTTGTCATCGTATTTAAAGAAATTACTTCCGTTTTAATGTTCAGGAAAGTTTATTCGCAGATATAAATTTGTATGAGAACCCAAACCAGAATTTCTTATTCAACATTCGGTTTCTTCCTTGATGTATTTCGTTCTTCTGCGTCAGTGAAATTTTCTTTGCTTATGTATGTCCTTACGCCAGAAACACTCGACATTTTATTGTATTTAATGCAACTTGGCCACATATGGCCCTCTTGCGTCATAAACCTAAAAAAATCAGCTTGTACAACTTGCGTGCTTAAATAATGGTAATACCTGTCTTATTCAGAGGTATTTTCTGTTATATGACGTTGTCCGATTATATTTTTAGCGTATCACAACCGTTTTTATAACAATTATCAAGAAAGTGTCGATTGTTTTATAGGCGATATATCTCGTTCATAAAGATCTGGTCAGTTTTGCTAATGACAAGATACCTCGTCGAGACAACCACCAGGAGGGTTAAACCTGTCTTATACAAAATATAATTTTGGAAATACTTGTGCTTCGTTATTATAAGTGATGAAATTTTTTAATAAGCGTAACATGGATGGGGCTAATTCAACAATTTCTTTGAGATATGTCTATAGTAAGAGAGCTTAAGATTTAAGGATAACTTAAAGGAATACAGTATTCTAATTTTGCAACTTATGGAAGTGCAGAATAAGGACCTTCACTTTAACCCTTTGAGGTATTCACCATAAAACTATTCTGCAACATGCAGTATCTATTGTATAACTTCGAACCAGTTTCGATCTTTTTTTAAATAACAGAATCTTTTTTAGGATTCGGTGAACTAATAGTTGTGGTTATCTAATTCTTTATTGCGGGTTACAGTACTATACACTACTCGTACCCTTTTTAACCCTCCTGGTGGTTGCCTTCACAATGTACTGGATCATTAAAAACACTGACCAGATCTTGATGGACGAGGCTTGATCTCATAATTAAAAACTTAAGCGAACTCGCCATCGTATAAAATCCACATTGTTTTGGTGAGCAAATTTATTTGATGAGCATATTTTCATTAGCAAAAATGGTCAGATTTTGATGGATGAGATATCTTGTCTATACCACTTGGAGAGTTGAAGTTTAACAATATTGGAAAGTTCAAAACGAGTAATTTTCAGAGCAAAATATTCATATTTTTACTGCATTAAAGAGAATTTCAATCATAAACGAAATTTCTTCTCCGATTCTTTCAATGGGGTTTACTGTACTTTCTTCTCGTCATCCTTTCTTTTCACAATTACTTGACACTGTCGGGTGTTTGGCACAGCTTGGCCAAATATTTCGCAATAAAGCCAAAAACCAACCAGCCGACTCTTCAAAATAGTTTTATGATCAAAAGTAAAAATCAAAGACAACCAAATGCCATTGAATCTGATTTTCGTATATAAATCTCACTTTTACTTATGACCCTCTTCTCAATAGGATCTTTTACTCATTCTAAAATCCGCCAAACCACTGCATCAAAGCACACAAGGCCCGGTTCCTATTCAGAAAAATCCCAAGTCATTTACACAAATGCACATTTAATGCTTAAATCACCTTCCAGGATTATAATAGCGGTTGAATGTGCTGTACGTGTTTGCAATGAAAATGAAAGTAAATAGCATCATTACTGTTCAAAACCGTTTTTTTTTCTTTCTGCTTTCGTTTTTCACTTTTTGAATGAAGCTTTCAAACATGTGTCGTTAAGCTGTTTCGTTGTCTGCATAAATATTATCCGAGCAAGTTGTTTTAAAATACTGTCTGAATTGGATGAGTATTTTTTGCTGTTGCATCGTCTTTGAAAAGGAGGACTATCCTTTCTCTTTAAAATTCTAACTTCTAAAGCTGGGAATGAATTTGATTTTTATTGCATCTTTTCTGCACTATTTCATAAAGCCGTAAACATGGTTCCAGATCTCATAAACCGCTTTAACTCAAGATGCGCAATTTTCTAAATTGCGAGAATGGAATCATGATTATTAATCTTTTCCAATGTATTACTGGAATTTCTATTCTTCAATAATTTTATTGATAACGTTTACAGCACTTTTGCTGTGTTATAATGCTTCTTTGTGTATCTTAATGACACTTTGAACATTGTGTGTTCAATTAACACTTCTGGTGGTTGTATTTACGAGGTATCACGCCATTAGCAAAAATAACCAGATTTTCTAGAAACAAGATACTTTTCAATTAGGAAACAAAACTGACCAGATCTTGATCTCGTCATTCTTAAAGAATCAACAATGTCTTGATGACGAGGTATCTATTCATCAACATCGTTTGCCAGATCATGATGGCCGAGATATTTCATCTGAACCACTTTTAGGGTTAAGAGCAAGCTAATGCGAATTGTTACTGCTCTTTGTTTTACCAGAATTGAAACTATTCAGACTTTTGAAATCCATTGAAATTGAGTTTTAAAGTTTCGTGTCACTTTATTTGAATTTTGGAGAACTTTATAAATTCTGACAAATATGTTTACAAAACGTTTCACCAAAAATTCATTTTCTTCTGAGAAACATTTAATACTTAACAGCAAGAGTGATCACAGTGTCGAAGTTATTTTATTGAACGTTTCCTATCCCATCTGAAATCGTGGCCAGTGGTCCATTTCCTAAGTTAATGACCCGTTGTAGATTCGGGCTATTTACAAAAAGTGCCAGAGTCAGTTGCATCCTGGACTAGGGGAAGCATTCTTAGGAAGTAATGAACAAGACAACAATTAAAATACTTGCAGAGGAGTTTAATTGTTTTAGAAGAATTTTACATTTATAAAATGAGACTAAAAGAGTCGCGTTCCTGAGATTAATGCTAATAGGGGGATGACGAGAAAGGGAACATTTTTAAAGCGAAGACCATGGAACATTTCCAGGGAACTCATTGAAAAAGATACGTTTTCAAAAATGTGCTTTTTAATCGTGTGACTTTGGTCTCTGCACCAACATTACGGTTTACGAATATAGTTAGGAATATAGTAGGAAAAACACCGAAGACTCTCCACTGCATTGAATATTCTTTGTATGTTGTCTTAAGGATCATAAGTTAAGGAGAAATGTCTGAATACGACCATAAGATAAGGAGAAATGTCTGAAGACGACATACAGTAAGATTCATATCATTTCCCATATAAAATTATAAAGTAACTTTATTTTTCATCTTTCAATGCTGCATTTAGAGCTTGAAAAGTGATAAAATTATTGTCTATTCTGATGCCCTCCTATGGATCTAAATCTATGCGGCCTGGTAAAGAATGAGTACTAGATTACTCTTGTAGAGAAAACAACTAAGGATATTTAGGGTATCAATACCTTTAAAATGCCGTTCACGGTCCAACTGTACACGTTTAAAATTTTGCATATAAGCTGCAACTTTTTAAGTGTTTAAATCACTTTAAACTTTACTTCTAAAGCTATTCGAACTGTATATGTAAAATTTAATTAAATATTAACATGGATATTTAACAACTAGAAGTATGTGTCTGCTTACCAGAAGTTGAAGTTATGTGTTGTTTAATACGGAAGCGGCACAACAATGTAATTTATTCATTAATAACATACTACTTAGCTAAAATAAGAAAGAAATGATATAAAAAATATGCTACAAATTTTTAACCACATCAATCAATTTTGATTTTCGCATTGATGTTCAAAATATGCTTAGAGATTTTTAATCTTCTCATTCGCCTGTATGTATTACTTTTTTAGCTATGCGTTATTTTCTAAACAAGATTTTGTATTGCACTCCTGGTGGGTCGGTTTGGTATGTGTATTTCTGTCATTTTCGTGACGCAAAGGTTTGTGTTGGAGAGCCTTACGTGCAATCTATTAAATCTGTGGATTCCCCCAACTTTCCTAAAAATTAAAATTATTTTGTCGTTTGGACAAGGACAATCTGTAATCACTATCAGCATTTTGTCTTCTTCATATACTGTAAAGCGAACACATTTGTAATTTGAGTGTTATTCTACAGATTCGATATGTATAGTCTGGGTTGAACTCGTGAATTTCTAACACTTCCTATAAATTAGATTTATTTTGTCGCATTAGCAAGGACGTTATAAATAACCACGATGTGCAATTCGTCTCCTTCACGTGCTATTAATTGAATCGATTTCTAATGTGAAAGCGTCTATACACTATATGGACAAAAGTATTTGGACATTGCAGAAATTCGGTGGAGGATCCATCTTAGTGTGGGGTTGTTTTTCCTGGTTAGGATAGGCCCATTGCTTTATGTACCTGGTACCATGAACGCTGACGTGTAACTAGACATTCTAGATAATTTGGTCTTGCCTACACTATGGCATTTCTACGGCGATGATGGTTGTTTCTTCCAACAGGATCGAGCTCCATGTCATACTATAAAACGTGTGCTGAACTGTTTTCCTGAAAATGAGGGGAATTTGCTTGACTGGCTTGTCAAGAGCCACGATCTCTTTCCGATCGAGCACTTGTGGGACAATCCGGAGCTACGAGTACGACACCGCCACGTACGCCCATCTTCACAACAATCTCTTCTAACAGCCTTGCAAGAATCATAGCGAGCTATTCCTCCCCAGAGTTACAGATAACGTGTGGAAAGTATGCCTCGACATGCTGCAGCTGTAATACTAGCAAAGGAAGAGCCTATCCGTTACTAAATAGAATAATAAAACACTTTTTCTGAAATTATGCAATGTCTAAAATTTTTTGTTGATATTGTGTATGAGTGGTCTGGGTTGAATTCGTAGATTGCTCCACCTTCCTATTGATTTAACCCTCCTGGTGATTGTCTCAATGTCGTATGTGATTAGAAGAAACTTCTGCAGATCTTGATCTCGTTATCACAGAAAATCAGCAATATTGTGATTACGAGGTATCTCGTCCTTAACGACATTCGTCATATCTTGATGGAAGAGGTATCTCATCCTTGACAACTTTGGTTAGATCTTGATGGACGAGATATTTCATCACTAACAACACTGGTCAGATCTTGATGGACGAGATCTATCGTCAAACCACTTGGAGGGTTAGTTTACTTTCTGCTTTTTCAGTATACATGTATAACCACCTTGGTGCAATTTATCTACTCTACACTGTATTAAGTAAAGCACAATTTGCAGTTAAAGGATAAACTAGAACAAATACTTTCAATCCACTTGCGTAGTTAGGCAGTAGAGCTCATATATATCAAGGATAAGGGACTCCGACGAACCGCTAAACTTTTTCACGCTGAGTAAGGGATCCGCAAAGCTGTTGCAACTCTTAAGCTATTCCAGTGAATAGAATAGTAATAAGGGTGCAATGTTATTCTTCGCACGTACTTTGGCCATCTAGATTCAGCTTACAGATTAATATTCGACAGAAACTTGCTTATCCTTTTATTCACGAGGTCTCCAGTAAGAAAATATGCGGTAATGTCGATTAGCAAATAGACCAACAGACTGGATCCCTGCAATAAGCTTCAGTGGACGCCAAATACAAGGAAACTGTTTTACGTAACAATGTTTCTTTCGCCCCTGCCATAAAAACCCTGCTTAGCTTTTCGTGTTTCTCCAAAAAGTCGTATTTAACATGTATAACTCGTCCACATGACAGCTTTCGAGAATATTGAGGTGTCGCAAGTTTTAAAATTTGAAATTCTATGAATTTATATTACATATGAAATTGAAAAGATTGACTTAACATAGTGAGAAAAACGTATAATAAATGTCGAATTTATATATATATATATATATATATATATATATATATATATATATATATATATATATATATATATATATATACACAAATCGAGTAAAATCGTAATTAGCAGTTTGACTTTGGCGTAAATTTAACTTTTTGCCTCCAAATAATAACCGTGCTGTTGATCAACATATGTTTACACTGGATTTCAATCTCATAATATTAACATTTAAAAAAAAATATTTTAACCTAAAAACTATTCCACTGGAATATTTTCCCACTAGGTTTTAATGTTTTAAAATCTAAAATGATTAAATTATTTTATTCAGTGTTTGGAGCAGCTTGCCAATTTCTGGACCTTGTGCCAAAAAACCTAAACCAACGAACAAAATAGTAACCGTTAGCATTGCTGATAAGACGCCAGCTTGGTGAACTGAAATGTCCACCAGTAACTAGGACGGTGCTTAAAATTCATTAGATAAAACTAGAAGTGAGAGAAAATATTTTTTTCAACCGAAATACATTTTATTTCGTTAGCATTATCTCCCGTTATTTTATGAGAAAAATTATCTTTTGAGTAAAAGATTACTTCTATGTTTGGAGTAAAAGATCGCTCTCTATCTTTAGAATAAAAGGTTATTCTCCCACAGTAAAAGGCTAATCTCCATCTTTAGAGAAAAAAGTTACTCTCCATCTTTAGAATAAAAGATTACTCTAGATTTTAAGAATAAAAGAATACTCCAGATTTTTAGAGTAAAATATTGCTTTCCATCTTTAGAGTGAAAGATACCTTTCCAACTTTAGAATAAAGGATTATTGCTCTCCATCTTTAGAGTTAAAAGTTACTATTAATCTTTAAAGTAAAAATAAAGTAAAAATCTCCGGCTTTTGAGCAAAAGGTTATTCTCCGCCTAGAGTGTAAAGTAATGCTCTTTATCTTTTGAGCTATATATATATATAGCTCTCCATCTTTATAGTAAAAGATTGCTATACATCTACAGAGTAAAAAAAGAAGGTTACCATTACCAAAAAGCAATACGACCATCCCCGACCAGTACATTGGTAGGAAACATCGCTAAATTTCTCATGTCTTAAAGGTTTATATACGGGGTTTGTAACATTCCCAAACATCTAAGATTGCTCGGTTCTTTCCTCGAAAATAGAACACACTGCTAGAAAATATTTTCTCGTATATCATTTGTTCATCAGTTTAAAGCTTCCGAAATCAAGGTAGACATTTCAATCTATGTTTTCAAAATGGATTCGGAAGAACGCTTACATTTTGCGATCGATACTCTAGGATTGGAGTTGACAGGTACAAGAATTACTTTGAATTACTACCACTTCAATTTTCTAACATTAGAATGACTGGTACACCAGTAACCCTTAAACGTCGACATGTGTCGTTTCGACACCAGCAAAGAAAATGTGTAAACTATTTATAATATCTAAATTTCGTAGCTATTAATTTTCATTTTGATTAATTTTAAGCTTGTTTTACATTAATTTCATAAACTGGTGATTGTTTGTCCTCAAAAAGGTACAGTAAATCCATTATTAAACTGATAAAATAAAAATAAATAAACAAATTAGGCCTTCATGGCGGGTTTGTTCTCTTCACTAGACACCTGTTAATCGTAGAAATGTAGAGGACGGTCTGTTATGTCTTCTTCCGTCTCGTGTCCTTGCCACGTCGAGATTGCAGGCAACGAGTGAGCTGATGATGCAGCAAAAAGTGTTTCGACCTTTTTGTGTCCATGAGTTCCATACAGTGATCTTCGACAAGCTGCCCGAGATATTGTATGGCACGAGTGGGGTATTGACTGGAGTGCACAACTAGAGAGGCTACATCGATGTCGATGTTTTCAAAACATCGATGTTTTTAACATCGATGTATTGGAGTCGATGTTTTTGTAACATCGATGTTTATACTTGTCGATGTTATTAGGTTGCCGATGTTTTATTTTTAAGTGAAAAAATTACCGTTACAAAAATTTAAAAAATAACCTAATAGCATAATTTTTATAATCAGCAAATTGAACATGCTTTTAGACCAAAGTGGAAAGGGTGGAGGGTCGGAAAAGTAGCGTTGCGACATCGATGTCGATGTTTTCAACATATTGATGTTTAAAAAAAACATCGATGTATTGGAGCCGATGTAGCATCACTAGTTGCTAAACCAGTTTTAAGAAATGGGGGGAAAAAGTTTAAACACACTGAATTTTAAAAACATCGATGTTTTGGGGGCGATGTATTATCAACATCGATGTTTTAATTTTGAACAGTGATGTTTCAAACCATCGATGTTTTGCTGTCGATGTTGCATCACTATGCACAACAACTTAATAAACTCCATAGTATTCACACATCACTTTTACTATAGATATTCCTCACGCACCCGACATTCCGATGTGCTTTTAACACGCTTATGTATATGACACACACGTTTTACACACAGACATCTTTTCTTGGGAGAGGAGGCCCCTGTGTGCGACGTGTGTTTAGTTCCGTTTACGATTCATCATGTTTTAATTGACTGTCCAACTTTTAATCATCACCGTCGTAAATATTTTAATGTATATATTTTAATTACAAGATTTGACTGGAAAAAAATCCCCGTTGAAATATTTTCTCATTTTTAAATGACATTGGCTTTTTAAATTTCATTTGATATTTTTTACCTTTCACAACTCAGTAATCATACCTTTTCCACAATATTTATATACATCATCTAGTATTTTCATACTTTCTATGTTTTACCGTGTTGATCAGCATGTTTTAACCATAGCATTCCATCACTGTTTCAAAATCTTGCGCAGAAGACTTACATCTCTCTTTTATTATATTGTTTTATGTCTACATTGATATTTTTTCTTTTATCTTGCGTTTGGCGCAGCTTTTCCGTTTTTGGAACTAGCGCCATAAAACCCCAAAATCCGATCCAATCTTCCGTCTCGTGGACCAATAAGATGATGTATTTTCGTTTCCACCCGGCAGACGAAAGTAGTCTAAGGGTCATGTAAAAACTGGTTTAAGTCTTTTCATCTTGCTCACATAAAAATGTTACTACACTTTTCTTTTATATTTTTTCAATGTGCCGAACAAGGCTATAGAACAACCTCGGTAATGGTAATGGTAATTTTAGTTAACGTCGTACTAGAGCAACACAACGGGCTATTGACGACGGTCCGGGATCAGTCTCTTAAGGGAAAGATCCGATTACAACACTTCGTAATTATGAACCACGGTCAGATGACGAAGCAATACCTGAGCTGGCACCTCACTCTCCAAACTTCCACACCAACCCAACGTGAGGACTTTCGGCCACGACAGATTTAAGGTGCACCAGCCGCCTCTACATACGCTTACAAACATCCATGCCCGGACCCGGATTCGAACCAGGAACCTTCCGATCTAGAGGCTAACACCTTAACCACTATGCCGAGAACAACCTCGGATATATGTTTAATGATAAATACAAAGAGGTATCGCGCCTGAATAGAGGACACTACGTAGTTGTATGTCAGTGTCTTCAATGCTTCAATCTGAGCATTTTCCTGGTTTCATACCACCTTTGAATCTTATAGCATTCCATCACTGTTTCAAAATCTTGCGCAAGACTTCCATCTATATTTTTTAACAATGTTTTTATACTTACATATTTATTCTACTTCCTTTATCTTCTTTACTCTTGTGTTTGGCGCAGCTTGTCCGTTTTTGGACCTTGCGCCATAACACCTCCAAATGCAATCCAATCCAACCGCCTTTTGATCTCTGTGTGCGGGAGCAAAATTGAACATTAGAATCAAGAGTTCGTGACCATAACTTCGAACACTGAATTCGAGTGTTCGAGAAGACGCTTCGAACCCTGGAGTCGCGTGCTCGTAGTCTCGATTATCTAGTGTTCGAAAAGACGCTTCAAACCCTGGAGTCTAGTGTTCGTAGTCTTGATTATCCAGTGTTTGCAGCATGCTTCGAACACTGGAAATGAATGGTTATGATCACACATTGGACATAGGAATCTAGTGTTTTTGAGAATGCTGAATTGAGTGTTCTTGCGGACGCTTCGAACCCTGGAGAACCGACTGTTCACGAGAAGGTTTCTATCAGACATGAACTGCTTTACGGGAAAAGATTTGAGGATTATATACATAAATCAAAATTACACCACTCAACATGTATCACTCAAAAAGCATAGTATAAAATCTGACTGAGATACGACATTCCTACATTGAAGATGACAGTACCAGATACACCGTATCTTTTAAATCTTTAGACAAATCAGAAGAATTCTAGTGGGTGATTTTACTTGTTTAATCCGGAGTCAATTAGATTTTGAAGGAAGCACTCTGTAAACCGACACATTGGGATTCGAAAATGAATAGTTGGAAACATCATCAAGCAAAATACAAACATAATGTTTTATGCCGTAGAATCATCTTTCCATTATTTTAAATTGTGATCAGCGCAACAAAAAACCCGTTCCTTGTCATGTTCATTTATCAAATGAAACAAAATTCACATTACTTAAAGGATTCTTCCCGACTCTAATTTGACACTAAATTTCAATTCCCTTCATTATTCTAAACCGTTATGTTTCTATGCATTGATAAATGGTCAGAAAATGACGGAAAAAATGCATTCCTAATGGCAGAAAAGTCCTGGGGAGTATTTTCTACTGCGGCCATTAGAAATCCAGTCTTTTTTTCCCTCCTTATAATTGACGACTCCCTAGTGAAGAGGGCACAAAGGAATAATTGTTGGAGACCACGCTAATCACTGGAAGAGTGAAAGAAAGTCAAAATGGATGAACTCTTGATACTGAGTATCGTTAATCGCGCTGTTAATAGAAAGCTTTCTTCAAAATCAGACTGTCACAGTGACTTATATTCACTCGGAAGACAATTTCGTTTTTATGCATTCACTTTCTGCATTATTTATGAAGAATTCATCACAATTCATTAGCTAAGCGCCGTTTGACACGATGTTGTGTTCGTTTGCAGAATAATTTGAAATTGTTTGACCTCGTTAATAGCCCGTTATTCTACTCCATTGCGACATTAATTAACTACCTACCTACCCGAACGTCTTTGTGCATTTCACAAACATAGGCATGAAATGGTAGTAGATTGATAATTGCTATTGAGAGGAGCTTCAAGAATTGTGTTCAGCATATCGACTTGAAATCACGTTATTTCTCTATGACAAATGAGCCGATTTGGTATATCTTATCACCTCTTTTGGCGATATAACATCTTATGACTGAATAAATGGGTGAATACGCCCACTTATCCAGACGAATATAATACGAATTCTAGAGTGGTGACAAAAGGGGCGAAATCGCCAAAGTCTACTACTATCAGATATCAATTGAATGTTCGTGGGAACACTTCGAACACTGGAATCAAGTGATCGGGATCCGGATCATTCAATTTCTTGATATAATCTTACTTTTTAACTTAACCTTTTAATACATTGGTGTAATTTGTCAACAGATTTTCAATTACTCTTTGCTTGGTTACACTTTTATTTTACAATTAAATTCTTGATTTGGCAATTTATTCTAAAATACTAACAGCAGCACTCATATTCGTGCCGGGTTATTAAGTGGAATCTAGTCTTGGACCAAAATCTGTAGGCCAGATTACATTACACTCCCGTTGGTCATCAATCCAATCTAACTAGTTTCGCCGGAGAGTAGACCATTTAGAGTATTTTATTATTGTAAAGGACTAAAACCATTATATTCTTCGAAACTTTATCTTTGGAATGCATCGGTTTTGATGGAGTATCGAAATACGAATAACCAAACACTCTATCCCAGATTACACCCCTAATAGATTTAACCTAATTCAGAAACAGAACCCACTGTTCATCAACACCCTTCTACCATTGGAATCAACTGCTGGTGAGCATGTTTTGAACACTGAATATATAGTGTTCGTGTGCATTATTTGAAAGCTGGTATCGAGTGTTCCTGAATAATATTCGAAAGATCGAATCTAGTGCTCCTGTGTAATATTCGAAAGATGGAATCGAGTGTTCGTGAGACCACTTCGAAGAATGAAATGGCGTGTTCGTGTGCACATTTGGAACACTGGAGCTAGTGTTCATGGGCACGCTTCGTGAACTGGAATCGATTGTTCAAGAAAATATTTCGAACAATGGAGCGCGTATAACCTATTCCTATAACCCAGATTATACTCCAATTTGGATTTAATCTAATCCAATTACTTTATGCAGACAAAGATAGAGAACTTCTATTCGAACCTCGATGATCGATTCTGACCCCCCCCCCCCCCCCCCCAAAGAGGTCCAAACACCTTCCTTAATACATTGAGAGTATTTGGCTAGAGCGTATATCAACGCAAACTAAATTTATATTTATTAAAATCATTTAGTAGTACGTGTGCTTTAAGAATCGAATAGATTGTTATATTACTCTACACTCTGATTTAAAAATATTTTAAAAGCTTTTTATACACCTCTCCAAGTGTAAAATGTAATTAGTCTTAATTAATTAATTATTGAACAATCTCAGCAAAACATTTTTCATTTTGCTTGTGAAAAACAAGAAATTTGACAATAAATGCCTATTTTCAGTACACCTTCACCGAAAATAACGTCAATAATATGCGATTAAATATGTAAATGCTTTGCACATCAGTAGAGCAATGACGCGAGTCCAAAATAAAGTGTAAAATACAGTGTGTTAAGTTGGTTCACAGTAAAATTACATAACAGCATTTTGTAGGAAACGTAAGAACGAGTTTCAAAGATTAAGGGATAAAAAAAGGTGAAAAAAAGACGGAATAGGTAGTAGATTTCACTATTTAATTCTATCTAGTTTCTCCAGACTAGGCCCTAGAACTTTTACACAATTAGAGTTCAATATCTACAAGCTTAGGTATTGATCTCTGAGATTAACCCGTTGAGCATCGCAAGATATGCGAGCAGTGTAGTATTGCTTTAACCACACAAAACTTACAATGTCTAAATTGCCATATCTTTTTAAATGATCCGTTTATTTGTCCAATCTTCAGAAACATTCTATTGGTATTTTCCGAAAAATATAATCCCTTGGAACGATTCCAATGGTCTTTCCTTAGATTATCACTTGGAAATGCCCTACTGCTGCTTTCCTTAGATTAGAATTATTTTGAAAGATTTTATTCCTATTTTTCTGAGGATATATAAAATAGTTTGTAAAGATTCTATTGCTTCTTTCCTTGTCAGTGTTCCTTTGGAAAGATGTTATTGCTCCTTTCATTAAAAGAGAATCTTTTGGTATCATTATGTTGGTCCTTTCCTTAGAAGAGAATCCTTTGGAAGGATGGTACTGGTTAAGAAAATCGCAGTCATACACATAAAAGGAAAGTGTCACTGATACAGAAAAGATAGAAATATATCCAGGGAAGAATTGAACTTGCGCCGCCTGGTAGCATAGAGGACATACAAAACCAGAGTGAGCAATGGTTACCTTTTAATGTGTCCAAGATCATGTGACCAAAACTACTAGTAAGGTGGCCCTCAGAATATTTTCGTCAGCTGCATGGAACCGAACATTCATATTTAAATTTTTCTTTGAGTTATTGAGACGCCCATCCTTTGATTCATGAAGTGATTGGTTTACGCAAGATAGTAGACTTGATGATTTTTCCATTTTTGTCACAATTCAATAGAAATGCGCATTCACACATCCAAATTTTGCAGGGCAGCAACCTTCCAAGTTGATGAGGCATCTTGTCTATCTTTTCGGGCCAGTTTCGCTAATGACGAGATATTTTGTTCATACAAAATACCCTATTACTCCAAGAGGAATAAAGATTCATGTATGAAAACCAAATTGTTCTTGCCCAGGACTGGTGACGGTTTTGAACATTTTTACGCTCCAAAAGCTGGTTACTAAAAGGCAGATTTTGATTCGAAGATAACTATTAAGAGGATTAAACATAACACACAGAGTGCTATGAAAAAAAATTGAAATTGTTCAAGTTTTATTCTTAACACTACAAATGCCCGGTGCATACTCCTCTTGTAACAAGACACACGCCTATGCTGTAGTGATGTTCGGCCCTATGAATCCCTCTTAAACTTTTAGAATATTGCCCCAGGAAAGAATTAAAACTACGGTCAGTGCAGCAGTTGTACCTTGAAAGTAACAAGAATTGCGCTTGTTATATCTATTGCCGTAGTCAAAAGGTTGATAACTTGCATAAGGTAATAGGACTAAAGATATTAAAATATTTTTTCAAAACCTCTGCATTTCAAATGGTTAAGTACTTCCCAAGAACAAGATCTTATAATCTGGGTAAACTGAAAAATACATAGCTTTGATCGATAAAGCAATTGAAGGTCCCATAAAAAAGTAGAAGGATGACAAAATATTGTGAATAAAAAGCCATTCTTTCGACCAGTTATCTTTGACGTGAATGCTTTAAAAAGAAAAATAATGGATGATGGTAATGTCTAACTTCTGAAAGCATCAAACTTTTACACAAAGAATCTCTCAATTTATACAGAATTTATGTGTGACGATTTCTCCTTTAATGAAATAATTGACGATGATAGTCATTTGAGGATGATTAAAAAGTTACCTTATTGTTAAGGTGTGGTTAGGCTTAGTAATCCCAGTGAAGAATCATTAGAAGAGGCGTTTCCCCTCATTTTACCCATAAGTTACCGTAATTTACGTAACTTTGGAGATTGATGCCAGCTCATTACCGTAAGGATGGCAGCTCATCACGCACTTATTTTATCAATATTACAATGACCTCCTGCGGTTACATTGTGAAGTAGATAGGGTCAACCGTTTCAGAATTTCTAAACAGTAGACACCCAATGCAGATGACTGATTAACGGGCTTTCAGCACTGGGCTCGTCTGTTAGAAAATTGAACTTAGTTCTAGTACTGTTAATACACGTCTTTCACATATGCTCATACATTCATTCTGATCATACATGAATTGCATAACTTCTTAATAGATGACATACACTGCACTAGATACGGATGAACGGGCCTCAACTTTGTTCATACATGTTGTCCATAGCTGACAAGGCACGTCTTTCAAATTTGATCAGATATATCGTTAAAATCTGACCAGACACGTCGTTCAAATCTGACCAGACACGTCGTTCAAATCTGACCAGACACGTCGTTCAAATTGGATGAGACACGTCGTTCTTCCTGATCCTACATGTTCGCAAACGTGTTCCCAAACATGTTCCAATCTAGAATTTCTAAATAGTATTAACCCCACTGCATTAGATTTTGATAAACCGATCTACTACTCTGAACTCGTCTAAGAAATTAGCCTGTTGTAACGTGAACACACGTCTTATCTGATCAATCACGTCCTTCAAATCTTACAAGGTACATTGTTCAAATTTGTCAAGATATGTCACTAAACTTTGACTAGGTACGTCAATCAAATATGACCCGACGCGTCGATAATGTTGAGAACTATTAACATTTCTTTCACTTAGAGAATACCCATCCTGACTGTTTTAGCTGCCACCATTGAAATTTCATTTTTTTATTAGTATATTTGCTATGTTGTTTCATTATTGTTTGTTTTTAATGCTGTTTACGTGTTGAATTTTTTGTATTAAAATTTTTTATTCTTTAGTTTTGTTTTAGTATTTTGTATATTTTTTTTTTGTGTTTTACACATAATTTTTCATTTTTAATTGTTTTGTTGAAGATAGTGTATTGTTTCTTATTCAGTGTAGTGTAAAGTACTTAATAGTAGTTGCCAGATAATCAATAAAAACATTATTAATCAATTAAGTAAGAAACTGCAAAACGATTGAAAATAACTATTTGTATCACACATCAGCAAAAATTGCTGTCACTATTCAAACTGAAAAACTCTAAAACTTTCATTCCAAAAATACCTTAAGAGTAGTACCGAAATCAGACCAACATGCACTAGAAAAACTCGAGCGTTTTAGGAAATATTAATATTTCTTTCACTTACAGGACGACCATCCTTGACGTTTTTAGATCAATATTTCAGAAAAAATCCATATCGGGACAGATTTTCGGTACATTTTTACAAACTCTTACACTCACATCGGAAATTCAATTCTGAACTTGTATAACTGCATAGTAAAACAGAATCAATAATACTCATTAAAATTTTTTTTAATGTCTGCATACATTTTGACAGAGATTGATTTCTGCAAAAAAAGTCAATGATCTTACAGTAGCAGTTACAGTTACAGCAGTAGAAAGATTTATATTTAAAGCCCCGATAACTCAATATTTCAGAGTACTCACGAAAAAATCTGACTTAGAAATTTCTCATTTCGATACGCTCTTCACTTCGTTATGGGCCATAGAGAGCCTAAAATTTAAGATTTCTGATCGATAATCAGATAAAGAATCTGACATTTTAAATTAGAATGACATTGGTATCAATACTAGTCGCCAATTTAAGAAATGTCTTGTCTGCATTTGGAGTCAGCATAATTATATATCAATAGTATTCATATAATACGAATTCGGGATGGCAGAGGATAGATATTATATTGATTATCTGAACCATTTGTCGCGTGTAAATATACTTTCACTTAGAAAGTGTTCAAGTCATTTAGAGAGATATTGGATCTATCACTTTTATTGTAGAAGGGGTCGTACTTGTATGAAAATTGGAAATTTAACTTAACAAATCCTTCAGACAGGTATTTAATTAACGTCGCACTCCAGGAACACGACGGGCTACTGGCGACTGTCCGGGATCAACCCTCGAAGGGAGAGTACCGAGGACAACACTACATAATTTTGAACCACGGTCAGATGACAAAGTCACATCTGAGCTGGCATCCCACTTCCCAAACTTCCACACCTCGCCGTGAGGACATTTGAGGCTCCTTCAAATTTAATGTACACCCCCCCCCCTCCTTTGTACACGACGGTATTTGGTTGGATTCAAGCTCACAACTCTCCGGGAAACCCTTCGCAAACAAACTTTCATTAGAAAACATTTCTAATCCTAATTAGAAATGTTCAATATGTATGAATTAATAAATTAAAACATTCATATTTTTGAGCCCTTATGTGGATTCAACGAGATATCTCGTCCATCAAGTTATTTCCAATTTTTTTTTTGAGATGACGAGTTTAGGATCTGGTCAGTTTTTTTCTAGGGACGGAGATACCTCGTCCATCAAGATCTGGTCAGCTTTTGCTAATGACGTGACACTTCGTCGAAACAACACCAGGAGAGTTAACTGAAGTATACACGGAATAACTTGAATCAATTTTATGACTTTTGCCTTCTTTGTAGATTATGTTAGAGAAAAATGAATGCTTCTTTAACCCTAAAAGTGTCTTTCACTTATTTATTCGTTCTGAAAACTCGGAGTCCGTCCTGACTAATATAATCATGTGATTTTCACATGTAATAGATTGTGTTTATCTAGTCAAGTGTTTGGGGAAAATGGTGCTACAATGCTCACTGAATCTCATGACGCTCAGAGAGTTAAGGGCTTGTGGATACACTGAAGTCTTAGAGCAACAAACCAAATTTGATACAGTGCAGCCTAAAGCTGATTTCATATAGGAAGCACAAGGCGCAACGCAACACGTGCAGACTTATCCGAGCGTTTTCATCGCTCGCCCCGGCAGCTTCCGTTGGTCTGCCCATGTTGCTTTGGGCCTTGGACTTCCTACATGAATTCAGCTTTAGAGCGACAAAACTAAACCTGATACATTGAAGCCTTAGAGCCACAACCCAAACTTGATACCTTATATTTGTAATTTCAAAACATTACTCAAGCAAGTATATAAGTAATGTTTTGTAATTAGTATAGATAGGTATTTTAATTAACGTTCCAATTGAGCTACTCAGCGGTCCGAGATCAAATCCGAAGGGTAAGATCCGAGGACACCGTCTCGTAATTATGAACCAAGGTCTGATCACGAGGTCACACTTGAGTTGGCACCCCACTCTCCAAACTTTCATACCACTCCAATGTAAGGACATCTGAGGCTATGACAAATTTAACATGCACCAGCTCCCTTTGTTACGCGACGGTTGGATTTGAATTTGCATCCCTCCGTTCCTAATCCGTTACTCTTCCGGGCTACCGCAGCCTGGAAATTGAATAGGAATCAAATAATTGATACAGAGCCTAAATTAAGTCAGTGTGAATGTATAGCGAGGTAAAGCAACGTAAGTATTTTTATTCGGTCAAATTGCTATCTTCTATTTTTTGGATATTAGAATTATATTATTCATCCTGATACCAATATTTCTTAATATGTACGCTATTTCACAATATGTACCGATATTTTATTACAAATATACTTCGCTTTTTTGTGTCATAAATTACAGTGTCTTAACATATATACGAATACTGCATCATAACTTATACATATAAAAAACTTCAAATAAACAACGATTTATGCTGGTGAAACTTTCAATTTTCACATTATTACCGCGCGCGATTTAGCTAGAAAAAAAAATTCCACAACTCTTGAAGACTTAAGGAATGGTCCTTCAAACGCGTTGAAACGTGTAACTCACTCTGTTTTTTTCCCCAATTTTTTGGAAAATGTAAAAGTTGTTTTAAAGATCTTAATATAAAAACTGTCGCTCAAAGTTTATTGTTTATGTTTTTTCTTATGTACTAGCAACTGTTTTTTAATCTCTTAAACTGAATTTGTTTAATCTAAACAGTCGTTTATCATGCAGTTGCATAGCAACAGAAAAAAAAAACGTGATCTGTTCCTGTTACGTATTTCCCTCTGGAGATGGAGATAGTTTAAGTAATTAAATTCATGCATTTTCTTAGACTTCTAAAGGTATGTTAGGAACAATTAAACCTGTCAAAACGCCAAAAGGATTTCGTTCGACTTTATAATGCGTAGTAACTAATTGTATCATCGTTTCCCCTTTCTTGTGGATTCATAAATCAGAAGTTGGGTATGGTGTCAACAGAAGATCTAACTTAATAGTGAGTCTAACCACATTTTGGTTGTCGCGACGGCTCAGTTGTATTGTCCACGGCGCTAGCAAACTGCGAGCTGTAGACGGTGTATTCTACTCATGAATTAACAATGTTTGTTTATCCTACAGGTAGTTGTTTCCAAGAGATGCCTCGTTATCTTCAAGAGATGTCTCGATATATCGTCCTTAGAAAAAAAACTGACCAGATCTTGATCGACGAGATAATTCGTCACTAGAAGGAAACTGACCAGATCTTGATAGATGAGATAACTCATCAAAACAAAATACTTACCAGATCTTGATCGACGAGATAATTCGTCACTAGAAGGAAACTGACCAGATCTTGATAGATGAGATAACTCATCAAAACCAAATACTTACCAGATCTTGACAAGCTAATTCATTCGTGCTTGGAAAAATTGTCAAGATATTGATGAATGAGCTCTAACTCGTTATTAGAAAAGATGACAAGATATTCAAATATTCATCAACGAGCTTTCTCGTCATCATAAAACAATGCCCATGTCTTGACGGACGAAATAACACATGAAAATTGAAATGCTGACCAAAT
Organism: Metellina segmentata; assembly: GCA_947359465.1. Taxonomy (NCBI): domain Eukaryota; kingdom Metazoa; phylum Arthropoda; class Arachnida; order Araneae; family Tetragnathidae; genus Metellina; species Metellina segmentata. Next base: position 38,341,651 of record OX375872.1, read on the forward strand.
ATTGATGGACGAGATAACTCGTCATAAGAAAAAACTGACCAGATCTTGATGGACAATATAACTCACCAATACAAAAATACTTACCAGATATTGATGGATGAGATAACTCGTGACCAGATCTTAATGGACGAGATAACTCACCAGAACAAAAATACTGACCAGATATTGATGGATGAGGTAACTCGTCACTGGAAAAACTGCCAAGATGTTGATGTATGAACTCTAACTCGTTATTAGGAAAAACTGACATGATCTTCATGGACGAGCTAACTCGTCATAAGGAAACACTGACCACGTCTTAATGGACGAAATAACACATGAAAATTAAAATACTGACCAGATCTTGATGAACGAGATACTTCGTCATTAGAATGAAACTGGCCAGATATGGATAGACGACCTAATTCCTCATTAGAAAAAACTGACAAGATCTTGATGAACGAGATAACTCGCCATTTAAAAAACTATCCAGATCTTAATGGACGAGACAAGTCGTCATTAGTTAAAATTGAATAGATTTTGATGGACGAGATAACTTGTGATTAAAAGAAGACTGACCAAATCTGGATCTCGTCTTAAAAAAATCGGCAATATCTTAATGACCAGGTAACTAATCACTAGGAAAGTTGGTCAGATCTTAATATACAAGATATCTAGTTGAAACTACTTAGAGGTTAAGAGGGCGCAGAACCTTTACAAATTTAAAAAATCCAATTTTCGATTTTGATGAAATAAGAAAGTTTCAATTCTGATTCTAACAAAAAAAAAGGAAACAAAAATTTGCATTAATGTGTTCACAAGATTTTTCCGACACCTATTTCAGTTTTAAGCTTTTCAGCTTAGCTGTAAGAATAAAGTTCTCAATCGCTTTTAGCTCTAAGACGCCCCTTAGGGAATCTGAGAGCTAAACGAAGATTAAGAAAAGGAAATTTGAGAAGCATCTTGAAAGAGTTTTATGTGCTTCCTGATGTTTTTAATTTTAAATACACTTCAATTCAATTAAAATACAAAACACTTTCAAATTTAGTCGCATTTTTCTCAGAATGAGAAATTTCAACACTACGAGCACTACAACTCTTAAGCTACTAAACTTAGCCGTATGAAATTCAGAACAAAGTAGAATTATCCATAGAGGCTCGAAAAATAAAATCAAAATTTTGCATATACGTAAGCGCTTTTCTCGTAAATTTGAATATAAGACAAAAGAAATTTTACTAAATATCAATTAAGTAAAAATATTATTGGATTGTTTCATATTTTCATGGGTGTGTGTTACTTGAGGTAAGTTCTTTGGTTTTAAATTAAAATATAAGTACTCGGAACTCATTTCAGTCTTTATTTTGGTAGAAAATACATTGGGTTGGCTCAAAAAGTTGTCCTTGAAAATACGTCTTATAAATTTCAAAAACACTCACTATAACCACTGGAACAGCACTGTTATCAAACAGCCATTTTTCATAAACTAGCACATCTATTCCTAAACAGTACAGGAATGTCTGAATCCGGTGGATTTTTCACCCCACCAGAAACTTAGGAGTTGCAGGCGGCACTTGTTCAATTATCATAATTTAGCATGGGGTATTACTTTCTTTATCAGTACAACTTTCCTGGTGTTTGTATGTCTATTCCTCGATGTTTGTCTAGTTTTTGGCGCACTTTAGAAATACAGACAATTTTATCAGAATACCCAACGAACCTCTAGCAATTTGGCGCTTCCACGAAGGTGATATGAAATTAAAAATCTGTTTGGATTTTGCAGATTCTAGGTTTTACTTGTTTTGAAGAAAGTTAACCTTAAGCCGTAGATCATTACCCTTTTAGCCCTCGTGAAGTAAAATATGATCGTAGAGGTACAGATAATTTTACCCTCCTAAGGGTTCGCATCAATAATTTCACCAGTTAAACCTGAGGTCTTCCCTGTACGACTTCTAACCAGTTTTGACCTTCATGGCCAATGGAAAAGACCAGTGGAATATTTTCAAGGGATTCACTTCCAAAGAAGAGAGCAGTTGTATAAGTTCAAAGGATTCTATAAGAAAGGATTCTCCTGAGAATCTATGGATTCTTTCCATCACCATGGATTCTTTCCACAAATAGATGTGGTTATTTTTATTAGATGTGCTGTGGAGTGAAAGCAACATTACAGTACTTGGAAATCTCTTGACACCCAGAGTTAAGATCTGTAAAGTAATTGATGTTGATACAGTAGCTCTTTTTCATTAGCCTCTACTTTTATTTCTATTTACTTCAGTCATTTTTCGTGACTCTATCTGTAACGTTTTGACCCCGAAAATAGTATATATGCCCGTATGTGAGGTATGCTGATTAAAGGTGTGTCAACCCCCCCCCCCCCCGTTGGTAGCCCACAGGAACACATCTTCTCTATGTGCGCACGGGCATCAAAACCCCCAGGTACCCTAGTGATCTTTCCTTCCTTTCATCTTTACTCTCGCCTACCATTTTGTCTCTTACTTCCTCCCACATTGCGCTGTCTTGTGTTTGGCGCAGCTTGGCCAAACATGGCCCTAGCGATATAAAACACGACAACAACCACAACCAGTTTGTAAACCATCACACATTCTCCGCAGAATGACCGATTACTGAAGTAGAGACAGTTGAAGTATGCTTACTTCTAAATCCTCAGAATAAATTGAAACCATCAGACGCTATTTATGTTCCGCTTCTGCGTACACAGCACTATTAGAGTTCAGTTACGAGTCGGTTACATATTTCACGTGCTCACTCTAAACAGAGTCAGTAACTAAATCAATTGGAGTGAATAAAAAGTGAAGCACTTTAATTCCACCGTCATGGAAGCTGCAACAGCAGAGATTTGCATAAGGGTCTCAACTTGCTTTGAGGTTTTTCAGTGGCTTTCTCCCCTTTCATTGCAACTGCTATTTGATTCGTCCACAGTCAAATAGAAGGGAAAGCCTCATCCGTTATAAAGATGTGTATTTATACCTCGAATTTCCAAATGCATTTTTTATTTGCTGCTGTAAAATATACAGAAAGGAACAAACGGCTTAAAAATGTATGCAAATAACGTTTTATTATTTCTGAAATCTTAAAAAAATGCTCCCCCCCCCCCTTATTTTCCGAAAAATACTTCCCGTTCCTTCAAGGGAGTTCCTATGAAAAGCAAACATAAAAAGTCCCTAGCTGAGAGACACGCAAGCGAAAGGCTTAGTGAAAAGGATTTTAACTTTTTACCTTCCCACTGCAAATTTGCATGACAATGAATAATACGCATGTTCCAGATTTACGATTTTTGAAACTTTTATTTCAAAATCCTTTTTGTGGTGAAATCGTTTTGCTCGCCAGAACTGAGGATTCAATGGAATCCATTTGTCTCGCCTGCTTTTTTTCTCCTGTGTGGCCGCGGGTGATGAAAACGTATTGGAATTGTTTGTCGCTTGTTTTCAGCAAGCTTCGCAAAAAAGGTGAGCCCACCAATTCATGGCGGAATTTCTCGCGAAACCTCGGGGAGAAATGTCCGATCGCATTTGATCCGAAAGGATGAATCTGTAAATAGCGCAACTTGTTTCACAAGTATTGTTTTAACGCAATGTTAATTTAGATGAAGTAATAATTCTTCTATTACCAAGTTTCAACTTGTCTTGCCCATCTGCAAGTCTGTATTGTATTATCTTGCCCTTTCATGGCGTTTGTATTGTCTTGCCGTCCACGAGTTTGCATTGCTTTGCTCTTCTACGGGTCTTTAATGTATTGTCTTTAATAACCTCGACCTAGCCCATTCATGAGTCTGTATTGTATTGTCCACAGCGAGTCTGTATTGCTCGTCCGCGGATTTGTATTGCCTTGCTTGTCCGCGCGATTGTGCCGGTCTTTATCGTCCACGAGGATGCATTGTACTATCTTACCTGCAAGCGAGTTTTCACTGTCTTGCACGTCCACGAGTTAGTACTGTATTGGCTTGCCTACTGTAAGTTTGTATTACCTTATCCGTTCGCGAGTTTGCATTATACTGTGCACCAACCAATTAAATATTTTATTGCATTCAACATTTGAACACAAACTTTGCATCTTGATCAAAACCAAAAGGCAAGATCCCAGGACAAAACGACGTAATTTCGAACCACGGTCAGATGACGAGGTCCCACATGAGCTGACCCCACCTTCCAAACTTCAAACCACAGTGACGACATTTAAGGTACGATAGACTTAACATGCACCAGCCTCCTTCGTACACAACAGTCTTTGATTGGATTTCAACTCTCTCCTAAACCGATGCTCTTACCAACCATGCTTCGCGGACTCAATGTAAGATAACAAATTACATTAAGTAGAATATAATATAATAGAAATTAGTCTGACGTGTCTATTAAACTTTTTCTCTTAGTTACAAACTTTGCAGTTGAAAATACATTAACTACATTGGAATTCAAAAGAATATGTGATTTGTGTAAAAACTACTTAAACATTTTGCTGCATTCAACATTTTAATTACAAACTTCGATTTGAAAATTGCCACCAACATAATAATTCAAATAAAATTAATGATTTAGCTACCCATTTCACTCAAAATGTTTGTTTACAAACCGAGCGCAAATTAAAAAGTTGTGTTCGTAAGCGGGCAGGGATATCCATAGTTAAAGGTAAAACGTGTTCGCACACACACAATGCCTGCACGTAGGGCCTAATCTTTATCAGCTTGGCAACAAGCGCTTCTGGAACAATACACAAACACTATTTGGGACCCCCAACTACCTACTGTCACGAATAGTTTAAATATCAAAGCTATTCCCAACGGCTTTTTTGTAATCGTGACAAGGATGGACTGTTTTGTTTAGGCGAATCGGTAAACTTTCTTTTCAATGAATAAATCATCCATACACAAGGCTATCATTGTTTTAGTAAAAGTAAAAATAACAACTTGTATTGAATTGTGCGATGAGAAAGAAGCGTGGCAATAATAGCTTGATTTCGTGTTTAAACAAATCTGAGCATCACGAAGATGGTTATTAGAGCTCACTAGCCATGCCCCTTCGCTATATGAGGCGAAGCACCTATCGTTTACAGTGCCGTCAGCCAGTGTTTAAAAATCCAATTTCCATGTGCAAGAAAAGTATTGCAAATTACGTGAATCTTCAGACGAGTGGATCATTTCAATCACGATACTTTCAGAAAAAGAGATTTTCAAGAAATGCTCGACGGGATTTATTCGAATCCTTTTCGAAAAGTGTGCTTTGTTGTGCTCGATGAGATAATTTGCTAGTCGTATACGTAGAGGAAATATCAAAGTAGAGTGAAAAACTAATATTTTTATGTGCATTTATTTGGTCATGTGACCAAAACTACTACCAACATGCCTTTTAGACTACTGTTGTATTCACATTGGGAACTAACATTCATCATCTGATTGGTTTACGGGACGGAAGAAGACGCCCATGCATTTATTTATAATCTGATTGGTCCACGTGACTTTGGTGATTTCTCCATTTCTGTCACCACTCTATAGAAATGCGCATTCACACATTACTGTCATAATATGTCATATACACTAGACGACATGTCAGTCATACTTTTCGTAATTCACTGATCATAAAAGGTATTGCGTATAAATTGTTGGATTTTCAGAATTTACGTTCATATTCAGAACTAGTCGATATTCAAATTTTCTTTGACTGACTTTCTTATTGGACGAGCAGATCAATTGATATTACATTCCGTTTTATTTATATGTGTGAATTTTTATTATTCCGAGTTTTTCTCAGTTTAAGTTCTAGTCACTTATAGAAATATTTGCGAGTTGTGGTTGTCAAATAATGTTATTTGTAATAAATTTGCTTTCTATTTTTAAATAGGATGGATTTATTCGATTTGTAATATACGAACACGAACATAAATTAAAAGGTAATTAAACTTCTGTAATAACTTTCTTAAAACTTTTTCAAAACAAGTTAATTTTGTTTTCTTTCGATAAAATTAGTAAAAGTTTTGTGTTACCAACATAAATACTGTTTTAAGAATCTGTTTTATAAATACACATTTACTCAATCAATAGAGTTCAGGAGCCTTCTAGGAAATTAATAAATACCAAAGCTTTAAAATGCTTAGCTCACTGAGCATAAAAAATATTGAGCATAAAATATATACAAATTGAATGGTAATCAAGCTACGTCACGTCAATCACTCTTTTCAATCAATAGTGAAGAAAAGCTAATTTTAGTATGTGTTTCCTTGATAAAACTCGAAAAGAATTATTTTCGAACGTAAACAAAGCTTTGGAAAAAGCAATCTTTTAGAGACATTTACTCAATCAATTTAGTTAGGAAGTCACCAAGGAAATTCCTTTAGTCAAATGTCAAAGTTTAAAAGTGTTACTAACTCTCTGACCATAAATCTATTGAAGATAGATTAAATGGTGATTTGGCAATCACATCCTCAATACTTTTGCAAAAAAGTTAATTCAGATTTGCTTTCTTTTGATAATACTCGAAAAAACGTTTATTTTCGAACATAAATAATGCTTTGAAAAAACAATCTGTTTGATAAAGACACATTTACTCAATCAATGGAGTTCGGGAGCCTCCTAGGAAATTCCTAAAGCCAAAAGTAAAAGCTTTAAAGTGTTGGTGCAATAAGCAACATTATTGCTGCCATCTCATCCATTTAAGCGCTGTAAAAGTCAGCGTAACGATTTTTGTAAGGCACTTTTTCGCTGAGAAGAAATCGGAAATCCATTCCCTGTTCAAGATTGAAAGAGCATGCTTCTTTAGAACCTACACAATGAAATTTTTTTCCCTTTTCCCTCTGAAAATCTTCCAATTTTTCTATAAACCAAACAGTATAACGTGATGCTTCTTTCTCGTAAACAAAGATTAATGATATCAACATCGTTTAAATGTTCGTTAACTCACACAAGCTAACTACTTAATTTGGGAATGCAGCAATGAATAATTTAAGAAAAACAAACAGATAATTTATTGCACACATTTGTGCTCAATATTTTATTCTTTAGCTTTTATATCACGCTCTTCTAGTGAATATGATTATCAGTTCTGAAGGAAGTGTTTGCAAATGAAAAATGTTTGCTGTATGGAGTTTTAGTTTGTTGATTGCTTTCTCCAGTTTTGCGCAAAGACTGAGGTCGTAATGTAGAAATTAATTAAAATCCATTTTCATCTCTTGAAATACTAATATTCAGAGGATCGCTACTTCATTTAATACTCTGCTACATTAGTCAGTCTCCTCGTTTACTACTCTGCTACATATTAATCAGATTCCGTTGGTAAATATTTAAATCGAGTACATTCCATCTATACCCCACATTGCAAATGATACTCTGTATAAATCCTCCTACATTCCTATTTCTCAGCATTCTTAATCCTCATGCGTAGAAAACATGACTGCGTTCTCTTGGTCAGGATTCTCCCTAATGGCACCCTGATCCACCAACAGCACTCGTTTTAACTTCAAATATCCAATAGAGGTATCTCGTTATTAGAAAATGGATTGAAGATTTTGCCAGTATATTATATATATATATATATATATATAACGACAAATAAAATACCTACGAATTATTTTGCATAAAAGCTTCATCTACCCAAAACTTAAAAGCATGTTTATGACACTTATGCTATTTACACGATCATGTATTAAATAATAATAATGTTAAACAAATATGATCTCATAAACTAAGAAGGTGATATTAGTCATAAATTAAGGAGAGTTGTAGTGGATGAATAAGATCGTACGAGAGAGAGAGAAAACCCAATATTGTGTATTTGTCTCATGAACTAAGGAAAGTATTGAAGGATGAATAGGTCGTACGAAACCCAAATATTGAGTAGTATTCCCAGAAACTTAGGAAAGTAATAGTGGATGAATAGATCGTACGAAAACCCAATATTGGATATTAGTCTCAAACTTAATAGCTCAGTCACAAATGAGTTGCTGATAGAAAAAGGGGAAATACCACTAAATTGCGAACTAAAGTAGTTAGACGGTGATAGAGGTTGTCAAAGGACCCAAAACAATTATAACAAATTAGAAATATACCGCCCTGTATGCATAGGGATTCTTAGGCGTGTTATAGGGACATTAAACGCATTCTAGTTCATTTTCTTTACTGGTTTCATCAGTTTAGATAAATAGAAAGAATGTACACATAGAAAATTAGAAGACAGTTTTTCACAAACAAAACATTTCTTAAACCAGTCTACATCATGTAACTACCCCGATGCATTTTTATTACCGAACGCGAAGGAAACAACGTTTTAAAACAAAAATTTTACCAGACAAAGGTAAGCATTTGCGAAAAGACTAATTACTTTTTTGAAACTTTCATAAACTCCCGGTACGAAGATCTCGAGTGCTACTTGAGAAGCGAAGGTTCTCATAAAAAACAGCCATTAATAAGTTTAAATATTCGTGTTGATGAGTAGGCGCCATTATCCAAGAGCTTCAACGATTTTTCAAGGCCTCTGACGTTCGATAGTTGGTTGACGTTTGAAAGATGCGATGGGAAATGTCTGCCGAAGATCAAGTGGAAGGAGTCTTGATGAACGCGATAATCAATAGATGTCGATAGCCGAAGATTCCGGTCTTATTCATTGCCGCCTTCTAATGACTTTCGAGGCCACTTTGAAAGGTGGCCGACTTCTGATCAGTTTGACAACCTTCCTCCCTCCTACAGGAGAGTCTTTCAGCCGCTATCATTAGTCAACCTCTAAACTGAATTTTTCAGGCTCAGTTTCCGAATCATTTTGCTTTAAACAAACGAGCCGTCAGCTCCGTGGATCAGCCCTCAGCTTCGTTAGGTTTATAAAGGAAAGGGGAGTTAAAGAGTTACTTACTAAGAAGCACATTTCTCTCCTTATTGGAACCTGGTAAATGTTGGTAACGAAAATTTCAATTCAGCTCCGTTTTAGAGCAGACGAGCAATTATGATTTATAAGGTGTACAAGTAAATTTACTAGTTTTGAATAAACACACACAAATCAAACACCAAAAGCCGTCATCTCCGTATCAAAGGGGCGTTAAAGTGTTGCTTGCATAGAAGCACATTTCCGTACTGGACCCTGGTAAATCTTGATAACAATACTTACAATTCAGCTCCGTTTAAGAATAGACGTGTAATTTTGATTCATAAGGTGTACAGGTAAATTTACAAACAATGACTAAATACAAATAAATAAAAAATAAAAAGGAATCAGCTCCCTGAATAGTTATTTGCACAGAAGCACATGTCCTTATTGGACATTGGTAAATTTTGATAACGAAACTTACACTTCAGCTCCGTTTAAGAACAGACGTACAACTATTATTCCTAAGGTGTACATATTGTAGCGAAACCTATTCACTTCGTCTGAAAATCGTGGCTTAGTCGGTATTGCACCTTACTGCGAATAGGAAGGTACGGAGTTCCAATCCCACTAGAGGCAAGTGGTCTAAAAGTAGATTTCATTTTAAAGTTTCCTTACTGTTTGTTTCTCACTTCTTCAAGAATATACTTATGTTAATTTCCAGAACTTTTCAATTCTCGAATGTTCGATTCATTTTCGGAAAAGATATAAAAGGAGATGTATCACTCAGTTCAAGTAGATAATAAAGTCTCGAGTTGAGATCAGTAATCTTTGTCCTAGCTTGCCTTTTGCAAATATACACGAAGAGGTTAGCTTACCTACAATAAATCTACACGACAGTATCAATTTACAATTAATGAACAATCACACACAAATCAAGTCTTCAGCTCTGTGGATAAGCCCTCAGCTTTGTTATGTTCATAAAGGTAAGGGGCGCTAAGGAGTTACTTGCATCGAAGCACATTTCCTTATTGAACACTGTTAAAAACGAAACCTCAAAATTCAGCCCCGTTTTAAAAAAGATGTTCAGTTATGATTCATACGATATACAAATAAATTTACTAGCAGTGGATAGTCATACACAAATCAAATGGCCGCGGAATCGCTGGAACCAGTAGCGAATTAGCAATGTTCAAAACTCAATCCAACCAAAGATTGGCATGTACTTGGAGAGTGATGCACGTTAAATTCAACGTAACTTCAAATGTCCTCATCTTGGCACAGTGCGAAAGTTTGGAGGTTGAGCTCGAATGTTACCTTGTAATTTAACAGGGGATGAAGATGACGAAATGTAACTCGTGAACTGTTGCTAATATTACGTTGTGTTGATCCAGTGCAATCAAATAATTCAACCACATACTTACATACCTCTTGTATTTTCAATTCAGTCTTAAGTTGAGTTATTAGAAATACATTAATCTGAGTAAAGCATTAAGTGTTTCTTCTACAGAACATTCATTTTTCTTATATCCACCACGACAGTCTGTCAAAAACAAGGCACATTACTTCTACATTAGCAATAAAAATTCTTAAATATGTTATATTTCTATTGTATTAGCTATTCAGTTTTCTACATTTTCTACAGCATTCTTTAGTTTAAATCGCTTAGGAAATACATTACTATTCAAAATAAAACACTAATTAGATCTGAAGAACACTCGTTTTTATTTTAACTACTACGGCACAATATTGCTACAGTAGTGGTATAATTAGTAAAACAGAATTTCAGTATTTATTGATTACCCATTTCAATTCAGTTTTCAATTGAGTTCTACGAAACGCATTACGCATAAGAATAAATCACCATTCAGATCTCCAGCAGAACATCCGTTTTTATTTCATACGCTACCGCAATCTGTCGAAAAAGGGATACGACCCGCAGCAAGAAAAAGAACATTCAAAGCAACACATTTGAACTCCTGAGAGCCAAGCGTGCATTTTCGTTTCTTTTTCCTATTCGAATTGGAGGAACTTTATGCGAAACGTAGAAATGCACTTAAACTTGAACTCGCCCGAATGGACAGTTTACGTATAAACACAGCTTGTCTTTCAGGTTCCACTCAGGACGCTTCACATCGAGGTTTGTTTGCCTAACTGAGTGGCATGGGTCGTAGTTTCAAAGTTTTTACAAGAAATTCGAATAAATAAGCTTTCATTCGGCAAAAGATTTCACCTTTTAGCACGACATGGATACGGTGTTTCTTTTATCGCAAATTTGCCTCGATTCTGCTCTGTCTTTGAGGATGGAAATAAAAAACAAAGATTATGATATCGTTATTCTGAGTAGGACATGGGCAATGACTCTTATAACGGGAAGTCGGGAATTGAAGACAATTCTATTTTTGTTGATAAACCATCTTTTATGTGCTAACCAATATCTTTAATAATTTAAGGTGATAGCTAAAAGCATTCGTGCACGGATAATATTGGAAGAAACGTCTATTTTTCATAAATTAAGAATTAAAATTTTACAACAAAAAGCGCAATCCGAAATAATTTACTGTATGTATTCTTTATATTAATATAATTGTATGACTGATTCCTCAATGTAATGTATACATAAGTCTTCTATTAACTACATGTGTGATCCCTATAAGTAAAGTATGCATGATTAACTTATTATATACATGATCCCTTTTTTATAAGCATGAATGATCCCTCTTTTAAATGTATGCGGGATCCCTTTATGTATAGCATGGGTGATGCCTCTATGTAATGAAGATGTGTTCCTATATTAAAAGTATGTATGATCCCTCTTGTAAAGTATGTATGAACCCTTTTTGAAAGTATGGGTCATCTATCTATTTACTGTATGAACTATACCTATATGAATGTATACGTGATCTCTCTATAGTGTATATGTATACCTTTATGTAATGTATGTTTGATCCTTCTGTTACTTGTATGAATGACCTAACTTTTGTAAACACTGTCCTAGAATCATTCATACAAACCCCAAACAGACAGAACGTTCTCAATGTCTCATTGAAAGAAAAAAATCTTCTGAGTTACCCTCCTACTAGTTTCGACGTGATATCTCGTCTATCAAGGTCTCACCTTGTCCAAAGAGACATTCTCTTTGGCATAGCTTGGCCAAACATAGTGCGTCATAAAACCCAACCAACCATATCAATAAAATAGCCAAAATCATTTTTTGAGTAATTTGTAATCATAAAGTGTATATAAATGTTGTATCAGTATGAAAGATTTTTTTAAATTTAGATGATAGGTAATATTTTCGCTATTGTAATACAACAGTGCAAAAGAATCTCTCACATCCAGATCAGTTAAAATATCTGATTAATCCAGGTAATTTCATCTTGATATTGACGTCAGAAAAAATTACTGGTAAAATAGTAGTCTCTTTTATAAGATCTTTAAAAGAAATGCAAATATATATTGATGTACAGAAGTATGATTATGGGTTTACCACAGCTATACCAAATGCGACCCTTGCGCTATAAAACCCAGCCAACGATATCAGTAAAGTATCCAAGCTCATTCTTGAGTAACCTGTAATCATGAAATGTATATACGGTTGTGTGTGTATGATTATAAACTATTTTTATTTAGACAAGGGTGATGAATATTTTCTCTGTTAGTGAGACAATACAATAGAAGAAATGTCTCACATTCAGAGCGGCTAAAGTATCTGATTAATCCAGGTAATTTCACGTTCATTTAGATATCAGAATAAGTTACTGGTGCCTAAAGTGTCGTCCGTCTTATAAGAACTTTAAAAGAAATGCAGATATATCTTGATTTACAGCAGTGTGAATAGAACGAATTAACGAATTCGTTTCTCCAAAATCGGAGAGCAGAAACTCTTGGAAAAAAGTCCCCCACCCTTTATTACCATAAAAAATTCGTTTTATATTCTAAATTTTGACTGAGAGTAAGAATAAAATCTCTTAGTTTAACTTTCACACCAGCTACTTACTGAAAGCGAAAAAATCACTCGGCAAATACTGCTAAGTTTTTAAGATTGTATCAATCTCCTAAAAGCTTTTCTAACAGAGTGAACTTTTTCCTCTTTCAACTTCGTTTTCATTTTTTCCTGCATTTTTTCCCATTAATAGTTTTTTTTGCGTGTTTTTTTTTGCGTTTAGGCTTGAAAACACTTGATTTGTGATAACCGATGTTGGCTTCAGAAAGAGTTATGGCTGTAAATAAAACATTTCCCCGTTTTCATCACTCTACTGGCTTCTGGAAGTTTCTGATTTGCATTTACATTTAGGAAGAACTTTGACGGATGACTCGGGAAAATATCAATGACTGCCATATATAGAGGAGATATCTTCAAGCCTCGTTCTACATGGTAGTAAGGTAAAATGCAATTTATACTGATGTAAATAGTTTAATATTATTTAATCATCAGTAAAGACTGATTTTACCAAAAAAACCAATGATGATCAATTGATTTAATTAAAGAAAAAACTAAAGAGTTAGATATGAAGTGCAACTTACTTTGATGTAAATAGCCTGATGATAGGCTATAATTTTTTATCAGATCAGTTTAACAAAATATACAGTCATTCAGCATTAAGAGTATGTAGACACGAAAATAGACCGGAATATCGATTTCTTTTTGTTTAAAATATTGTTAAAATCCTAATTTTAAGACGATACCAAAACCTTATAAATATTCCGAATATATGTCTAGTTACAAGGGGTTTTGTTAGGTAAAGTCAACATGTACAAACATATTTCCATAACTCTAAACGCAATTTCTGAAGAACTGTAATTGTAATATGATGTTTTGTTCAAATAAATGAACAAAAGACTCCTTTAGAATATATATACACTACCCAACAATAATGGACCGGACAGCAAGATGTGATGGTATAAGTGAAATAATATATGCATTAATAAGGGGATGGTCCCCCACGTGCTGCAATTCCACTAGCAATCTTTCTAAGCACACTTTTAACAAAGTTTTGATACACAGCTATGGATATTTGTGTCCATTCCTGCTGCAAGAATGCCTCCAGCTCAGCTGTAGATTTCGGATGTGATTCCCTGGTCCGTAAACGTAGCTTTCACTAGTTCCACAAATGTTCTATGGGGCTTAGGTCGGGACTCTGAGCTGGCCAGGGAAGACGTTTTAAATCCATATCTTGATGCCACTGCTTGACAGAGGCTGCAACATGACATGGAGCGTTTTCGTCTTTGAAGTAACTTTTGTCAATTCCATAAAATTGACTGAGCGTAGGAAGAACCTGATTGTACAAAATATTCATGTAGGAGTCGGCATAAATTTACCAGGAGCAACAAATTTACCAGGCCATACTATGAAAAACACTCCCAAACAAGTACACCCCCACCACCGAACGTGACAGTTGTAATGGAACAGTTGGAACGCTCGGGTAACAGACGTTCGCATGCATTCGCCAAACCTATGCACGTCCATTCGACGGGAAGAGCGTGTAGCGTGACTCGTCGCTCGATAAAACAGTTTTCCAGTGGTCCACAGTCCAGTTGCGACGTTGTAAACACCAAGTGAGTCTGCCGGCTTTGTTGGATAGGGTGTTGTTTGGTTTGTGTGCGGCAACACATCCGTGCATATTGAGGGCGTGCAGCTCTTACCGCAAAGTATTGGGGTGCACCGTAACACCTACTGCCTGTTGAAACTCACTGTTGATGATTTCAGTGGTGTCTTGAGGTTCTTACGAACCAGGACACGCCGATCCCATTCGGCCAGCTTACGGGGACGACGAACGTGCGTTGTTCGTGTACCAACACCCGTAGTCTTCCACTTCTTCACGACATCACCAACAGTTGATCGTGGCTGTGATAATATTGATTGCGCAAATAGACTTGCCACTTGTGATAACCAACTATAACACCACTTTTAAAGTCGATAAGTTCCTTTCGTTAAGACATATTATCACAATTTCGCACAGAACTAACGACGTTACCACTTCGTGTATCTTATTTAACCTTAACAGGTCATGTGCAAGCACTGGATTTGCATAAAATCCGACATGCAATCGAATTTTATGGAAATCCGCTGGCGTCCTGTGTATCATTGTAAGGAAGTAATATATATATATATATACGCTCATTTCCATAAGTTAAGGATAATACCAGCACCGGCAAATAGAGGTACAGAAACAAAACAAACGTGACTTATTCATAAAGCCCATTTATTAAACAAAAGATGAAAGAGTAATAAAAGATGGTGTATGAATGATACCATTCATAAAAACAACGATTTTTGCTCTCTGGAGCAATTGCAAAAAATATCGACCAAACAAAAACTTAACATAACATGGTTGGTATGATGGTTAATACATTGTATGACTCCCAGACGATGAAATACAGTCCGTACAACGCCTAGGCATGCCGAGGATAAAATTATTAAGGGTAAGATCACTCTACTCAGCAAGCAATGCTCTTCGAAGTTCCGGTACTTATGTAGGAGGTGGTTGACCGACTGAAACTCATCGGCCAAGAATGTACCACACATGCTGTATCGTATTCAAGTCAGGTGAGAATGCTGACCATTCTATACGGGTGATATCCTCAGATTCAAGCCATTCGTTTACAATGTTTGCACAGTGAGGACGGGCGTTGTCATCCATAGACACAAATTCTGCACCAATGGCATATTGTTGCAGAATGATGTCCCAATAAATTTGGCCTCGCATTGTTCCGTTTTGAACATGTACATCTATTCTGGAGCCCAGTATAATTCTGTCCCAAAAGAGCAAACCTGCACCACCGTAACGGTGTCGTTCAATGAAGTTGTCTTGGTGATAGGGTGTATACCTGGCGTTCTCCATATTAATGTCCGCCTTCGATCAGACTGCAAGTTAAACCTAGACTCGTCGCAATACATCACACAAGCCCAATGTGACGATAGTCACATTGCATGTTCTCTACTCCAGGCTAACCGCTGGCTACAGCGAGTTGCCGTGAGTGGAGCACATCTGACAGGCATGCGAGTATATAGACCAACATGCCCCAAACGTCTGTAAACGGTTTGCTTTAAAACTGTCTTACTAGTGGCTGAAGATAGCTGACGAGAAAGGTCGGATGCTGTGCTCCGTCTTCTTCTTTTTGTAGTTACTGCCAAATACCGGTCGTCATTCGGCGTTGTAAACTGGGGTTGACCAGTACTGTAACGTCAACTGACATTTCCGTCATTTTGGAATCGTTGCCAAAGCCTATAGGTTACACTTTCGGTGATTCCAAGTTCCACTGAAACTTCCGTCTGAGTACGCCCACGTTCCAGGCGGCCAATAATTCTACCACGTAAAAAATCGTTACAGAACGCTTACAGAACGCTTGTGCACAATTTTACTTCTTTGCTACCATACCTTATATACACCTCTCTTACACTCTCGTCATTGTGACGTACTATCGTCGTCATCTGATGGTTTCCAGTAATTTGGATATTATTCTTGAAGATGTGTGCGATAATTCTAAAGGTGAAATTTTTACTTTAGAGTTCGATTTCCGTGTGATTCTGAATTATCCTTAATTTATGGACATGAGCATATATATACACTCATTGCCATAAAAATTTGCTCACCAAGAAATAATTGTGGGATCGTAACGCAACTTGGCATAAAGGAACATGTCAGCCAGACATGCAAATGATTAGAAATGCAGCGTGATTACGCATTGCGTAATGCCACTAGAGGGCGTTGAACTTCGTTCTCCTTGGGTTATAAAACAGGTAAGCAGAGCTTGTTTGAGTATACTTAATCTTTTGCAAAGGAAACTCTGAGGTAGACATGCCGTTACGCCGCCATTGAAGACAATATGAGCAGCTGTCAGAGTTCGAGAGGCGAAGAATCATCGGGATGATGGAAGCTGGACGGTCAGCTTGGCGAGTAGCTCGTGAAGTAGGCCGTTCTGATTTTACTGTGAGGAGGTGTTGGGACCAGTGGACAGAAGAGAAGTCATTTACACGGCGACCAGGCTCAGGACACCCTCGACAGACCAGTCGTCGAGAAGACCATCACATCATACGAAACGCACGTGTAGAGCCAACTGCCTCATTGGCCGCTATCCAGACACAGGCAGCACCTTCACTACGGGCCCCTGAATCTTCTCGAACCATCTCAAGTCGCCTGGCTGAACGACATTTGGTATCGCGGCGCCCATCACGTGTGCTGCCAATGACACCCACCCACGGACGCCTCCGTTTGAAGTGGTGTCGCGCACGACGGAATTGGACTGCAACGGAATGGAACCAGGTCGTCTTCAGCGACGAATCTAGATTCAATTGGAGCAGTGATGACAATCGTGTTCGTGTGTGGAAGCCCCATAGTGAACGCCTCAATCCTGCTCAATCCTCATACCTGCCAGCGACACAATCCCGCTTCCAGAGCTGGTGTGATGGTATGGGGTGCCATTGCTTACGATACACGTTCACTCCTAATATTGATCCATGGCACAATGACAGCCCAGCGGTACGTCTATGACATCCTTCAGCCACATCTGATGCCACTCATGGCAGGGCTCCCAGGAGCCATTTGTAAACAAGACAATGCTCGGTCACACACAGCAAGGTTGTCACAAGACTGTCTCCGCCACATTACCACCCTTTCATGGCCTGCTCGATCCCCAAATTTGTCACCAATCGAGCATATCTGGGATCATTTGGGACGGCAAGTTGGACACCCTACGAGTTTGGTCGAACTAGAGGAGCGTTTACAGCAACTGTGGAACGAGATGTCTCAGGACATCATACGGAACTTGTATGCCTCAATGCCCGCTCGTATCGCATCGTGCATTAGCGCTAGAGGGGGTCCAAAAAAGTACTAAAACTTCCGTTCATTTGTACTTTTTTCTGCAATAAAAATTATCCTCTTTCTTTGATTTTCTAATCACTTACTTATCTCACAGTAGTGCTTACATGTGTAAGAGTTCGTTTCATTTTGACGACTTTTTCTTGGTGCGCAAATTTTTATGGCAATGAGTGTGTATATATATATATATAAACAGAGTGCCCCTGAATTCATGGGCCAAACTTTAAGGGTAAATACAATATATAAAGAAGCATTTTTTGTATAGCAACATGGTATCGGAAATGAAAAGTGGTGGAAGAACAAGAAATACTGAGGAAGTGAAAAAAAGCTCTTTACTTACGCAATATTACAGTAACTGCTCAAATGTGTCCCCACCTACATCGATATAGGCCTGATAGGGATTGGTGTACTCTTTCGAAGATACCAGGTTTTTCACAAACTGTTGCAGCATCGACTGAAAGTTTTGCAATGAGGTCCTCATCAGAATCAATTGGAGTCTCGTAGACGAGTTCCTTTAAGTGTCCCCATAACAAAAAATAGATACTTGATAAATCTGATGAACGTGCTGGCCAAGCGACTGGTCCACCTCGTCCAATCCATCGAGGGCCAAAGGAGGCATTGTGGTAACTACACACATTTTTGCAGGATTGGTCTGGAGCCCCATCGAGCTGAAACCACATAGTATTTCAAACAACAACTGGAACACTGTCAAGTAATTCTGGTAATACCTCTTTCAGAAAGATTAGATACGTTCTGCCTTAAAGTCGATTTTGGAGCAAGTATGGGCCAATAGGAAATAGTTCACAATGCCTGCCCACACATTAACAGAGAAACGCTCCTGGAAAGCATGCGGACATGTAGCATATGGGTTAGAGGTAGCCAACACATGGGAATTGTGCCAATGAAAAATTCCGTCTCGCGTAAAGCTGGCCTCATCACATGTGTGCAAAAACACATAATCTGATATGTGTAAAATCATAGGATCGTGCAAAATTTTCTAAACAGTGCTTTTATTCACGCCTGTATTTCAAGCAATCGATCTTGTGCTAGTGCTTGGATTAACTTCACACTCTCTCAGAATACGTTCTTCCATTTCTGGATCTCTTACATGTCTCCAGCGACCCGCATCCGGTCTCTTGACATGAAATAAACCGCTCTCGCAAAACTGGCGGTGTAAACGCGGAAAAATTTTGTGATCAGGCATTGTTCTATTGGGGACGCGTTCATGGTACAACTATAACGTCTCTCTTCCGTTACAATTCGCAACCCCGTACAGTACCTCTTGCAGAAAGATTAGATACTTTCTGCCGTTAAGTCGATTAGGGAGCAAGTATGGGCCAATTAGGAAATCGTTCACAATGCCGGCCAGACACTACAGAGAACCGCTAATGGAAATCATGCGGACATGTAGCATATGGGTTAGAGGTAGCCCACACATGGGAATTGTGCAAATTAAAAATTGCACCCAGTTGCACCCTTACATAGCGTCTGTCTTCCCAACTGAAAATGGAATGTTCCAGCAGGACAACGGCCCATGTCACAAGGCTCGGATTGTGTTGGAGTGCTTCGAGGAGCATACTGATGAATTCCACTTAATGTCCTGGCCACGTAACTCGTCGGATCATTATCCGATAGAGCACATTTGGGGTGTCATGGAGCGGCAGCTCAGAGCTCAAACACCACCCTGTCCAAATATCTCGATCTTGCGTGAACGCTGCTCAGACATTTGGTACAACCTGTCTCGAGTCATGTACGAAAAACGTGTAGCATCTATGCCCAGGCAAATTGCAGTATATATATATATATATATATAGTGTAGAGTGAACGTAAGTGAGAAATCGTTTTAATAATACATGAAAAGAAGCAAAAGGTACATGGATTAAAGTAAGTGTTCGAAGTTTCTTCCACGGGCTACAATGCACGCCTCATATCTCCGACGCATGGACATCCGAACATTCTGGAATACTCCAGGCATATCTCGACCTGACAACTCGAAATAATATAGCATTGTGGAGTCGGAAATGCTTTCCTGAAGCGGTGTTGTACACAGAAGCACCGTAAAGAAAAGAGACCGTAAGTGAGAAATCGTTTTAATAATACATGAAAAGAAGCAAAAGGTACATGGATTAAAGTAAGTGTTCGAAGTTTCTTCCACGGGCTATAATACACGCCTCATATCTCCGACGCATGGACATCCGAACATTCTGGAATACTCCAGGCATATCTCGAATTTCTCCGGCAGCTACTGCAATTCTTGCAACCAGCTCCTCAACATTGTCAACAGGGGTGTCATAAACTAGCGATTTCAGATGACCCCAGAAATAAAAATCAAGACATGATAGGTCGGGTGACCGAGCAGGCCAACGCACGGGACCACCACGTCCGATCCACTGCTGACCAAATGTGACATCCAGGTAGTTACGAACATCTCCGCTATAATGGACAGGGGCTCTATCGTGTTGGAACCACATTGTCTGTTGCGTCGATGCAGAAATCTGTTCATCTCTCAAAAGTTGTGGCAATACTTGCTGCAGAAAGAGCAAGTAGTTAGGTCCGGTTAGACGAGACGGTAACAGGTAAGGTCCGATGAGGTGATCTCCCATAATACCGGCCCATACATTGACCGAAAATCGAATCTGTGCTGCACGACGTCGTATTGCATGCGGGTTCTTGACCGCCCAGATATGGTCGTTATGCGTGTTGAAAATTCCTTCCCATGTGAAGGATGCCTCATCGGAAAACAACACTTCAGCAGGAAAAAGGGGATTTCTAGCACATTTTCCAAGGTACCACTGTGCGAAAGCAATACGAGGTGCATAATCCTCCGGTTGCTGTGTCTGGACACGCTGCACGTGAAACGGATGCATGTCTTCTTCTCGAAGAATCCTCCAGACGCTGTAATGGGAAACCCCGACTGCGTTTGCTACACTTAGTGTACTCGTTCTTGGATTCCCCTATACATGCTGCATCACATTCTGTTCGACGTCTGCAGTCCGTGCTGTTCTTACCCTGTCCCTGTCAGCTCTTTCTAATGAACCTGTCTCAGCTAACCTTTTTATTAAAGGCGGAGGAGGCGCGATCTGTCAGCCATCTTGCAGAATAAGAACTAAATGTTTTGCTTTCGAAAAAGAAGGTTATGCGCATGCTCAAAGAAATTTCTGTCGCTGATGGTGTGAAGGCTCTTTTAGCAGCAACAGAGACAGGCGACAAAATGTTGCCTGTCTCTGTTGCTGTCGCCGTTGGTGTGGAGCCACCATTATCTTGTCAAACAGCTGCTTACATCATTTGCAAGCCGCTTCCAGGCCTGCGCAGAGCTAAAAATGTGCATAATGCTAGCTATATCTAATTCCCTAATTCAATTGCTCATCATTCTATATATACACTGAAGATCATATATATGTGGTGCGGTGTCTAGAGTGTGAAGAAATGAAGTTGCAGATTAGGACTAGCACAAAATTTAATTTCTCTACTCCCAAACTATATACACTAAAGGTTCTAAAAAATCATGGAACAGCCTACACGATGCCACTTGCGTGAATTGAATAAAAAATAAATAGCGTTCGCTCCACCTGAGCGTGGAAAATCTCAGTCACTAGTTCAACCAACTTTCACTCTACTAGTCACCGGATTTCAGCGGAAACCTACGCTCGCCGCTCTTCCGCATCAGCCAACAGTTGGACTAGCACAACATTTGGTACATGAGGTTTACATGACCTGTACATGAGGCTTGTGGACACTCCGATTCCACAAATCGGCCATACTGACTAGGTGGCGTCCTTGACATCCTTCATGGTGCCTCTGGTATTTCAAATCATCTAAAAATACAAAAGGAAAAAAAGCAGTATCTACATCACAAAACGAAAATTAAATTTGAAAATAATATGTACAATGTTTAGTCAGTTTTTGTTCATCCTGACTAGGGCTTCAAGTGGTCAGCAGCGGTTGAAGTAAAATAGGGTCCTTCATGATTGCCGACCTTTTAGACGTCGTAGCGGTCATTTCGCTTGACTTTCTTGATACGATAGAGTCTGAGGAATTTAGCACAAAGATTCATACCTGTGCCATACTGGGTTCTTTGGATTGCAACTAGCTCTCCAATCTTGCACTTGACAAATTTATTTCGTCTCTTATTGTAACCTCTTCTATTCTCTTCTTGGATCTTCAGTATGTTCTTTATCATTCTTATAGATCATCTTCTCTTTTTTCCATCATGAGGGCAACTCGTTCTTCTTCGAGTGCTTGAAGGATCTGGGCATCCTCCTTATTCTTTATCTTTACATTCTTTACCTTATTCTCTGTCAGCAACTCAAATGGTGACCACTGAGTAATTCTACTTGCTATACTGTTGAGTGGTTTTCAACTTCCAATTAAGTTTTCCATGTTAGGTGTTGATTGATCACTTTCAGACCTTATTGATGGTTGTTGCGATTGCTATTAGAGAACTCTCTAATTCTACTTGTTTTTTGATGTGGGTTAGCTTAAGCATTTCCGTTTCCAGTCTCATTTTCTCTAATTGAAGCTGACTTTCAGTTTCGTCTCGATCTCCATCACCTTCCACCTGTCTTTCTTCATTTACATTATCAACGCGGTTTATGAGGAAGTTAACATCATTTTTAAACATATCAATGCTTTGAATTAATTTCTTTAATTTTACTACATTAGCACTCGAGGAAAAACAATATTCAACTCCTCCGCGATGCAGATCAAATCCATCTTTCTAGTTTTCGAGAGAATTTTTAAGTATAAAATTGCAAATGTTCATGCAGAAAAATGGAACGACCCACCTTGATTTAACAGGTAATTATTCAGCCTCATCCCGGCCGAACCCCCACTTCTGGTGCGGTGTCTAGGAAGCAATGAAACTACGGATTAGGACTAACACAACATTTAATTTCTCTACTCCCAAACTATATACACTAACGGTTATAAAAAATAATGGAACAGCCTACACACTGCCCCTTGCGTGAATTGAATAAAAAATAAAACAGCGCTCCCTCCACCTGCGCGTGGAAGATCTTAGCCACTAGTTCAACTCTAACTCTCACTCTATTAGTCACTGGATTTCTGCGGACACCTACGCGTGCCGATCTTCACGCCTCAGCCAACACCTGCACGTAAGGCTTGTGGACACTCATATTCCACACACACACAGATATGCCGTTGTAACGTTGCACATACAAATATTCATATAATGGAAGATACCTACCTCAGAATATGTCTGAGTATTTTACAACGTCAATCACATCCCTGTCTGCGATGGGCGTACCACCCCCACGAAAATGTTATTTACAAGTCAACCACCTCATGTGTATGTGTAGTTGCGGGTAGTAACTGGGTGAAAAACAAAGCCGTTAAGATTCCGATCGGTCTCTCTCTCTCTCTTCCCCAAGCAGAGAAGGAAAGAGGAAAAAAACAACTCAACGCGAGCAGAAAGCAAGGAAAAAGGTTTTCGAGACGATTTAGAAGATCTACATTTCAACTTGTATCCAAAGGATAAGCTATAAAGGTCTCAATTGAGCAGATGACTACAGACGGCTGATAAAAGATTTTGGTTCCGTGCGCGTCATCCACGCGGCACATTCTGCCTCTCATGCACGGGGCTTTGCTGTCACTTTTCGTCTTAAACCATGCTCTTAGAAGCGCAGCGGAGATGGCTCCACACCTCGCCTAATCACCCCCTTCCTTTTCTTTTGATTTTATGGTAAATCCACCACCACCTTCCCTCCAGCACACTATGGAAGTTTTAATTGTAATCAAAATAAAGAGCATTTTTAATTCACCAATGGAGCTTGTCTTCTTTCAGGTACGTTGAGTTTCTTTTTCTATCCCAAGGAATTGTTAGGTGAATTAACACTAGAAGGACGCCTGGTAGTTTTACGGCACAGCGTTTTGGAATCACTATTTTGATCACCTTCTTAGCCAAACTTTTTTTACGCAATGGATGCATTCCAAGTTAGATCCTATCGCTTAATTTTTACGTAGCGTCACAATATCGTAAAAATTCAATACATTGACACAGGGACCCTGTAACAAATGCTGCCGTTTTCCTGTCCTTGTGGTTTTTTTTTTTACTTTTGACAATTGATACCCAATATATATATGTATATATATACTTCGGCTTTCATTCGGTATTGACGTCTAACAAAATTAGTACGGTTTTAGTGCAGCTAATTAAATTACAGCGCATTGTGCTATAAATCATAATTTGTTAGTTAAATATTACGATGTTATTAGTTGAAAATTGGTGTCTTCCAAACCCATGAACAATGATGAGGAATTAATTTAGAGTAAAAGGAGTTATTTGCATTCCATTCAAACATTATATTTACTTCAACGTATTCGTTAATTATTTTACTACAAAAAACGCTGGTTGACGTTCCGATACTTTTTAGTTTGTTTCGGGAAGTTGGTATAAAGAAACCTAATTTATCCCCTGATAAGTTTAAGCTTAGTTTTGGGAATTCAGCTCACAAAGGAACTCTTAATTACTGATAATCAGGTTTTTTCTTTGGATAGACAGTGCTTTCTTGCTTTAAAAATATTGATTTAGGATTCTTTATAGTTTTAACACTATTTGCATTTCTCTACCATGATATGTGATGTGGTATTTTCCCTTCTGTTTTTGTTGGATTTTTCCCTTTAGTATTGATCCCCAATAACCCGCTTTGTCACTCAAGGACGACGTTAATTAACTACTTACTTACCCTCCCTGTTTCGTCCAGATTTGTATTGCATCTTGTATAAAAGGCATGGGAGTCCAGAACGTTTGCAAATCTTACACTTTAGGAACAAGATTTAAAATAATCCTTCAAGTGGTCTCGATGAGAGATATCGTCCATCAAGATTCGAACACTCTTACCAATGACACGGTTTGATGCCGTCAAGATAGTGCCGATATTTTAATGATTACGAGATCAAGATCTTGTCAGTTGTTTCTAATGATGAGATACATCTTTCATTGGGATCTCGTCAGTTTTGCTAATGAAAAGATACCTCTTCGATAGAACGACCAGAAGGGTTAACTGGATGGAAAGAATAAATTTCTGGAATTGAAGTTTTGCAACTTGAGACTAGTATTTTCGATTTCTAGATGAAAAGGATGACCGTAGACTTAACGTGTTCATTAACAATCAACATCAAAGAGTTCCAAATTGAAAAAAAAAAATTAATTATTTCGTTACGACCACATGCATTTATCAATAATTTTTTTCAGACCAATAAATTTTCAAATATTATGTTTCAATACAAAAAGAAGTATTTTATACATTTTACAACATAGAATGGAAAAATTGTAGTCCTTAGGATTGTAAAAGTCACATATAATCTTTAAATAATTGCATCAATTGATTGAAAAAGTTCCATGAAATAGTCTGTTGGCCAAAAAGGTGAAATATAATCAAAAGTTTTATAATCCAGCTTGCAGAAGATATATGCGTGGGAATTCCACGGAGAGTTATGAGATGAGATAATTTAAAGCTTTTGTATCAATTCATATTTCGCACCCTTGTAAGAAAAGTGACACAAGTAAAAAAAAAAGGAAATATTTTTTGGATTTATCATTGAAAAATATGTATGAGGTGCCTCAGCGTGTTATATTACTATTTTATAGAATATAATAGCATTCACAGCCATAAATACTTGCCTGAAATTTAAAAAAGAAGCTTATACTTTTTAATATAAGTTTTTATAGCATCTTTTAAGTTGGGGTATTTTTCTCAAATGTTGCAATTTTGAGTTATGTCACTTTTCTTGCCAGGGTGCGATTTTCTCATTCTGCCAATCACTAAAATATTTAATTAAAGCATCCATACAACGCAAATTATATTAATAATTTTTTATATTGATCCTTTTTTTATATCAAATGTTGTGGCAGCAATGAAAAGCTTAGCTTAGCACAAGTTAGTTCATCCGGATACAAGTATATGGAATACCAATCGCTTGGAAACTCAGGTTCTTGTTCAAGTATTACCACCAACTTCAGATTTTGTCCAGGTCTTGCTTCCAACTCCAGGTACGTGTTCTGGTCAAACCTCTTACTTTAGTTTCTTTTTCTGGTCTTACCTCCAACTGTTCTTGTTCTGGTCTTACCTTTGTTAAAAAAAGGAAAATAATTTTTACCATTTGCTTTTGTGTCGATTTTATTTTCTGGTCCAAGATGTTGCAGTTATATTTAATCAATTAATAAAATTACGAATAGCTTATAGAACATAAAAACTCCTTCAGTACTGCTTAATAAACCATTAAAATAAATTATAATTATAATTATGGAGAGAGATGAATACTGCATATGCATCTGAGAGTTTGATGTTAAAAGAGAAAGTAAAATTTATTCAAAATTAAGGCAATAATTTCTAAAAGAATAATTTACAATCAATTCATGGATGTCATTTATTCGCTTAATTCATTGGCCCTCAATAATTTGGGTTAATACCGAAAACAAACATAATTATTTATTAGCATTAGGTGTTCAGTTTTTTTAGTAAATTTCACACACTGGTAATTTATTTAAAGAAAATAAATATTCTTCAAAAGACTACTCTTTATTTTATGCTAAAAATGGAAGAATATTAGTTAAATTCTTTGAATGTAATGGATAAAGTATTCTTATTACATCTGGGTGCATTATCATGGAAATGAAAAAATTACAAACTCGCATGAAAACCTTTCTGTTACTATGGACTAAAGAAGAAGTGTAAGAAAGAATTTTATTGGGATAGTTGAATGTAAGCACATCAACACCATTGAAAATAAATTACTAACTTGTAAATGGAAATTGAAATTTGCATTTTTTATTAAAACGATCGAATTTATATTTGATCCGATCTATAGTGAAGCAGGATATTGGTTTTAAAGTATTATATGGCATTAAAAATGGCGAAGAAATTTAATTTAAACTTCGAGAGCAAATGCAGTCCGGCGACGGCGAGTTGGTATTGGTGATGTGCGTGATGTATCTTTCGCATCAGGATTAGCAGTGAGTGAAATAAATAATCACCTATTTCGATCGCCATGTATAATTTTGTGTATGGTAGGCATGTGCCCCTGTGAACTTAACAACATTTGAACAGATGGATTTCCCAAGATCACGCGCCTTCTTAGTGGCACGGCTTCTACGATCAGTAAAACTTTCTCCATGTGTGTCTTGTGTTTGGCTCAACTTGGTCAAATATAGCCCTTACGGTATATCTAAAAGACCAACATCTTTTCCTCGCGGAAAACATTTGTTCACTTTAGAAAAACATCCTTCCTTTTCTCAAAACATTTTGCTCGCTTTGGAAAAACATTTTCCCTTCTCACCAAATATTTTGTTCCCTTTAGAAAAAAAATTTTCCCTTCTCGCAAAACATTTTTTTTTTCACTTTAGACAAACGTTTATTCCTTCTGGCAGCATTTTTTCTTCTCTCAAAATAACTCGTTTCTTTTGGAAAAACATTTCTATCGTTTTGGAAAGACATTTTGTTTGCTTTACCTAACAATTTTTCTCGCTTTGGAAAAACATTTTTGTTTTACTTTGGAAGAAACATTTGTTTTGTTCTGGAAAAGCATTTTCAACTACCTTTAAGTCCTTTATAACCTATCCATTTAATTAATTTGAGTCACTGCAATTCGTGTCACAATCGAATCTATGTGACAAATATGGAAACAGTAATTAATTACAATTTTGTCACATTTTCGAAAAAACACATCCATATCATTTCAGTTTGAGAACAAATCAGTGAAACAATTACTCTTCCCAATAGAAATCCCTGCACAGTTGTTTCACGAAGACAACTTGTTATAACTAGCTTCGAAATAAATCGGCCTTTGTACACAAAACTCCGTTTGAATACCAAACACGACAATCCTTCTACTGACAATGGGTTCCTCTCAATGCCAGATAGTGCTGCTATAAAAGAGAGTGGGCCTCATTAATTTACCATGACTTTAGTCTAATGCCTTTATTGAAATCTGTCACAACAGACTAGGCGTTGCCTCTTCCAACAAGCTGTGGTACAGGTGACATTAAATCACCCCAAGCTAACTATCTGTTACGAAAGAGACCCATTTAGTCAGAGTGGAAAGTTAAGTAAGGATGTCACAGTACACAACTTTTTCCCCCTCTAAAGTTTTCCATTTTAGACGATCCATCAAAG
Organism: Metellina segmentata; assembly: GCA_947359465.1. Taxonomy (NCBI): domain Eukaryota; kingdom Metazoa; phylum Arthropoda; class Arachnida; order Araneae; family Tetragnathidae; genus Metellina; species Metellina segmentata. Next base: position 38,369,380 of record OX375872.1, read on the forward strand.
ATATTTGTTTCGTTGTTTTTTGGCTGCGTTTCTACTTGTTCTGGAGACTTTTCTTGGTGTCCTGATACTTAGACAAAAGTTATATCTGTATTCCAATCAGACTGAGCGTTTAAATACTGTGAGCTGTAATGGATGACTACGTTGCACAGTCTGGACTTATGTTAATGACAACTGTATCAAAGTTTTTCAAAATACAGACTGGGTATTTTTGATTTATTAAGCAAATTTCAAACAAGAAACACTGGACCAAGCATAAGGGTAAGTAAAATCTGTAAGAACTGGCATATAAATAATGATTTCGTGATAAATACATTATTTCAATTATGAATACATGCTTACAATGATAAGTAAATTATTGCGGTGATAAATACATGATTGCGGTAAAAAATAAATGATTGCAATGACAAATAATTCATTGCAATAATATCTAAGCTATTGTAATAATAAATACATAATTGCGGTAATAAATAAATGATTGCAATGACAAATAATTGATTGCAATGTTACATAAGCTATTGTAATAATAAATACATGATTGCGATAATGTGTAAATTATTGTAATGATCAATACATGAATACAATCATTCAATTTATGATTGGTACTCACCATAGACGTAAAATAAAAGTAGACTGAACATTGTATTGAGAGCAGCTTCAAAACGTGTGACCAATATGTTAACTAGCAGTCACATGACTGCTCTGTGAAAATTGAATTAGTTGGTCAATCTTGGTTGACTGATTCAGCATCCAATCGACTAGTTTGTTGACATATCATCTTATTATAGGGAATGTGTGAACGTGTATTTCTATATAGTGGTGACAAAAGTGGTGATATCACTCAACTACTACGTCGCATGGGCCAATCGGATGATGAATCAATGGATGGGATACTTCTCCCATCCTGTAGACCAATCACATGATGAATGTTTACTTCCACTAGGCAGACGAAATTAAGGTTCATGCTGCTGCTAGTTTGGGTCACAAAAAAGGTTGCCATTGCTCACTCTAATTACATATTTTTTCTATGGTTTTTCTTAATGCATGGATCGTTTTTATAGTTCTGGACGTGACAATGCTTGCCAAACAAATTCACCCAAGTGATTTTTCATTTGGGTACATTTCGGGTAATGTTTAACGTTATTAGATCGTTCTCTTATGAATTCATGTATTCATCGGATATGCACCATAAGCCTTTAGCCTAGCAAGTAGTGAAGATAATTGCCTACTTCATCTCATATTTAGGTGTCTGACGTCTTGTATCTGGTGGAAAAATATCTCGGAAAACTTCCGTAGTTTTAAATAAGATTCCAGCGAAAACAGTCTAGTAAGTAAAAATTAAAACTTCATTAAACGTGCCAGAAAAGTAATACTCATTTTGCTCTGTCGATAACTCACTAAAGTATTCGTTATTTACAGCTATTGCATTCTATCAATCAGTACTGATTTTATATATTTCTTATTCGAATTCTAATGAATTATTAAATCGTTACTGTAAGGAAATCGAGACTATCCTTTCATTCATGTTATCATGTAACATACCATACAAATCATCTCGTAAATAACAAATGAAAACTTACTCAATCATTTCAGAAAAGTAATATTGATTTTATATTCCTCAAACTCACTAAAATAGTATATTTACTATTTTTTACGTTCAATCTATCATAACTAATGTATTTCGTAACACCAGTTTCGCAAATTAGCAATCGTACTATGTAGTCACTAAAGCGGTATGCCTATTTACAACTACTGAGCAATATTTATAAGTATTGTTTTTATATTTCGTATTAGGGTACAAAATTCATTACTTCCAAAAGACAGCATACGAATTAAGTATCAAGACCACCAAATAGCAGTCCCCAAATAACAAATAAAAACTTCATCAATCATTTCGAAAAGTAACATTCATTTTGCATTGGTTCTAACATCACTAGCGCAGCATGGCTTTAGATTCCTGTTTCTAATCTACTTCATGCATTTTGGATGTTTTTGAATGAAATCGTGACCCTGTTTTCGAGAAATAGCTTCTTATATAAATGAGACACGTACAATCTGGAGAACATTGTTTACGCTACGTGATTGATTTCAGCTCTGACACGTGATTTTTAGGAAACTTCCTTCGGAAGAAGGAAAGATTGTTTGTCTAGAGCTTGTATGGATTTAGAGTACAGATAAGACAAACTATCTCCAGAAAATAATTTAACCCTTTATAAAAATCTATACATTCAAAATTATAGTACGTTCAGTACATTCATCTTGATTATATAAACATCTCACACACTAAGGTATATAACATTTTCTAATATTTAATTTTAAAAAAGCATTAGAAATATCTTTTGGTTGACCTATAACTTAAATAAATAGCATTCTTTTCCAATTTCCGAATTAAAAAACGAAAAACTTAACGGTCCAATTTAAACACGGGTAACATTTTTTCGAATTGGTTTTCAACAGAAAAACTCGAGAATTATCGTGCGTTCAATTCTGAACACCATGTTAAACAAATTATCCCATGAGTTGGTAAGTATATTATTAAAACAAATTTCAGAGTTTATTGTATATTGCCTTCAATCTTTAAAACTCGTTTAAAAAGTTTGATTTTCGGTAGGTTGTAGCTCATAAACCCATACGTCTTTCAAAATGAAATTTGAAGCATAACTTTTGTTTCCCCTTAACTTCTCAGTACAGAAAAATGGTGTTTTAACCCTCGGAGGTTGTTCACACACGCATCTATCAATTCTAAAAAATATAGTTATCCTTGCAGGACTTCTAACTACTTTTGACTTTTTTGACCAACAGAGCCTTCCTCAGATTCTTTGAACCAATCATTGTGGTTATCTATTAAATGTATTATGGGGAGAAGGGAATACGTTACACTGAAATCTCGTGATCTTCAGTGGGTTTATGAGTGATTGCAGTAACATTTTTAGTGGACTCCAAAATGATAAATTCATAAGACAAATTCTATTCAATGAGCAGAAAACCATGGATGCAACATTGAACAAGCGAATGCACGTTATACCAAAATAATGATTGAATTGAGTTCCAAGGTAAATTTAAAATTGAGATAAAAACGCATTATGTAAAGTATTTCGCGTAAGATGTTATATGTAAAGTAAATAATTAATGCTTCGTTTTTTTTTTTTTTTTACACTTTAGATACAAAATTTTATAAAGGAATTTTTCCAACATATACATTACGTAAAAAGAAACTTCACTTTGGGTTGAGTTAACCCTGCTGAAATATTCTAGTACTTATGGCAATGCTTCTTTCTAACATATATACGATTCGTGCTGATAAATAAATTGATGTTGGGCACAGGTACATAAATATATTCAGTGTTCTGCAACATAACTCCAAGCAATTGCGATTGTTCTGCAGGCATTTTGTTTGAATTCTGAAAACTGCAGTAAAATCAAAAATAATTAACGGCTAAATATGTGTATAACATATTTATAATAAAACACAAAAATTAATTACTTTATTTATTTAAAACCAAGGTATAGTTTCAGAATTTGCAATTCTGTCGATATCTTTTGAAGTTAATATATTTTGTCATTGACAAAGAAGTTGCGTTCTTTAGAAAGTGTTTGTGATTATTTGGGGCTGTGCAGGGAGGTTGTTCCGTAGCTAGAGAAGAATAAAAGATGTCGAAAGGAGCGCACTTTGCACTGTAGAACATCGTAACTTATGATTAAAAAAATAATCGCTAAAAATTCTGATAAAATTAAGGAAAAATGTTTCTGCAAAGACTGTTTGTTCTACGACGTACGTATCAGTTATAAGCACTTGCTGCTCAAATTGGGCGCCGTTGGAAATCTGTATCATTAACAGAAATGCTTCTTTTCAGAATATGCACCCTTCGTGCAAAAGAACAAATCTTTGTTGGGCTACTCAAATCCCGCGAAATACATAGAATATGTATAAGTATACATTGACAGGACAAGTATATATCCAAATAAAAAATTTTATATTTTTATAGAAACAATATCTACTCCACTAGTGTACTAAATAAGTTAATGTGAATTAAGTTTAGTTTTGTGTTAAATTGTTTTAATCAAACTAGCAGTCAAAATGCATTCGTGGAGTAAAAATCCTACTGTAGAGAAGAAAACCAAACCTATTCTCAAAACACATTTGGCAATTGAAAAACTCATATCTTCCAAGGGTTTATTTTTCTTAGCTCTCGAGCCAAGAAAAGGGATTAGGTTTGAATCCCAATATAGGCATGGATGTTTTGCTGCATACACCACTATATACCATTATTAAAAAGAAACCAATCGCTCAGAAACTGACAGCAACCTTGAGTTTAAAGGTATTATTTAACAGAAACTGTGCACGATGACAAAGAAAATAAATTCTTACAGGTAAGAGGATTCTGTATTGGCATTTCCTTCCCTTTGCTCAGTGCACCAGACTAGTGTTTTCCCGTTTAACCTAAAAATTCGCAGTTATTTGCTTCAAGAGGGTGTGGTAAAGAAAATTTCAGTGTAATTACAGAAGAAACTGAATTTACAAGTTCCAAAACTTGAGTAAACATAGCATTTGGCTCTCCCACAGTTTACATTTCAATGTTATTAATGATTCGTAAAAGTATACCCTACTATAGTATAGTTAGCAAACAAATCAAAATGACTAATATCAAACATGGACGAACATGTGCTTTTTTCCCTGCAGTTTACAAAAAAATTGATGCTAGCAATTTTTTGCAACAGTGTGGCTGGTTACAATTAGCATGCAAACGAAACATCCCAACAAGAGTGAACATACAGTCTACAAACCCAACGGTGACCCTATAGCGGTGCAGAAAAATGAATTCCACTGCAATTCACAAACAAACCAATCGTACAAATAACGGCATCAACCTAGATCTGAAAATCGGTTTCGTGAGGCAATCGAATTTATTCCAAGATTCCTGTAGCAATGGTTATTTAACAAAAACTTTGCATGGTAGAAATAAAACACCAATCCCTAAGAGACTAGAGGGGTCTGTAGCAGCGTAGCCTTAGCTCAGGACAACCACCAGCCATCTATTAAAGAGCGATTATTCTTCTAATAAGTGGTTCGGTATTGACACGTCGTTCCATTAGCTCGAACACGAGCTCCTCAGTTCGCAATCAACCAGTAAACTCGCTCTAAATCACTGCTCATTAATCGATTGGGGCCCCGAACTTTGATAGTGAATGATTAGAACGAGTGTCATCATTCGTTAATTATAATTCAGAGATTGTCTTCACCCCCCGCGTTCGATACTTCAGTGATAAGTACTAATGATCCCACTACTTTTTGAATAATGGCTTTCCGAAGAAGAGTTCTTTGCCCAAATGAACGGGAATGCAAGCGTACTTTTTAATGTAATTTGCGTTAAAAAGATGGAGTGTTTGGCAACTCATGCTTTGGAGTAAAATGTGTTGGACGTATCTGCTTGTAAACAGCCATGACGACGTTTGGTAAAATACTGTACCTACATGTGTCTATAATAATATACAGAACAGACTACTAACTGAATTACCAAGCATCTGTGTTTGGGTTCTTTTAAATTCTGTAATATCATTGATATATATATACTCTATAGTTGGTAAGCTATGCTGCATGCATCTACATTTAGGAATACGAATAAATTATTTACAGGAGTGCTTAGCAAATCATGTTTAGGCTAATACGGTGAATGCTTTAGACTTATTTGTTATTAAACTTGCTTATTTTGTTTCTTAAACAGCGCTCTATACCACCTAAATGCGACATTTTGGGGCACATTCTTTGACACAAATGTTTATTTGCGCCATTTCTACTACGCTTTACAATTTAACAAGATATTTTCTAAACACTGTATGTGTATGCATATCGAAAATTAGTACTAGTGAGCGAAATACACCCAGAAATACATACGGAATATGTACTACGCTCGAAAGTGGCACGGATATTATATTGACGAAATTGTAACATCACATAATTTTATCGGGGGCCGTGTTGTACCAGCAGGCTTACTAAATGCAAGTTTCTATCAGGACTTTACAAGTTGTTTGCTGAGCAGGTTCAATTCCTGTAGCTCAACACTGAGTGTATTTCTCTCTTCTGTATTAGTAAGTTTTTTCTTGTGGATGTGTCCATTACTTATCGTTGTCTTTTTGTGATGAAATATGAGCTTGAAAATGACCTTGAGCTTTAAATACAACTTACCCAACCACACAATTTTCTTTTAGTTTGTACAAAATATCAAACCTCAATCCTTCCAAAAAATTCTAGATACATTTTATAAAATATTGAAAACTTTGTCTGTCTCGGTCCACAAGTTCAAGCAGTAATAAATTAAAGGTCACTAATCGTAAGCTCGTCCTCATCAAAATTTCTCCATTGCAGTTGTCGATGAGTTGAGTTTCTGCACTTCCAGACGTCTGTTTATTCATAATATATCCTGCCGGAGAAGTGCTAATCTTGTGGAAATCAGAGCAATAACTATTCAGTTATGCCAGGATATTGATGTGACGTGTCGACCCCCCTCCCGCACACGTGAACGTCACCTGAACAGGTGTGTTTGACTCTTTAAACTAATCGGGTTAGCAAAGGTCGTATTCAGTTGGATCCTTGCACGAAAATTGATTCGGGGAGTTTGTAGATAAAAAGATATCCCTGTAACCCACATAAGTAAGACATTTGCTCATTTTCGTTTCGAATAATAAAATGTTTTCAAATTTTAAGAAAAGTGTTTGAGGGGGTTTGTCTGAGAATGTATAATTCCACCGTGCATCCTTGCAGTCTTCCCTGCATGATTTAGATTCTATTCTTTGGAATTTAGCAATAGATAATATAATTATATTAATATAATAATAATAATAATAGTATAATATTAATAATAATAATAATAATAATAATAATAATAATAGTATAAAATTAATAATAATAATAATAATAATAATAATAATAGTATAATAATAATAATAATAATAATAATAATAATAATATTAATAATAATAATAATAGTATAATAATAATAATAATAATAATATCATTATTATAATATTAATAATAATGATAATATTATTATTATTATAATATTAATAACAATAGTATAATATTAATAATAATAATAATAATGATAATATTATTATTATTATAATATTAATAACAATAGTATAATATTAATAATAATAATAATAGTATAATATTAATAATAATAATAATATAAAATTTTAATAATAATAATAGTATAATATTAATAATAATAATTAATATTATAATAATAATATAATATTAATAAGTATATATTAGTATAATATTAATAATAATAATAATATAAAATTTTAATAATAATATAACATTATTTCTCAAAGGTTTTTTTTTCAAAGGAAATGAGAGCAATATATATAATCTTTTCAAAGGGTATTTATTCAAAGGAAATGAGAACAATGTATATAAGAGTTTCAAAATATTCTATTCTACATAACTGCACCAGTATAATCTTTCCAAAGGATTATAGTCTACATAATGGGCCAATACAGTATTTCAAAGGTCTCTACTCTAAGACTATTCTACAGAATATGCCAATAGAATCTCTCCAAATGATTATATTCAAGGAAATGAGCAATAGACGTTTTCCAAAGGTTTTATTGTACAGTGTGAGTCAATAGAATCTTTCCAATAGCTTATATTCCACAAAATGAAAAATGAGAGTTATAATCTTTTCAAAGCATTATATTAAACAAAATTGGCAAATAGAATATTTTCGAAGGATTACATTCTGCAGAATTGGCTAGTGAAATCTTTGTAAAGTATCCTATTCTAATAAAATTAGCAATTTTATCTTTCCGATGTATTCGATTTTAAGGAAACGAGTATTAGAATCTTTAAGATGTATTCTATTTTAAGGAAAAGAGCATTAGAATATTTCTGAAGTATGAAAGATTCCATAGATTCTTTAAAAAGATGTGGTATTTAGTCATTATATGTGTTATGGGGTAAAATTAACACTACACTACTCTAAAATATCGCGACGCTTCCGTCATCAAATTTCCGTTATTTTAAGTGAGCATACATATTTTATGATCGAGAATTGTTTTTCTGTGTAAAAACAATCACGATTATACACGAGATTATCAATAACCAATAGCCTCAAAATCAAAACTTTACTATGCATTAGCCAAATTTGAGACGACGTATTCAACTTTTTACATATATCGTGGCTAAAATGAAATAAAATATTTGCATCGCAGGATGATTAGAAAATAGCTAATACACATTTATCCGTCTGTCTGAAACATTAAACGATGACTCTTTCGATAGCTAAAATACTACAATTAGAAAGGGGAAAGTTTGTCCCAGTGCACAACCATTGGACCCTGAATTCAAAGGAATTGTATCCAACCCCGAATCCCAAAAACCTAAACGAAATCTTATTCGGGTGTTTCTTGCACTTTCCTCTGACGACGGGATTGATCTAAAGTTGAATTCAATCCATAAAACGAGATGGAATGTGAGGCGTTTGTGTGTTTGCTACGCTTAAAAAACGTCAGGCGGTTTGGTTTCCTGTATTACCCACGGTTAAAGTTGAACCTTAAATAAACGATCAGTGAAATTCTTCTCGGTAGACAAGTAGACTTTATTGTGCCGATATCTCCCCCACTTTAAAAAAATTTCCATATTCCTCGATCTCCAATCGTTTCTTTAAGTGGATTCTTGACAAAATAGAGTTTTTTCATACATTTCTATATAGGCTAAATATTTACTCTAAAAAGTTTGGAACTAAGACTTTTTATTCATGTATGAGGTTTACAGTGTAAACATAAAGAAGACATTTGGAAGATAAAAACTACTTCGTGTTATAAGATTTTAGATTATATACATGCTATAGGTATAAACATGTAACGGATGTATATATACATTCTATAAGTATAAACATGTAACATATTTATATATACATGCTATAAGATTATACATGTGTGTGAAATGTCTGAATGTGTTGTATAGGGGCATTTACTACCCCGTAGGTTGTGACCCTACATTGTAGATGTATCAAGTACAGTAGCGGAAAAAAACCCGATACATCTCCTTTATTTCGAGCACTATTCATATTAGAGCAAATTCTCAAGGATATCATTAAATAGAGAATTACGTCCTCTACAAACTCAAATAAAATAAATTGCATAAGGGGACGTCTTCATTCCAAAATTTGCAGACAAAATTTATAATGAAAACACCATGATTTGATGCTATAAATCAGATTCGCATCGTTAATTAATCTCAATATGAAATCTGACTTCACTTGAAACCCGAGATTTCAGGGATCATCATCATTCAGGGATCAAATAGAAAGTCGCTACCTATCGATCGAGATTAATTGTTGTTATAGCTACCCGAATTTTAAATTTGAACACTATTGCAGACATATTTTTCAGCAATCCGAGAATAATAACATTTATTACGCAAATGTTAACGATTTGAGGATTACATTATTATATTAATGATTCAAGTTCAAACGATCCGAGAAATTACTATCCGTGGTTTGTTAGAGATTTATTAAACTTTTCGTTACCCCTAAAATCGCAATAAAAAATTTAATGCAGCTCGATAACTAAGTATCGGAAAGCGCTGAAATTTTTGCATGGCCATATTAGAAGTTCTGAATCAATTTCCATCAAAATATAATAAGGGGTTTCAATTCATAATTTAAAAAAAATCAATTTAATAATTATTATTCTATACTAAAACTATTTTTAAAATAAAACATTGTCGATTTCATTTGGATTATTTAACAGTAGCATGGTACAAAATATCAGCACTATAGAAATATTATTTAGAAAGATGTACATAAAAGTATAAGAAACTGATTTAACAATAGGAGCTCCAATCTTTCTGTACTCATGACTTCCAAACGGTAAGACCCAATGACATGAAATTTGGTATCTAAAGTTAAAATTTGATATAGATTCGAAATTGTGTGTCGAAATATGGGTTCCTATTGGAAATTATGAAGTTTCTGCTCAATTTAATATGAATGCAATTTTTAGAATTATAATTTCTAGAAGACGTTAGTTTCTATCAAGCGCCATCGTTGAATTTTCTCTACTGCTAAAAGTGTTTGAATGAAGAGGATTGGTTAGGTTTTTTTTCCGAGACTGTACATTCTCAAACGTCAATTCAATATTAATTCTTGCTAGCAACCTCTTACCTTTATTATTTTTTCTTGAATTAATGAGATTTAGCTGTACTTTTTACGTTATAAAAGGATTTTCAGTATAAACAAAGAACACCAGACAAAAATTGAAGATTTTACTCCCAAATACTCTCGCATAATAAATATCTGGCTTGCCTCTCAAAATATTGCTAATGCCGTTTTGTCGACATTTTGTTTGTAAAAAATTAGAGTTGACCAAAATCAGTTATCCTATATCAGTCAGAAATTAAATCTTTGGAATTTTTATTCATGTGATAAAATTGCATTCGATAAAAAACTAACTGACGTCACAATTGGAATACGAACAGGAAACACATATCGCCGCTGAAACACTACCGCCATCTGTGTTTAGCTTGACATAAAATGCATCGCTTAGAGTATTTTTGCAAAGAATAAGCCAAGTTTTAAGTTGGCACACAAATTACATTTTAAACCATGTAGCTCCTTCGAAATGGAATTCTGTTTCATCCATTCTCTAGGGAATTAAAAATTAAAATTAAAGGTTTCTATCTCTGGGAGCATCGATACACTCGTATAAATTACTTATAATGCGATTTTTTTTATTATGCGAGATACTTTTTACATGCGGTTCAAATAGTTTGGCCAACAATAAGGGATAAAAGTGAATGGTCATAAAATATTGAAACAATAAAAACAAGCGGGAATAATGGAGAGTTTCGTAGATTTTTTTCGATTACGTTTCACGAATTACTACTAACCACGGAAATCTTTTTTGCTTATCCAAGAGTGATTCTACATGCATAAAACAACATAGGATCAAGACGTATGGTCAATTATTATATATCAATTTGGAATTCAGTTTTTGAAACTTTTTCATCGAAAAAATGCAATTATATTCGAAAAACAAGCTAATTGAAGTCACAGTCGGAATACGTACAGAAAACACATTCCGTCACATACATTTAGAACGACAAAATAGTATCTTATAGAATAAATCACACACACACATCGTACAAAATAGTGTCTGAGTATATTGTATCATAGCGTTAAATCTCATCATCATGACTGTGATCCCATACTATGTGTGTCAAAAAGCAATTCCTCTTCAAGCTCCAATTTGTATGAAATCTCTTAGGTAACTTATGACCGTTTTGCTATGATAATATCTCGTATTTAGTGACGCATAGGTCTTTTCCTCGTGTGTGCGTGCTTTTCTGTTGTACGTACTCATCCTTTTCACTAATTTTTAATATTTTTTATATCTAAAAATGATTATATTATCTTATCCGTCGTTTGGCGCTGCTTGTCCATTTCCGGGACTTGCGACATTAAACCTAAATTAACCAACCAACCATATCCTTTTCAAATAGAGAAGAATGCCGTTGTGTAGTTGACCTTCAAAGTGTCTTCTAGCCATTCTTCCCCATTTGATCATCACGTTCTTGAGAAATTCTTGGAAGTTATGATATCCTAAACAGCAGTTTGGTCAAACTGACCGTGGTGCGTCAATTGACGTTTGTCGAAAATTGTAGGAGAGTACGTATTCTTCACGTTGTTGCGGTGTGGGCTGGCTGTTGGTAGCGCTTCAAAATGAAAAAGTATTTGACTATTGCGAAAGCTTTGTAGCTTTTGGATAAATTAGAAGATGATTTAGTGATAATGGAAGTATTTATGAAGAAGACATATTTAATGCACGTTAGTGAGAAGGAAGAAAAAATCTTCGCGAAAAAGATGTTACCAATGCCGAAGAAGATGTCGCCAGTGACGACGAGGATTAGAATGAAGACATTTTTCTAGGGAATGATAAAAGGGAGTGGAATAAAAACTGCACTAGACTGAATGTTCGTCGTATAAAGCTTAACATTGTGTCACATTTGCTTGACTTACGGCCATCTGCTCGGAAATCTAAAACCACCTTAGAAGCATGGGGATTACATTTTACAGAGACTATTACCAACAAAATAGTTGATTAGACAAACTGTTACAGAATCATGAGAAGTTTCCTAGGGAAAGAGTTTAAAAAACTTACTACTAAACATGAACTGATAGCAGTACTAGGTTTGCTGTACATTTGGGGTGTAATGATATCATCACATCAAAACTTATCAGATTTATGGGAAGATGATGGAATAGGAGATATTTTTCGTATTCTTATGTCTCTCAAAAGATTTAGATTTATTTTGATATGCATTAGATTTGATGATTTGGACACAAGAAAAGAGAGGCGTCGTCTAGATAAACTTACGCGTATACGAGAAATAATCACCAAATTCGTATCGGCATATGCGAAAAACACTTGACTCACAGTGAGTATGTTACAGTGCATGAGATGTTAGAAAAGTCTAGAGGTCGATGTGCGTATGTAAAAATTCACTCTTTTCGTAATTGTAATTAAATATTTACTACATAATTCATGACTACTTATTTAAAATTTATTTTAAATGTATAATTTCACACTAAAACGTATTTGTTCATTCGTTATACATTATTTATACTTTTAAATTTAATTTTTAGAATTTATGCATTTGCCAGTTGGCTGTTTACGTTTGAAAAATAACTTTTTAAAATACTTTTATTGATAGGTATCTATACAAATGTTTTGTATTCTAGAAGCCGTTCCTATCTGGTATAAAAAATTGTTCGGTTGAAAATACCGGCGCGCCTACTCACTATACGAAAAGCAGAGCGACTAACGGTGTGATATAAAGATTAAATCGAAGAATGGACAACCATACGTTTTCTGTAAAACTAAATTCAGAGAGCTCTTGTGTTCTGGTAATGTCCTTCGCAATTTATAACGTAACTTGACATGTGGCTGGAATGCAAGTTCACCACTTCGCTTACATTAATCCTCCAAGTGGTTACGACTGTGTCTCTTCTTCAAGGTATTGATGATTTTCCGATGGTGGAGAGATCAAGATAATGGTCAGTTTTCTTCAAATGACGTGTCATCTCGTTTATCAAGACCTGGTCAGTTTTCTTCTCATGACGACTTAACTTATTCATCGAGAATCAGGTCAGCTTTTCGGATACGAGATACCACGCCGAGACGACTACCACACTGGTTAATTGGGCAAAGAAGCGGGTATTCATCTTATAGTATCGGGAATCTTCACAGCATAAATATGGTGCTTTCCAGGGACAATGCCACTGTAATGAAGCATCCTGATGATTTTTCTTCGAGTCGAAAACCTCACAATATTTATATCATCCATTCTTTCCATAGCTTTTATATTTTTCACCATGCTGATCAGCATGTTCTAATCATGGCATTCCACCACTGTTTCGAATTTTTTGCGCAAGAATTGCATCTATCTTTTATTACACGGGTGTTACATTTACTTTAAGGTATCCGTACACGTTCGAAACCCTGTATTTTTAAATGTGGTACAGAAACATTTTAAAAATATGTTTAATAAAGTGTTATAAAACAATATCATTGGGCTATAAATATTTAAATTATATATTAATAATTTTGTAAAAATGATAATTACTGTATGAAATTTTAAATAAATTTGTCAAAAACCTCAAATATGCTATATGAAAATCTATTCGACCAATTCGAAAAATGATGCTACCAAAATACACAAGTTGCATTTTTTCTAGGGAATGAACTGGAATAAAAAAAATCTAAATAAACAAAAATTTTACATGCGATCGTAAAATGAATACAAGATTTTTGATAGTTTTACAGTCATATTTCTTATATATATGGTCATAACTGAAAAACTTTTTAACTCAGCATAATTATTCTTGTTCATTCACTAGACAACATTATAAAAACAAGTTCTCAAAGTTTTATGAGAATCCATCAATAACTTTTAAGGTTATATAACATTTGAAGTTAGGAAATAATGCATAAAAATTAATTTAGAGTAAAAAACAGTTTAAAGTGTATCGTTTTCTCTCTCCTGCTTTTACTGTTTACGTAAACAATTTTGCTCTTCACTTCTCTTTAATAATATGCAAAAGAGTGTCTTTCCAAAAGAGAAACCATTCAAACATTTGAGAAACCTTTCTAAAATTATATTTACAAAAAAAATAAGTTTTAAATTTAAATTTTGATAGATTTTTGGTCTTTTAAAGTCTATTTCTGGTGTTTTCGATACCTATTTCCGGGTTTCCCGGCTTGATTGAAATCTTAAGATATCTGCAACTAATTAACTTAGAAAAAACTCAAATATATTTTGGAAAGTCTAATAAATACTTTATCATCAAAATATTTTTTTGGAATATTTGGTCAAAAATAACATTTTTAATGTTCGGATACCTTAGATTTTATCTTGCGTTTGGCGCAGTTTGTCCGTTTTTGGACCCTGTGCCATAAAACCCCAAAATTTAATCCAATCGAGTCAAAAACTGCCTAGTAGTAACCAGACTATAGGGCAGAAAAATATTCCAAACCGTCTCCGAATCTGGCAAAATACAATTTGTTTCCGACCTTGGAACTTCATTTCCCCTTGAAGTAAATGGGAAATTTAGTCTCGACGAGATATCTCATCCTTTACAAAATCGACTAGATTTCAGACGAGATATATCGTCAAAACATCTGGAGTGTTAAAAAAAACCCAGAAAAAATGGCGATATATGGTATTTGTTCTAATCCAGAAGAATATTTATTTTCTCGTAGCTTATTTTCACTTATGTAAATCTATCAAATTACCATTCAGCAGTGTTTTCACAAAATTAAAAAAAATTAAACCAGAGAAAAAATAACTTAAAAGAACATCCTGAGGCTCAAACGCCATTCGCCAACTGTTGCATCTGGCGAACTTAATACCACGAACACGAAGTCATGTAAGTGGCAAGGAGATTCACCTCGCGAATCTGATTTGAGTAGACACGACCTACATTTATGACTCTCCGGTGTTATAAAACTCATTGGCACGATTTTTCTAGAGACGATGTTCAGTAGGAAACTAGAAATATAATAGCAAGCTTTACTCGCCCAAGTTTCAAGTCAATCCACAGGTTTTTCCTACATTTTCGTGCAAGTCATGCAAATTTCATTAGTTTCTAGCATAACTTTTTTTCTGAAGTTTTACTTTAAACCTGACGAGTGATTGTGACCGTGCAAGAAAGAGGTACTTGCATTTCACGAGCAGCTGTATCAGCACGCATCCGTATTTTCATAATAGATGGTTTGAGCGGGGTATGATCGTTACTTCTCCCAAATGTACTCTTAACTGCATCAGAATTTTTCCTGACACCGGCAGACAGGAAACGACACTTAAGAGTCGGTTACATATAAAATGCTTACGAAATTGTCTTATCTTAACATTAAATATACATTTTCATTGGCACTAGCGTCGGAACCTTCAAGTTCAGTCTTGTTGTAATACTCTAATAAATAAGGTATGGATATCTAACTCGTCTACAAATTGTGTTGCATTTATTTAAAATATTTGCAGAAATAGATGGCAATATCTACGCTCATAATACACTGCATGGTTTTAATGTTAGACATGAAATATCAATATTTACAATTGAATAAAGAATGCTCTTGAATTAAGGACGCTTAAGTTGAAGTTTTCAAGTGTATTGCTTTCATCTATCCACGAGATTATGCTTTGCGTTTGGCTGATGAATACACATACGGGGTTGTATCTTATTGAACACCATCTTATTGAAATAGCAGACATTTTTTATGCTTGGGTGTAGAATCTGAATTATGAAAGGAGACATCATACACACTTGGGGTTTTCCTTATGTTACTATTATCAACCCTTATAAATTGATTAAAAACGTGTGCTTGAACAAATTTCAATCTAAGTTTTATAACTATAAAAATGTTTTATAGACAGTGAGTGCTTTGGATTTTATACATGCTTAATGAGTTGAGAATTTGTTCACAATAACCCCACGTGTTTACAAGTAGAACCTTACAAGTTAGAACAAGTTTACCTCTGAAATTAGAGTAGATGTAAATACCAATTTTCCACCTGATTTTCAATATTGAACGACAGTATGAGCAGTAGTTATGGCAGTAGAAGAAATTCCAATGGTATTTTCACTCTTCTAATACCATGTTTACAATTCCCTCGATTTTTTTAACATTTACCCATTACTACCACTTCTTACCACAGCAAAAAATCACGACGCTTGAAAGTTGTATTGATCATGAAGTGAACTTGCAGGAATACATAATAATAAATAATTCAATCATTTATTGAACAAAAAATGTATTTAGTGTAAAGAACAGAAAATTACAAATAAAAAAAACTACAAATTAAAAAATACAAACTTGGGGTAAAAGAACATTACATTTCTTGCACATTAACAGTTCCCTCATATTGGAAAACAAATACATGGTGTTCTTTGAAACAGGTTAGAGAACATAAAATTGCTTTGACATGGTCTTTGGAAAACAGAATTTGTCTTTTTCAACCAGAACTAATTTAGTCTTTGCATTAGCAATGCTTTTTAGTCTGGTGACCTCAAACTCCTCTTCTGAAACAATATCCACCATTCTTACATATGAAAATTGAGATTTTTTCTCCCCTCATCATCTACATACAGAAACGTAATCGTTCCAATGTCTTTCATGGATGGGTTAAAATATGTAACTTCCCCTAAACGCTCGTCTTCCATATTTTGCTTGAAGTTTTGAGATGTTTGGCTTGAATGTTTGTAATCTTCAAACTCCTCATCGTCAATATCAATAAATTCGTTTAGTAGTTCCTTATCCTCGCTGTCTCCTTGAGATATCCTGCTTTCCTTTCCATTTGCTTCTTTCTTGGTATCTTGTGTATACTCTTCGCTCTTTCACTTTCTTCTCACTCGGCTTCCTTTTTTCTTTGTCTCTTTTGCCTCCTTCAAGCGTGGCAGAACTTTGTCAGTTGTAAGAACTTCACCATATGTGTAATGTTTTTGTAAATCAGTCTTCCTGCTCCCATAAAACGTGAAAAATGCAATAAAATGCAATTCATACGTACTAAATACGATCAAATACAAAATAACGCAGAAAAACACATTGCTTTTCCATCCTAGCAAAGCTATGTTTACAATTACCCCGTCCCTTTGTAAAAAGGGTATTCATTAAGCATCCAACTGTAGGTACATTAAAGTTCCCAGAATAAAAGTCAATGATGTTCTGTTAGATAGAAACATAACTGACAATAGTAAAGAATTGGAACAACATACTTTTCAATAGATTATGAAGAGCAGCAGAAAATACAGCACACAACAACTTTAAAACCCAAACGTTTCAACCCCCCATTTTTCAACTAAACAGATTGTTATCAGCCGTGGTTCAAAGAAATGCAGAATCGCCACTTTGCATCCACAAGATTGCCACCTTTCAGAATTCAGAACTTTTTAGTTTCTCGGAATCTAACTCGGGCACTTGCATCGCTTGTTTACAAGTACCATTTGTTTACAATTACCACTCCTGACACTACATAAAATAAGCTCGTCATCTCCAGACATCAACTCTTAACAAAGACAAAACAATTGTCATTAAATACACTCACATTACACAAACAAATAATTTATCTGTGTGAAAAAAAAAAAGACCACATATATAAAACCTTTCAAACTTTATTAAGAGCTAAACTTCTGTTATATATTGTTTCGCAACCGTGGCACTACCTTCGATTTCTGTAAGAGTCGCATTTACCCCGACTCAAGCCTTCTTTTGAATTAGTGTAAATATTCCCCCATCAGAGAGAAAGGACCCGTTTGTCATAAAGAACTGAGTGAATACGTTTCTTTATTTTCCAAAGCCCTGGCGGCCTTCTTGCATTCGGTATTTCATTAGCTACCCTTCGACCGAAGAAATATTAAGGTATCTTCTTTTTTTTCTTCAAGAACGTCGCTCCGAAGTTTTTTTTTTTTATTGTTTACATTTCTTTTAACTAGATTATCGCGTACATATGCGGCCCCTTTCATTTATCCTTGGTACATCTGGCGAGGGTAAATAAAACAAGTTTCTAAATTGACATCGGAATTTTTAAAAGAGCCGGGAACAAAAAAAGGCTCGAAAGCGAAGTTTGGATAAATTAATTTTGTAATATGATATTTGGGCAGTGTTCTTCGACGCAACGACAAGGGAATACGATTCCTGAAAAATAAGAAAAAAATCATTTGTGTAGGTAAACAAAAAATTAAGCGCTTCAATTCATTTTGAATTACTTGTGGGTATCATCTCCACAAACGCGCAATGTTAAAAAAAATGTGTACAAAGGAGCTATCGAAGTTTTTTAAGGGGACCCGGCACCTTAAAAATTATTTTTTTAATGACAACACTTTTAGGTAAACTTTTTGTAGTTTCGTATGCCAGAGAAGTATACATAAAAATTTAAACTATTAATTTTCTTCAAAATGTGTTACACATTTTTAAAATTAAAAAAAAATGGAAAAATTTAAGAATTTTTAAAGTGTATCTTCTTTTAAAATTTTTATGATATAAGCTTGTTTTTTTGTAATATTCCTTTAGCTATAATCTAAATTTACAGTTATGGAATTGAAGATACATGGAATAGATCTTGAGATAAAAAAATAAAACCTGAAATGCTATGTAAATTATCACAAAAAACGCCACTTTATGACACATTTATATTTTAAAAACAATTCTACTCCCAATAATTAAAAATGCATATCTGTATTTCATAATAAGATTCTAAATATAACGTACACAAAGTTTGAAGTCAATTGATTGAAAATTAAAAAAGCCTTTGCATTTTCAATTATACGATGTATACAAAAAATAAAGTAGGAGAAAAAGCAGCTTAAAGTTTAAAAATTAAAATTATGCTAAAAAATTATACATAAAAATGATTGAAATTTTTACTATAGCTGCTTTCTACATATGAGTGAAGTTTAAAACTTCCCTGAACTATAAGTGATCATTCCTTTTTTTTAAGAGCCAAATCCTTTGTTGTGATTTCTTTTTTCACTAACTTTCGAGCACGTTGGAATATGGCATTTAAACGGTTCCTTTGTAGATAATTCTTTCGAGTATCAATTATCTGTCCAAGTTTTATATCAGATCCTAACGTAATCCCAGCAGCTTTCTGAATGCGTTGAATAGTTGAAAGCACCCTTGTATTATACTCATAAACTGCTTCTGATGTGGCCATTTCAACGCGTATGTTTGGCACAAAATGCTCCTTTGGACACTTGAAATGCTGTGTAGACATCAATTTACATTTTGCGTCATTCACCTTGAACATCTTTCTATCAGTTTTATTGGCAAAATCTTTGCCAGATGTTCCTCTTTAATTGGTGTCCCAACTTTCAATTTGTGAGAACCTGGTGGCAAATGTCTGGCTTTCGCAGACTGGTAAAAGCACCATGAATTGGAACCCTCGGAACACATGAAGTGCTGTGGTTTCTTGTCTGTTGATTTGTTATGGTAAAGAGTAGCTTATATGGCAGTTTTCATGGCATTATTATCAGCTTTATTTGCTAATATTGCATTTTAATAATAACGAGTTAATTTTGTTATAGTTTTTTCAGATATACTGCTACGAGATTTTCCACCCAATGTGATACCAAGAGCTTATCACATTTTTATTGCATCTATCAATTGTGTCCCCAAACGTTTACTAATGTGGTTGACTCATTCCACATTTTTATAGTTATATCACTACCATACACACCAGACAAATTATTAATTGTTTTGGCATCCCCAATCGAAAGTGATGTTGTATATCGGGGGAGGGGAGAGAGAACCATACCTTTAAAATCATAGCTCTGTCGTTTTCGTTTAGACATAATTAATTATAACGTATAAACAAAAAAAAAGGAAACAACAGAATAACAAATATCAAACAGAAAAACAAAACTAAAGCCTTCTTTTTTATAAAAATAGACAAGCAATGGTATCAGTAACAGTTACAAAGAAATTTTTCGTCTTCTTCTAAGCTATTTGATTTAATTAATCGAAAATAACTATTGAGGTAATGCGGTTATTTCAGTCAGATCGGTTTTTCAGTTAGTTTTGCTTTCGAAGCAATGTGATCGCACTCACAAAAATCCTTTTACTCAAAAAAAGAATTCAGGAATCAGTCTGATTTTCTAGGACAACATTTAAAACAGTATAAGGCGACTTTTTAAGCGAAAGCTTTTTTTTCTGTACTTTTGTCATTTTTAAGGTGCTAGGTCCCATTAGAAATTATTGAAAATGTTTTGAATAGAGTTTATGATTTAGATACAAAACCTAAAAGTTACTAAATATTTCATAATGTTCTAATGTTCATCTAACTATCTAAAACCTTAAGTAGATTAAATTTAGTATAAAATTAATTTTGTCTAAAAGGTCTGTCAAAAATAATGAAAGGAAGGCTGAATACAAACCAATTGTTAGACAGCAACTCGATTGATTTTGAAACCCTTTCCGAAGGCGGACCAGAGGAACAGGAAAATATAGTAGAATTCAATGCATATGTGATAGATGGAAGCTTTGTTATCGTGAAGATAGCGAAAACTACAGTTTCCCATTATGTTGCTGAAGTTACCGGAAATGATCAAGATGGGACTTCAATGTAAAGTTTCTGAAACGTGTTCTGTCCAAAGTGACTGAACAGCCCAAGTTCACTTCCTCTTCTGAACCAGAAGCCTCGATTTCTTCTGATAATATTGTTAAATTGTTACATCAACCCCTCTGTTTTGGAGGAACTGCTTGCGTTGCTAAGATGGTAACATTTCCATGTTCACTTATGAGTACAAGTTGAAGTGAATGTCTTTTGCTGTCTCTGAAGAACTTCAGAACATTTTTCGAAACCCTGTTGGAAGTTTATACAGCGCATTTCCAATGCTCTTTGCCATTAAAAAGTGATAACTCAATGTGCCCCAAATGCAGCATCAACGTGCCCCACTACCAGTATACTTCGATCCATTTTTATAGAATAATTAAATTTAGATTTTTGTCATTTTACTCTATCAAATGTAAGAATTTAATCTTTTAACTTTATTTAGAATATTACCTATTAAATATTGAAGGCAGAAAATGTGCTTTATTTGAATTATTTTGAGGAGTGCAAAGCCTAAAGTAAAAAATTATTCAACGTGCCCCACTTTCCCCTAGCATTGCCGTGACATTTTAGCGGGGTTTACTTTAACAAAACTAACTTTGTGTCTGTGTACAAGGTATTTATGTTGAAAAGCAGCATTGCCATGACGTTTTAGATGATTTTAGCTAGACAAAAATAACTGTTTATCTGTGCAAAGGATATTTTGTAAAACAGCATTGCAATGAAATTTTAGATATGTTTGCTTAGACGATAGAAGGTTTTGTTTCTCTGTGCAAAGGTCATTTTTGTTGGAAAGCAGCATTGATATGACATTTTAGGGGGATCTATTTAGTATATATGTTAAATGTAATGTTGCCATAACACTTTAGAGCGGTATATACTTTTACAGAGACAATTTTGTTTCTCTGTAGAAAGGATTTGTATGTTCAAAAGCGGTATTGCAGTACATCAGAAAGGAGGCGCACAATTTTAATGATATTTAATCTCGAAAATAGCCATTTCCGAAACATTACTTCAAACACATACTTTTATGTTTGGAAATATTTCAATTTGTTCAATTGGACAACGATATATTCCATCGATTGATGGTACTTATAACTATTTTCTTGAAGTCGATGCAGCGTTTATAGGAATAGATAGGAGTTACATTTCTGCAAATTTAGGTGTCATATCATTGACTAATCAATCAATGTACTTCTGACCAGATTTACGTGTGCCTTAAACATTTCTAGAATCAACATGAAACTATAGGAGAAACATAACAATAATGAACTATATGTCCCGGTGATAGATCTATTGTCTATTAGCTGATAGATTTATTTGTCTGGTTAGCTACCCAACATCTTGAAGCTATGCATTAGTTCGCAAAATCTTTTAACTGGCCAATTGTAATTTTTACTTATTCCATTTCCTACGAGCTTGTTTCCTTGTTTAATTTAGTAAAAAATGACAAAATAATATTAATAAAATGCTTTATATTGTTATTATTATTAACAAAAATAATAACAGTAATCATAGCAACAATAAATATTAATAATAATACAATTAATATGAGCAATAAATTATACAAATCAAATTAATAATAAGAATAATAAAAATAAAATAACAGAGTTACAAATAATAAAAAAAATTAATAAAACACACACAAGTGATAATAAACATGTGATAATAAACATGTAATAAATAACAGCATAACATAGTAAATAATAGCATAAGTTAACAATACTAAGCAATAATAATAAAATAAGTGATAATAAAATAGCGTTCAACCAAAAATGAGTTTGAATTTTTGCATAGTTATCTAACAAATACATTACCCAATTGAGAATTTTTTCGCTAAGTTTTGTCTTAAATATATGGAATGTGTCTTAATTTTTTTTCCTTATTTGCAATAATTGTAATAACTTTGTGGTAATTTCTAAGTTACTTTTGAAATGAAACCAATCCTAATCATCTCCTTTCTTTCCAAACAATTTCATCAATCAACTTTTAGACCCTACGTCCCTTTTTCAAGAGTAATTTATTTTTGTGCCCCATCTGGAAAACTCTAGATTATAGACACTATACTTTAAACTAATACCTTTTGAGTTTAATTTGCAGTCGATTACTGTGTCTGCATGGTCCAGTGGATAAGTGTTGATTCAAAAAATTTTAAGACTAGAAGTTTTTAGTATCATATTGTCGAGACATTATTCTCAACATCCTGCTTTTCCTTGTTCGAGTATTGTTTCTAAGGCCCTTTCATTGAGTTGTAGGTGCCAATTTGGGAATATCAAAAGATTAATTTAATAATATGATATAATAAATATTTCTCTCTCTGAAAATGGGCACTATAGGATATTGATCGTACGAGCTCTGAATAACAGTGTGTATGTTAATCGGACCTCCCAGGAACTAAGTCTAGAAGAATTTGATACGTGTTTACTTTTTATTTCTTCATACTTTCATAATTTGATACAAAATACCCTAAAATCATGTCTCATCTAAGAAAGAGCCTAAATGGGATCTTTCGTAATCAATACAACAATTTTCAGAATCCAAATACTTTTGTAATGGTCTGTTTCTTCAGAGTCTTTTCATTGAATTGAAATTTTACAGTGCAAGGATTTCATGAGGTGATTAGATGCCACAGAGTGTATGCAACCTGGGAATTGTAAGCGGCGTACAATTGATTCCTACCTTGGTGTACTTCTCTCTTTAGTGCCAGTAAAGCTTTCCGTATGTGTATGTTAATTTACTTGACAATCACTTTACTTGTGCCATAAAACCCAACCAAATCAACTGAGCTTATTAAGGTATAATGTTTCCTGAGTATGTTTTACTGAGCATTCATTAGCTCTAAGTAGTTTCGACGAGATATCTCGTCCATTAAAGTCTGGCAATTTCGATAACGACAAGATATACTGTATAGAATACCACCAGGAGCGTTAAAACCACTCTGACAATAGAAATATTCACTACTGCTAACGATTTACATTTTAAACCAGATTTTAGAATTTGTTTTTGTTTTTGCCAGGTTTGACTAAAAAGATAGAGAACAGTCATACTGTTATTGAGTACTCCACATTTATATTACATTATGTCTAGCTTTTTATCTTTGTCTTCACTACTAGATTCGCAATCTTTTTCTTCAGCAATTTAAGTATTTATTTTAAGCAACTTTTTATTCTGCGTGTTTTGAGATATTTCACCCAGCGGAAGATCATTCGCATGAAATTAATCAATCTTTTTCGTAATGTGTAGCCAAAAGTTCTAGTTGTGAGTATAAATCCCTGGAGGAAAAACCTGTCGTCATCCACATCTAATCAGGAATTAAGTATCGTCCATAGAGAGGTCTTTAGTCTCCATTAAAGGTGTTGGATCGCCTGACTCTTCTCATTTAGTCAAATGTCTCTCTGCTCTCTCTTATTGGGAACAGAATTAGTCTTTGTGTTCTCTGCTGGAGTCCAAGTTTTTTTGACAGAGAACCCCTTACTGTAGTATGTTTTATTCGGGAACCTCTAAAGTGTGACAGCTAGTAATTACCATAAATACCCAATGTAGGGATATAATGTCTTTAGTTTATTGAATATGTGCAGAACTCTAGAGAATAATTCCTGAAATTATTATTGGTTTAGTGAAAAATGTAAAACTTCAAAGCAACTACAACTAAAGATAAAAAAAACGAAACTAGGGTTGGTGATTCAAATATCGCCGCTGTGCTTAATATCGCCTACTCGTTTTTGCTAGATACTATGCGCTACATCTATGAGTTTAGGTGTTGCCTTGACGGTCTAGGGTTTTGCCACACGTAGCGCCACCGGCAAGTTTCTAATCAGTTATATCAAGAACAATATTGCATATCAAGAATTCGAGGCTGTGATCAACTTATTTTTTTGTCTCCAATCGATTCAGGGAATATCCCGGCAAATGTTTCCAAATCATAATTGTGTTTATATGACTTGAAAGTACATTAAATACTAAAGATAGGTATGTATGCTCTTCTAGGGATTCATTTTTAATAGTCGATTCTAATTTCGCCTGGTCGGTGGAAATAGGAACAGGAGTAGGCGATACAAGGTACCAACTCTTGAAAGTTAGCTTGGTAAATTTTTTTAAATATTACTAGCTAACTTAAACTGACAAAAGTAAAGAAGATATATGATCTCTGGAAACCAAAGGAGAATACACTGAGGAACCAAAACATTATGACCACCTACTCAATAACGCGTTTCGCCTCCTTTGGCCTGCAAAACAGCTGAAACTCGCCTAAGCTTAGATGCCACATGTTCTTAGACATAACTGAAGACAGGTTATACCAAATGTCTAAGCAGCGGTCAAGCAAAGTTGATATATTCGGACATGGTGATATTTGAGCTCTGTGCTTCCGCTCCATGACACCAAAAATGTATATCTTATTAAGATTTGGCGAGTTAGGTGGCCAGGACATTAAGTGGAATTCATCAGTATGGTCCTCGAACCACCCCAATACAATCCGAGCCTTATGACATGGGGAATTGTCCCGCTGGAAGATTCCATTTCCAGTTGTGAAGACAGATGCCATGTAAGGGTGCAACTGATCCGCTATGATGTTCAGACAGTTCGCAGCGTTCATGGTCTGTTCTACCACAACTACGGGTCCCAGAGTCGTCGCCCATGAGAACGTTCCCCAAAGTATAATACCACTACCACCAGCCTGTGTATGACCTGCTCTACAAGAGGGGAGCAATTGTTCGCTTGGCAGACGGCGTACCCTGACACGACCATCGACGTAATGAATGAGAAATCGGGATTCAGCTGACCAGGCAACTCTCTTCCACGCATCCATGGTCCAGTCTCGATGTTCCCGGGCCTACTGTAGGCGTAGTTGACGATGACGCTTTGCCAACAGAGTCACATGAGTAGGACGTCTGCTGCACAGTCCCATATCCAACAGTGTCCGCTGAACTGTGTATTCCGAAACACTTGCGTTTGGATCTGCATTGTATTGGGCTGTCAGCTGAGCCACTGTCTCGCGCCGATTTTGCTTTAACAAGCGGGACAGTCACTGACGTCCTTTTTCTTTGATGACGCGTGGACGACCAACACCTTGGCGTCTACTGCTGGTGTAACCGTCATTCATCCACTTTCATGAATACTAATAACGGCAGATAAATACTAACAACCTACCAGTCGTACAGTTTCGGTGACATACGTTCCGAATCTTCGGGCCATTACGATCTGCACTCTATCAAATTCGCTTAGATCAGCAGCCTTTCCCATCACTCGCGACAGTAGAACTAATACTTACCTTCTCCAGCAGCAGTTAAATGCCATTCTCACTTAATCACGTGCCCTCCAAGTCATCCAGACGAGTTCATTGAAAAGTGTGGGGATGGTCATAATGTTTTGGATCGTCAGTGTATTTCATAATACTTGCCTCACCTGATACCACGAATAACTAGAAGTTGGTTACAGTGGTATTGATAATGCTGCACTTGATAAAAACAAAATGGTGATATTCTTTCTGAAAACGAACTTGAGTTACTTCACAAATACTTGTACCACTAGAAGTATCACGGATAAAGTGAAATGGATTGCAGTGATGTTAATAATGCTTTATGTGAAGCATTGTCAACAACATAATAACAACATAGCTTTGACAAAAAAAAACATTAGTTAGATCCTTTTAGAAAACGGTAAGTATTTTAATTAAAGTCACACTGGAGCAACACAACGGGCTATTGGCGAAGATGAAAACGGATGAAAGTTAAGTATTTCGCAATACGAGTACCACTCGATAACACGGCTAATCAGAAATCGATTAGCGATGTTGATAATGATGCACAAAAACAATGGTGATACTTTCTGAATACAGCCAGATGTATTTACCATCCTACGTACATTGAAATTCAGGGGTTTCGATATTATGTTCTGTTGTATTCCAAGTCATGTGGGTATTAAGGGAAATGAACTTGCTGACAGGGCTACGAAAACAGCTTATGTTCTTCTGCAGTAAACCGTTCCTTTAACCCTTTTATCCCAATTTATTTATTTTGCTCAAATTTGAGAAGAATCATATTTTCTAAGGTTAATTTAACCTAAATAAACTAAATGTAGCAAAATTAGAAATTTTTTTTAATATTTTATATTAGAAATGACCCGTCCTCTAAATAGGACACTGGGATAAAGGGGATGAAATTTGCACTTATATGTTTTAGTGTCCTCTTCATTAGTAAAATGCAATTTCCGAGTGCAAAGTTTTACTTTATCCGATTAATATTTTCTTATTTAAATGATAGTTTATACTACAGTTGAATTTGACTCTGATCGTGTTGAAAGGCCCAAAACAAGTCTGACAGTGTTTTGTCGCATTTTCCACAGTATGTTTTGTTTTTCCTTTGCAGCCCTTTCTTTGACAACGACGCTGTTTTTCCATCTTTCGTAGAAAAGGCCAACACCATCTTTACAGGTGTCATCTTTTGCACTAGAAGGTACAGAAGAGATTTTGGGTCTATCTCTTGTTCTGATCAGTTTTTTTGAGATAAACTGTTGTAATAGCTTTTCGAAACTCCTTCAAGTTTAGGGCATCACTTTTGTTGACAGTTTTGTGGATTATACATGTATTTAACACTGCCATGTCCAGTGTATGAATAAAAAGTGGCCAGTACCACTTTTTTCCACGAATTTTAATTACCTATAGTCCAGCCAACCAGTCATGGTGATACACAACGCCCATATGTTTGTTGTAGGAATTTATCAAAGTAGACATCTTCCCCTTAACCTTTGTGTCCTTTTACTCGCCTCTTCACATTAAAGAATGGTTCTAAAGTGCTGAAATTTGTAGGAACAGTGACCGTAACTATTGTCATTCCATCGCACCAGGAAAATTTCGAAATACTTGTCAAATGCAAAGTCAGACGTGCCTCTTTCTTCCGCATATACTTAAGATTCTTCTAAAGGACACTCATTGTTTATCCGATTTTCTAGTATGGTTCTGTGGCTCGATAACCCTGTTCACCAAGACTTTTCAAAAGATCAATGCTAGTAAAAAAGTTATCAAAATATAAAGTGCAGCTTGAAGGTATCACAATATTCTCTACCAGTTTCATCACAACCCGGGTAGCAAGATGAGTATAATTTCTTGCATCAGATTCTTTACCGCAGTAGAAATAAAACTTGCTTCAATATTATTCGTTTTAACAGAGATCCCAAAGTTTATATCCCAAACGTATTGGCTTGCCTGTTTCACTCTATTCCTAAACTATTATAAAACTATATTTAAACTATTTAATGATTCCAATGCTTTCTCTAACTTCAGAAACCTTTGCATTGACATGACTTTAGCAGGGGTAAAACACAAGGAAGGGAAAAAGTTTTTTTACTTTCAGTTATAAGGTTAGAAAAAACGTGTCAATTGTATACTTATCGTCCCACTGTCCTATTTAGAGAACAGTTAAAAAATAATGCACTAAAACTTACCTAATAACAATAAAGCTTTAATTAAGCAACAGGATGATAAAAAAGAGTACTCTCATGTAAAAAATGCCCATACAAGAGTCCAAAGTAAACCGAAAAAGAATTCTGCAACCGCAAAAAGAATATACAAACCACGCCAACTAACTCTGGGAATAAACACAGTTTCCGGCAGAGGTGCCAGACTTTGCGGCATATATATATATATATATATATATATATATATATATATATATATATATATATATATATATATAACTCATGCTAGCAGAAGCTGAAACAAACCACAACACGTTCAAGATGATAAAATATTCCAAAAAAACAAACAAAATATTGATTTCCACATGCTATTTTTCAGCTGACCTTTAAATGGGACAATGGGATAAAACGGGTTACCAGAGAGTTTGTTAACTCCTTATGGCAAGTGTCATGGTATCTACAGATCCATAATAAATTAAATGTCCTCAAACCCATCAATCATTCCTGGCCAGTTGCTCCAATGCGAAGAACCGATGTCAAACTGACTCGCTTGCGCTTTGGACATACCCGCTTCACACATCGTCATTTTTTGTTTGGAGAAAGTGCCCCTCTATGTCGTTTATGTTCAACTTATTTTTGTGTTCATCATATTTTAATAGATTGTCCTGCTTTTAACCATCACCGATTGAGATTTTTTTAAAGTACAACTTTAAACTTACACACACACACACACACACACACACACACACACACACACACACACACACACACACACACACACACACACACACACACACACACACACACACACACACACACACACACACACACAAGATTTGCTTGGAGAAAATCCTCATACAAACCTTTCTTCATTTTTCCGTGCTATTGTGTGTGTGTGGCTTTTTACATCTCATTTAGTATTTTCATCTTAAATGATCAACATGAATTAAATTATAACTTGCATTCATTAATTTTTAATACAATTTTACCAGCTAACTTTTATACGAAAAAAAGTAATTGCGCTTGATTTTTCCCACTTTATTTTTAATACTTTTATATGTATACTACATTATTTTATAATTTTATCTTGAGCTTGTCACAGCTTGTCCGTATTTGGACGTTGCGCAAAAAAATCCAAATATCCAATACAATCCAATCCTTTCTGAATACGGTCTGTATATTTATGTATTTCACAATACTTGTACCACCCGTTACCACGAATGGAGATTGTTTGCTATACAGTTATGCATTGGGTATATTTTATTAGACAAGTCGGACACTTTTTTAAAGGGACTAATATTCCAATTTGCATGGTCCGTAGAGGTATTTTTTATTCATCTTCAGATTACAAACACCACCCTTAATATCCACATTCGGCGGGACCGTTCCATTCGTCTGTAAAACCGCAGGACCATTAAGCGACCCCAATAAGAGAGCCCTGTATCTAATGACATAAAAATGACTATCCCTGGGTTATCATCCGTTTGGAAGTCTCGGAAGTGATCCTAAAGCTATTTTCCCATTTGTGAGATGTTCTGATATTTCCCTCTGATTGGTATTGATTGAAGAGAGCTGGGGGAAGAGTAAGATGTAATTCAATAAAACACGAGTTAGCCTTCTCTCCTCTGTCAATAGATTATTGAATGAAGCCGCGGAAGATTAGTTTTAAGAAAAATACGGCAAGGAGAAACAGTTACGATAAATACTGAACATTAACTCGCTTTCTATCCCGTCGATTTCCTTATACTTTGTGGCTTTGTGCGCACAGTCTAATTACGGTTCCACATACATCAAGCATACAGTTTTACTGAGTTGGGACAGGTGGTAGGTGGTCCAGACTCGGTCGACTTTTGCTTCAAAACGCGTGCGTTCTTTGATCACCAACATAAAATGGACTAACCTATTTAATTCAAGCGCTACACAATCTTTTAAGTCGGTTGCCTGGTTGGAAGAGAAATGGATTAGCAACCAGAGGGTTGCGAATTCGAATCCAACCAAAGATCGCCATGTATAAAGAACGTTAAAGCTGTCGTGGCCTCAGATGTCCTCACATTGGCGTGGCGTGGAAGTTTCGAGAGTGGGGTGCTAGCTCAGGTGTTGCCTCGTCATTTGAACGTGTTTCAAAATTGCGTGGTGTTTTCCCTTCAGAATTGATTCCGGACCGTCACTAATAGCCCGTTATGTTGCTTCAACGCAAAGTTAATGTAAATACATTCCTACCTACCTTGTTTTGAATCAATATATTTCTATTAGTTCTACTGTTGATAGCAGTTTCCGATGTTGCCTTATAAGACATCCATTAGATGTATCGTAGCTTTGATTGTAGCAAGATGTAATTCATAAAACTCGAATTAACTTGCCCTTTTCTAGCAATAGATTATATATAATTGCCAATTGCTACAGTGTGACGTGCACTCAATTATCAACCAAATTCATTACTCCAAATGTTCAATTGACTCCAAATGCTTGTAAGCCTCAGAAAGTTCGTCGAGTGTTCTACATCAAAGCAGGAGGCTTCTGTCCATAACCTCTACGTCACCAATAGCCCGTTGTCTTGCCCCAAGTGCGACTTAAATTCAACCATTTACCTTCCTACTTACCCGATTATGTCAAGTACACACACGTATGAAGATATTGCATCCCCAAACACTTTTAAATAATTTAGTTCCATCAGGCAGAATTTAAGTATTTTTCACGAAGTTACATAGTTTATTAATTGCAAAATTTATTATGTAAATGTATTGGTTTATCTAGAGATATATTAATAATAATATTTAATTCGTACAAGATAGTTATAAATGTAGAAGTCTTATCTCTAAAAGGCAAATGAAAATATACCCCTATTTTACATTTAATTAATGCATCAAATAGATCCTATAAGATCCATGCCCTTTGGAGGGCCATATTGAGTGTACAATTGCAATAATACGATGCACATTTCATGAATCATCAGATCCTTAGAAAGATACTCTCTTTCAAGTAACAGAGAACTTGTTATCCCTCAATTCTTTTCTTCAATTCGTGCAAACATGCGAAAGCGAATAGGATAATGACAGCGAGGAGATATGGACAGGGACAGTAACCTAATTACTCTAAGTGATGATGCATAATGATTGCTTTATGATAAACTCATTGTATCTTGTTCACAAAGGAGGATAGTATCGGGAAATATTTTTCGTATAATCGTATCCGAGAAGTATTCGGTTGCAGTTAGACAAGACCTCAATTAACTTTACCGAGGCATTTGTCATTTAAGAAATATTTCTCGCTTGAGTATCCAATAGCATATGCATTTACAATTCTCGATTATGACCAATATGGTCAGGATATTGCACAGTGAGAAAATTATTCAAACTCTTGATTTTAAAAATACGGAACAGATAATGCTTGCGGTACTAACCTAAAAAAAACTGAAGATTATTTGAGGTTAACAGTGGGATGATGCAATCGAATTCTACTTATGAAATTGGTGTATTGGTGCTAAATGTATTGTTAATTCATGGTATTTTTAAAGAAAAACGCATTCAATTAAAGCTAACTAGTTAACCCTTCCAGGCATTTTGAAAATTACTCGTTTTGAATTTTTCACTATTATTAAACTTTTACCCTCCAAGTACACTCATGTACATAAATTAAGGATAATGCCAGCTCCGGCAAATAAAGGTTCAGAAATAACACAAACGTGACTTATTCATAAAGCCCATTTATTAAACAAAAGATAAAGAACAAAAATGATGGTGTATGTATGATACCATTCATAAAAACTACGATTTTTGTTCACTGGATCAATTTGAAAAGATATCGACCTTACAAAAATTTAACATGACATGGTTGGTATGATGGTTAATACATTGTATGTCTATCAGACGATGAAATACAGTCCGTATAACGCCTAGGCATGCTGAGGATCAAATTATCTAGCTGATCTTGGGGAAGATCACTCCACTCAGCAAGCAATGCTCTCCGAAGTTCCGGTACACATGTAGCAGGTGGTTGACGGGCTGCAACTTGTCGTCCAAGCATGTCCCACACATGCTCTATCTGATTAAAGTCAGGTGAGAATGCTGGCCATTCCATACGGGTGATATCCTAAGATTCAAGGCATTCGTTTACAATGTTTGCACGGTGAGGACGGGCGCTGTCATCCATAAACACAAATCTGCGACGATGGCACCCCTAAACAAACATACATGTTGTTCCAGAATGATGTACCGATAAATTTGGCCTCTAATGGTTCCGATTTGAACATGTAGATCTGTTTTGGAGCCCAGTATAATTCCGCCCCAAACGAGGAATCCTGCACCAACGTAACGGTGTTGTTTAATGATGTTATCTTAGTGGTAGCGGGTACCTGGCATTCTCCATATGAACGTCCGCCGTGAATCAGACTGCAAGCCAAACCTGGACTTGTCGGAAAACATCACACTATTGAGATGTGTGCGATAATTTTACAGGTGAAATTTTTACTTTAGTATTCGATTTCAGTGTGATTCTGAATTATCCTTAATTTAAGGTCATGAGTGTAGTTTCGACAAGATATTTCACCCATGAAGATTTGACTAATTTTCCTAAGGACAAGATATCTCTTCAATATATTGCCGAGTTTTAGGATGACGAGACCAAGATCTCGTCTGTTTTTTCTAATGATGAGATATATCGCGTTCATCAAGATCTGGTCGGTTTTTACTTATGTCGTGACATCTCGTGCATTCAGATCTGATCAGTGTTACTTATGACGAGAAAACCTTCGAGACAACCAGCAAGAGGTTTAAAATACAAGTTGTTTAAACAACTGATTTGATAAAAATGTATAAATTTTAACTTATGATTTAGTTGTATGAGTATTTTAATTGAACGGAATTTTTAAAACTAACGAGCAGTTGAGTTAGGTAAAGAAGCCTCGGTCCAACGGCAATTGTGAATGCGACTAGATTCATTTCACGATCGATTTATAAACCAACCAAGGTCCAATAGATTGCAGTAAGACACGGGAAAAGATATACGAACCAAATATTTCATCCTTTTCTATGGAAAACACGTTTTTTCGCTACCTTTGTCAGTTTCTTGTGGTGCTTGGAGCCTGTGTGTGGTCACTTTTGCTATCCGTTATATGTTAATTGATTGTCCAGATTTTAACAGTCATCGTCAACATTGTTTCACAAAACAATTTTAAAGTTACTTGATTGATCGTGGAAATTCTCCGTCCAAATCTTTTTATAATTTTTGAGAAGCATACAATTTTTAAATTCCATCTAATGTTTTTATCTTTTATGTATATTAAACTTCATAAAAATTTCTAACTTCAACAATAATAACCTAATATTTCTAATTTAATTGCCGCATTTAAATAGTTATTTTAATATTTATTATGCTCTCAAGTTTCATATTTTAAAACCTGTTCATATTTTATTTTGGTTTGACAAATGAACCTAAAAAAACTTCAACTACCTTCTATTAGGTTACATTCTGTCATGTGTTTGGCGCAGCTTGTCCATTTTTGGACCTTGTGCCATTAAACCCAACTAACAAACCAACCAACCTCTGGTGCTTGGTACTTTCACCATGCCGGTGTATACATAACTTATCACGTAGAGACAACCACAATGAGAGTTATCTCAATAGTTCGTTGTGTTGCTCCAATGCGACGTTAATTACATACGAGGTATATCGTCATTAGCAAAAGTAAGCAGATCTAATGGATATAGCTTCATTGGAAGAAATCTGACCCTCGAAATCATAAAAAAAAATTCAACAATAGCGTGATGATGCTATGTTTTGAGTTTAGGTAGGTCAGTAGTTGATTAACGTCGCACTGGAGCAACACAATGGGTTATTGGCAATGGTCCTGGATCAATCTCGAAGAATGAGCGTAGGTAATGAAATCAGCTGATCAAAAAACGTTGACTACAACCGGGTCAATTTCAAGATCCATAAACCAACACAAGCCTTATGGACTGTAGTAACACGCGAGGGAGAGGTCCTGAACCAGATATTTTTTCTCTTTTCTCATGAGGAGCACTCTGCGGAAGGCACTTTCTTTCGTCACCTACACTGGTGTCTCTTTTGGTTAAGGAGGAATTTAACAG
Source organism: Metellina segmentata (assembly GCA_947359465.1). Lineage (NCBI taxonomy): Eukaryota > Metazoa > Arthropoda > Arachnida > Araneae > Tetragnathidae > Metellina > Metellina segmentata. The sequence goes on from OX375872.1 coordinate 38,403,487, forward strand.
CTTTAGCCATTAATCCCTATTCCCTTTCTCCCCTGGGTAAATACTCTTAGCCCGCACGCCCGGTCGGTACTTACTTTTGCCTTTGTGTGACTGAAAGTTAATGATTCAAGTCTCCTTCTATCAATCTATTATACACTCGATCTCTGCATTGTGACCAGCGAATTTCCTCTGTCTGGGAAAGCAATTGCCAGGAGGGGAACCATTGCATTTATACCGCAATTATCTAACAAAACAATATATTTTAAGCTTACAGAAAGGAACGGTAATAAACTTAAAATACAAATTTTGAAAGAGTAACTTTAATAAACATCCGTGTGGTTTCCATGAGATATATCGTCTATTAAGGTGGACATATCAAGGCAGGTAGTTAATTACCACCACACTGGAGCAACACAGTGCTATTGTTGACGGTCGGGGTCAACAATCGAAGGTAAAGATCCTAGGACAACAAAACGTAATTTTGAACCACGGTCAGATGACGAGGTCACACCTGAGCTGATATCCCATTCTCCAAACTGCCACACCACGCCAAAATGATGAAATTTGAGGCCACAGCAAGTTTTTAGTGCACCAGCCCTTTTGTACACAACGGTCTTCGGTTGGATTCGAACTCGCAACCCAACGGTTGCAAGTCAGTTACTTTACCAACTGGACTACCGCGGCGCCAGTCATATCAAAATGTAAGCAAAAAGAGAAGACAAAATTTGTAACATGTAATACGTTATTTTTGAACCTTTTTATAACGTTTCTTCTTAAGTTGCTAATGTAGGAAGTTAAATTTATTTATTTGTAATAGACATGAACAGGGACAAATTACTCATTTGTGGCATGTAAGCAAATGGAATGGTCTCGATATCATTTAGATCTTTCTTAGGAAAACAATGGCTTGTTTTTAGTTTTCTTGTGTGGAAAACCTTTGTTATTCGATGTTAAATTCATGAATTTTAATGATTTATTTAACCCTTTAGGACGAGATATTCCGTCCATCAATAGCTAACTAATTCTGATAATCACGAGATTTTTTGCCATCAAGATGTTGCCAAATTTTTGTTAGTGACGAGTAATCTTACTTTTTCCTAAACTATTTGCATAAACCACAGTAAGAAAATTATTTTTAATTCTGAAATGTCAATCCCTTTCTCACGTAAAACGCGAAAATATTAAAATAAAAAAACTACCTTTAGTACCTATGGCATTTCTTTACAAGTACTTAACTTCGACCTACAGCATGCTTTCTTCATGTAGTTAAAATGGTTAATCTATTTGACCTGTACAATTTCAATTCTGAAAGTATGGGAAACAAATGATTCAGATAGGCTGAAAGTGACGCTAACGCTTGCAAACACACAAAATAAGTTCACGCAAAACGATTAGTACTCAAATGAAGCCTCTCCGTATTACTTAAGAGTCCTCAAAACATACACTACTTGTTTGCAGTTCGTGAATAAGTGGAACATGAAGATTAATATGTAAAATGTCTTTACCAAAATCTTTGATACCATAAAAATCTTATTTTCATAGTTGAAAAAGTTAATATCACAAAATAACGAGTGCAATACCAATATCAAAAAGTATGCAAACAAAGGTTTAAAATAATCTAAAGATGCTTCAAATATATGTAGTGTCACATTTCTAATTATTAGACTAACAGTAACCACAAAATAAGTCCACCAAACGCCAACATTGTTCAAGTTAAACTTCACCATCCTACTCAAGAAACCCACCACCTCCAAGCATTTACCACTCGTGTGCAACTCGTGGGTAAGTGGAACATGAAGATAAATATGTGTGTGTGCAACATGTCTTTACCAAAATCTTAATGATACATAAACATTTATTTACATAGTTTAAAAGGTTAATCTCAGAAAGTAAATAGGAATTATTAATTTGAGAAATTATTCGAAAATAAAATTCAATGTAAGCTGAAGGTGACACAAACGTTTGTAGCGTCCCATTTCTGATTACTAGAATAACAGCAGCCACGAAATAAGTCCACCAAACGCGAACATTGTTCAAGTGAAGTCTCACCATCCTACTCAAGAAACCCACGATCTCCAAACATTCACTCGTGTGCAGTTCGTGGGTAAGTGGAACATGAAGGTGAATATGCAAAATTTCTTTCCGAAAATCTTTGACGTACAGCATGCATTTGTTTCCGGAATCCTTTGTCGGCACATTTCGACTGCGGGAACTTTTTCGCTGCAGCAAGTGCATTTCCTCTGACCGAGTGCGAAGCCCTTTACTGTGATCAGACCGCAAATGGATTCTTGCCTGTGGAGGAAACCTTTTTATTTTCCCATACTTGTGAAAAGTTCGTCACTTTAAAAATTCGTTCGCGGCACTCCCATGCATTCTTAGAGCGATATATTTTGACAAGGGTTTTCGAGATCGCTATTGAATGCAGAGACATCGTTTACTTCAATGAATGCAAAAGCTGGAGTGAAAGTGGTTTAAGTCGCTTCTTTAAATAAATCGAGTTATACCTGGTTTCGTGTACTTTTTGTTGGCATCTTGATTCGCAGCATCGTAGACACTTTTGCTCCGCATTAGATTACAGATAAGAGTAGTTTAACTTTGGGTATAGGGCTTAAAAAGGAAAAAAAAAGAACTCATCAGCCATGAATAGTTTGTTGGCTTTTTTCGGGTGTTTTGGCGCAAAGACCATGTTTGACCACATAAGACAGACAACACAATGAGGAATAAATAGCAAAAATCAGAAAAGCAATCAGCCAGGAGTGAAAATTTGTTAAATTTATGCTTACATGATAGATTTATTGTGTGAAATTAAGTTGAAGTTAAATGAATTTTTAGTCCTCTTGGTGGTTGTCTCGATGATGGTTGGTATCTTGTCATTAAGGAAATTGACCAGATCTTGATGAAAGAGATATTTCATTATTACAAGAAAACTGGTCAGGTCTTGATCTCGTCATCATAAGAAAATCGATAGTATCTTAGTGATTTGCCAATGAGAATGACTACTTAGCACTTATTTATTATTTGAGGAATACTTATTCCTCCAAATATTTTAACCCATTTAACCCATTGATGCCTAGCATTCCTTTTTAGGGATACTTCAAAAAAGAGCCTCACTTTCACATAAATGCAGCTTTCAACTTGAAAATTATGTTGAAGCATTTCTAAGCATTAGTTTCAATTATATTCAGCAGATGACAGCATTTGAAGATAGTAAAGTTGGTGATGTGGGCATTCTATTTTCATCTTACACGCAAAACGCAACTTTTGCAATGTCGAATCAAAAGAGATTAGATTGTCCCATCATTATAAATCAATTGATCTGTATTTGATAAATGTGGTACTAAATGCAATTCTTTAATATACGTATTTTTTGAAATTTTATAAGTTTTTAAATTTAGATGGTTATTTTAGCATTTTACAAACGTTTCTAAAAAGGGACGCTAGGCACAGGAGGACACGTATATTTCCCATGCGCAAACATGAGGAAGATCCTGGCGTTTCTTGTCGGGGTTAAATATTTTGTTGTAAACAACTATTAGAACGCTTTGGCAAAACTTAACTGTTGTTTTTCTTTGGATTTTTAAAGAAATTAAATAAATAAATTGCTGTAGAATTCCGTTAGTTGACGAAATTTTGGAAATGCCTTTGGTCCTTAGCATTCTTTTAACCAGTGGGTATGCTATTTTCCCTCAAAGACGTCTTTACTGGTTCGTAGAAATTGATGTCAACATGACTGCAATAAGTTATGTACTGTGCAGAAATCGATTTGAACAAATAATGCAGTACTTCCATATGCTTGCAACCCCCGTAGCAGCTGAATTCGATTGATGAAAGCATGTTGCCGTAATATATCCTTCACAGCTGCGCAAACATGGGGCAGAAACTGTAAATATTGTTGAAAAATTAAGTATGGGAGGTTCTACTGTCGTGGATCTCACTTCATAACTACCAGAACATTCCAATATTGACTTATACTGTGACAATGTATTCACATCTGCACTAATTGATTATCTGTCCAATAATGTATTTAATGTGACTGGAACAGTGCATCTCTATCGGATTGAAAAACGCCCAATAAGTGACGTTTCATCTTTTTAAAAACATACCAGCGGTACCTTTGAGTATAAGTACGATGAACAGCAAGACAACGTAATTCTAGTTAAGTGGAACTACAAAATGTTGTAACCATAGCTTTAAATGTGCATGGTGTTTACCCATTGGTAAAAGCTAAACGGTGGTCAAACACAGAGGGAAAAAATTGAAATTGATCGACCGAATTTAAATCATAAATATAATTATTTCATGGGGTTACAGACAGAATGGATTAGAACATTGCAAGTTACTATTATTATATCCAGAGTAAGAAATTTTGGTGGACTCTTACTATTTGGATTAGAGGCTACTATACAAAATGCGTGGCAGTTATATCGTCTTTGTGCATCATCAAACACAAACCCTTGCGCTTTCTCCAATTCATAAGAGACGTATATTTGGCCTAGTTCATGAAATGTACTACACAGAAGGGAAGTTACAACTGGAAAGACCTTTAGAGAAACTAAAGACCTTAAAATCCAGAGTATCAAATGTCATTAGATATGCCGAGGAAAAGCATTATGTAATTGTTAATAAAACTCAGGTGAGATGCGCCAATTGCGAAAAAAAAGTTTATCGGAAATTAATCAAGTGCATGATGGGTTTGCATGACACATCCCATGTAGAATTTCATACAAAAAAAACCCTGTCATATTTACTGCAATTTTTAATGTCTTTAAATGCTTTATTGGACCAAAAAAAATCATTTTTATAAAAATAAACATCGTTATTAAAAATTATTTCGCCCGGGAAACTATGTACCCTCTGGTGCCTAGCGTCCCTTTCTAGGGACGTTTGAGTTTTTGTCAGTAAAAATCTCAATTTTTAGTTTGGATTTTTAAAAATATTTTTCCAGTTAATCTCACGATATTCACTTACAGTACACAAAATATCTTTGGAAAAAAATGTCAGGCATCAATGAGTTAAATAATATCTCTCTCGCAGATGCTTTTTCGAATGAAATATTTTTAAAAATTATGGGTTGGATCCTGGACCGTCACCAATAGTCTGTTGTGTTGTGCTTCAGTGAGACGTTAATTTAATATCTATCTACGTTTTTTAAGGATTCTATGCAATGGAAAGGACAAATGGAATTTTTCCAATGGTTCTGTTCAACGTAAAGGAGCAATGATAACTTTACACAGTATTCTATTCTAAAAAAGGGACCAATAGACTCATTACGAAAGATACTATTCTAGGAAAGAAGCAGTGTAATCTTTAAAATTTATTCTCTTCTATGGAAAGGAGCAATGGAATCTTTAAGAAATTATTATATTCTAAGGAAAGAAGCAATAATACATTTACAAAGGATTCACTTTCAAGGAAGGTTAAAATCTTTCCAAGAGATTCTATTCTAAGGAAAAAATATCCATGTATTTTTTTCAAAAGACAGAATAATTCATGGATTCTTTCACCCTATAGATGTGGTTATTTAGTCAGTAAGTGTTTTGTGGGATAAAAACAATACTGAACTATTCAAAACTCTTGCGACACAGATAATTAAAGATTCTAGTCGAAATTTTGAAAAACCCAAAGTATTGTTATTTATGTGCCTGGTATGAATAATTTTCGTCAAGCAATGGACATACGCACATCAAAATCGTATCCTTAGAGAGAAATGCGGTCCACCGAAATTCACAGGAATTGAACGAGGCAGAGTTCTTTGAAAGTGACTTCAAACTAATTACCAAGTTCACATCATGAAATAAATAACAGCCTCCCGTTTTTGAGCAACACCGTGAGCCCGAATATATCCCAAGCTGTTATTTTTAAAGTTTTCGCTTATGAATAGCCCGGGAAGCCTGGGCCATCAAGAGAAGTGGTACTTTGCGGCAATATCTATTGCGCAATAAAGCAAAGTGCGGGAGCAGCAGGAAGATGAGAGTAAACGATCGGAAATGAGTTTCAGCGGTGGTTCAGACAAAGAGGAAAAAAGCTGTATAATAAAGTGGCAAGCTCGTGTTGGCTTTTTATATTACCCTGGGGAAACCCATGACTGCGGGTTTTGAATACCGCAAAAAAGATCGAATTTCTGGGGACGGTTGCTTCCTTTGAATATGCGCTTTGAGATTTTTAGTCTCATGGTGAGGATGCTGCAGTGACAATGAGGTAACATCCAAATGGACAAGTAAGTGATCCCCGTTACAGTCCCAGGGGCTAACCCATCCCAATGCTATCACAAGGGGTTTTTGGTTGATTGGTTGGGGTTTTTATAACAAAAGGGCCATATATGGTTGTGCTGTCGCACACACAACTGTACAGTGGGCATACCAAATGAGCCACAACGATCCCAAAAAGGGTCTTTTGAATGTGTGCATGTGTGCTTTTATATTTTTCGTTTCATAGTGAGTATCTTGCTGTGACAGTGAGGAAACATCCAAATGGACGAGTGTGTGAGTCCCGTTAGTGTCAGAGATAGGCCTATTCCAATGTCATCACAAAGGTTTTTTATGGTGCAAGGGCCATATTTGGCCATTCTGCATCACATACAATTGTACAGTGGGCATACCCACTGTACCACAATGATCTCCAAAAGGGTCTTTTGAATACATGCTTTGATATTTTTCGTCTCATAGTGAGAATCTTATTGCAACAATGATGTAACATTAAAATAGACACAAATGTCATGGGTGGCCTACCATAATGCCATCACCATGGCTTGATTTATGTTGACATTCCGACGTTTTGTTTGTGCTTCATAGATAGTATACGTTTTGTAGGTAGGTAACTAATGTCGCACTGGAGCAACACAGCGGGAAGCATAAAACACTTATTTTACCTTTGATCATTCAACAAATTCTTCAGATACTGTAACATCATCAGATTCGGCGATCTTCACCACTCATTCGTGTGACTTTCAATTTCCTTTCACTGGACAAAAGGGACGTATCTCTCCCTTTTGCTCGCCGGATTTCTCACTTCACTCTCCTGTTTCTTAGTCCAGTTAACCATCCTAGTGCTTGTCCACTGGCGGTGTAACTAGCAAAAATGTGGTATCATCTCTTGAAACTGTGTTTTGATTGGACAAAAACAGAAGGGGTAAGGTTCGTGTAAGGGGGTGGATACAAAGCGAAAAGTACGAGTTTTAGAAGGTTTTGGTGTTTTGTGAAATTGTTATGCTTCTTATATAATCTTCAGGTAAATGTTTGTGCAATTCTTATATTATTTCATACATTTTTGCGTAATTTGTTGAGTTTTTACATTTTTGTGCAATATTTCGGTCAATTTTATACATTTTAAGGTCGGTCAACACAATTCTGGACTTGGGATCATGTCACTATTTAAGTATCTATTAGAATGTCAATAGGCCTATGTCTGATAGCGTCCTTAGTTCCATAGTCCATTCCTATTTCTCAGTCGTGTTTCTCCAGTTCGAGGTTAATTAACTTCCTAGCTACCACCTATTTCTCAGTAATTGAGTTGACATTATACCTTAGGTAGAGTTAACCAAAGTGAAGTAATTATGGACCTTATGGAATGGACTGTTTGAAAAAAATTATCCCTCCTGTAGGTTATTTATTGGTTATTCACATACCGTATGTAGTATTTGGTATGTAATTAATTTTACTTTTGAAATAAATTATGTTTTTGTTGATTTATTGAGTTAGTTAATTGTACTGTTTTATTCATTTGTATTTACTGTATTCGCGCTCTGCATGTGTGATGCAACTCGCCTGTAAAACGAAATGCCGGCCGTTATAATTTTTAGACCTTTAAGCAGGCAACAGATCATTACTGCTGTATTTTATCTGTACATTGCGATGGAACTTAACAGTCAAACAGGTATTAAAATATAACTGAGGTATTTGTGTTGTACATTGCGACGCATCCCTCCAATAATAACAAATGGAATACAGTTGAAATATTTTAACCTTCAAGCAGACATTAAAGTATTACTACTGTATTTGAGTCGTGCATTGTGTATGACAAAACTCGCCCAGCCGACAAAAAACCCTCCCAAACTACAATGAAGCAACACCCATTTTCCAAATCTCTATGCAACGGCTCACATACACAGTAGGAGTTAATTTTGCTTTTTACGCTAAAGCTCTGAAAAGACCTGTCACTGTTAGTTCTCTACTAACAAGTCCGTCTGAGCACGTATCTAAGGCAACGAATTGTAAACAGTTTCTGTAATAGCCTTAAAGTGGTGTCATTGGCGGCGTTTGTGTTGCTTAACGATGCGGGATGCCTATTCACCGATGGTAAATGCCATCTCAGACAATCCTGCGGTTTCCTAATGAATAACTGTTTCTTCCCGTGCCATTAGAGCAATGCTGTAAGGGATTCTAATCACATTGGGCGTCATTAGTCATGTGGAATGACACCGGGCATGAAATATTCTATGAGATAAGTGAAACGGAAAATTTCCTTGTTATGTGTTTTTTCATCGGGATACATGAGTTCACGTAATCACTACAGTACTAAAAAGTGTTTCATTAACAAGGGGATATTATGAGAGTCAGTCAGGGAGGGTGCGTTGGCCTTTTCTTTGTGTGGCTCGTTGGCAGCATATTTCATCATGTATCGTGAATGAGAAAATTTCTCACAAGTAGTGGCAAAAAGGCTTGAAGTATCCAATAGCTGTTATCTGTCTTGTTTTTTATCATCAACGGTTCAAGTTTTTTTTAAAGTATTATTTTAAATCTGCAAGATTTAATTGGGGAAAATCCCCATTCAAATCTTTTCGTGCTTTTACGTTCAGTTGGTTTTTTAAAACTCATGCATAATATAGTTTTTTTTTAAATCCATCATAATATTTATGTCCATTATCTCGATACTTTTTATATTTTTTACTATGTTGATCAGCATGTTTTAATCATGGCATTCATTAAGATTTCGAATTTCTTACGCAAGACCTGGCATACACCTTTTATTAAAATGTTTTTAGATTTATATTGATTGTATTTATTGTATCCTGCGTTTTCGCAGCTTGTCCTTTTTTGGACCTTGCACCATAAAATCTCAAAATCCAATCCAATTCAATATCTTTTAACCCTCTGAAGGGTTCAAACGTATAATTCTCCTAGCAACCTGTAGTCTTCCATGTATGACCCTGTTGACCAATTGAATTTTCTAAGGAATTATTTTCCATGTAAAAAAAAAAAAAAAAAAATGATCAACAGAATATATTCAAAGGATTCCATTGTAAAGAAATGTGAGTTGTACGTGGCGCAGGTTAGATTTCTCTCTTCTGTGTCAGTAAAACTTTCCTTGTGCGTGTGTATCCGCATTGCTTCTTATTGCCTGTCTTGAGCCTGGCACAGCATGGCCAATTGTGACCATTGTGCCATGAACCTAGATTATTTTCTAGATTCTAAGCTAAGCAAAGAACTAATATAAAATTTCTATTGTAAGGATAGAAGCAATATAAATCGATTCAAAACATTTTATTCTGAGGAAATTACCTATAGAATCTTTCCAGAGGATTTTATTCAAAGGGGAGGCGCAATAAAAATATTTCCATACTTTTCTATTGTATACAAAGGAACACAATAAATACAGGGTGCTCCGCTTTGGACTTTTATTAAAGAAATAATATTTTCTTTATTTTTTTACCAATATTTATTTCCAAAATGCTTTACGTACATACATAGATTCTATGTGTCTTGTACACTTCAACATCTGCAACATGCACTTCTCGTCATTCGAATAATTTTCTTTAATATTGTAATTTTTTATTAAAGTCTTAAGCGTACCACCCTGATCACTTCCAAATTGTTTTATTCTCAGGAAGGAACCAATAGAATCTTTCTAAAGGCTAACAAATTTCGTGAATTCTTTCTGCCTTTGGATTCATCTGTGGCTAATAAATCATTATTTTTGGTCATAATAGAATTTTTTTTAAATGTTCATATAGTAGCTCTTTAAAATATTGAACTGCTTAGGAAATAAGAAAGAAGGCAGTTATAACGTGGGCTAATGAAAATGCATTTATATATATATATATATATATATATATATATATATATATATTGTTCTATTCTCAGTGTAACCTTTCTATACACCCAGGATCATGCGACCAAGACTAATGAAAACCGTACCATTAAAATACTTTTGTCAGACGTATGGAAGTGAAAGTTCATAGTCTGATTAATCCACAGGGCATAGTAGTAGAGTTTAATGATATTTTTGTGTGTCCGTAGTCTTTAGAAATATAAATTCACACATCTAGCGTCTTAATATGTCATATCGCCATATGAGGCGATAAAAATGTCAAACCTGTTTACGAAGGGTATTTTTCATAGAGTAGTCACGTGACTACTAGTTGACATGTTGGTCACAATTTTTGAAGCTCCTTTCAAAATCAATGCTTGATATACTTTATTTTACGTCTATGGTCGCTGACCCGAATGGGCGAACCCACCGAACCACTGATACTGAGATTAGATGAAAACGCTCTGGTTGGAGTTAACTATCGAACTAGGTAGTTACACTGAAATACTTATGTACTGATTTGTGAATGTCAAAGAATTATTGTGATTTGATGGTCGCGTGTATATGGCGCAAGGGCCATGTCTGGTCAAGCTGAGCCACACACAATTCCGAAAACATCACGTAATGGACATACACACACAAGAAAAAGTTTATGTTCAGAAGAGATAAGTACCATAGAAGAGAAATGGAAGTAAATTGAGCATTGAGATAATCTTCAAAAAGTGTAAAGAACATGTGTCACTATTCGTCACATGAGTGATCAATGAAAAATTGACTGGGTTGACTGATTGACACCTTATCACTTCTATTGGAGATATAACATCTTATAACACACACAGGGTGTATGTGTGAATGCGCATTTCTATAGAGTGGAGACAAAAGTGGTGAAATCGCCAAAGTCTACCACTAGCAGATGATTAATCAACGGACCAATCAGATGATAAATGAATGAATGGGCATTTTCTCCCGTTCCGCGGACCAATCATATGAGGAATGTCAGATTCCACCTAACAGACGGAAGTAGTCTATGGGTCATGGTACTGCTAGTTTTCATCACATGGTACTGGGCACGTAGAAATGCTACCATTACTCACTCTACTTTTCTATTTATTCTACAAGGAATACACGCAGTGCCTGTCCAAATGGAACCTGTGCAGCTCGCAGCCTGCTAGTACACTGGGCATACTCACCAATACGAGTCAACCCCTCTTGTGATTAGAAGAACTCAAGCTCAGAAAAATACTTATTACCGAAAGTAAAAAGTCTGTTTAGAAGTTGCAAGTATGGATTGATAAGGAGTATCGAAGGGACGGCGCTTCGGTATGCAGGCTGCGGAAGTAGCTGAAACCAATTTCTCTCAACACCTGAAATTAAATCCATCTTTTCGTATCCATAGATCGGGAATGTTCCCACATTTGAAAACCTGCAGAAGAAAACATCCCCTTCTATTTATTCAGTAGGTTTCCTATTCACGATATCAGACACTTTTATGCCTGAGTCAGCTGTGGGGCCCGTGTTATTTTCGCACGGTTTTTAGAGTTCCACTTCCTTTCTCATCGGTCCCTTTCTATTCTTTTCGAGTTTTCTTGGAAGTAGTGGAGTTTCCCCATTGTGTATCGTTTTCAAAACGTCTGTCATTGGGGGTGTTCTTCCTCCTAAAGGAAATCGATCGGAATTATTTTTGTTATTTTTACATTTGTGCGTCGCCGGTGTGAGAAACGACAGAAGTCGAACCTGGATAGGTAACGTATTAGGAAATGCCTGTCTTTGGCGAGGCCAATTGAAATGTTCCGCTCCGAAACTGCGGACGGTGTTGCTGGGAAAGTGTTTGGGAAACACACGCAAGGGCGTTTGGATAGGAAATCACCAGAGCTCCAACACAGGGGTTTGGTTTGTTGCACTGTGGTCATTTTGGGTTTCACGGGGATATTAGATTAGGTACTAGTTAGGATGAGAATTAAAGTCTTTCATGTTTGAAAGTTTAACATTATGCGAGGTTCACACCTGTATGATTCCTAACTAATTTTGATCTAATTGTGCAATAGGAATCTATTTCAACAGGAATCTATTTTAAGAAAAAAAGAAACTGAATCTTTCGAAAGGATTATTATCTTAGTAAAATAGAAATAAAGGAGATTCAGTTAATCTTTAGACTATGGCTGTACAGCAGTTGTACCATGATCTCGCCAAGAAAGAATTTAGATAACGGACGGTACATCAGTTTTACTTTGAAAGTTATAACAATCGCGCCAAGGAAGAATATAGACTACGGCAGTTACATCAGTTGTACCCTGAAAATTATAAGAACTGTGCTTGTTACATCTATAGCCGTAGTCAAAAGGTTAAAAGTAATTCTATAGAATGTCATCTTTCAAAAGGATTATTATCCAAGGAAAGGACAAATAGGAGATTCAGTTATGAGAAATTATATAGACTGGAATATTTCCAAAAGATTCTAGTTTAACAAAAAAAATTAAAAAAAAAAAAAAAAAAAAACGGAATTTTTCGAAAGGTTGATCTACGTAAATGACAAATATGAGATTCAGTTTGGAAAATTTTTCTATACATTGGAATCTTTCGAAAGGATTACTATCTAACGAAACGAATACGCGATTCTCAGTTAGGAGAAAATCTGTAGAATGGAATCTTTCCGAAATATTCTATTCCACAGAATAGGACAATATAACAGTTTCAAAGGAATCTATTTCTAGGATGGGACTAATGAAATTTCCTTGAATGTTAAAAGAATCCATGCATTCCTTAGAAAAATGTGGTTACCTAGTCCTTACGTGTGTTGTGTGGCAAAAACAATACTACGCTGTTTGCAAACCTTCCGACGTTCAAAGAGTTAACCAAAGAGTTAGTTTTATGTTATTCCAAATGCATATAAAGTACTATTTTAAATGTATACTAATTCGGTCATTTTCACGCAAACACGTGGGCTCTGTTTCTCAGTGGGTTTTAATTCATTACTTAACGTTGTTCTGTGTTTGGCGCTGCTTAGGCCGAATATGGCCCACTAAAGTTCTAGCTAACCAGTCTTTTATCTATTAATTTCACCTCGCAAGATCCATACACATATATATTTGCGAGATACCACTATATGCTCTGCTTTGCTAATTTTTAAAATATCTAATTTTCATAGATTTGTATTACTCTAATATGTTCATGTCGTCGGGGTTAGAAAACCTTATCTGATAGCCGTATATAACCTGCGGGCAGTTTAAACCTATCATGAAGGCCATGTAAGGTCTGTGGCAGATTAACCTATCCGGACTTCCATTTTTAGCCCGAGTGCTAATAAAGTTATTTGTAGAACCGCATCTTGTCTCCGGGCCTGTAACAAATCTATTTACAACATATTTATCTTCCACGTACGATTTTATGTGGACCAGCTGGTCAAACCTGAGTCCAACGAAGCAACTGCTATTTCCCAAATAGCAAACAAATTAGAAGTCAGATCACACCCTTTTCCCTTAGTCACGATTCTTAGGAGTGATAGCAAGCTGTCCATCCGCAAACCTATCCCACCCATAGCCTTACACCAACACTTTGCTTGCACGAAACGTACTCACTAGTCATCTATTCCAATGTTTTCTGCCCGAGTGACGTATTTATGCGTCAATTACCCCAAATGTCATAGTCAACCTAACTAGCCATGAGGAGTGTCTTGTCGCGGAAAGAATTCTGTCTCGAATTGATTTATATCGGTGCACTTTCACCTTTTACCCGCTTCTTTCACAGATAGGGTCGCGGTAGCAAAGGACGTCGTTTACAGGGGAGCTGGTGCGTGTTAAATCTACCGTCAAATGTCCTATTGTTGGCGTTGTGTAGAAGTTAGGCTAGTGAGATGCAAGCTCAAATACTGACCTCGTCATCTGACCTTGGATAAAAACTGCGAAGTGTTTCAATTTGGGATGGATCGAAGGATGGTTACGTCACTCGCTGAGTTTTTTAAAACGATTTCAGCAAGCCCCAAGAGAAATTCCAAAGAACGAATTGCGATATCATATGTGATAATTAATTGTACAACGCCATCTAAGATTAAAGGTGAAACGTCAACGATATTTTTTATTGCTCACCGTGTTTATTTTGTTGCTTAGTTATTTTAATCCCTAGCATTTTCTGAAGTATCATTCCATTGGGATTCATCCTGAACCGTCGCCAATAACCCGCCGTGTTGTTCCAGTGCGACGTTAGTAAACTTTCTACCTACCAAAAGCATATTTCTAAGGTAAGGTAATTTTCATTAACGTCGTACTAGAGCAACACAACGGGTTATTGGCGATTGTCCGAGATCAATCCCCAAAGGAAAGATCCGAGGACAACACCACGTAATTTGGGAACACTGGCAGATGACGAGGCAACACCTCAGCTGGCACCCTACTCTCCAAACTTCCGCACCAACCCAACGTGAGGACTTTCCACCACGACAGATTTAAGGTGCACCAGCCACCTCTATACCATATGCTTACCGTGAGTACATGCACTGACCCTGATTCGAACGAGGAACCTTCTAATCTAGAGGCTAACACCATAACCACCAGATCGGTTGGTCGGCCCATATTTCTAAGAGTCTTGGAGTGGGGTAAAAATATTAAAATTAAAACAAATTGGGGCTAGTACACTAGTAATTGGTAAAGTTTTGAACTTCGAATATTTGTGTTCGCACGTGACCTACCATGCCCTGAGTATTGAATGACTCAGTGGGTTTTCCCACTGCGAGAGCTTTCCCTTAAGAGATTGATCCCGGACCGTCGTCAATAGCCCGTTGTGTTGGTCTAGTACGACATTAATTAAAAAATTACCTATTATCCACTGCCAGAGTTGCATGCTGCGCAGGTTCAATTCTTTTTTGAGTGCATTTCTCTCTTCTCTGTCAGTAAGACTTTAATATGTATTAGCTTGATGCAAAAGTTCGTCCGTTTTGGGCGTAATATGACAGCACCACTTGGTGAAACCAGAGGTTTTCCCTTGTTTTTAAATGAGATTTGATCAGTGTATGTATAATATTTGCCATTACTTTATTACAACTAACAATTTTTTAATTCTTCTGAAACTGTGGATTGGGTATTCAGGAATTGGAAAGATAAATCGATTACCCTTTAACCCTCTGAGTATGGCAAAAATTACGAGTTGTGTTTTGAGTTGATTCATAAGTTACTACCGTTTCTCGGTCTCCATGGCATTGCATCGAAAAACCGAAGCGTTGTCTACCTCACCTTGTGTAAAGTTTTAAAGTTGTTTGAAAGAATGAATTTCAGCGAGTATTTGGGAAACAAATTGGGTTATTTGGTTGTGTTTTAAAAATTGTGCTAAGCATTAAAAATGGCAGAAAATAAGGAGCATTTTTGACACATTTTTTATTTCCGAAAAGGCAAGAATGCTACTCAAAAGATGAGTCGTGTAGTGTGATGTTGTCGTTGTGACGGTTCCGAAGTGTTTCCAAAAATTTCGTCACTCGGATCGGTTTTTTAGCCAGGAACTTTATAGCTTCTATAGGTTCGTTCTCACGAATCAAGTTTAATTGACCAATAATAGTTGATCAACAAAAGTTGAATGAAAACTGTAGTGAGTAACTTTGTTTCAATAGAGTTGATCAACTTTTGTTGAAATGTAGTGAAAGAAAAGTTTGACCCATTAGAACTTTATTGTTCAAGTGATGAGTCATCCGCCATCTGCTTTCAAGTTCTTTCCACGCAAACGATGTGTCGTGGTTTATTTTATTCGAGAAATTAAACAAAGTGTTTTTTTATTCTCTAGACCAATTGACCAATTTTGTATATTCGCGATCGTTAAAGATAAAGTGAAAATTTCAACGGATTTGAAATCTGCGGAAAATTTTACATTAATTCGATACCTCAAATATGAATTTCTATAAATAAATAATTTTTCAATTGTAACTTTAAAATTTTTGCTTATTAAACTGTTTATCAGTTTCTATTGAAATATGTGAACAAAAACTGATTCAAGTCATATTCAACTTTAACGATCAACTATAAACGGTCAATTAAACTTTATTTGTGAGAACGCGCCTTATTCAAGAGGGATCATGCAGCTAACCAAAGAGATGAGTAAAGGTCTTCGAACAGAACGGCAAATACAATATTGATTAAATGTAATTTTCAGAAAATAAAATAGCTTTTCTTCAATTTTGTCAATAGAAACGGTATTAATTTGTGTATAAATCCAATATGTGACCATTACTGGAGCAGCTAGGCCGAAATATGGCATTTGAACCATAAAGGTCCAATCAGCCCACCAACGCTGTAAATTGCACGGATAGGTACAGTACAATTTATGCCCAGCTTATGGGTCTATTCAGAGTATTGGTGACTCAAAGACATGACAATAGAAATAAGCTATTTGTATATACAAACAAAAACACAGGTGTTCATAGATGACAGAATTGCCGATGAAGTCTAGAGAAATAACTTTTCTCTGAACTGTTGGGTAATTACGGAGAAAGGAAGATAATTAAATTACATTGGGTTCTTAATACATTCCTGGGTTTTAAAGTTTGTGTTGAGTGAATTCATTTTCAAGTAGTGATTAAATTAATATGTTAAGTGTGTTGTCAAGGACAGTATAATTAGCGTAAAAATAGATAGAAAATTCGCTATGAAGTGTTCCCAATCTAAAGGAGTAAACCACCAGATAAACGTGCCTACTTATGTATGCAGAAGGAGATTTACTCGCTCAATTCAACTGATTTCATATTTTAATGCATATGAGGATAGATATTTAAGTAACCGATATTTAAAATTGATTGTTTTATTTGTGACTGGGGGGGGGGATGTAAGTAGATCGTTGAGAGAATTAAGGGGACACAATACTCTAAAATGATCAAAATGTCGCGATTTATTTTCATTATCTTATATTAATTATACGAATTTAAAGAATATGTATGTAAAATTTTATAGCTATAGCTAAATTATTTAGCGAGTTATAAAAGTTTTTCTATTTAATATAAGTAACGAAACCAAAAGTAAACGGTGTTTTGTCTGCATATGACACAAAAACTGTCGTGTGAGCCAAGCCCTTTTCGAGTTATTTAATTTCACGAGACTTTCTAATGCTTGCCTTTTCAGTTTGAAGTGAAATAAATTGTTCCACACGTGTTTATTCATAAGAAATTGTTGTTATAGTGCTAAATTCTGCTTATTTTCATATTTTCTTGTGAGATCAAGTGCACAAATCAAATTTCCGAGTTCTCAATTTTTATCGCATTGTAAACATATTTATAATTCTGATATTATAATTGTTTGCATTCTATTTCTTTTTTATTATATCTCTGCATAATGATAGTTAGACGAAAACATTCCAGTGCAGCTTGTAAACAAAAAGCTGCCAGGCGATGGTGTAATGAAATATGCTGTGAAAAAACTGATTCGCTTGCTAATTGAAGCTTTCAAGACCTAAGTATGCGTTGTAAATCGTTGTAAGGAAGAGTTTGAAAGCAGAATTGAATTGTGATGTGGACTTTGATGTTCCTCATTATTTGATAGTAGATGTAAAGGTTCTTAGAGGACTTCTAAAAAATGTGAAAAACACGCTTTGTTTGTTTGTAAAAAATGTGAAAACTTGCACGTATTACTCTGCAACTTCACTTGCAAATGACGTGCAAGTGAACTTTGACATTGGTGAAAAACTTGGATTTTCTCACAAAGTAAGTGATTTTTGCTCCACTTGGGATGCAACAAAAGTATTCAGTATTTATACTTCACCAAGAATTTCAAACTGCGTATGATCTTTAATTCAGACATTTGATGTCAATATGCGTGTGGTGCATTTTTTTTGAGTGTTGAAAAGGGATATTTAGCAGGATATTTCAATTATTAGCAGGATATTACATAGTATATTTCCTTAGCATTTTAAATACTTGGCTGGAGAGAATTCTTGGTGTTTCTACTAGGCAGCTTTAGCTCGTGGGGATACACCACGCTCTCACGTTGCTCACCATTGAACGAGAGCTATTTATACAAAATTATGGCAATTTACCAATTATCAAAGACTTGCCAATTATCAAAGGAATGAGCTCCTAGAGCGCTGTGTGAGATTGCATCAAAATGCTTGACAAAATGCATTGACACAAAATGCTTATGAAAGCCTTCATAGCATTATTTAGAGCAAGTGCTCCAAAGAAACATCAGCCACTCTACACCGAGTTCGCATTGTAGTATGTGATGCAATATCAGAATTTAACGTTGGCACACTGAAATCGATAGAAAATTTGCTGAAAGAAAGTGGACACCTCTTAAACAAACATTTTAGAATCGTAGCTGCTTGCCGAGATTATCGCAGGATTTATCAGAGGAAGAGAAGAAGACTGGCAGTACACGCAATAGTAAGGAAAAAAATTGCGCTAGTCAAAAAATAACGAAATGCCTTATTAATGAAAAAAAGAAGGCATTACCTATCAGGCTGGTGCTTTTTGAAGACTTATAATGCAATTAACATTATTTATAAGTAGTAATAAAATCTTCCCTAGTTAGTATATCAACTCTTAATAATATATCAACTCTTTCCCAGTATTCAAAATAGAAAAAATGCAAAAAAAAGTTCACTCACATTCTAGATAATTTTTTCTTTTGATATAAACATGTTTAGTTACCAATATGTGTAGAAATTATTACGGATTTTAATTTAAAATACTTTAATATGATTTGAACAATAATATTAATATCAATGAAGAATAAGGTAATTCTTTCATTTATTTAAGTGCCATGTAAAACTTTAAAATACCTTTTCTCTGCTTTTTTTTTCATGACTACTGTGTATTTAAAATGATAAAGCTTTTTTTTTTGTAATTGGTGTAGAGTTTTGAAACTTTTTGTGGTTGTTTAGTATAGCATATTTAATAACTTTGTGCATGGAATAAGGATTTGGGAAATAGTTATTTTTTCAAAACTTGGTGCAACACTGCGGACTGTTTTTCACAGTGATTGTTACAAAAATATCTGTAAAAAATGAAATAAGAGTGATATATATAATCCCATTCATGAAATTGTAGGGAAAACTTCACGGAAGGTAAATACAAAAAATATTTGAAGAAAACATTTTTGGAAAAGAAGTAGGAATTTTAAAGTGTTGAAATATTAAAATTTTTTTTTTTAATTTTTGAAATATTGTGAATGTGAAAATGATTTTTTCTTTTGTAATATATTTGTAATGTGTATTTGAACAAGGTACACAAAAAAATTTTGTGGTAAATATGAAAGCAAAAAAAAATGCTCTAAGGGTACCGTGTCCCCTTAATGTCGCGCTAGTTCAACACAATGGACTACTGTCTGCTGTTCGGTATCCATCCCGAAGAGAAAGGTACAAGAACAACGTCTAGTAATTTTTAATCAAGCTGCGCCAAACACAAGACAAATAACGCTAAGTAATGTATACAGGGTGGTCCCGAATTCATGGTACAAACTTTAATGGTAGGTACAGGACATTGTAACAATGATTTATTGTATAGGAATGTATAGTCGCAAGTGACGCGGTGAGGCGAAAACAGGGGAAATAACGGCCGAAAGGAAAAACAAAGATTTTATTGAAAGCGTTGTTGACAAGTGTCATGTTTACAGTAATTGTTCAAAATTGCGTCCACCAGTATCGATACATGCTTGACAGCGTCGGTGGAGCGATTGGCGTACACGTTCAAAGATGCCTGGTATTTCACGCACACCTGCAGCAGCTACAGATAAGCGAGCGACGAGATCCTCATCTGAGTCAACTGGAGTCTCATAAACAAGATGCTTTAGATGTCCCCATAAAAAGTAATCGAGGCTCGATAAATCGGGAGATCGGGGTGGCCAAGGGACTGGTCCACCACGCCCAATCCATCGAGTACCAAACGTGGCATTCAGGTAATTCCGTACATCAATGCTGAAGTGTGCTGGCGCCCCATCGTGCTGAAACCACATGCGGTTACGAATGGCGATCGGAACATCATGCAGCAGTTGTGGTAACACTTCTTTCAGAAAAATAAGATAGCTTCCGCCAGTGAGCCGCGTGGGTAGTAAGTATGGGCCAATCAAAAAGTCGTTCACAATACCAGCCCACACATTAATACTGAAACGTTGTTGAAACGCATGTCGACGCGTTGCATGTGGATTATCGGTTGCCCACACATGGGAATTGTGCGCATTAAAGACACCCTCGCGTGAAAATGTCGCTTCATCTGTAAATAGCACATAATCTACGAAATCCGGCTGCAACGCACATTGCTGCATCACCCACAGGCAGAAGTTCACGCGGCGAGGATAATCTGCCGGATTCAATGCTTGTACTTTCTGAAAATGGAAGGGGTGTAAGCGATTTTCGTTTAACACTCTGCATACAGTCTGATGACTCACACCTACGTCACGCGCAACAGTTCTTGTGCTTGACTCGGGTCTATCAGCCACAATGTTCAAGATGCTTTCTTCCAGCCTTGGAGTGCGTACAGCTCTTACTCGACCAGCGCCATGTCTGTTGACGTCGAACGCACCTGTTTCACAAAGTTGACGATGTAACCGTTGAAAAATTCTATGATCCGGCATTCGTCGATCAGGCTACTCCGCGCGATACATTCGTAACGCAGCTCTGCCGTTACCATTTGCACGGCCGTACATGTAATGCATGTCTGCTTTTTCTGCATACGTAAAGTCACCCATCGTCTACGGCAGCACAATTGTGAATGGCGCTTTTCCCTACTGCGATGCATCATGTTCAACAGCGGCTAGACATCTACTGCCCTCTACCGGCAATGATACCAACCGATCACTCCATTTCTCTTTCCTTTTATTTCCCCTGTTTACGCCTCACCGCGTCACTTGCGACTATACATTCCTATACAATAAATCATTGTTACAATGTCCTGTACCTACCATTAAAGTTTGTACCATGAATTCGGGACCACCCTGTATATCAAGGTAAGGAAAAGTTTTACTCATACAAGAGAGAGAAATACTTCCATGAAGGAATCGAACCTGCACCGCCTGCAACTCACAGAATGATAGTACAGCTGGTGAATCCATCGAGGGTGGGTTAATCAGGAAAGGTAGGAAACGCAAAATTGAATTTCATTTCCTTGGTATTTACTTGAACAGTACTCACGTAGAGATGAACGCGATTCATATTCAAGTGGGGATAGACGCGAAACCTATTCAAGTATGATATTTGCGAATAGTATTCACTTAACCACGTAGGAATTACGCCTACGGTATGATCAAAGGATGAGCTATATCGGTATTTGCGTAGGTTTGTACGCGAACGATATTCATCTAGGAATGAACGCGAATGGTATTAAGGTAGGACTGTACGCAAACAGTATTCAGCTAGCTATGTAAGCCAACCGTGTTCACGCGTACGGCAACCATATTCATGAATGTGCGAACGGTATTCAAGTAGAGCTGTACATAAACTGTATTGACGTAGAAATGTTCGCCAACTATATTCATTTAAGGATAAGCGTGAACCATATTTGCGAAGGATGTACGCGAATCATATTTACCTAGAAATGAACGCAAATGGTATTCACGTAGGGCTGTACGCAAACCGTATGCACGTAGCGATGTAAGCCAACCGCATTCACGTTGCGATGTACGCGGACGGTATTCACGTAGAGCAGCACGTGAACCGTATTCACGTAGCAACGTACGCCAACCACATTTACGAAGGGATGAACGCGAATGGTATTTAAGTAGGACTTTACGTGAACCATATTCACTTTTGGATGTATTCCAACCGTATTGACGCAGTAATGAGCCCGAACTGTACACGTAGGGCTGTAAGAGAACCGTATTCAGATAACGAAGTACGTCAACCAAATTCACGTAGGGATGAACGTAAACGGTATTATAAGTAGGGATGAACGTGAACAGTATTCACGTATTGGGTGTACGCGAACCTTATTCGCGTAGTGATGCTTGTAAACCGTATTCACATACGGGTATATATCAATTGCATTCAAAAGTGATGTATTTGAGCAAGTGGCAAGCTGATGTGCAGAAATGAAAGTCAAGTTCGACGAGAACATTTTTCATTTCTCGAGAGTAATTTGCAGTGTTCATGAGAGCATGAACTACAGATTACCATTGAGTCAACAACAATATTCAATAAACCTCAATCTCTGTTTCTGCTGTGAAGTATTTTGGTATCATGCTTAATCCATCCCACTGTTCCAACGAGTTAATACGATAAAACGCTACCCTCCAAAACGCCTACCTATAATAATGCCGCAGCTGCATCTTTGTAAAAGTGAATATCTGCATTAGATGATAAACAGCGGCATATGTCCAGATTGGAACCTTTTACATTTTACGGCTCAACGAATCAAGTAATTACAGTGAAATGAATCCCCTTCTTGATTATCTTTCCAGCGGATTCATTGCTTTTATTTAACAAATGGCTCCCGAATCCACATTCTTTCCTCCAGATCCATACCCATCTAACATGACAGACAAATACTCTATACGGTGTATAATTGGATTTTTCCAAATCAGTGCTCTTTTATCGTTATTTGGTCTTCCTCTTCTCTCGCTGCGGGATTTGTAAGACACCTCGTTTCAATGAAATACGGATGGTCATAACTATGCTGATGCAGTTTTAATGCGATTTTCGGTGATTTTTGGTGATTTTCTTGGTGGTTGGCTTTCAGCAGGAGGATGGATAATGGATAAAACTGAATCGATAAGTCATCGCTAAACTGAATCAGGTTAATACACTGGCGTGCAAAACGTAAGGATCGTCATTACTTTTAACCCTCTAAAGGGTCACATTCATAATGGTGGGTACAAATTCATAATATTTATACGGGCTGGTAAAATGCAGTTAAGATAATTTCACACACAATGGGCAATTAGCAACGGTCCAGGATTAATCCCGAAGGGAAAGAACGAGGACAACAACAGGATGAGTGTATGCCCACTACTCTAACAGCCTTGTTGTAATTGAAGTGCAGGTTTGATTCCTGTCAGGTGTATTCCTACCTGGGTTGATAGGTAGATATTTAATTAACGTCCCATTGGAGCAACACAATGGGCTATTGGCGACATCCACCTTTTTGCATTTATATCTTCTGTGGCAGTAAAAATTTCATTGTGTGTTTCTATTACTTGATATATGTATATATATATATATATATATATATATATATATATATATATATTGTCTGTCTTGTGTCTGGCGCATCATAGCCAAATATGTCTCTTCCGCCATAAAAAGCCAAAGCCAACCAACCAACCTGTATGTTACTGTAAGTTTGTGTTTTGAACACTTCGTAAACAAAAATTCTAAATAATAAATTACGAATAAATGTTTGCTAGTTGGTTGGTCAACACCAATATGATGAAAAGCCAAGCTCTGCCAAAACGGTGCTAAACTACATTTTAAGGTAACCGCGATATTTTTAATGCGAGAGCATGTGGAAAATAGGAGTAAAATCGCAGTAAATTGCAGAGAAAAAGTCTTGGTCTGGTTTGTTTACACTGCAATTCACTCTCTTAGGTTGCCATAAAGAGTGTATAGCCAATAGGCGTTAGAGAAAAATGTATTTTGATGCATTTTAAAATGTGTTGCCAGAACCATTATGGTAGGTTAAGCCATTGAAGAAATATATAAGTAGAGTAAGCAATGGTAAAATTTTTGTGCCCAGGATCATAAACTACTTTCATCTGCCTGGTGGAATCTAACTTCAATCATGATTTGTCCACAGAGCGGGAGAAGACGCCTATCATTGATTCATCATCGGATAGCAGTATACTTCGTCGAGAGATTTCACCCTTTCTGTAAAAACTCTAGAAATGTGCACACATTCACACATCTACCCTTTCATAAGATGCCATATCGCCTAACGAGGTGATAAGATACCAAACAGGCCAACCAAGTTCATTTTTCACAGATCAGTTACGAGACTACTAGTCGACATGTTGGTCACACTTTTGAATCGCCTCTGAATAGCAATTTTTAGTTTACCGATATTTCACGTTTTCGGTTAAACACAGTAAAATACATTCGGACAATGTCTCTCACAGTTATATTACATATAACCTTATTTTCCAAAAGTTAATATTAGCACTGAAATACCCTCTCATATGTGATTTATATGATTGGTTTGTTTACACAAAATCTACCCTTTCATAAGATGCCATATCGCCGAAAAAGGTGATAAGGTACCAAATAGGCCAACCAAGTTCATTTTTCTCAGAGCAGTCACGAGACCTAGTCGACATGTTGGTCACACATTCGAATCACCTCTCAATAGCAATGCTTAGTATGCTGAAATTTCACGTCACTGTGTTTAAACACAGTAAAATGCATTTGGACAGTGTCTCATGCAGTTATAAAACATCCAACCTTATTTTTCAGAAGTTAATGTCTGCACTGAAATACCCTCTCCTATGTGATTTATGATTAGTTTGCTTAAACAAAATTAAGACGGCAATACAAGCGTGTGTATATTATTAACACGGATGGTATAAATGACTTGTTTATGTCATGCTTGTGACAAACACAAGCGTGGCATAGACACGCATATATTTCTTATTTAATTCATGGTTTATATGTTTGGTCACAACTTTGTTACAGCCCCATTAGACGATCGAACGACCGACGCATTTACACTATCGAAACCTTCCATCCATGGAAGTCCCCGATCAATAAGTGTATATTTCTCTTCACAATTGATGCCTCATGTCCGCTTTACATATTCCATTACCATAATAGGGCCCCAAATGATGTAAACAAATTATGAAAGAAGATGATTAAAAATTATTCATCTCCATACACATGAGATTAGGTTCGCGGCAACCATCATTTAAATAATTCGTCTGTGATTATTATGAGTTTAGGGCTGTATAAAAGAATAAGTTGAAATTTAACTCAAGAATTGTAAACTTGGAGAGAGACGCTAAGGTAAAATTGTGTCCTCAGGGGGTTTATGCTAAGTCTTAGACACCGTAATTTGAATGTATGATGCAATATTTCAGAATTAATTCCAACGTGAGTCGAGTCTCAATGCATGTGTATTTTAAGCTACCAGACAGCATTGTTGTAAATCTTTGGAGCTTAAATCGGGCCATTGAACATTTTTAAGAGACTGTCCTTCAGGATACGTGAAAGAAAAGACACTGCTGGAAAATTATTAGGTAAAACACCTAATGATTTTTTATCGATTTTAGTTTGTCGGAAATAAATGTTGAATTTCCTCAGGGATTGCATATATCTTCTGCTTAGAGCCCAGTAACTGAAAAAATAATTTTATTCTGTACCTGAGTTTAAAGACTAACTGTTAGATTTAAGGTAATAAACACCGTTTGCTTTTTAATGGTGTTATTTTAATAGTGCTATATGTACAGAGGCTGTTCGCATATTTTTTAGACGATTTTGGTAAGCGGTAATAAAAAATCGTTTGCTGCAAAAGAAATAATTGCAGTTGTACTATGTTTTTAAAAGTCAAAATTATCGTCTGCGGTTTGAGAGGTTTGTTTTTATTCAAAATGGCGTTTTTAACGAAGCAGTGGTTCGAAGGCTGTATTTATACTCTTTCCGAAGAGAAATATTCATATTCCGTTATCCAAAAACGATGTGAGAGTCATGGTTTTGTGATACCTAAAGCGTCGATAGGTAATATTGTCAACAAGAAAGGAAAAAAACGTCAAATTCGAGCCTCAAGTGGGACAAAAATTCCAAACAAGTAACCAAGGAAGAAACAGACATCTTCGACTATTGCAAAGGTACGTTGTTTAATGTTAAAAGAAAATCCCCCTAGTCAAAGGACAGTTGCAAAATCATTAAATGCTCGGTGTCTGTAAACAAAATGATAAACGTTGATTTAAATCTTAAGAAAGCAAAAAAAAAAACGCAGTATGCATCGTCTTTCTCCAAAGCATATCAAAGAACGCAAGACACGCTGCAGAATTCTACATGAAAAATACTTATCCAAAGAAAAATGGAAAAAAATTGTCACAATAGATGAATTATGGGTGTATTTAAATGATTGCAGCAAAAAAAAAAAGAGCCATTTATTATCATAAAAGGGGAGAAAAAAATTCAAGTACATGGTTCAAAGAATCGAAAGATAGTTTTTCTAAGGGATTCATGATTGTTGCTGGTTTTTCAAAAATGGCAAGTTAAAAATAAAGAGAGTGGGAAAAAAAATGTCAAGATTAACTCCAAATACTACCAGGAACATATTTTAGCGCCAATTTTTCTGAATGAAATACCATCGCTTTACCCACAGTGCCATCAATCTGTGGAACTTTATGA
The DNA here is from genome assembly GCA_947359465.1 of Metellina segmentata. Classification (NCBI taxonomy): domain Eukaryota; kingdom Metazoa; phylum Arthropoda; class Arachnida; order Araneae; family Tetragnathidae; genus Metellina; species Metellina segmentata. Next base: position 38,429,734 of record OX375872.1, read on the forward strand.
AGACAAGGCTAGCAATCACACATCAAAATCCACTGTAAATTTCCTAAAAGAAATGAAACAAAAAACAGGTTTCAAGGCCATACCCTTCACTGATATCCCTACTAAATCTCCCGATGTGTCACCTATGGATTTTTGTGCTTTCGGACTTTTAAAATCTGCATTATCCAAACGTCGTCCCACAACCCTTACAGGACTCTGGAAAGCTGTTCAGGAGGAATGGGATAGAATACCTCTTCTCACACTTCAAAAGGCATTATTATCCTGGAAATTATTGTGTCGAAAGAAAGTTCAGAATAAGGGCTATCAAATAGAGCATTTAAAACACAAGAATTTTATGTAATTTAGTTTTGTGAATACAATATACATTGTCTAAAAAATGTGTGAACAGCCTCTGTATATCTTCTAACCCTCCTGGTGGTTGTTTCGAAGAGGTCTCTTCATTAGCAAAAACGACCAGATCCTGATGGACGAGATATCTCGTCATTAAAAGAAAACTGATCTCATTGTGATTTTATAAAAATATCGTTAACGTATTGATCACGGGATATCTCGTCATTAGCAAACTTGGTCAGATCTTGATGGACGAGATATCTCGTCCGAACTACATGGAGGGTTCAGTAATTGGTAATTCTTAGTTAACGCCGTACTAGAGCAACACAACGGGCTATTGACGATGTTCCGGGATCAATCACTTAAGGGAAAGATCGAGGACAACACCTCGTAATTTTGAAGCACGGTCAGATGACGAAACAACACCTGAGCTGGCACAACACTGTCCAAACTTCCACACCAACCCAGCGTGAGGACCTTTGGCCACGGCAGATTTAAGGTGCACCATGCGCCTCTACACCATACGCTTACAAACATCCATGCCCGGACCCGGATTCAAATAAGGAACCTTCCGATCTGCAGGCTAACACCTTAACCACATCGGTTGGTCGGCGCACATGGAGGGTTCATGAGATTACAAAATGAATATATATTTCGTATTATCACGAAAATAAGAGCAGCTTGTCCCTGCATTTGGACCTTTCGCCATAAAACCCCAAAGTCCAATCCAATCCACGAAGATAAGCATGTAGAGCATCAGAAAATTAGTTCAGTCAATGTCAGGTAATAAAGTTCTAAGCCAATGATATTTTCAAATCAAACACTCAAGGTACTTTTCTGAATGGGAGCAATGGTGTATTCACAAGTTAAGCATTGATGAGTGAAAGCGATTTCTTAGACTGGACTTTAATGTGGTAGCATTTTATATTTTCATCTGGGACATTTAAATATCGGATATCATAAGCAATCTATAATATCTAAATATGCATATTGATTTATGGATCAGTTAAAAAAATATTCCATTTTCACTTCAGGTCCCAGGTCAGGTGTTGACCTTGTCATCTGACCGGGGTTTAAACTACGAAATTCTGATGTCCTCTGATCTGTCCCTTCAGGACTGATCACTGACCGTCACCAACAAGCGTTGTGTTTCTTCTGTGCTACGTCAGTTCAATTACATACCTACCTATTTCCGTTACTGCAAATTCCTCTCTTCCGATAAAATGTTAGAAGGTACTTCAGGTAAATAGATAGTTTATTACTGTCAAACTAAAGCAACATTATTGGATATTTGCGACGGCCCGGGATCAATCCCCAATGAACGATACTTCAGGAATGCAAAAATTGAAATTATTTCAAAAGTTTTTAAAAAATTCAAAGAATGTTTTGCGAATATATATATATATATATATATATATATATATATATTTATTTAATTTTTAGTGGCAACTTGCTCAATTTTTTTTATAAAACACGCTGAGTTACGTCACCTTTGGAATACCTGTAGGAAGCACCATTCCACCATAAAAGCATTACCTCCTCCTACGTTTACCTTAACAGGCTTTATAGTTAATCTCGCATACATACATATTTCAAGATTGTTTCCACTTTTATATTTAATTTTAATTGAATTTCCAGTTGTATTGGTTGTTGTTTTTTCAGTTTTATGACGCAAGAGCCATATTTGACAAATCTGTGCCAAATACTAGAAATATAACGTCAAGTAAATGACATGCACACAGGCAAGGAAAGTTTTAGTGACACAGTAGAGCGATATACACCCAACGTAGAACTGAATCAGACATAAGTTACTCTCTCTGGAGAGAAGTCTCTCCCGATGTATCAGAAAGACCAATATTTTCATTTATTCGTTATAAATTTGGAATCCAAATTAGTTTTTATTCTTGGCAAACTGTAAAAGATTCTTCTTGATTCTCCAATTGGTCTTGACGAGATACACTACCCTACAATTATGGACAGGACCGCAAGATGTGATGGTATAAGGGACATAATACATGCTTTAATAGATGGATGGTCCCCCATGCTGCTATTACACTAACAACCCTTCTGGGCATATTTACAACAAGGTTTTGATATACAGCTGTGGGTATTTTTGTCCATTCCTGCTGTAAGAATGTCGCCAGCTCAACTGTAGATTTTAGACGTGGTTCCCTGCTTCATAAGAGTCGCCTTAACTCGTTGCACAAATGTTCTATGGTGTTTAGGTCGGGAATCGGAGCAGGCCAAGGATGACGTTTTACATCCATATCTTGATACCACTGCTTGACAGAGGCTGCAACATGACATGGAGCGTTGTCGTTCTGAAAGTACCATTCGTCCATTCCATAAAATTGCCAGAGCGTATGAAGAACCTAAATGTCAGAAATTTTCATTTAGGCATCGGCGTTTAATTTTCCAGGAACAACATGCAAAGGTCCCAGGCCATTATATATATATATATATATATATATATATATATATACATACCTCGTTCATCAAGGCATGGTCAGCTTTGCTCGTAATAAGAAATCTCGTCGAGACAACAACAAGGAGAGTTAAAGTAAAAAGTGCGAGCACCTCAAATAAATCCAAAATCAAATTCTAGTGCACTAAGTGTGCAGTTTTCATTACACAAAACTGAATGCATACAAAAATATTTTTTTGCGAACAGTGTGGATTTGGAAATTATTACTCTCCTGTTAGGACATAAAAATGAAACTAAAGATCTATCGCAAGAAAAATCTTCAGCTCTAATTGTTTTTCTTGGAAAGTGAATAGCTTCTTTTGTTGAACATCCTGTCGCTCAAAATAACCCAAAGTAGAAGATTAATATTGGGCAATTTCTCCGCTAATCTGGTTCGCTACGTACTTAAGAGATCTCATACTCAAATTGTGATACGTGTTCTGCAACGTAATTTCAACATGCCGTTCCATGTAGGAAATAATTTTTAAATTAAATTTTATAAACAGGCATTGACAATCAAAGCAACATTCAGCTGTTTTTGATTTCTTAAGCTAGAAAAATAGTTACTTATTCAAACCTTATAAATTTCAAAATGAAGCAATGGGAAGAAAGGTTCCACGCAAGTAAACCTTTCTAGTATAATTGCTAAATGTTTATAAAAATGAGTTCAACACACTCATAGTTGCTACTTGCAATCTTCAAATGCTTTTAAACATTTTGGACATTCTTGACCAATAGAGGACGAGTAAAATCCTTACAACGTATTCAATTGAAAAGAAATGACCAATAGAATATGTTTAAAGAATTCTGTTCTGAGGAAGAAACCTATAGAGTATTTTCAATAGGATTATAATCTAATTAAATTAACAATAAAATATTTTCAATTGAAGTCAATACCTCGTAATTTCAAACCACCGTCATATAACGAGATCAACACCTCACCGGGCTCCCCACCTCTCCAAATTTCAACACCACACCAACGGGAGGGCATTTGATGCCACGACAGATTTAACGTGCATCAGGCCCCGCGTACACGATGGTCTTTGATTTACTTTTTTCTGCCGTATTTAATGCTTAACAGAATTTTAAAAACACAACCGAATAACGCCATTTTTTCCTCAAGCTTTAGCGGAAGTTTCTTCTTTCTTTCAAACAACATCAAAACGTCATACGTGTGAAGTTTATTGCACTTCGGTTTTGCGATTGTCATTGAGAGTCAAAAATGAGACGAACTTTTGAATCATCCCACTCGGAAATTCTGCCATACTCAGTGGGTTAATAAGGTAATCAATTTCACTCACCAAGGCCAGAATACCGAATCCACAATTTCGAAAGAACTAAAAATTGTTATCTGTAATGAAATACTGGCAAATATTATCATACACTGATCAGATCTCTTTTAAAAACAAGGAAAAAAACCCGTTTCATCGCGCTTAATCCAAAATACCGAACGCTTACTAATTATAAGCTCGATTCCTCAACAAAAAAAAACGAAAAAACACGCGCATTATAATAGGCTCCGGCTCAAGTAAGGGAAAAGGCAACGACTTCTATATAATTTGAAGTGATCTAATTACAGCGATGGGAGAAAAACTTAAAACACCGAGCGAAAAAAGAATTCATATTCCCAATTTTAAACGCCATAATTGTGATATTTAAATAAGAAGTTTTTTACATAAATTATTCTTCAGAACCGGCCTTTCTAGGTCAGATCGCGATTTTTAAGGAGTGTAACAATCTGTTAAGAGCTCCTAAAAATCTTCAGACGAGGAAAAAAGAAGGTTTTTTAAGAAGGAGGGCGTATAAAAAAAGACCTGGTTTCTGATTTAATTATTGTAACACTAACGGGAGAATGAACTCGCTAGCAGCTGTTGCCCAATTTGCTGATAGAATAATCAAAAGCTATGTGTCTTGCGGTATGTCCCTAATTCTTCCGAGAGGAAAAAAAAAATTCATTTTCTCTTCAATTAGTACTATGAAAGGATTCTCATTTTGGGAGTTGATAGGGGTATGAATATCGCATAAGTATTCATCTATTTCCCTCGAGAAAAAAGGCATAACTTTTCAATAATAAATGGAGGAGATGGTTTGAATGGATTTTGTATGAAGTGTTGTTAATGAAATTATCACTCCTCCAATTGGCCTTTGTAGCATGCAAATGTCATGTGCAGAATTCCCACCGAGGCTGGATTTGTTTAGAATGCAGCCTTATTAGCTGCAACGTATTCGGCCCCTTCGTTTTTTAATATTCCTTTTTCCGATACTCAAAAGGAATTTATTTCACTCTTAACACTGGGCCATAGAGTATATGATTAGCAACCAGAGTGTTGCGAGTTCAAAACTCGACTCAACCAAATAACGTCGTGAACTTGGAAGTTGATGCACATTAAATCTGTCAAATGTCTTCAGGTTGGCGTGGTGTGGAAGTTTGGTGAGTGGGGTGCCAGCTCAGGTTATAGTTGTTCATTTTCAGGTTACTGTGTCATCATTGTTATCATTATAATTGTTCATTTTTAGGTTACCGTTATCGTTGTTATCATTATAATTAGTCATTTTCAGGTTACTGTTAGCGTTGTTATCATTATGATCGTTCATTTATCAAGATACTCTTATTATTATAATTATTAATTTTATCAGGTTATTGTTATATTTACGTTGCTGATTTTATCAGGTTTTTATTATCATTATAATTGTTGTTTTTACAAGGTTGTTGTTCACATTGTTATTGTTATATTTGTGTTGATTTTATAAGGTTAAATTTATCATTACAGTTGTTGATTTTATCAGGTTATTACTTCCATTGTTATTAGAATTGTTAATTTTTATCAGGTTATTGTTATCACTATATTTGTTGATTTTAGCAGGTTATTATTTCCATTGTTATCATTATAATTGTTAATTTTTATCAGATCATTGTTATTATTATATTTGTTGATTTTATAGGGTTAGATTGTTATAGAAGTTATATAAGTGTTAATTTTATCATGTTGAAACCATCCTGGTGGAGGCGGAAACCCTCAGGTAAAAAAATAGAATTTTAAATTTTTAATGATTTGCAAAAACAGCTTTCTCATTCATATTGAAGTGAAATATTGGGTATCACTTGAAACCTTCCTTTAATAAATGGTGTATGAAGACATAATTGGTTTTGTCGGGTATAGCGTAGTGATCCAAATTGGCTTTGGAGATGAAATTCACGTTGAAAATGAAAACTATCGTCACCTTTAGAGCGTTTGTACACATACCGATAGTTATCGGATGTTAGACACATCGGATTGGCGGTGTTCAGGCATGGTCTCTTGTACATTGCGTCTGTTTTTTTATCGGATATCTGCGTCATTTTCTTTTCAACGTGATTAAATTGTATTAAACGGTTTTATTCGACGTTATTAGCAGCTTAGTTAAAATTATAGTTAAAGTGAATATGCGTATATCATTAAAAAAAGAAAATAAGTTGTTATTTTGTACTGGGTTTACATACGAAAGCGTAGAGGTTATTGACGCTTTTGGATTCATCCACTAATAGCCGAACGACATCTGGAAGGAGCATTTTATGCAATGTTTTATAAGCTCCGTAAGTAAAGTAAATTTTAACACTCATTTTTGTATTGTATCAATAATTTAAAAAGTTGGATACCGATTACTTCGACTGTGATGCAGATGAATATGTAAACAACTGCAATTCTGGAATGCGAAGCGCAGGCACACTGGATATTTATCGGTCCGGTTTAGCGGACCGTCCGACAGTTCAAAACGTCGGATAACATTTTGGGCAGATCTAATAATATAGGACGGTCTTGTGCAAGGTACCAATATAAAACAATGTAATTTGAAAGTGTCCGACTCCGACATTCGATTCGGTGTGTATTGAAACGCTCTATGGGTGATTGGGGTATCATTAAGATATTGCCGTGAGTTAAAATTATTCCAATCGATATTCTTTTCAAATTATGTACTCAGATATTTGTAGATATTTTGAAACAAGCTCTTGATGTTAGTTATATTGATGAAGTTTCCATCACATATCACCAGTGCTTGTCTAGCAATTCCTGCTAACTCGATGAAAGGGTATCTGTGAGACGTCATGCAAACCGAAAGGCTAAAGTCAATTTTTCCTTGAATAGCTCGTATTTTTCAAAGGGATGAAGATTACCCTTTCGACAAATTATCAGTAAGGCTACCTTTGCTTGTACCAATGAAAATAACAAGACATTTAATTCAAACAACGCTAATATTTCATCCAGGTAAAATTTCCAATCTCAGCACACGCAGATCTTCAAATCTTCATCTGATTTTCAAATGCTTCATCTGATTTTTCTATAGTGCAAAGAGTACCTGAAGTCAGGCCCAAAGTTGGAGTTTCAACCGCATATCACCAGTACTTGTCTAGTAACTTCCGTTTACCGACCATGCGCACCGAAGGGTTAGACCCGTTTTTTCCTCGAAAAGCGCATACTTTTCAAAGGAATGGAGCCTCCCCTTTCAACATAAACATCTGCAAGGTTACCTTCCCCATTACCAACGAAAGGAACAAGAACATTAATTCAAACCACATTAACATTCACAAGCTTTCGAATCTCGTATAACCCACCCATACATCCAAATGCTGCACAGAATATTATATCTTTACATATTCTTTCTACTGGTCTACTTGAAGTTAAGCACACAGATGGAGTTTCAACAGCATATCGCCAGTAATTTTCTAGTAGCTTCTGCTTACGCGATGGCGCGGTATCTGCCAGACATGTGCACAGAAGGGTTAGACCCGTTTTTTCTTCAAAAGCTCGTATTTTTCAAAGGAATGAAGCTTCCCCTTTCGGCATAAATATCCGCAAGGTTACCTTCGCCATTACCAGCGAAAGGAACAAGAAAATTAATTCAGGCTGCGTTAATATTTAATCCAGTTGAGCTTTCGAATCTTAAATAAGCCACCCAAACCTTCAAATCGCTCATAAATAAATTCTAAAATCGGACTTCCATTCATACTGAAACAGAAAAGATAAGAAGGAACGAAAAAGAAAGCGAGCGACAGAGGGAAATCTTTATCTGTAATCTTGCCTGAGTGCGCTCCGCTCCAAAGTAGTTTAGACGGGTCGTATTCTTTCTTTTCTGTAGCTCCCTTCCCCGAAAGTGCGATGTCAGCTCTCTAATTTTAGCTTGAAGAGTCATTTTTTGAAGAATTAGGTAGAACTGTATTTTCCGAAGACATAATTTCCGATCTGAGTGATTTCGGGACATTAGATCTTGAGGAACCAGATTCTCGATGCATTTGGTTTCTCTAATTTGCATACATTTGACTTTGGATTGAGACATCGAAATGAGGAATGATCGCTTTCGATAAACTTTTGATATTGAACAATATATATATATATATATGTATATGTATGTATATATGTATATGTTTATGTATATATGTATATATATATAATATATATATATATATATATATATATATATATATATATATATATATATATATACACACAGTTGGTCTCAACACACATGGACTACTTCGATAATTTCTTATAATAATATTTGTAATATTTTATACCAGTTGAAGACATTTTAATATCAATCCCTGAAAAAATACCTATGTCTATAAAGTTGAAACACTGATACGCATTTAAAATATGTACGACAGAAAGAGTCGAGGTAATTACTAAACATAAGGCTTGGTAGGTATTTAATTAACATGAGAGCAACACAACAATCTGGGCTCAAACCCGATGGAAAAGATCCGAGGACACCACCACGTAATCTTGATCCACTTTGAGGTCACGCCTGCGCATTCACCCCACTCTAAAAAACTTCCAAACCATGCCAACTTGAGGAGGCCACGACAGATTTTACGTGCACCGTCACCGTTGTACACGACGGTCTTTGGTTGGATTTCAACTCGTAACCCAGTGTTTGCTAGTCCGTTACTTTTTCAACAGGACTATCGCGGCACGAAACAAAATGTAGCAATCTCACCCATTAATGTCTCTGCATACCTCTCTCATGCAACACATCTCAGACACAACAGTAAATGTCTTTGCATAAGACGGGTATGACTGCACTTTTTATAAGATGCACGTTGTATAAGATGACTGTTTGGGACCGGTCTGGGTTCTACTCGAGCAGATTTATAAGTGTTAATATACTTTTCTGAATATTGAAACGAGAATAATTTCAGATGTCATGGCAAATGAGGGTTGAGAGTTTTAAACTCGATCCTACCAAAGATAGAAGTGCACATGGAGGCTCGTGAGCGTTAAATCTTTCGTGACCTCAAATGTCCTCACGTTGGACTTGGTGTGGAAGTTTGGATAGTGAGGTGCCAGTTGCTGACCCCGTCATGTGACCGTTATTTTAATTTACGAGATGCTATCCTCGGATCTTTCCCTTCCTGGTTGATCCCGGTCCATCACTAATAGCCAATTGTGTTTCTCCAGTGTAACATTAATAAACGCTTCCAACTTCTGTAAAAAATACAAATATTACGTCATGATATTGACACTCAATAATTTATCATACTATTCGTAATATTTTATATCTATAACATATTGCTGTTGACAAATCGTATACTAACAAATTATATAAAGCTGGATAATTTAAAAAATATAAATAAAAAAAATCACAGGATGCTGAAGTTGGTATTTTATACTAGTACAGAGGCTACATTTTGCCAAGCTGCGATAAACACAAGGCATACGACGTTAAGTATGTGCATACACACACATACAACGTTTTACTGACACAAAGGAGAGAAACACACCTTGGGTAAGTTACAAGAATGAAATGTGTACCGCCTATAACTCGAGTATTGTTAGTGTAACGGGCAAACCATAGAAGAATAAAAACAGTGTGATCAATGGTAAGTGCCAAGGATCATGAGGACAAAATAGTCGCAACGTGACCCTTAGACTATGTTCGTCTACCGAGAGGAATCAACTGACTGGCACACGGGACAGGAGAAGACGTCCAACCATTGATTCAACATCTAATTGAATCGGCAGTTGTAAAAAGGGGATATGTGACATTTTCCCGAAAAATGATTTGATTGGCGGAAGCATACCTGTATACCAAGACCCACATACTGTGTAAAAATATTTTTCCATGAAGTAACCTAATTGGGAGAAATGTATGGTCTAATATTCGAAACTTTGTAAAACGATGACATGTGCTGCACATGCCACCTTTTTACAACTTTTGGTTGTGAAAAAGACATTTGTTAAAAAAACGCCTGTCGGCAGATGAACAGTAATGTAGTCTGCCAACAGAGCCCTCTACACATCATTTTATGTATCAATGGGTGTTTTTTGATTATTTGGGTAGGAAGAGTTCGGCTAAAAGTGTTGTGCTTTTGAACGTTTTTGTACAATAGAATCAGATTCGTATGAAGTAAATGTGATTGATGGACGTGTCAGAAAGATAAAAAGCAATCGAGAACTGTACCAAAAAAAGAAATGTTTCAAAGAAAGCAAGGAATAAAGGAAAAAGCTGCGTAAACTAAGCTGGTAAGTAAATATTTTTTTCAATGGGTATAAATCGAACGCGTTCATGCTTATTGTGAAATCTGTATGAGCTGATTTATCAATGCAGGTAATGCTGTAGCTGGCAGATCGACAGGCCCTGATTGGTGCGTGCAGACTGACTTGTTTCTCCAAGGTCGCGGAGGAAGATATTTCAAAAATAACAATAAATTTTAACGAATTGCCTAATAATAATGCACAAGATTTATTTTTAACTTCTCCTATATTAAAAAGACATGCAACACGTAGAATGTGAAGTGATGCAGGCACGTTTACAAACGGATTTATACAATCCAAAGACTTAAAACAACAACATTTTTTCTCGTACGGCGTCAGAGTAAAAGGTTCGAAAGTGAATGTATGCAAAAAGGCATTTGTTTCTATACACGGTATAACAAACAAAGAGTTGAGCGACTGTAAAACCTGATAGTTTTATGAAAATGTCCATGAGATATGAGGGGGAAGAAAACAGCTTACAATGCCATTAACCACGCCACATCAAAAGAAATTCATGATTTTCTGGCATCGCTTGACACGAAAGTGCCCGATGCACGGAGAGAGAAAAAGTACGTAGATGCTCGTCTTAGTGTTAAAATTCTATATGAAAATTTCAAGGCGGACAATCCTTAAGCTAAAGTGGGATATGACTACTTTCGTCTGTATTTAAATGAAAAATTTGGCTATTCCTTTGGAATTCCTCAAGTTTATGTATGCGTTACATGCGAGGAACTTAAGCAAAAATTGATGAATAGGTCACTCTGTGACACAGCAAGAAGAGCTACGGCAGCAGAGCTGCTGGTTCACAAGCGTTGGGCTAAAACATTTTACGTCGGAATAAAGGACCTCTCGTTGCACATGAAGAAGGATGCTAACATTAAAGATTTTGAAAATTTGCTATGACTAGATGCAGAACTTGCCACTCCCAAACATACCTGTACAATATATATTTTATTTACGCCAAATTTGGGTTAATCCGTTTGAGATACATAACCTGGAAACTGGGAAAGCTGACTTGCACGTGTATCACGAAGGCATTGCAAAAAAGAGTCCAAACGAAGTCTAGCCTGCTACTAAGTTACATCAACCGGTATAAACCAATGAATATGCAAATCTGCTAGTCGGATCTACTCACCTGACGGATATGAAGAACTCATGAGAAAATCAAGCAATACCGGAAGTTTTAATGTTATAAAGGTTACTACCGAAGCTGTAAAGGAGTTTAAAAAGTGGTGGCCCTCATTTTATAAGAATACATCTATTTCTGATGAAAGTTATGGCAAGCATGTAGAACAAAGTAACTTTCAAGATATCTTTTGTCCGCAGCATTATCATCAATGAGCCAAATAAAGTTACAGCATCGACCTACATTCATGGTTTAAGTAAGAACACTTTCACGCTGAGGAAACCAAACGTTCTTCTCACTGGATTGCCGGACCTACCAGCATACAGGACAAGAAAGAGGCCCCAATCAATGAAAAGATGGTCTCTGATGTTGGAAAATGCCTCCAGTACATCCCGCAGCAGCACTTGAACTTTTACTCGTCTATAATGCAGTGGTCAACCACCAGTGTAGATGTCAGGATAGTGAGGCTGATGATTTTTATTTTTCCATTTGTCACTCGTTTTTAACTTTTTCATAACAAAAACTTAGCTTTTATACTGTCACAAAAGTATTTTTGAAGTTTTATTCCTAAAAATAAATAATTATATTCATATATTATTTTTCTATTCTTTTCCCAGTAATTTTAGTGCAACACTTTGTAAAATGTGTAAAAGGGGGATATGTGCGAATTTTTGGAATTTTGTGGGGGGCTCTAGCAGTAACAAATCTCATGAATTACACTTGGATTATAAGCAGCTATATAATATCAACTATCTGAATTTTTTCTTTAGTTTATGAACACCACAATTCAAGCTATACAGTCTTTAATCTCTTCCGTAAAATTCGAGTTTTGTAACATATCCCCTTTTTACATCTGCCAATTTAATTTGTACTCACGAGATAGTAGTAGAGTTCATCATTTTTGGCGCCACTCTATACTATACTCTCTCTAATGTGCTTTTATACATTAACCCTGTCATTAGATGGTGCGTCTCCAAACCAGGTGATTAAGATGATGAATCGACCAGCCAGGCTAGTTTTCCACATATCAGTCACGTGACTACTAGTTGACATGTTGGTTGCATTTTTTGAAGCTGCTCTCAATATCAATACTTAGTCTACATGCATTTCACATCCCACTGAGTCACTACAACCCTGTAGAAAGCAGAGGATCACCCAGTAAGTCTTTAGGTAAGAGTAAACTTCTTAAAAAGTGACGGTAGGGTAAAATAAGAAATTACTTATAATAAGAAGTCTTGTCACAGACAAACATTTTAAATAAGGTGTGGGGTCACTGTGTAACACGAACCAAATTAATCGGATATCTGGGAAAAAACTTTCATTTTGGTCTTCATCTAAATCAACAAATGACGAAAGCGAGATTTTTATGAGGTTAAAGACAAAGTACAAGTTTTGGAAACGCACAGTAATTGGATTTTTGATTATAGTGTAAACCATTTATCTTCCGAGTCGCAGCCATAAAACATAGCTCGCAGAGAAGGAAAAAAATCTATTCCTTCGGTCTTTCTTTCAATCCAAAAATCACGAACGAAAGAGGGGGAAAGTTTTACAGGCAATCTATTTTGTTGAGAAATAGACCTGACATCACGAAATAAACGGTTTCGGATTTCCTTTCAATGTTTTACTTGGTTTCGCTCCTGTTGTTGGAAGGGGGTAATGTTACAGAGAGCATTGATTGAGAGTCTCCCAGTGTGAAAAGGGTATCAAATAAATTTAAAAGCATCATGTAGATTACACTTTCTGTAGGCTCTCCCAATGACTCGGACTTAAGCTATTTCTCGCATCAGAGAGTCCATTTGCCACCAGGAGGCAAATGAGTAGCAGATCTGACTGAAATTTATGTACCACTCTTGCTACCTCCGAAAAGGCTTCCAGACAGTGAAATGAAAACAGCGACCCTGTTTGAAATCATGTGCATTTGATGCTCTCTAATAGCTCATTTTAAAGTCAATCCCTAAATATGCGATAGGAACTCATTCTTTGAATCTAATTCAACTCCTTCCAGTTAGTCATTTCAATAAAAAAGTATCACAATAAACATTTCAAGTGATTAGTCGAATATCTGAATAAATTCAATTCAAATTAGCGTGTGTATGTGTGTGTCTCTCAAATATGTTTATTAGTTCAATTAAAAATATTCAAATATCTTTATTAATTCAATTCAAATTAGTAAAATATATTTGTTAATTTAATTCAAATTAGTCCAATATCTTTATTAATTCGATTCTATTTTTCCATTAAAATACATTAATAAATTGTATTAAAACTAGTCAAATACTTTTATTAATTCAATACAAACTTAGTCAAATATCTTTATCGGATTAATTCATGAATTGAAAATCATTTCAATAAAAGTATCAAATGAAAACAGTGAACTTATTTAAAATATTTTGGATTTGAAGCCCTATTATTAAAAGTTAACTCCCGTCCATTTTAAAGTTAAGCCTTACTGCGCTAGTTAGTTAACTCTCATAGATCCTAACTCTAATCCTAACTCTAAGATCTAACTCGCCTCAGGTAGTCATTTCTATAAATGTATCCCAGTAAATATTTCAAATACTCTGTCAAATATCTTTACCAATTCAATTCAAGTTAGTCAAATATATCTCTCTTTCTTCATTAATTCAATTCAAACTTGGTCTAACACCTTTATCGGATTAATTCATCAAGTGAAAGTCCTTTCAATAAAACTATCACAATAAACAATTTGAATACATAGTCAAATATATTTATCAATTCAATTAAAATCATTTTTCACCAAGATTATGATTCGAGATCCATGGCTCAGTGAGTTTTCCAATTGCACTAGCAATCTGCTAGTTAGAGGTGTCGCAGATTCAATTCCTCCCTATACTTATTTCATTCTCTTCTGTGACAAAAAAACATTCATCTTGTGTATGTACTTCATTGACGTCATTTGACGTAGTAGCCAAATAAGGCCCTTGCTCCATGAAATCCCAATCCAAATGACCAAAATACTGATTCCAGATGACATCAAGATATATAAAGATGATCCCATAGTTGCAATGTAAATTTCAAATATTTAGTGAAATATCTATATCAGGTTAATTCGTGAAATTAAAACATCGACCGTATTTGAAATATTTTGAATTTGAAACTCTACAATAGTACATTTTAAAGTCGAAACCTGAATCAGATAGTTAACTCTCTCAATTAATTCGATGACAACTTTATGTGGCTGTTTCTCCAAGTCGTTGTCCTCCATACCAATAGTGTTGTGTAGTCATTTCTGGACCTGGCGCCATAAAACCTATATCAACCAACAAATAGTGCTGCGTTCTCCCATCCCAGACATTTTCCTCATTTCTGACGAGTCATTTTCGTCAAAACTGCTTGACCAACTATGGCCCATGAGCCATAAAATTCGAAAACACTCGTCTCCAAGGCTAATTAAATTTCCCTCGGTCAAATGAACCCTCCAATTTGTTTCAACCTGAAATCTCGTCCATCAAGATCTGACTAGTGTTAAAAATGTGACGTCATCTAGACATTGGCGATTTTTTTTTTGTTGACAAAATCTGGTTCGTTTTTCTAACGACGAAATATCTCGTCTATCACGATCTGGTGTGTTTTCCTAATGATGAGATACCTCGCCGAAATAACCACCAAGAGAGTTGAATTTATATCAGTCTCGCGCAATTCCGTCTACCGAGTTCTGGATAACATGGACTCCGGTTAACAGTATTAATGGTTTACTTGAGTTCTTGTTAGAATTGCGGTAATAAGAGTCTTAATAAACATGATATGGATTAACACGAATCCATGGTAACCAGAACTCCTGTTACCAGAACAGGGATTGACGGTTAACAGTTCTAAAACGAGCTCCACTTAACACTAGTACCTGGTTAATCAGAATTGATGTTAACATGAGCTCCGGTTAACGGAAGTTGCGGTTACCACGAGCTCCAGTTAACAGGAGTTGAAGGTTAACATGACTTCCAGTTAACAGAAGTTTCTGTTAACATGAGTTCGGGAATGAAAAGTTCTGTATTCAACAATTGATACAGTTGCTGAACAAAGAATCAAACGAATGGATCGATATTTTTTCGATCTAGAGATTTGAAAAATATTCCGATCCGAATCGCGTCTCACGGATCCGGGTCATTATGTGATGAAGAGCAACCATGACAGCCGCTCGTCAAAAAGCAATTACTGTATCGATTAATTTATTAATCGATTCAAGTGCTTTTTCATTTGCCCAACGAGTTGAGTCGCTTCCTCAACCGTTCGTTTCAAACAGTTCAAAGGACAGAGATGTCTGATAAGCGTCTTCTTTTGAGGCAATAAACATGGTTTAAATAATGTGGTACTTCTATGTACGCCAATCGCCATATAAGAAACGAAATTGCCATACTACTCGTAGATCTCGTAATTTAATGCATAATAAACACTTGATTATTCGAAACCCGTCATTAGCGAAATTGGTGAGATCTTGATGGAAGAGATAGCTCGTCAAAACAGCGGGAGGTTTAAACCTCCTGGTAGATGTCCTGACAAAGTATCTAGTAATTCATTAGAATCTTGATGGACGATATATTTGAAGAAAACTGACCAGATATTGATTTACCGCCTTCGTACAAAAATCTACAATATTTTGATCATGAAAGTTGCTTCCTTCAGAAACCATAATGAACAAAATCAAAAAGGCAAATTAGGCAAAAAGTCCATTCATGAGTAAAAACTAGAATATCAAAAGAAACTACAAACTAAAATATGGTGTTTTGATTGAAGGGTGGGAAACTTTCAGCACACTGCTGCCCACACGCAGAAAACACCATCTTGTGTTTCTGAGTCAGATGATCCTCGTCCTTTCTTATGACGCCCTAATTCATCAACACCGTTTTTTTTTAATATCCTGATAATTTCCCTTTGGTTTTTTAATGGGTCCCGGCCAGCACATAGGAGTCCATGTTAAATTGAGCAACTTTAGGAGCATTTCTTAGGAATTACTCAATCACAAATTCTAAAATAAATCCACCTTATTATGAGTACATTTATAAACATTTTAACACGGGCTTCTTTTTATTTTGTTTTACAAAAAAATCAGAACAATATAATTTTTTGTAATGTGTTCAAGAAATTTCAAATTTGTTAAGTTAAAAAAATGTTTCGAAAAAATATTGCATGTAGATTTTATTCCTTGTGATAAGTTTGTGAATGTACTCAAAATATATGAGTAAAAAGTTTCAAAGGTTTATCTGAAGTAGATTTTTTTTTAAGTGTTCCCAAAGTCAAAAATATGGGATTCTGAGAAAATGAGCGTTGAAGTTGAAAAAGTATTTTTTTTCTCACAAGTTATAAATTTTCAGTGCATATTCTTTTTTTAGTGAATTCCACAGCCATAAGTTGGATTGTCAGGATCCTCTGCATCATTTAAAGCATCTTTCTGTTTCCTTTTTTTACTGTATCTTTTCATTCTGACTTTTTTTTTTTAATTCTTCATGTTTTCGCTCGGCCTGGCGAACGCGAATTACTTTCAACTTTCTAAATCCCATGATAGTATTTAGGCCAGTTTTAATGCCACATTGCCGTAAAATCAAACATTTTAATATATGACCCATGTTTAACAAGGAAATAGCCATGTCCACACCTTATTATAATTTTTTCAACTCCACAAATATATATGTGGGAAAATTCTTAATCAAAAACTCAATTCACAAAGCTTTTTGATAGCAAGAAGCATGGAAATTTAGTAAACAATAAACTTCGATTTATTCCAGTTCGGTTAAGTTGTTAACTCTTTCTCCGTCCAATATTAAATTTAAAGATAATATCATTGTAGACATAACACAGCTGCTAATTAATTTATTCATGTAAACAACTATATCGTTTCATGTGCGAAGGATGAGCTGTCACTATTTGAGTACCGCTAACAGGAGTGGGTTACGTTAAATATTAAATACTAGCCACTGCTTGGAAACGCCGTGATGTACGGTATTTATCTGGTGTAAAACTTTTTCCGCAAATTTCAAATACGTTGAAATTTTCAATCTGTCTTTTACGATTCCGATTTTACGAAAAAAGTACTGAACAATCCCAGTCAAAATGTTTTTATTTCTTTCCTCTGCTTCGCAATGAAAATCTGTTTTCATTTTTATTTTAACGCGAAGTGAAAAAAATGCAAATCTGTTTATTTTTTGAAAATTGAAAGTTCACGTGACGTCACACTCTCTTGCGAAAATATAAAGAATTTAAAAAGAAAATCAAACGAATCCATCTGTTGTAAAATTTTCCGCAAATTTCAAATCCGTTAAAATTTTTATTCTTCCTTTAACGATCGCTGAGATAAAAAAAAATCACTGAAGAATGTCAGTGATAACTTTAGTAATCTTTTGCTTTACTGGAATCCGTTTCGCAGGAAATCAAAATGAATGAATCTCGAAACAAACGAAGATCATTCGAATGTGTTCTCTCTCCGGAGATGAAAAAACATAGCATGATTCCAAAGGCTGATTTCAAGGTGACACGTGAGGGCAAAAAGTCTGAATTTTGATGTTTCTTCATTCCTCGGAATTACCGTGGTAGAGTGAAGATTGGTGAAAAAACTATTAAATTAATTTAAAAATGTTCTAGATTGAATTTTAAAATTATCCTCGCCCCTAAAATTGCAAAAAATTCGCACTACCTGTGTGCCAAATCCCATTGCTGTAAGTGCCATAGATTCGTAAGGACTTCGCGGGCAAGAAACAAACAAACAGACAGACAAACACTTCTTTTTATAATAGTAGAGACAAATGTTTCTAATACTCGGAATTCTTCATGTAATACACCATTTTATTCAGAATTGTTCAAATATTGCTAAATGCTTAACTCCCCAAATAGACATTTAATTCCAATATAAATAGTTCTAATACCCAGAATTAATTATGCAATACACTATTTAATTCAGAATTGTTCAAATATTACTAAATGCTAAAAGCCCCAAATCGACATTTTAGTGAATTTCACCGGGACCTCTTAACTGAATTATTTTATTACCATTCTATGTCTGTGGCTTCGATGCGCATACATGAATAGTTATGATTTCTGTTTGAGACTACTGCTTAGATCACGGTTATTTCAGCTCTATGGTACTTTAATGTTGTGGGTACACAGACATAACTAGGCGTATATCCGTATATACACAGTCCAGTCACATTAATGTGCAACCTGTCAAAAGCCAGAAAAACCACCTTTGGCAGAGCGGACGTGCAGGAAGAGAGTCAATTAAGTTTCCGAAGGTGTTCACTTGGATGTTGAGCCATGCCGATTCCAGTGCCGTGGCCAGCTGCGCTAGATTACCTCCCTCCTCCAGCCTGGATCCTTCCGGCAATTGTTGCAGGGTGTTTGCTTTCAGACGTTTCACGCTGTATACGCCAACGTCTATCTGTCTGATGGAGCGTAAAACGTGATTCATCGGAAAAAGCCACCTGTCGTCACTCTGTGGACGTCCAGTTACGGTACTGGAGTGTAAATTCCAGCCTTCGTCGCCAATAAACAGCAGTCAGCATAGGTACATTAACCAGGCGTCTGATGCGGAGGCCTATGCACAGCAACGTTCGCTGAACCGTTTTTGAGGATACACTCTTGGTAGCCCTTTGGTTCATCTGGGCGGTCAGTTACTCAACAGTTGCACGTCTATTCGCCCGAACGCATCTCCGTAGCCTTAGTTCGCCTCTGTCATCTATAGCCCGTAGTGCACCACATATGCCACGCCGCTGATTTTGGATAGTGCCATGCACGGTATACTTTTACCACGGCGGCACTCGAACAGTTCACAAAATTAGCCGTTTCCGAAATGCTTCCGCCCTTGGCCCGAAAGCCAATAATCATGCTCTTTTGGACGTCGGATAAATAGCTACGTTTCTGCCTTACGCCAACGATTGAAATGCTTTCCGATGCCCTAGGACATCCTTTATATACACTCCACTGCAATGTGCTGCCACCTGCCTTTTGTGATTGGTTATTTCACGTTGACGTCGAAAGTAGGTGGTGGTCACATTAATATGACTGGACTGTGTATGTAAACGCAAAACTATATCAATCAAAGTGTGAACAGTATTAACTTTTACCTACCAATTCTACAATTAAAACTTAATCCTACTTACTGAAAATCGAAACCAGAACTAATACAAACACTCTGAAGGGTGAAATAATCAAATATTATATGAACCGACCGTTCAAGACAATTCTTTGCTTAATAAACAATTCAACCTAAAATTACAAAAGACGCCCACAGAAATCGCTCGATGGAAAGAAAACCTCATTATATTTTCCCTCCCTAGTCAAAATAAAAAAAAAGTTTCCAAAGAAAGAAAAAAATGTTTTTGGGAAAGAGGAGTAACCACACTTCTCTTGTTCCCCTTCCTCGGTATATAAACATAAATTTTGCAGTAAAATATGACCTAAACCTTTTAGCAGAACATCAAAAGGCCATATACTTACAGAAAAGACACTGCGTCTCCATTCGCGAGGCATTAAGTCAAATGATAAATTATTTTGGAACAACGCGAGGAGAGAGAAATATCGACTCTCAAAATCACGCGGGCCACGGTTTTTATAAAAGTTTCTTTGGCGACGCATATTAGAGCCCGAGTATCGAGCATTATCATCTAGGGGAGGAGCCGGATTGAATTTGGAAATCGCGTAAATTCCGGGGAAAAAATTGGTGGATTTGTTTACGAAGTGTGTTTCTGGTGTCTAAGGTTTGTGATAACATTTGTACAAATTGGATTTCAAGTTGGGGATATGGAGTAGAATTGTTTTTATTTAATCCTTGTGTCCTTTTTGTTAGAATACTGGGATCGAAAGTTCATTTTTCTTTTCTCTTGGTTCTTATTCGTATTTAATCCTGATGAGGATATATTCACGGAATACTATCGGTTATCTTTAGAAGTTGATTCCAGGAAATAAAATGCGTACAAGTTAATTAAGTATCCGATGTGACTTAACATGTAATATATGCTATATAATGCAACAACAGTTATCAGTGAGGAAATAATTTTAAAGTTCTTCCATAACACATATATTATGGATGTGACTGTACAGATAATCCTACTTAACATAATTCAATCGGAATTATCAGTCAGGAAATAAATATAAAGTGAAAGAGCTTCTAACGTACACCAGGCAATGTGTAAATGTTAATCATCTGTCCCATACATAATGTTATGAAAGTGACTTAAAAAATCATCCTATTCAATATAATTCTATCGGAATTATCAATGAGGAAATAAATATGAAGTAAAATAGCTTCTAACGTACACCAGGCAATGTGTAAATGTTAATCATCTGTCCCATACATAATGTTATGAATGTGACTTAAAAAATCATCCTATTCAATATAATTCAATCGGAATTATCAATGAGGAAATAAATATGAAGTAAAATAGCTTCTAACGTACACCAGGCAATGTGGAAATGTCAATAATCTGTCCCATCCATAATGTTATGAATGTGACTTAACCAAATCATCCTATTCGATATAATTCAAGCGAGTTATAAATGAGAGGGTGTAAGGAAATACATATAAAACAGCTGATTCTTTAAATTTACAGGAGTAAGCGTGTTATGAGATATAAAACCACATATAATCTGCATCAGTTAGTTGGATTTCATGGGCCGGATGGGTCAGATTTGGTCAAACTGTGAAAAACCACCAGACAACGTAAAGTAATGTCCATACTCCCAACGAAAGTTTTACTGACTTAAAAAAAAAAGCGAAACACACCAAGGACAGATTATAGGAATCGCCGATTATATCTTGTAAATTTATGAGTACAAGTGGTCCTCAATACATAATAACATTCAATGTAGGGTCAATCTAGACCGGTTGGAAGAGTAGCTAAATTAGCAACCAGAGGATTGCAAGTTCAAAATTCGCTCCAACCAATGCCCGTCATGTACATGGGGTCTGGTACACATTAAATCTGTAGTGGCCGCACATGTCATCACGTTAGCGTGGTGTGGACGTTTGGAGAGTGAGGTGCCAACTCAGGTATTTATCTCGTCATCTGACCGTGGTTTAAAATGTCGAGGTTTTGTACTCGGATCTATCCCTTTTGCTTTGATCCCAGACCGTTGCTAAAGCCCGTTGTGTTCCTCTAGTGCGAATTTTATTCAAATACCAACCAGCCATCCAATATAATTCATGCAGGGTCTTTTTTTCGAGGTGGTGTAAGAAAATATAAGCCCCAAAGTTGAATTGGGATACATTTACTGTCTGATTTTATTTTGTACCAATTGATGTTTTTATAGTTGTCACATGCCTTGTTGAATTACACTCACCCCTCCCCCACTTTTATTCATCAGTTCTTATTTACAACGCGATGAATTAAAAATGCAGATTTACTTGATTAACCGAAACATCGGAAATGCTGCTTTCTACTTTCATTTCCATTGGTCCATTATGTGGCTTGAAACATTACCTGACGTTGGTCAGGTTGCGTGACCACTGGATGTAAAAACGTTCTGTACTTCTCTGGATGCAAAGGCGAGCACTTAAGTCTTAAATTATTGCTACGTTATAAGATTGACGTATGGCATGACAAGTTGAAAACTGGGTATGTTTGAAATATTTTTCTATTTAAGGGAATCGTTACTGCGTGCTGACTGATTTGTAATTGAACGTGCTCCAGTTGTATTCAGAGCTTATATTGGGACATACAGAGAGAAATATGACAGGGATTTATTTTTCTTTTAAGATAGGCTCTCTAAGCTTCTTTCGCGTGCTATTGTGAAATGTATGCTATGTTTGGGATCAACTGCGATCCGTTTCTTTCAAAACGATCATTCGGTAGAAATGAATTCGGGTAACTGTTACTTCTGATTCTGTACAGGAAAAAGATTTCGCCCGATGTAAGATTATTTCAAGTAGAAAATTGCAGGCTATTTGCTTAGAATGCTGTGAGGGTGTATTTATCTCTACTGCGTCAGTAAAAATTTCCCTGTGTGTGCATCTCCATTAACTTGGGACAGCTTAGTCAAATATGATCCTTGCGCCATAAAATGTAGCCAACGAATCGTCAAGTTTGATAATTTTCGTTTGATGTGTACTGTGATGAATGTTTAAGAGTATCTGATACATAATACCACTAGTTATCAGTATCACTCAACCAACTGTTGACTGATTGCTCTTACTGTTAAAAGAACTATAATTTATGAGACATTCAACTTCACTGGTTAGCAGATAAACTCAACAGCCATTGACTGATCATTTTTGCTGTTTTATAGCGTTGTAATGCATCAAAGACTTACTAACTCTAGTTAGCAGTATAGCTCATCCAGATATATTGACGATAGCTTACTTTTTCTAGCCATTGCAGTGTATCAGATACATAACAACCCTTGTAAGCAGTATACCTCAACAAACTTGACTGATAGCTCTTACGGTTTTACTGTTTTCTAGCATTATGATGTGTGAGATACTAATATACCGAGTATGTAACTGTGAAACTGATAATTATCTATATCACATGTACGCCTTTTAATCTAGCTCGACATTTTAATCTTTAGACCTTGAAATAGTAACAAATTCTTTTAAACTTCCCGATGGTTGTCTCTATGAGATATCTCGTAATTAGAAAAACTGACCAGATCTTGATGGGAAACCTTGTCAGTATAAGGATTGCAACACATCCCACACTCGCTCAAAGGGAAAGAGATCTGGTGATCTGGAAGGGTTTCAACATCGCGGACACTGATGGCAGACATGAGCCGTATGTGGTCGAGTCTTAGAGCTATGGTAAGTAGCACCTAGGATACGTGACATCAACTACAGGTTATAGGATATGCTCTGAATATGTAGCTTTGCTATCAAACTTCCTCGTATCACTACTAGAAGGGACCTTCTGTCATATGCGAGGGCTCTCCACACCATTATCAAGAGCTATTACACACTCGGCTCCTAGTTTAATGGATCCTACAGTAGTCTTACGATTCAAGTGCCAATTTCCGAAGCTTAAACAGGGATTGGTGTCATAGTGACTCAAGGTATTAGAAACCCGTGAGTTGGAGGGCAATGCAGGTTAGATTCCTCTCTGCGTGTATTTCTCTCTCCTGCATCGGCAAAGATTTCCTTGACAGTGTATGTCCGTTTTGTTGATGTTATTTGGAGCAGATTGATAAATACGGACATTGTGCCATTAAACATTACCGATTAAGGGGGACTGCTTACATTTTCACCTTAACCCACAATGTAGTTTCGATGGTATACCTAGTTATCAAGATATTGCCAATTTTTCAATGACAACTATATCAGTATCTGGTTAGTGTTCTTTCAATGATGAGATATCTTTTCCATCAAGATCTGATAGGTTTTTTCTAATATCGAGGTATCTTTTCCATCAAGATCTGGTATGTTTTTCTAATATCGAGGTATCTCGTTCATCGAGATCTGGTTGTTTTTGCTAATGACTATCTATCTCATAGAGACAACCACCAGGAAGGTTAAAGATTTTCATAGAAAAAGGTTTGTGATATTTTCAATCAGCCGCTCTGAAAAATCTTACCAGTGAGATAATTTATTAGTATCCAGAAATTTTATGTAATTTTGTTAATCTATTTAATTCAATTGATATTTTAAAATTATAAAAATGAATTATTGTACTTTCTTTCATTACAGAACTTAGGTCTTCATTTCATAACATGTGCACGACAGAATTATAGTTAAAAATCAGTACATTCACAAATATTAATAAGCATTTAAAATTAGATTTTAGTTGGCATAAGGTTAAAAATACTTACATAGGAATTTAGTATTCTGATAATTATATTTAACTACCATTATAGTGTGTGTTGAGAACGTTTTCTTTGTATGGAGTTTCATACGCACATTATATCAGTAAAGCTTTTGTTTCAAACATTGACGGGAATTTTGAATTCGTTAAAAATGTTTATTTATCTCAGCATACATCCTCTGAGCATATCGCTCTGAGTGACACGCGATTTTCGAGTAATATAGTGTTGCTTTTACCTCATAAAAGCCTAACGACAAAATAGCCACATCTATTGGATGAAAGAATCCATGTATTGTTCAACCTTTAGAAATATTCTATTGGACCTTTTCTTAGAATATAATTCCTTGGATAGGTTCTATTGTTCATTTCCTTGGCAGTGAATACTTTTGAAACATTTTATTTTTCATTTCCTTATAATCGAATCCTTAAGAAATATTTTATTACTCATTTTCTAAGAATCTAATACTTTAGTAAGAGTGAGATATTCTTTACTCCTCCTTTCCTTAGAATATAATCCTTTTCTATTGCTGTTCTTTCTCTCTCTCTTTCTTTGGAATCATTCAAATATAATCTTTAATATAATAAAATATAATCTTTCTTTAAAAATATTCTATTGGTCATTCTTTTGGAATAGAATAATTTCAAACGATTGTGTCTACCCATTCGAAACAATAGAATTATTTGGAAATATATACTATAATGGTTCATTCCTTAAATTACAATCTTTTGTAAAGATTCTATTGCCATTTTCCTAAGAATATATTCTTCTAAAGAAATGCTATTACTGTTTTCCTAAGAATAGAATACTCTGGAAAGGTTCTATTGGTAAATATATTCGATATTAGTTGGAGATCATGAAGGGCATACTACGAGGTGGAATTTTGTATGCGAACCTCTCTCCAGAGGGATCAGACAACTAGTCATAAACGTTTCTTATCTTCTTTAGATACCTCATACATGTAAGAATTTTGTACGTTTGCATTAAGCTTTGTTTTATTCATTATATTTACATATATCAGTGCCTTGACCTTAAAGATAAAATAGCTACTTTTTCCAAGAAATAAAAATACCGAAATGCGAGTAGCCAGTTTGCTTTTGTGAAGACAATTTCATGACATCAAGTATCGAGCGGAACTAGCAGCGTAAAAGTAATAACTTTCAGACATAAAACTGAATAATGTTTATGCAAATCGTAAGTGATACGCCCTACTGCGGCATATATCTTAATTATATTTTACTACACGAGTCTGACAACATTCCCCATTATTACGATGGCTTCTTCACATCAGAAAAGAAGTTAAATGTTGACTAGACAGAGCAGAAGCCATTGACTTTGAGTTATGCTCTTTGTAGGACAGTAGAACAAGATATATGCTCCCTACGCCAGACAGAATGGGCGCAATATATCCAATGTGTAGTGCACAAAAATACAAAAAAAATGTTTAGTTAAAACAAAGTTCATGAATAAATATATGCTTCCTAGATCGGAATATGATGGAATATTGGCTTAGAGCCGAAATTTATTAAGTGAGGTTTTTTTCGTGATGATGAGAAATACTTTTTCATATTGTAATGAGTTTAAAAGATACATAACTATCAAAATACGCTCATAGTTTTGGGTTTTTTTTTAACCTAAAAACTATTAGTCCTTAAGCAGCTGTACAGTAAAAAAATATTCGTCAGCGTTAATGAGATAATCGAAATCTGACCGTGGTTCAAAATTACGTGGTGTTTTCCTCGGATCTTTCCTTTAGGGGATTGATCACGGACCGACGTCAATAGTTGTGTTACTCTTGTACGACGTTAATTAAAAAATAAGAAAAAAATTATTACCGTAAATGAGTTTCTGCTCTAAGTCCATATGCTTTAGATGTTGGCTTAAACAAGAAATTCATTCAATGGTGCTTTTTTAGAAACAAAATACTTTCTCTTTAAGATAATGAGTAACGCATATTCAGATCGTAATAGGTTAAAAAGATGCAACCCCACTATCAAAATACCTATAATTTTATTTTTATCTATAATAGTAGTGTATCGAGGGTGCTTCTTGAGAGAGGGATGATAATGATCCATTTCTGTCAAACTCCTCATGCGGAATTTGACTTGCTGGGCTTTGCTATATAGTATATATACACTGTATGGACGAAACTATTTGGACACTGCAGAATCGCTTAAGTTAAGTTTAGAAAGATTCTGGAATAGAAAACCGTGTTATCACCTTTTTCAGCAATTGAAAATCAAACACCAGTGATCACTTATTTGACTTTCCCAGACTATTCCGGATCACCCTTTTGCCTTTCTATTCCTTTTGATACTTAAATCACGGGATTCTCTCTGATTATCTCAAGGTCAAGGGCAGAGATGTAATACATCACGAGTTCGGATCTTTGTTTCTTAACCCCCTAATCTAATTAAGTTTCTCAGTTCATCTGGGGACGTGGGAAACAATTGATAGATAACAGCGTGTTAGTAATCACTGGAAGCTTCTATAACAAACATTGTACCCCCATAAAAAGGGCGGTGCTGATTTGAATTGAGAGCAAGATGCAGCAAAAGAGGAAGAGAGAGTGTGAGCTATACCCAGCAGGCACGTCTAGGCCTATAGTAGAAGGATGGAGAAAGAATATGCAGCACTAAACAGGACGTTGGCAGGTGGGGTTCTATGTCCAACTTATTCTATCCGTTATTAGATGTAAATATATTTATCTTAACCTATAGAGAAATACTTGTTATTTCAAAGACAATAAATAAAACTTATTTTTAAACTTTGATTTGTTCTTGAAGCATGCACCACCATGACATTACAGAGATATTGTGGATGCATCATCGTGTTCCAGCTGTAATACAAGGAAAAGGAGGGCCTACCCGCTACTACATAGAATAATAACTCTAATGTAATGCTGTTTACTGATAGTTTAACAGGATTAAGTTTTATTTCAAGTTATGTTATATTTTTCTTAAAATAAACTCGAATACAGGAGTTTTGAACATTGGCCCTTTTAGCTTCAAGGTACAGATATATAGCAAAAAAACTCATAGGAACCTGGCGTTATTTCATAAATACCTTGCACCTTTACACATGCAGATTTATAGATACATCCTTGTATTATATTTAATGTTCATTTTCATTGAAAGTACCCATAAAATCCTGGTTCTTTGTCCACAAATAAAGCCAGACTGATATCAAAGCTAAAAGCTCAAATTCGTAAATTTTATGCTTAATTTCTTTCCTTTCCTCAGGGTATTTTAAATACTAAAAACAACACCAGAGAATATGTTTCATTCGCACAGAATGAATTTTGGGCGTTACCGGATTAAGTCATGTGACAAACCTAGGAGACCTGTGCGTCCTCAAAACCTCTTACCTGTCTAGTTCTTTCTGTCTAGACGTCTACCTCAAGTCTCTTATCTTTTGGTAATTTGAAAAACAACTGTATCTTTTTTCAATAAAAGACATGTTACTTTCACAAAGTGTTTTTAATTAGTTATGTTCCCCAAAGAATTTATCCTTTGATTCCGAACATATTTACATAGTGTTTTAAAATGACAGATGAAAGGAAAGGGGTAAATATTTCTTTGTGACTCACGATGTGTTTTTATTTTTGGTAATGAGTTACATAAAGCTGAATTTTTGCGTATGTGAAGTTTAAGTTTTGCCAATTATAAACACAGTTTTGGGAAAAAAATTCATTCTACAGTTATACTGATTTCAATAGATATATTAAAGTTCATGAGGGCGTATTTTCGAGTAAAAGCTAAATACATCGCACATCGGCAAGAAAAGTGGCACAGGTCAAAAAATAAAAAGTTTGATGTTATGTCATTGAAAAATATGTATGAGGTACCTCAGCGTGTTATATTACTATTTTATAGAACATAATAGAAGTTAAAAACCATAAATACACTCATTGCCATAAAAATTTGCGCACCAAGAAATAATTGTGGGATCGTAACGAAACTTGGCGTGAAGGTACATGTCGGCCAGATATGCAAATGATTAGAAATGCAGCGTGATTGAGCATTCTGTAATGCCAATAGAGGGCGTAGAACCTCGTTCTCATTGGAGTATAAAACAGGTAAGCAGAGCTTGTTTGAGTGTACTTAATCTTTTGCAAAGGAAACGCTGAGGTAGACATGCCGTTACGCCGTCATCGAAGACAATATGAGCAGCTGTCAGAGTTCGAGAGGGGAAAAATCATCGGGATGATGGAAGCTGGGTGGTCAGCTCGGCGAGTAGCTTGTCAAGTAGGCCGTTCTGATTTTACTGTGAGGAGGTGTTGGGACCAGTGGACAGAAGAGACGTCATTTACACGGCGACCAGGCTCAGGACGCCCTCGACAGACCAGTCGTCGAGAAGACCGTCACATCATACGAAACGCACGGGTTGAGCCAACTTCCTCATTCGCCGCTATCCAGACACAGGTAAGCACCTTCACTACGGGCCGCTGTGTCTTCCCGAACCATTGCAAGGCGCCTGGCTGAACGACATCTGATATCGCGGCGCCCATTACGTGTGCTGCCAATGACACCCACCCACCGAAGCCTCCGCTTGGAGTAGTGTCGCGCACGATGGGATTGGACTGCAACGGAATGGAACCAGGTCGTCTTCAGCGACGAATCTAGATTGAATTTGAGCAGTGATGATAATCGTGTTCGTGTGTGGAGGCCACGTGGTGAACGCCTCAATCCTGCCTTCACTTTACAGCGACACACCGTTCGCACAGCTGGTGTGATGGTATGGAGTGCCATTGCTTACGATACACGGTCACCCCTAATATTGATCCATGGCACAATGACAGCCAAGCGGTACGTCCATGACATCCTTCAGCCACATGTGATGCCAATCATGGCAGGGCTCCCAGGAGCCATTTTCAACAAGGCAATGCTCGGCCACACACAGCAAGGATGTCACAAGACTGCTTCCGCCACATTACCATCTTTCCCTGGCCTGTCGATCCCCAGATTTGTCACCAATCGAGCATATCTGGAATCATTTGGGACGGCAAGTTGGACACCCTACGAGTTTGGTCGAACTAGAGGCGAGTTTACAGCAACTGTGGAACGATATGTCTCAGGACATCATACGGAACTTGTATGCCTCAATGTCCGCTCGTATTGCATCGTGCATTCGCGCTAGAAGAGGTCCAACAGAGTACTAAAACTACCGTTCACTTGTACTTTTTTCTGCAATAAATGATCCTTTTTCTTTGAGTTTCTAATCACTTACTTATATCAAATTAGTACTTACATGTGTAAAATTTCGTTTCATTTTGACGACCTTTTCTTGGTGTCCAAATTTTTATGGCAATGAATGTACTTACCTTAAAGTTGAAAGAAGCTTAAACTATTTCAATATAAATTTTATAGCAACCTTTAAGTTGATGTGTCTCAAATTCTGCAAGTTTCAGTTGTGTCACTTTTCTTGCCGGGGTGTGATATGTGTGGTGATAGAATTTCTCCCGTACGTTTTCTTAACGGGACGTCAGATGGGTACTTTTTCGATACGATTTTAGCACTTTGCTAATAAGAATTTCTATCGTCAGCTTACAGCAGAAACTCACTAACTTTCCTAGTGGTTTCAGCGAGTTATCTCGTCCGTCAAGATCTGATTAATTTTGTATATTTCACGTCATTCAGATATTGTTGTTTCTTATGATGATGATATATCTCGTCCGTCACAATATCAGATCAGTTTTGTTAATGACGTGATAACTTGTTAAGAAAACCATCAGGAGGGTTAACAGACATTTTATCGAAGACTGCGAATACTTATTTTCATGATGATGAGAAGTACGTTGTCATCATGTAATATGTTTAGCTGATACTAGCCGCTTTCAAAGTAATTTTTATATTTTGACCTAATAACTAATAGTAACTTAGTATTGAAATAGACGTAAAGTAAAATTTTTGTTTGTGGCCAGTTAATGAGCTCTACTGTAACCTACCATATGGACAGTTAATTGGTCCACTTCAAATAGATTAACCTTTCTACTACGGCTATAGATATAACTAGCGCGATACTTATAACTTTTAAGGTACAAATGATGTACCGTAATCTAAATTCTTACGCCAGTGACGCCTTTTGACTGAATCCACATTTAAGCGAGCAAATACAAGTTTTGTTTTTTACTGTAATATTTGGATTGTAATTTAATAATAAGGTGTATGAATTATAGTTTTAATTGTTAACCTTGTGCAAACAAATGTTCGAATGTTTTCCTATAAAAAGCAGACACAACAAAGTCATTAAAAGAATTTTAACTTTAAAAATAAAAAGGTTCTTCTTTTTAAAATTAAGTGCATGGTAGTTGTATATTTAAAAGTAATGTTTATTTAATTGAAGTTTGTTAAATTCAGCCTTATTTAATCTTTGCTGACTTAATGCGGCCATCTAACATAAAAATATGTATGTGTTGTTAGTGTTGTTGGGTGTGTTGTGGTGGTGGTGTTACCCTGGCTTGTACAATCATTTCTAATCCTTGGATTTTGTAAAGCTTGATACGTTTACGTATGTTTAAGTAATATTTAATACTAGTAAGAACACGTTTATTTACTGTAAGTAATAAAGTAAGTGCAAGTAGTCTACATTAATTAGACGCATTTAATTAATTTTAGTTAAATTATAATTTTAAACTCCTTAATATTACTGCATCGATTAAGCTGAATGAAATTTGCTTAAAATAGTAGAAATTAGGATTATATATACATAAGTCTGTGACAAGCATATTCCCAAATGTAAAACTGTTTTCGATATTATTTCCTATCTTTTGAATGTAAGTGACTCTATTCAGATATATTCATCGAATTTTACGCAATTCAAAATTTATCTACTTGAAATTTTACACTATTACTTTGCGGCAAATAAAACTCCAACATAAAAACTAGGGCGTCGCAGTAAAAATCTTTCTTTATTCGTGATGGAACAGTTCTGCTTTGTGTGGCACATGTCTGGACTTTTAATTATATTTCTATTCTACATTCTGCTTATGATGTGTTAGTTTTTCGTGAAATTGTAAACTTGCTCTTCATTTATTGTTTAAAATGGTGTTTGGAGGAGTGTGCAGGAGCATTTATTAACATTTTTGCTTCATACGTAGGAAAACACCAAATTGTGTTGCCGAGGCAGATGTGCACTACCCTACAAAAAAGAACAGGAGGCCAGAGGATTTGCATATAATCCGACTACTTGTTGGGGGGTGTTTTTCGTGGTATTGCCATGGACTTTTGCATGTTGTTCCTGGAAAATCAGTCCAATATTGGACGGTAGTGTATACATATTAGGGCGTATCGAAAATAATCGAAATTTCTTAGATCTTTTTGCGGTTTTGCGGAAAAAAATTGTGTACTCCCGTCATTAAAAACGTGCGGAATCTTAAAACTGTGAGTTGATTTCTTCTGTTGCCTCAGTGGGCGGAAAGTTCTGAAAATTGGACTAAAAAAGATTAAAATATAAAAATTAATAAATATTTACAGATTTCATTGATCGGTTTGGGGCAGCACTTAAAAGTTACTATTTTTTAACAACAACAACTATAATTTTTTTTAGAATTATATGTTAATATTTTCTTCCGCCTCATCGGGATCGAATTTTGGAATTTTGATACTTTTCAGTACAACTGTTTACTGCTTGTACAATGCACAATCGAGAGACTGGGTTTGGCGCTCTTCCAAAAAAGTGGAACAAATGCATTTAAAACAGGATAACATAGTTCTTGTCAGTCAAAGTTATGCTGTATCCAATAGAGCCACGGCTGCTATTGCATCGAGTATTATGCAAGATTTGGGTTTAATATAGGAATCAGATACCTGTCTCGTCACAGTAATATAATGTGGAGGGAAAAATCGAGATTTTACAAAAAATTGGTCTCAAGATCAAATGAATATAGTTCCACTTTATCTGACCTTTATTTTGATGGACGGCATGGCAAAACTTTAACATCAGAAACACTCGAGGACAAACAGTTCCAAAGAACAATTGTAGAAGCGCATTACTGTATTGTATCGGAGCCTGGTTCTACGTACATGGGACACCTGAAAGTGGATCTAGCCTAGATATATCTAATAGCATTTACAAATACGTAACAAGTGCTTTATTGGATGCTTTTAACAACCTTATTGTTCTTGGGTGTAACGGCACTGTAGTGAACGCAGGAGTGTTTAATGGTGTATTTCGCCGGCTTGAATTGAAACCCCAGAGACCAGTCCAATGGATTATCTGCTTACTTCATTTCAATCAGTTACCATTACGACACCTATTTGAGTCCATAGACGGCAAGTCATCGGGCCCCACATCTTACACCGGAGACATTGGACGAAACTTCAAAGGATGCGAAAAGCTTTCAACTGTTGCTTTTAATAGTATTGAATGCGAGTTGACAGACATTGATCTTACCACCCTCAGTTTAAATCAGAAATACTTTTTAGACATTTGAAACCGCCATTAGTTCTGGCGTTTGTTGTTCAGATCTAGCTAACCGGGAACGTTGAATTTGGCCCGCTGGCTAACAACTGACAATCGAATACTGAGGTTATATATATCTACATCAGATCCATCAAATGAGTTACTAACTTTGGTTGTATTCATTCTAAGAGTCTACGCATCCTCAGGATTTCGAATTAAGATTCGTCATTCCATAATGGACGGTGCTAGACACCTTAACGTAATCGAACCAGTTATTTCTCGCAACGCTTACTTGTCGGCTCCAGAAAACCTGCTTTTGGCCATGCTAACTGGTGAGAGGTGCCATATTAGGACCCTTGCAACTCGGCTGATTATTATCAAGGCAAGGGAAATTAACCCATATGGAAATTGTGTTCGCTGATTCGTTATTTCTGCTGTTAACTTTGGAGCTACATACTAGGTAGATCTCATTGACCGGCAAGCTTGTTATGTGACATCGCCTAAAGTTCACAGAGAGATCAGTTCTCAAGAACTTCTGAAGATGATACAGGACGGTATGCCAATGGGCTGCTGGAACTTAATTAAATTTCCATCACACACGCAAACAGGTGAGGAGATTGTGAAACTAGTCACTGCAGCCTCCGGAAAAACAGTTGGACCGCAGAACAGGTAGGGATTTATTAGAGTGACACTAGAATCCAGAAAGCACATGTCAAAATTTAAGACCGAAAATGATTACAAGCAGTAATGGATTTGTCATTTGTATGTTTGAAAGGAAAAATAAAGTTTCTGTTTGCATTAAACTGAGGTAAGTGTGACGTGTATTTATTTAAAATTTTGATTTCATTTTCCAAAATTTGGTATCGATGAGGCGGCAGGTGATATTAACCTATAATTCTACAATTTTTTAAGGTTGTTGTTGTTAAGAAATAGTAACTTGTAAGCACTATCCCAAACCGATCAACGAAATTTGTGATTATTTATTAATTTTTGTATTTTAACCATTTTTAGTCCAATTTTCGGAACTTTCGGCCCACTGAGGCGACAGAAGAAATCAACCTACAGTTTTAAGATTCCCCGTGCTTTTTAATGATGGGAGTATACAACTTTTCCGCATTACGAAAATAAATATGTATATATATATATATATATATATATATATATATATATATATATTAGGGCTCGAAATACCCGGAATACCGGGAACAGTTTTAAGATTCCCCGTGCTTTTTAATGATGGGAGTATACAACTTTTCCGCATTACGAAAATAAATATGTATATGTATATGTATATGTATGTGGTGTTATGCAAATTAGAGACTACTTCCACTTCAACTTCAAGAGACTTCTGACGTGCGCATGCTGCGTCATGCGTTCACGTTTTAAATGCCTCAAGCTGTTCTTGAGATTTCAGTTTCGAGTTTCAGTGTCTCGTAACCACCTTTGTTAGCGCGCTGATAGATTATACTTTGTTAAATGTAGTTAACTTGTTAAGTTTTAATAAATGTTAAGTTTAATTGTTTTCAGTCTAAATTATAATTAAGCAACCGCACCGCCGTGGCTAAAGTGGTGACCCGTGACGTGGCCATGGTTCTAAACTGATGACCATAGACTCGAATTTTCGACTGCATCGAATAGGATCCTGAATGCCTGTGGGTGAGTTTTTGGCTTTAGTTCAAGTCCTTGTTCCTCCCTGCCTTCGATGTCAATATTTTCAGTGTTTTAATTCCAAAATCGTGTTTAATGCTGCGATAGCCCATTTTTTAAAAAAATGCCTGATTTAGAATCTGACTTTGAACTATCAAGAGTCTCTTTCAAAGCTCCAGTTTTTTGGCGTGCAAACCCCGAGTTGTGGTTTTTACAAATTGAGAGCCAATTTAAAAACGCTGGAATCACTAGCGATGAAACGAAATTTCACAAAGCAGTAGCAGCAGTTGATACTGAGATTTTAACATTCGTTTGTGATCTAGTTCGATCTCCTCCCATCGAAAATAAGTATGAGGCTTTGAGAACACGAATTATCAAGCAATTTGCACAAACTGAAACTTCTCGATTAAAAACTCTGTTACAAGATCTCCAGTTAAGCGATAAACGCCCATCGCAGTTGTTATTTGAAATGAAGGAACTCGCGGCAAATAAATTACCTGACGATATTTTGCGCAGTTTATGGATGCAACGGTTACCGATACAGGTGCAGCAGATTTTGTCTGTCAGCTCGGACGATTTAAACGGTCTAGCTCTGATAGCTGACAAAATACTAAACGTACCTGGTATTTCCTCAACGGTTGCAGAAATACCGCGGAATACGGAATTTTCGCTTGAAAGTTTACACGCGCAAATTTCAGCTTTGAGCGCCGAGATTCAAAGGCTTTCAAGGAATAATGACGGACGCTGTGGTTTGAGGAAGAGATCGAGATCAGGTAGTCAAAGTCGCAGCTCACATAGTGACAACCGGTTAGATTTATGTTGGTATCATGCTAAATTTGGGAAAAGAGCGCATAAGTGTAAAACACCATGTAAATTTCAGGAAAACTAAAGGGCTCATCTGAACTGGCGATGACAGATGATAGCCAAGCATTAGGTCGCCTATTTATTTTTGAAAGGTCGACAAATAGTAGTTTCCTTATTGATACTGGTGCTGCGGTTTCCGTTTATCCCAAGCATGCATTTCGTGGTCAAAACAGAAAAGAAGACTTGTTTTGTCTTTATGCGGCAAACGGATCAAAAATAAGCACTTATGGTAGTTGCCGAATTGTATTAAATTTGGGTCTTAGACGCAATTTCCCTTGGACTTTTGTTATTGCAGACGTTACTCGACCGATCATAGGCGCAGATTTCTTAGAACGCTACAGTTTGTTAGTCGATATTAAAAATCGATGCCTTATTGATGGTACAACAACCCTTTCTGCGAAAGGTAATGTTAAGTCTACGCAATCATTAGGTATAACAACTATCGGTTCTGATTGCAATTACAGACAATTATTGCGTGATTTTCCGAGTGTATTTGCTCCTACACTTAACATAAAGCGCAATAGTCACAATGTAACTCATTGCATTCTGACGAAAGGACCACCCATTTTTGCTAAGGCTAGACGACTATGTCCTGAACGATTAGCCGCTGTTAAGAAAGAGTTTTCCAGTTTACTCGAACAGGGTATAATAAGACCATCTAACAGTACTTGGGCTAGTCCTATTCATTTAGTACTTAAAAAGACTGGTGAGTTTCGTGTATGCGGTGACTATCGCAGGTTGAATGCAGTGACAGAGGTAGATAGGTATCCGATCCGACATATACAGGATTTCACACAAGAACTCGACGGGAAAACTATTTTTTCAAAATTAGATCTTGTAAAAGCCTATCACCAAATTCCGGTTGAACCATGCGATATCCCTAAGACCGCAGTAATTACACCTATTGGTTTGTTTGAATATGTTTACATGACTTTTGGTTTAGTAAACGCTGCTCAAACATTCCAACGATTTATGGACAACGTTTTACGTGGTCTTGATTGCTGTTTTGCGTACCTCGACGATGTTTTAGTTGCATCACGTAACGAGGAGGAGCATAAACAAGATCTAAAAACCATTCTTGAACGTTTTCGTAATCACGGTGTCGTTCTAAACCTTCAGAAATGTGTTTTTGGCGTGGAATCTTTATCTTTTCTGGGATTTCAAGTATCGGCGAAAGGAATTTCACCCTTGCCCGAAAAAGTGCAGGTGTTAAAAGATTACCCTCGGCCCAAAACAATCGATGAACTTAGACGTTTTTTGGCCATGTTGAACTTCTATCACAGATTTATTCCCCACGCGGCTGAAAAGCAAGCTCCGTTACACGAGTTAACTAAAGGGAAAAAGAAAAATGATAGGACTTCCATAGAATGGAACAATCAACTTTGCAAAGCGTTTGACGCTTGCAAGCTTACGATAGCTGACGCAACATTGCTTGTCCATCCGAAAATTGATGCTACGTATTCACTAATGGTAGATGCTTCGGATATAGCAATTGGAGCTGTGCTTCAGCAAACGCATAGCAAAGTGTGCCAACCATTGTCTTTCTTTTCTAGAAAACTGAGTAAAACTGAACAAAGGTACAGCACGTATGATCGGGAATTACTCGCTGCTTACTGTGCAACTAAACATTTCAGGCACATGTTAGAAGGCAGACACTTTATTTTGTTTACTGATCATAAACCACTCGCCTTTGCTTTTACAACTAAAAGTGACAAGTGTTCTCCGCGACAAGAGACATTTGGAATTTATTAGTCAGTTTTCTACAGATATTCGGTACATCGAGGGTAGAAATAATTGTGTTGCAGATGCTTTGTCCCGCATAAACGAGATCGAGTCTATTGACTTCGAGGGTATGGCTGGAGCACAGGTCGATGATGATGAGCTCAAGAGCTTGTTAAAATCAGACACGGGACTTGTGCTGAAGCCAATGTCCTCGCTTGCGGGTCATTCAGGTAAGCCTTTATTTTGCGATACTTCCACTGGCGCTGTACGACCATATGTACCTAAAGAATTCCGCTTGAGTGTTTTTCAGACTTTACACAACTTGAATCATCCTGGAGTTCTGGCTACGCAGAAGCTTATCAAAGAGATTCATATGGAAAGACCTCAATAGAGATGTAGCGGCCTGGTGCAAAGCATGTCTTGGATGCCAGAAAGCAAAGATCCACAGACACGTCCAGTCAGCCGTCGGGAAATATCCTTTACCCAGCTGTAGGTTTAGCGCTATCGACATCGTAGGACCTCTTCCCCCATCGAGAGGATTTTGCTACCTACTGACGTGCGTAGACCGTTACACCCGCTGGCCAGAAGCATTTCCCATGATAGACCAGACCGCCGAAACTGTTGCTGAAACGTTTTATACCGGATGGATTGCACGTTTTGGTGTTCCTGAACATCTTGCGACGGATCAAGGACGTCAATTCGAGAGTGACCTATTCCGTTCTCTAATGAAGTTCATCGGTTCACAGAAAGCCAGAACAACGGCTTACAATCCAGCATCCAACGGTATTGTGGAGCGTTTTCATAGGCAATTGAAAAGCTCTATAAAGTGCTACGCTTCGACCAGATGGACGGAGTTGCTGCCGAACATTCTCTTAGGAATCCGATCCTGCGTGAAGGAAGATCTTGGTGTTTCATCAGCAGAGCTGGTTTATGGAACAACTCTCAGACTTCCTGGCGAATTTTTCCGGACGACAGCAGTTTCCGATTGGCCGCCACGCCTAGATTTCCTACGCCGCTTAAGAGAACAATTTCGGCAAGTGAAGCCCGTTCCAACGTCCCAACACGGAAGCAAGGATATCTTTATACATAAAGATCTGATGACTTCTTCTCACGTGTTTGTCCGACAAGACATGGTACGGAAACCACTACAGCAGCCCTACGAAGGTCCATTTCCTGTGATAGCACGAAACGACAAATTTTTTACGCTTCAAATCAACTGCAAGAAGACCAATGTCACCATTAATCGTTTGAAGCCAGCTTTTTTCATGTCGACATCACCTCCTACGACAATCCAACAGTCAATTTTGCCTGAGACGTCAAAGCCTGATGTGAAGACCCGGTCCGGTAGGAAAGTACGATTTGTTGTGCCCTATCAGGCCTAAGTTTCCAACATCGTATCGTCTCATCGACTGGCGGGGAGTACTGTGGTGTTATGCAAATTAGAGACTACTTCCACTTCAACTTCAAGAGACTTCTGACGTGCGCATGCTGCGTCATGCGTTCACGTTTTAAATGCCTCAAGCTGTTCTTGAGATTTCAGTTTCGAGTTTCAGTGTCTCGTAACCACCTTTGTTAGCGCGCTGATAGATTATACTTTGTTAAATGCAGTTAACTTGTTAAGTTTTAATAAATGTTAAGTTTAATTGTTTTCAGTCTAAATTATAATTAAGCAACCGCACCGCCGTGGCTAAATGTATATGTATATGTATATATATATATAATTAGGGCTCGAAATACCCGGGTGCACTGTGCACATGAAAATAAAGTTGTGCACCTACATTAAAATTTATTTGTTAATTATGTTATTTTGATGTTTGAACAAAATATTAGTATCTACCTCTCGCTCTCAAGGAACGTAATTGAAATTCCCAAATACGCAATATGCGAAAACAAAATCGCTGGGCCATAACGTGTTTTATACAGGAGGAAGGTTTATTTGTGTCACTGCTACTAGAACTTTCCGATGATCGAAACCTTTTCCAGCTAGCTCTGTTGAAGCGACTGTCGGGACAGCCGTGCGCCGGATAATTTATATGTTTAAATATTTTTATTTACTATCTACTACTAACCTATATAAACATACCCAACTAAAATAAAGTAGTTTCTCTCTATACTTTCTCTCTATACAACACTTTAACAGCGTGCATGTGTGAGTAGCTTCATTACTATGCAAGATGGCGATCCTCCGCACATTGCAAAGCCAGTGAAGCAGCTGATCAAGAGGCATGTCGGAAATGGTAGAATTATCAGCCGTCGTTTTCCAACAGTCTGGCCGTCAAGATGACCTGATCTTAATCCTTGTGACTTCTGGCTGTGGGTTTATCTGAAAACGTTGTGTTCAGTGGTCCGATTGCAAACTTAGCTGAATTGAAGGCACGCATTGATCATCGCATTCACAAGGTGCCCCTGAGACACTCTCCGATCTGCTGTTTATCGGTTTCAACTTGTGACAGGAAACAGTGGAAAGCATATTGAACATATCTTGCGCAAGTCTGTCGATAGTTAAAAACAGATTTTATTGTTGCTTTTTGTGCAGTCTTTGGCTTCAGGACACTTAAAACCCGATTTCATTATTGCTTTTTATGCGGTTTTCGGCCTCAGGACAGTTAAAAACCTGCTTTTTATGCGGCTTTTGACCTCAGGACAGTTAAAAACCGATTTACTCCATCTGATGTGATACGACCTTGTCGCTGTGGATGGGCTTTCCACTAAGTGCCACAACTGTTCAATGACTTGAAAATCATTTTATCATTAAAAACTGATATAGTCATGCACATTGAACAGTACAGTTGGTTTAACGTGCAACTCACGCCATAGTCATCGTATTGCGATTCAAATGTCTTTTGTAGCCTAAACCATTTACGTTATTACTCTCAAAGTGCCATCTATTGCTTTTAATATTTGCAATTATTTGTTTTCTTATGCCATACCATTTCCCCCTTCTTCAAGTACATTCAGTTCAAATTTCAGGTCATTCTGAGCAGTGGTTCCTTTTTAAAACAGCTTTTTGAAAGCTCAACTTTAATTATAAGGTGTGCCCAAATGAAAAGGAGAACTTAGCTGAACAGCGTGTTATCAAATCCCATTGAGTTAATGTGTTATCCGATAGATGGCGTGGTGGTATTCTCAGTTGCACATGCGTAGTTAACGGTTTCGCATCAATATCCTCATTTGTGGAGAGTTGATTCCGCAGTTCGTTGCATTGGGGATCCCTCTAGATTAGCATAAAGAGCAATTATCCAATTTCTTCGCGTAGAAGGGGAGCATGCTACACAAATTTAACGCAAGATGAAAGAGGTGTTCGGAGAGCAGTGTCTCGCACGGTGCACCATATTCCGGCACTCTGCCCAGTAGGCCAGAAAAGTGATGCTCAGTTTCATTTTCGACGAAGAAGGACCTCTACTCATCGACTGGCTACTACTGTGTGAAACAATTAACGCTGAGCAGTATTGCAACACGTTGCTGGGGCTCAAACAAACCATCAAGAACAAGCTCTCGAATGGGATAGTGCTTCTCCAGGACATTGCTAGGCCACATGTGGCCAATAAGATTCTCGAGCACTTTAAAAAATTTCGATAGGAGGTCCTGCAACATCCGCCTTACAGCCCTGATATTTTCCAATGTGATTCCTATATCTTCGGCCCCTTAAAAAAAATATTTGAAAGATCAGAGGCTCACGTGTGACAAGGAAGTGCAAGACACTGTGGAAAACTGGATTCGTCAGCTATCTAGGAGTTTCTAAACTGAATCCACCTACTCCCTTCCTACGCGGTGGGATCAGTGTAACAATGTCAATTGCTATTATTTATAGTTGTACTGTTCCACATGAACTCTAATTATTATAATGTTATCAAAATTTATTTACATATAACTGTAGTCTCCTTTTTATTCGGGCACACCTTCTATAATCACCCTGTATATACAATATATGGCGATTCGTCACCGAACACTTCTTGGAAAGTCTTTAGGATCACGTCATACAAATTATCAAATTATAAGAGACGTTTAGCGGTGAGAATATTCCCATAGCAGCAACTGCAGTGAATATGATCAAACCACGAACTTAGTGCGGATGAAAGAGAAATGATCGTTGGAGCCCACAGGTTCATTCACAGCATTCATTCCGTGACATTTCCAGTAAATAATAAATATGAAGAAAAACTATCGAAAAAAACTAGCAAATATGAAGTAAAGACTATCAGAAAGAATACTGTTTCATGAGAAACAAAAAACTTTTTAATGTAGGAGTGAGGTCGCTTACTTTGTCAAGGGAAGTAAAGCAGGAGTCACTTTTAAGAGAAGAAGCGTTGAGTTTTTTCTGTACTTGTGTTGGGCTTAGCGAAAGAAATAAACAACCCATAACCTGGGATTATTTCTTTGGATAAGCCCAACACAATTACAGAAAAACTCAATGCTTCTTTTCATAAAAGTGACTCCTGTTTTACTACCCTTGACAAAGTAAGCGACCTCACTCCTACATTAAACTTTTTTTTGTTTCTCTTGAAAAAATTTACTTTCTGGTTGTTTCTACTTCATATACATGTTATCGTTAAAGTATGAAATCCGTTATCTCATAGAATACCTAGTTACGTTATGAAGCAACTGATCAAGTCAGTTAAATGGAAAAACTCACTTGTTTTCTATGGTTTAACTATTTATGTCATATAATAACGACTTACATCACGTTGAAGTGTAAAATAACCGAGTAAATAAAGTTCCGAATTCAAAATGCTCTAAAGTGAGAAGCACTGGGCCGATATTTTTGTAATTGACGATAATTTCCTGAACTTTGTGTTGTGCAACTGTTGTGTTGACATCAGTTCATTCTAGTGCTTCGATGTGTCAGGTATTGAGTTAAAATTATTTTCTCAAGTTTCATAATTACTTTAATTTAATTAAGTTTCTTACTTTATAGTACACATTTTTAAAACCTTAAGTTAACTTGAATGATGAATTCTTTAAGTTATGGCAAAAAAAAAAATGACGTAATGAAAGAAAGGTTTGAATCTTTACTAAACAAGTTTGATGTGAAAAATAACAGTTCTTTCCTCACCCGTCAAAAGTTAATACGTTTTATAAAGCTGATGTAGTGAAATAAATCGAAAACATCAGATAAGAAAGTACCACGTGATTATTGGTTACTTCAACATTATGATGTCCTTGAAATTCAATCAGTAAAAACATTAATAGTCCCAGTAACAGATGCAAAACCAGATGTCGTGTTTTATTGTTCAAGTGATTCTTTGTTTCAAATTTTATACGAAACTCATTTATACATCGGGTATAGTGGCAGAGATCGAATGATGAAAAAACGTATTCGCCGTTATAGAAATGTTACGAAAAATGATTTTAAGATTTTG
The DNA here is from genome assembly GCA_947359465.1 of Metellina segmentata. Taxonomy (NCBI): domain Eukaryota; kingdom Metazoa; phylum Arthropoda; class Arachnida; order Araneae; family Tetragnathidae; genus Metellina; species Metellina segmentata. The sequence continues at coordinate 38,471,896 of OX375872.1, forward strand.
CTGAATTTTTACGAGCCTTGTCAAGAAAAAAGAAAACAGGCAAGAAAGGTGTTGTTAAACCTATGGTTTTTCACGTATGAACTAAATGTCAGGCAGACTTCAACTGACTTGATCCGTTATTTCATGAAATAATTAGGTATTCTATGAAATAACTGAATTATACCCTTTAACGGTAACATATTTTACCGATAATTTCGTAATATTTTTATTACTATTTTGTATTTTTTGCAGTTTATTTTTAATATTTTTATTTGCTATTTCTATGGAGTAACCTGTGCTAATTCCTTAATCCAAATTTCACACAAGTACAGAAAAAACTCAAAATGTGTTTACTGTCAAAGTGAGACTCGTTTAACCCCTGATAAAGTAAGTATACTGAATTCGTTTCCCCAATTTACTACATTTTCCTTCCTTCTAAAAATTCCTGATGCTAATTTCTTACATAAATATCCATATTTAATTTAGACCTATCCCGACAGCTCATTGCTTTTTACATATTTCCAAACCACGTGACTACTGGATCAAATGAAAATCATTCTGCGTGCATGGACTCAGACCCCATTAGATTTCTTCTAGTATGCTATGATAAATCCAGAACTAAAATAGTTTTCTGACAGTGAAAAACGAGCCATCTTTGGTAGGAAAGAAAAGTAAAATGGCCTCTTTGGAAATCGAAAATTACTTAATCTTTGTGGCCAGTTCTGTCCTCCCTTAATACAATTTAGCTCTTTCTAATTTACGCTCTGAAACTTTTCTTCGGAGAGCTCTGATTCCCGTTAAAAGTCCAGTTGGGAGAAATGCGTGCATGGATTACTTAACTGAAAAATAGAATTCTCAGGAGGTGGAATAGGGACTTTGTGTAAAGCTATCTTTCTTAAATCTTTCCGAATGGTATCACGAAAGTCTATTACCGTCAGAGAGTTGCACGCGATGGTTTTTAGACGGTACATGCTTCTAATTGCTCGCTGTTGATAATACGTCATCGTTGTAGAGCTTTGTAATGGTACTGGCATTGAAACATTTCAGAAATGGTTGCTGGAGAAGTTTGCAATTGAAATGTAAAATACGTAGTAATGTAGTTCTATACAAATATAGAAGGCTAGTTTATGTAGTTCTATACAAATATAGAAGGCTAGTTTATGTAGTTCTATACAACTATAATAGAGTAACGTAGTTCTATACAAATATAGAAGAGTTATGCAGTTCTCTTCAAATTTAGTTGATTTATGTAGCTCTACAAAGATAGTAGATTTATGCCCTCCTTCAAAGATAGTAACTTCTACACCCAGAAAGTTGAGTTATTTTCTTCTAATAAGATAGATGATGAGATAGATGTGCTGCTAAAAGGATGTTATAGTTATAAATTTCTACATGGATAGTAAAATGTTTTACCCCAAGGAAGATTGTATTTGCGGAATTATGTAGTTCTGAAAAAGTAGTAGAAATACATAGTTCTACAAAGGTAGTAGAAATACGTAGTTCTACAAAAGTAGTAGAAATACATAGTTCTACAAAAGTAGTAGAAATACGTAGTTCTACAAAGGTAGTAGAAATACGTACTTCTACAAAACTAGTCGAAATACATAGTTCTACAAAAGTAGTAGAAATACATAGTTCTACAAAAGTATTTTTACATATTATGATAGCGCTACAAAGATAAAGATGAAAGAAGATACAGTTATGTAATTCAGCATATATAGTAGAGATGAAATATGGTGCAGGGATGTACTTCTACAAAGATAGTGCAAACGATTGTTCTACAAAGATAGCAGATGTACAAATGATAGTTCTACAAATATAGCAGATATACAAATGATACTTCTACAAAGATAACAGATGTACAAATTATAGTTCTACAAAGATAGTAGTAGAAATACATAATATTTCTACAAAAATACTAGTAGTAGAAATACATAGTTCTACAAAGATAGTTGTACATTTTATGATAGCTCTACAAAGATATAGACGAAAAAGGATACAATTATGTAATTCAGCATAGATAGTAGCGATGAAAGATGGTACAGTGATGTAGTTCTACAAAGATAGCAGATGTACAAATGATAGTTCTACAAAGACAGTTGGAAAGATGGTACAGTTATGTATTTGAATAAAGACAGCAGATATAAAAGACTACAGTTTTGTAGTTCAACGAAGACAGAAGCTGAACAAAGATAATAGGTTATGTAGTTCCTCAAAATGGGTAGAGTAAAAAAAACTGGGAGTAGCCATAAAGTAATTATAGTTTTCTAATTAGATTCAAAATAAAGAAGCGTAGCACCAATAGATTGTAAGCTTAGAAGTGGAGTGGAAAGAAAACTACAACTTATACCCTTACTTTTTCTACACTTCAACAAACTATAAATTTCTACTCAAGTAACAAAAATCAGCGAAAAATACGAAAACGCAATCTTAAAACCCTTTGCGTGACATTTTTTATCTCTTACTAAACATTATAATTATTCAAACAAATATATCAAATTCAGTAAATATCTTAAAACTAAGCGTGAATTTTAACTCAGTTAACAGTTAAAAGATCGTTTTATTTCCCTTGTCTACCTTAGTGAAGAAACTAACTTTCCAGATACCAAAGGACTAGATAAATAAATTTTTTGCTTCTCGACAACATTCGTTTTACAAGTAGGCTTCTAAAAAAAATTATTTACATTATTTAAACAGTATAATTGCAAGATTTCGACACATAAGGGGATATGTCTTAAGTCTCTAAGAGTCTAGAGATTTTACAGCAGTGTTGTATTGATGCAAGCAATACATAGACTCTTTCAACATTTAGAAAAAATTATATTGCTATTTTTCTTACAGTATAATATTTTCTTAAAATGATATTGCAGCTTTCCTTGCAAAATAATTCTTTCGAAAAATTATATTGGTATTTTTCTTACAATAGTATTCTTTCGAAAAATCTATTGTTCATTTTCTTAAAATAGATACCTTTGGAACGTAGTAGAAAAGAATCCCTTTGAGCGATACTACTGTCCCATTCTGCAGAATAGAATCCTTTGTAATTCTTTCTACTGAATGATTTGTATTTCATTTCCACTGTACATAATTTGTTGAACGATTCTTTTGCTCCTTTCATTACAATATAATTCTTGGGAACGATTCTGAAATTCCTTTCATCAAAATAGAATTCAATCTTTCATCGAAGTAAGCTTCTTCAATATCTTCTTTCTTTACAATAGAATCTTTAAAACATTCTATTGTTCTCTTCATTACAATAGAATACTTTAGAAAAATTTTATTCCTACAACTCTTCAATCTTTGTTCTGAATGACTTTCAATCCCATTGTCATGTTTCCACACTGTTTTCATATTCGCATAAACTCGCAAAATAAATAAACGTCGAGATTTATTAAATATCCGACTGTAACGGATAACGCTGCAGTTTTGGCTTCCTTTAGTAGTGGAGCGTAGGTGTTCATTAAAGTCACATGGAAATTTCCCATGGGAGATTAAAGTTACACGGGGATGGAACCTTCCTCCGCCACCCACTTTTTGCTCCAAGATAATTAAAAATACGAGAATAAGCGGTGTGTAATTATTTGGGGAGGCCCTAGGGATTAATCACCTGCAGCTTCATATCTTTGGAAAACATTTTCGGCAGTGCTGAAAGAGTGGAGATGATTTGTTCGCCAATGAACGAGGTACATGTGGATGAAAAACAATCGGGGGGATGACAGATCCCAGATGATTACGCGGCGCTCATGTTTAAAAATGAATTTCGTTTTTTCATTGCGACGTTTGATCATAAGGTGAATGGTGGAAGGATCATTTGACTATTCTGTGGTGTTAAAGAGTGCATCAGATAAATGCTACGACCCGTGAAGGCATACCTGGTATTTATTTACATTTATTACATGCGTATAAATAAAGCAGCTAAGGGCTAAGTGGATGGTATCGGGTTTAATTTATCGTTACTGCTATGTGGTAGCCCAGTTGGAAGGAAACGCATTATCAATTGTAGGGTTACGAGTTCGAAACTGTCCAGCCAAAGACCATCGTGTACTCAGGGTGGTGCACGTGGAGTGGGGTTTGGAGATTGAGGTGACCGCCCAGGTATGTTCTAACATCTAGTCGCTGTTCCAAATTACAAGGCGTATAATACTTGGATCGTTAACATCGGGATTGATCCCAGACCTTCACCGATAACTCCTTGTGTGACCCCTGTGTGTCGTTTATTAACTACCTACTGCTATGAAATGGTGCTAAATTACACTATCCAACTATAGTCAAATTACGTGGTGCTGTCCTCGGCTCTTTTCCTTCCTGGGTTGATCCCAAACTGTCGCCAATTGCCCGGGGGTTTGCTCCAGTTTGAAGTTAATTAAATACCTACCTACCTCCAAGTCTAGTCGACGTAAACCAAATAAAACTAATAGCAAGTGCAACAGTACAGTCAATTATTTTCTTATTAATCTCGAAAATTGTTTTAAGACCCTCGAAAAGTTTTTTTTATCTATCCAAATAAGTAAATGGCTACAGAAGCACGATCAACTGTCTTTACATATCTCCACAAAATCCTTTTTAATAAATTCAAATTACATAGATCCCGTGCTACTGATAGATTCCGTTAGAGATTGCTCCAGAAGTACACTCGACTCTCTTGTTGTCGTAAAGGCCTTTAAGAAACCCTAAAATCCTTTTTACGATCTCAAATAGGACTAATCCAGAGCAAGAGTTACAGAAGTTGACAAGAAACCTCGCCATCAAGACATTACCAATTTTTTGATAACAAGATCAATATCTGGTCAGTATCCTACTTATAGAGAAATGGCTCGTCTATCAAGATTTGGTTGGTTTAAAGAGGGATTTTGTACAGACAACCACAAGGAGGTATGACCCTCTGAGCATTACGAGATTTCATAGAAACACACTTAATGGCTAATTAACCACTCTGATAGGTTAAAAGCATCCTTGGAATGATTCTATTAGTCAGGAAGGTCCAAACTTGTGCAGTAGATATGCAGGTATTTTATCTAACGTCGCACTGGTAGCAAATCGATATGGGGTACCGGCAACGGTCCAGGATCAAACAAGAAGGGAATGATCCGAGGACAACACATTGTTAATGGAATACATAAGGTATGGTTGTACATTAATTAAGGTAATACATTACTTGCAAGCGTGAGGAACGATCAGCTGACCCAAACATGTGCGAATTTCCACAATAATTATTGGTTTACAACGGATATATGCGTGTGAACCTCAGAAGGTTAAGGGTCACGGTAACCCAGTTACATGAGCAGCGAATGGTAAACGGAGGGTGGTGAGTTCGAATCCAACAAAAAACAAACGTCGTACACAAAGGGGGATGTGGCACGTTTAAACTGTCGTGACCTCAAATGTCCTCATGTTGGAGTGGTATTGTAGTTTGGAGAGCGGGATGCCAGCTCAGGTGCGACCTAGTCATCAGACTGTGGTTCGAAATTACGTGGTGTTGTCCTCGGATATTTTCTTTAGGGATTGATCCCGGAACGTCTCCAAATGCCCGTGTGTTGTTTCAGTGCGATGTTAATTAAAATACCTACCCATCTACCTCAGAGGTTAAAAATAACTCAACGCCACAAAACAAAACTTCACAAAACACTTCAACAAAAAACAAAACTGCCTACAATTTTGTTTTTTGGCCTAAAAACTGATATGTTTTAAGCAGCTGTACAATAAAAAATAATTGTTGGCTAATGTATTATAATTGTGACAATGAACTCGATGAATATGATACCTTTTCTAGGAAACTAGCTGTATTCTAAAGTAACTATAAAATCAATAAATGTCATTTGGATGGGTGTATTTTCTATGAGACTGCGGAGCATCTGATGAAAGAAAAGATGCCCAAAATTACAAGAAGTTATTATCTGTCAATTAAGGAAACTGCTGTTATATAGAATTATGCTTATTGGCCATAGAAGGCTTTTACTCCAGCTGATTCATGGTTTGGCTATAATTTAATTTGCAAACGTAATTATTAAAATTGTCTCATAGGACTTCTCCTGTGTTTCCTTGAATTTAAATTACAAACTATGGTATCTGTCATGGTTCCAGGAATTATGTCTTCAAGCATGGAGGTGATCTATAGCACTGCAACAGCCATTTGTGTCGGTTGGGCATGTTTGTCGCTTTCCCCCTTTCTCATTTTGACAATTTCTCGTGATATTTAATCATTTTGTTTGATAAACGCACCAGAAATTTGTTTCATGTAACTCGATCGAAATAAATTCTATCTTGAAATTTACCTTGAACGGCTCCTGGTGCCTTTTCTACACTGAGCACAATTCTAGATCTTAATAGCTTTCGATTAGCAAAGAGTGACCATGAATATCAAATCAAGCAGCATTTTAACCACTGTTCATTTCACAATGCTTTTTTGTTTGTTTGACCTCGAAAACATTACCATCTCTTTGAAAGACTGATATAGGACAGTCACAATCTCGTTAGCATTTTTCGCCGGAAGATCGCATTCAAATATGCAAAACAATTTAAGAGCAAAATAATTTGGAAAGAAAGCAAAGTGAAAGCGGAGGTTAAAACTAACCCTGCAAGCGCGCTGATAGCTGTAGTCATGGTATGTAAGCAATATAATTTCTAAAACAAGAGGAAATTCAAAATAAAACCAAAAGAAATTATTGAAAATGAAAGTGGTGGATCAGAGTGTCGTCAGGGTGGAGTCTTACCCATACAACACAAAATAGTTTTTTCTACGTACATGAGCACCAAAACGCTAAGAAATTGCTCACATACTCCACCAAACAACCTTAAAAAGTAACCATACAAAACAAAATATTCTAGTACGAATAATAAGGAAACGAAATCAAACCAACAACAGCTGTCGAGAGATCGGCAACATCAAGCCAGAAGATCGCATCGAATACCGCTACCCACTTCGTCCAACATAACGCCAACACCAATGATTCAGAGGAAATAACAAAATACAGTTAGTCATCTCTTGCGTAATTGTTGTTACCAATAAATCCATCATGAAAAGTAATAAAGAAAGAAGGGAATTTATTATTGAGAAGTGAGTTTTAAATAAAAACAAAGTGTGAATTATTATGTGATTCAGAGGGTCGGGAGACTGAGCACCTGAAGGCAGAAGATTGAATTAGATCCAGGTGAATGCTGATATTAACTGGACTAAACTGTTTATTTTGAATTTTCTCTCGGTTCCCATATATATACAACAAATGCTCAAAAACGCTTCGAACGCGGAGATCTACCGCTCATGGAACATAGAAGAGCTACTGTGAACTCAATAAATCACGTTGGGTTGGCGTGGAAGTTTGGAGAGTGGGGTGCCAGCTCAGGTGTTGCTTCGTCATCTGACCGTGGTTCAAAATTACGAGGTGTTGTCCTCGGATCTTTCCCTTAAGGGACTGATCCCGGACCGTCGTCAATAGCCCGTTGTGTTACTCTAGTACGACGTTAACTTAAATTACCAAGTGAACTCAATAAAAAGTTAATAACATTATTCATTAATGTCTGACAAGCCAAAATATGGGACACAAATTTTTGCCTAATGTTGAGTTCGCCCTTCGTATCCGCAACGCCTCATATATATATAAATTTTAAATTATTATTTATTATGACGTTTTTCAGCCTTCAAAATATTTTCAAGGCGTCTCCCCAAATCTAGGAGCTACTGGCTATTTTTTACTGTAAAGCTAACACATAGCTCAGTATTTGTGAAAATATTGTCAGATACAGGCTCAAGTCTTCGTCGTACAATTTTCAAGGGTGGAAACAGTATTCTTCGCTTATAATAGCGTAAAAATTTATTTAATAAAATTTTTCTTGTTTTTATTAAAACTTCAGTATAAAGTTTGCCTAATAATATCTACTACAAATTAGTCTGTGATACTGCATGCAATGTATGATAGAATTTAATAAAGGGCCATTCACACAAAGAATAACGTGGACTATTCAACAATCGATAAGCATATTTCTTAGAAAAGTCGACTCATTAATTTTCAATAGCTAATTTATATTATTTAGCCAAAGGCTGTTTTCGTTTATTTGGTAGTTTTTAACTTTGTATTTCAAATATAAAATAATGATATGCTTCCAGGCATTTTGTGCTAGAACTGAGGATTTAAGAATAGAAATTTGCATTTAAGTAAGAAACTTGAAAAGGCAATGTCTTACAGATTTTTTTCTTTTATAAAATTTGTAATATGAAGTGTACTATCTTAAGAATATTTTAAAATGACGATATAAATATAATTGTATTAGGTTTCTGAAAATACTTTGCCAGACCGGGGCTTAGACCGGGGCTTAGTATATAATTATAATTACATATAATGCTATCAATATCTAAATAGGTCATTGTGCATGAAAGATACTATATGAAAATGCTAAGGATGCAAATGCATCAATAGAAAATTAATAATACTTTTTACGACATGAAAATATTTATTTGAATTACAATGAAACAAATTTGATAATTGGGTATATCATGATAACAGTTGTCTGAATGATCTATGGAAGATGATTTTCATCAGAATATGCATACATTGAGTATAAAGGAGAGATATTTGTAAGTCATGTTTTCTCAATTTAACGTATTAAAGATAGGATTGACATTTTATGGAATTAATTTCAAACTTTCTGCTTAATTGAAATCATGAAAATTTCTTGTATTTAAACTCCATTTAGACACAGCTTTTGGGTGACCTAAATTGTTTATTGCGCGGATTCAGATAATATTAAAAACTCTATCTGTGTGTTTTTTTCCATTTGTGTTTTCCTCCTGCGTCTATCCATCTATCTGTTTTTGTTTGGGTTCAAGAAAGACGTAAAATGTAGGTAGAACGAGTATTGCAATTGAGAGGAGCTTCAAAATGTGTGACCAAAATGTCGACTGGTAAACACATAATCACTCTGAAAATAGAATATATTGACTGTTTCTGCGGTCATGCGTCCTCTTTCGTTTTTTACATCGTTATTTTGTTTAGGACGGATATAGGCATCATTTTATATTACGTTTAATTTAAACTTCGATTATCAGTTACGATTCGAACGTTAGGGCACGTCAACATTTTTCGAACCTATGAGAAAAATAACAAGAACAGAAGATATCAGTTCAAAAACAACTTTAAACTTAAATAGTGACACTACTTGAGTGCCATGAAACAGATGGGTATCAAAAACAGAAGGGTTTTATGAAAATTTAAAAAGAGAGGAGGTGGTTCTCTCTAGGATGTATGACCTATTCGTACACGGATGCAGAGCTTCCATATAGGGAATGAGATTCTGGAGGAGTTCCTGTGGTTCATGAACTCCTTCCTACATTAGTCTCTAATGTCATACTTTCAGAATTTCAGTACGTACCAGCTTATACTATACATCCTCGATTATGCAAAGCATCACTGGTAGTTAGAATGGTAGTTTATTGTTTTATCACTAGAGCAAAATAAAGGGCTATTGGCGACGGTCTGGGATCCATCCCAAGGGAAAGATTCGAGAAAAAGATCTCGTCAATTTGAACCAGTAAGATGACGAGGCAGCATCAGAGCCGGCAACCCACTCTCCAAACTTGAACACTTGCGCCAATATGAGCTCATTTGGAGAAACGACAGATTTGACTTACAGTAGCACCGCGTACATGACTGTCTTTTGTTCAATCGAATTTCATGCTCGCAACCGTCCTGTTGCTAATCCGTTACTCATCCAATTTTGATACCACGGCCTAAAAGTCACTGGCTATTTCGTTTAATTTTGAGGTCAAAACCTTCAAAAGTAATTATGTGTCTTCTAAGTGGTTTCGACGAGTTATCTTGTCCATCTAGATTGACCAATTTTGCTTATGAATAAATATCTCATCAAGATATTACCGATTTTTGTATGATGACGACTTTTGAATCTAGATTCTTGTAATGACGAGCTATCGCATCTGTCAGGATCCTATTAGCTTTACGAATAAGGAGGTATATCGTCATCAACATACTGTTGATTTTAAACCCTAATTGTGGTTGTTTCGATGAGGTACTATCTTCTCTTTAAGCAGCATTTAGTCGCGTTACTTTTTGTAACATGAGTAGGCGTGTCGGTCTTTTCGACCGAACAATTTTTTATATCAGATAGGAACTGTTTCTGGAATAACCAAGCACTTTTATCAATGAATATCAATAAAAAGTATTTAAAAAATTATTTTTAAACATAAATGGCGATGGCAGTCTAATGGCAAATGCATAAATTCTAAAAAATTAATTTCAAAGTATAAGATGATGTATAAAAAATAAACATATTTTTAAACAGTTATCCAATTAAATTTTTTTAAATAATTAGTTTTGAATTATGTATAAAATATTTAATTACAATAATAAAAAAGTGAATTTACATAACTATTGTTTATTTTTTACACCATTTCGAATTCTGCTCTGTCTATTTGAGAACAATCATGACACATTTGTTTTGTTTTTCGATTTTTTGTGTTGGAACAGAGATAACAAAGTCCAATTTTACCAGTGGAGGGTCTTTTATTTTCTTCACAAAATGAATTGATTTTTCTTTTCAGAGCATTTGGTAAACACTGATTGTTTTTTTCTTTCATTCATGTGCTCTTTTAGACTCTTAAAGACTTTTTCATTTTGAAGCGCTACCAACAGCCAGCACGCACCGTAAAAACGTGGAGAAATGAATACGTACTCTCCTACCAATTTGGACTTACGTCAATAGGCACGCAGCGGTCAGTTTGACCAAACGTCTCTTTCGGATACGATAAATTCCAGGAATTTCACAGAAGCGCTAGAGGACACTTGAGAGGTCAGCTACACAGTGGCATTCTTCTCTATTTGAAAAGTACGGGAAGGTACAACGGAAAAAGCATGCCCATGCGGGAAAAGACCAATGCACGACTAACGGCGGGTAAAATTAACCATATCCCGACACACAAGATATCTCGACCATCAAGATTATAGTCGTCTGTTGTAATTATAAGAAAACGTATCTGATCTTGATTGCGTCATACAAAAATAAACAGTATCGTGATGACGAGAAATCTCGTCAATAGCAAAATTAGTCAGATCTTGATGGATTCAGTGAAACCACTTGGTGGGTTAATGATTACGATATTGAGATCTGGTTAGTTTTTTTCAACTGACGAGATATCTCGTTCATGGAGATATGTTCTTTTCTGATTTTAACGAAATTTCCCGTCAGTAAATATATCTTCAGTTTTGCTAATGACGAAATATCTTGTCCATTGAGATACGTTCATTTCTGATATTAACGAAATATCTCGTCCATCATGATCTGCTCATTTCTACTAATGACGAGACATCTTGTACATAAATATCTGTTTACATTTGCTAATAACAATATATCTCGTCCATTTTGATTTGATCCTATTTGATAATGCCGAGATGCCTCCTATATCAAGATCTGTTTTTTATGTTAATGACGCGATATCTAGTCCATCATGATCTGTTCATTTGTGCTAATGACGAGACATCTCGTCCATATATATCGGTTCACATCTGCTAATGAAAATATATATCGTCTATTAAGATCTGTTCATATCTGCGAATGACAAGATACCTCGTCCATCAAGATATGTTCCTTAAGCTAATGACGAGATATGTAGTCCATGAAGATCAGTTAAATTATGCTAACAACGATATATCTCGTCCATTAAGATCTGTTCATGTCTGCTAATTACGAGGTATCTCGTCCACAAGATCTGTACATTTATGCTCATGACAAGATACCTCTATCATAAAGATCTGTGCAGTTCTGTTAATGACGAGATACCTTGTCGAGGCAAACACCAGGCGGGTCAATTTTGGCCCGTTCGTTTGATTTCGATCAATAATGCCTGGATGGAACAACCGCTTTCTATGTAAGCCCCAATTCCAAGCCGAGTTCTTCCATTTGCCCGTAATCTATTCAAATGGATTGAAACACTGCGAAAGAGGACACTCAGAGTCTGCCGATAGAGGAGTAGCCAACCAAATCGTTTGATTGACAGTTTTGTGTCGGATTCCCGTTTCGTAGGAATTTGTCTATTGAGCAACTGCAATGAGCTTCCATAGATACTTTATGCAAATAGTGGAGTTCTAAACGTAAATTAGAAGATGGCTCTTACAGATCTATAATTTATCTATCCGCCAAATAAGATCAATCCATATCCCAAACTGCGATCGTTTCGAATGGGCGATTAATTGCGGGTTAATATGTGATCCATTTAAATAAGGTACTATCCATTGGATATCATTGGATACAACTTTGCTTATAGCATCTGTAAAAAAGGACTGATGTGGGTTTTGCTCAAATGTAAATAACATCTATGCTTTACATTACAACTAGCGTAAGGACATGTGTGGCCACGACCTATTTAAAGTGTACTAGCCCCTACATATACGACGGTCTTTAGTTGGATCGGGATTCAAACTCGCAACCCTCCGGTTTTTAACCCGCAAATCTTCCAACCGTGTTTCTAGTGTCCCTATTTATATCCGGAACCGCTATAATTCAGTGGATTTTCACAAAGCGCTAGGATCCTGTGAGTTGTTGACATCGCAGGTTTCATTCCTCTCTCGATAGATTTTCTATCTTTCGTGTCAACAAAGATTTCCTTGTGTATGTCCATTTGTTTTACCTTATGGTGTAACTTGGCCAAATATGACCTTTGTGCCATAAAACACAACAAACCTTATTTTAAGCAATTTATAATGAACACAGTAATATGAGTAGAGTATTATGAGTAGAGTATTATGAGTAAAGTATTATGGGTAGAGTATAATGAGTAGAGTATTATAAATAGAGAGTATTACGAGTAGAGAACTATGAGTTGAGTATTATGAGTAGAGAATTATGAGTAGAGTATAATACGTACAATGTACAGCCGGAGAACTGCCTTTAAATCCAACCAAAGATCGTCGTGTAAAAGGGGGCTGGTGTTTGTTCAATCTGCCGTGGTTTCGAATGTCCTCACGTTTGCATGTTGTGGTAGTTTCGAGAGTGGGGTTCTAGCTCAGGTGTGACGTCGTCATCCTTCCGTGGTTCAAAATTACGTGGGGTTGTCCTCGAATATTTACCTTCGGGATTGATCCAGGAAGTTGCGAATGGTACGTTATGATGCTTCAGTGTGAGGTTATTTCAAATATCTACCTGCCAACCTTAGAGGGTTAAAAGATACGCAGCACCAGCAAAATTCTTACAGTTTTATTTTTCGCACTAAAAGCTAATATGTTTTAAACAGCTGTACAGTAAAAACATAATTGTTAGTTAATGTGTTATAATTGTGATAATGCACACAATGAATATGATACCTGTTCAGAGAGTTGGATTCTAAAGTAACTATTAAATCAATGGATGTCATTTGAATAGTATATTTTTTACGAACATCCGATGAAAGAAAAATGACCACAACGCCATTAAGGAAGTTGTTATATGTCAATTCAGGAAACTGCTGTTCAATAGAATTATGTGTAATGGCCAAAGCTTTAGTTTTTACGCAAGTTGATTCATGGTTTGGCTATAATTTGATCTGCATACTTAATTATTAAAATTAACTGTCTTATAGGACTTATTTTCTAGAGTTTCTGCTGTAAACTAATGTATATACAGTGGATCCCAAAATTGAGTCTTCGCTATCAAGCATGGAGGTGGTCTATAGTACTACCACATCCGTTGATCTCATTTTGACACTGGACCGTGGCTCACAATTACATGGTGTTGTACTCGAATCTTCCCTTTTGGGTTTAATCCCGGACCTTCTCCTATAGCGCGCTATGTTGCTCGAGTTCAAGGTTAATTAGTTATTAGTTCAAGGTTAATTAAAAAATTAATTAAAACCTTTCATCATCTGAATGAAATACAATTAGAAAAAAGTACATAACAGCATATCGTTTAATTTTACCGGTCTTCATCCCTATATGCATGCAAAATGCACATCTTGTTCAAGTGCTACAATTAGATTATAAACGTTTATTTCATTTTTCCCAAACGTTTTCAAAGGCAATGTGGAATTTCTTGACGGTTAGATAAATTTTTTTTAGATCTCTTTTCTGTTTTGATTTTTATCTTCCAAATATCTTACTGCTTTCTGTCATCAGACTGCTGAAGAGTTTCATTACAGGGGCAAGCACATCTGTGTGGGTTTAGTACCATTATGTAGCTTCATAGCTCATATCAAATATATTTCATCTAAGCGGAAAAATTGGCGAATGAATCCAGTAACAATAGATTTTATATTGATTATGTCAGGGCGGTTGCAATAAACAAGCAACGATGATTTCTTTACCTCATACGTCAGTGAAATTTGCATAATTTCTTATTATTTATCTTTAAAAATGAAAAGAACTTAATGAATTCGCGTATATATATATATATATATATATATATATATATATATATATATATATATACATACATACATACATACATACATACGCTTATTAACGAAGTAAATGCTTTCAGTTTGGTTGAGAAACCATAGTTTTTATATAAGGGAGCTTCCAGTGGTTAAATCGCTGACATTCCAATAGGAGAAAATCACCACTATCCATTCGCCTACAATCCGGAATCCAACACGAAACCGGCAGAATACAAATTATGTTACCACTCTACCAAGAATTCAATTTTGAGCACTTATCACATAAAATTTCAAAAAATGAATTCCTAATTGTAAAGTGATAAGTTACTGATCAACAAAAACGAGCTTAATAGCCAAATGCTCCCAAAACGGTGATAAATTACATTTTAAGGTACCCTGATATGTGTTATGCCCGAGTATTTGGAGTGTAGAAGTAAAATTTCACAGACCATTTAGTTTGTTTCGACACTATACGTCAATCTCTCATAGAGGATATTTGATTTTTTTTACTACTTCATAACCTCTAAATGTTCCATAAAAAATTTACTCTTTATGTCACAATAGGTTCAATTCAGATTGTCTCAGTTACCTGTCTTCGATCTGATTCGTCGAACAGAATCACGTAGGATTTCAGTGAAGAGGTTGCTAGGGTTGCTATTTCGCCAAAATCTAGGCAACACTATATGTGTGTAAACCACGTGCACAATAGATCTCATTAAGTATGGAATTTAATTGTGAAATTTGTGGTACGGGATTTTATGTCAAGCGATATTTGAAGGCTCATGAGGCAAGAGTTCATGGAGTGTCTTTGCAAAAACACAGCAACAAAAGTTTCCCCTGCAAGTCTTGTGAAAAAGTCTTCGGATCTAGACGCAGCATTTGGAGACATTGCAATCTAGTCCACAGCACCGAAAAAACTTTAAAAGTATCTTGTCAAGAAACAGGATGCACTGAAACATTTTTGAATGTGTGTAGCTTGCGAGCTCATCTGAGTTCCAAACATAAACTTGATGGATATTCTGAACGCATCAATTTGCAATTTGGCAATGAAACTGTTTTTTTTTTCTCAATCTTTTTCTTTCAGTTTAATTTTCTTTTCGAAATAGTGAAAATAGAAATTAAAAATAAAAGCTCTTTTGAAACAATTTCAAACTGGTAAAATGTCCTGATTTTTTTCACTGGGGGAATAAATAAAACTCATTTTTAAAATGAATGTTTTTTTTATTAAATTAATATTTTAATTAAAATGAAAGAGCATGCATTGAGAAATCTAAGTATAATTAAAATTACAAGCGATTCAAAGGAGATAGTTTCAAGAACTCATAATTCCCTACTTAATGAGATCTATTGTGCACGTGGTTTACACACATATAGCGTTGCCTAGACTTTGGCGAAATAGCAACCCTAGCAACCTCTTCACTGAAATCCTACGTGATTCTTTTCGACGAATCAGATCGAAGACAGGTAACTGAGACAATCTGAATTCAACCGCTTGTTTTATGTCATCTGTTCATTTAAGAGGTTTTTTCTGTTTCATAAAAAGGGGATATTTTCAGTTCTTGACCAATCAAATTTATAACAATTTAGAATTCGTTCTTTGGAATGTTTAGAGGCGAAATACTGAATTCGAATACGAAAAACGAACCAAACCGGGGGTAGCCTTATTGGTAGAGTAGCAGATTGTAAACCGAATTTCGAAACTCGATTCAACCAAACACCGTCATGTATTGGGGGAGGAGTTGCACTTTTAAATCTGTCACAATGTCACATGCCCTTATGTTGGCGGGGTGGGGCAGTTAGGAGAGCGGGGTACCAGCTCAGGTGTGAACATCATCTGACCGTGGTTCAAATTTAAGTGGTATTGTCCTCGGATTTCGAATTGTGGGTTGGTTCCGGACCGTCGTTAATGGCCCGTGTGTGCTCAAAATCGACGTTAATTAACTACCTATTTATCAAAATACTGAAATAGAGTTCGAAAAACAAGCCAAATGAAGCGGGATTCAGAATATCTGCAGGAAACACGTATGTCCGCAGAAACACAACTTCTACCTACATTTAATCTTGACTGAAAATATTTTTCATAGTCTATTTAGATTATATTTATACTGCTTTCTAAACCTTTAAAGTAGGTGTTTTACCACGTTGATCAGCATGTTTTAAACATAATATTCCATCACTGTTTCGAAAACTTGCGCAAGAAATACACCCATCTTTTATTATATTGTTTTTATATTCCCATTGATTTTATTTCTTGTATCTCGCATTTGGCTTGTCCGTTTTTGGAACTTGCGCCATAAAATCACAAAATCCAATCCAATGCTTTAAAGTAGGTATTTTATTTACCGTCACACTGGAGAAACACAATGGACCATTGGCGATGGTCTGGGATCAAACCCGAAGATCCGAGGGCAACACCACGTAATTTTGAACCACGGTGAGATGACGAGGTCACACATGAGCTGGCACCGCACTCTCCACATCGTTGGTTAAGTTGTGATACCTCGTAAGTGCAAAATAACAATTTTATAGGAGCAAAAAATTGTATAAAATCAAAATACTAGGTATCACTACTGTACGTTTTCCCATCTAGCTGATGCCGATCAACCAATCTTGTAGTTAAGGTGTTAGCATCTAGATCGGAAGGTTCCTGGTTAGAATCCGGGTCAGTACATGGATATTTGTAAGCGTATGGTGTAGAGGCGGTTAGTGCACCTTAAATCTATCGTGGCCGAAAGTCCTCACGTTGAGTTGGTGTGGACGTTTGGAGAGTGGGGTGACCGCTCAGGTGTTGCCTCGTCATCTGACCGTGGTTCAAAATCACGTGGTGTTGTCCTCAACTCTTTCCCTTAGGGGATTGATCCCCGACAGTCGTCAATAGCCCGATGTGTTGCTCTAGTACGACGTTCACGAAAAATTACCAATTACCATCTTGCTGATCTGACGAGTACGAGGTCTTACTTCACCGATGCGCCTATTTTTTGCGAGACTCATAGTTTAAAAACCACTTTTTCGAGAAATTGGCGCTTGCGTGGTATCATATATCAGCCAAAGATATAAATCTTTAAATATTGTAGAAAAAATAAGATTTTTACGTCATTTTTGTTATTTTCGGTTTAATATTTTCATTTAGAAATAAAGACTTTTAATGTGCCTGGAAAAACACTAACAAATTGCATTTTCGAAAGTATTTGCCGTCTTTTAGGTCATAAATACGCTTGGAAACGATTTTTGGTTGACATCCTTATCCTAGTCATGGGAGATACCATAATGTCAAAATAAGGCGTGAAGCTAAGTGGAAGGGAGAGAAGTTTATAGCCACTGGTCAAGGTCCTCGTCCCGATGTCGTTGAGTTTCGACCGAGTCTTTCGGAAGATGGCTAATTAGGGTTCTAAATTTACCTTCGTCAAATCTAACAATAATTGCGATAGACAGCATGCCATCAATCTTCCGTTAGAATTATTAGTTGACCGAACAGATATTTAATTAAACTCAGAGAGTGAAACGGTTCAACTTATAATCCCACCCAAAGACGCTCAGGGTGCGAATAGCGTGAAGAGAAATCAAATGGAATGTCAGTGGCACGCATGTCACATAAAACGGATTTGAGGTGCCTTATGGGGCGACTTACGCATGTTGGGCCTGAAAAGTGTAGTCGTGTAGGATTGTTAGCCTTAACCATCTCGCTTACCATTGATTTAGCATTTGGGTGAATTGAGTGATTAGATTTTAATTTACAATCCGGTATAATTAATTCTTGTGTAGGTAGAAACATTGACGTTGAGAGATAAACTTAACCAACTGTATTACATTTAAAAGTTACTTTTTGTGACTTAAATTAAGTAATTTTACTACACATTTTGGTTTAATTAACTTTCGTGTATCAAAGCTGACGTACTTGTAGATATAAACAACAATTAAAATTGCAGACAAACCTAACCAACCGACACTTACTGCAGAATAACTTTATACGACTTCAGTCAATGAAATTTAATTTTTATTCCTGTTTCATTAACTTTCTTGTAGCAACATTGACGTAAGGTGACACACTAAACCAACATATATTTGATTAGATAGTAACTTTATATATATATGACTTAAGTGAATTAATTTTTTTTATACTTCGGGGTCTAATTAACTTTCGTGCAGCAAAATTGACGTAAAGAAACAAAACTAACCAACATGCATCATATTACCTAGTAATTTTTTGTGACTTAAGTGACTGAATTTTTATTCATATTCTGGTCGAATTAACTTTCGTGTAGCAAAAGTTGACACAGAAAGATAAACCTAACATTGTACTACAGAGTAACTTTTTATGACTTAAATGAATGAATATTAATTTAAATTCAAGTATTAATAACGCTACTGCGGGCAGATTGAATTAAAAGAGAAATCTAACTAACATCAATTCTATTATATTACACATTTTGTGACTTTAATGAATGAATTCTAATTTACATTCCGGACTCACTAACTTCCATGTAGCAAAATCGACGTAGAGGGTCAAACCTAACCACTAAACATTATGTTATAAAGTAACTCTTTGTTACTTAAATAAATTAATTTAAATTTACATTACGATCTAATTAACTTGCGCGTAACAAAATCGACGTAGACTAGCCAAAGCAATCTACTTTATAGAACAGAGTAAGTATGGCATTATTTAAAAGTAGCATAATATGCTATTATTCACCCTGCTAACTTCATTACAATCAAATTTATTATTTGTAAATAATATATTAATCAAGAACGATATTTTTAGTTTCCTCTTTTTCTGAACAAATCCATTAATTATACTTGTGTCATTGTTCTTCGGGATAGTGATAAAGATATCAACAGCATGTCCTAACTATATAAAAATATAATGTATTTTGCAACAAACTAAATTTTCTACCTCACACATCAAAGAAATAGCTTTTTCGGCTCTATTGAAAGAAAAAAGGCATAAAATACAAACTTATTTCTACCATGTCTTTCGAAAATAAATATTTATTTAAATTATTAAAACAGTCAAAATGATGAAAGTTTCTTCATTTACAATATAACTTATTTTCAGTGTTTTCTTTCCATTTTTCTACTCATTTCGCTGAATAAAAAGCGAGATCAAAGAGTCCACACAATCGCAGGGTGAAAAATTAATATCAAAACTATCAATAAATATATTCACCATTATCGAAAGTTCTTACTTTCTGAAAAAATATGCTATGTAAAAGTGAAAGATCCTGGTTTGAGAAAGTATAATAAAAACTCAAAAGTAAAACATAAAAACTAACCACGGCACATAAACCAGTGACTAAAAACTCTGTTTTCACTTTTCAAACTTCAATGAAGTTCGGTATCTAGAACAAATATAACTTTTCAAATGTTTGAATAACGGATTTTAAATATTCGAGCTTTATATATACATCACGACTTGGAAAATATCAGACGAGATTTTTTTCAATTCTATATAACAGCCAGTGTGTACTTACATAAATGATGACATGGATACTTATATACGCTGTAGGATCAACCATTTATAGGATAGCAAGATAAAAGGTAATCGATCTCTTAGTAAATGTGTTTTTCTTTTCAGTAATTACTGATCTATTGAAGACTAAATGATGTAATGGGGTTAATATTTAAATATTAAGTTCACCTAGTTATAATTGATGAATATTTTATTTACCTGCTAAACTTTATAACAGATTAGGTTACTTATTAGTAATAAAATATATCGCTGTTCCGGAAGAATAAAAAATGGATATTGTGAGTTAAGTCGTGTATATGTTACCGCTAGACCTCGAAAGCCGTTAAAGTGCACATTTCGTAACTGATCTACAGATTAACTGATTTGCTCCGTTAGCGTGCGGAATCAAGAGTTTTCCCGCATTTAACCTAGTTAATGTGCACATTAGCGGCTTCCGTATCGTTAAAGTTCAAAAGTTTGTTTCGTTCATTTCCTTTCCCTACACCTTTCCCCTCTCTCTCTCCACTTTTAGTTTTAGTTTGGTTTCGCCAGCGTCTTCGTCGCCGGTTGTTTTTATTTCTCATAATTTGCGTAGGCTGCCAGTGCGCATAGCTATTTCTGTTTTCAAATTCGTTTCTGCTTGTTATCGCGTGGATTTGTGTCGTGATTTTTATAAAGCAGATAAATTTAACTCCTAGTATGCAAGCAAGCACCAAATTGGTGAGTAAAATGAAGAAAAGATTCTAAGCAAACCTCTTTAGCGAAGATTTAAAATATAATAGTGTTTTAATGACAAAACGAAAGTATGATTCCATAATTATGAATATTAAAGCGAATAAAAGTTTCCAAGAAAAAAGAATCATCTCGAGATTATCGAATAATTCAAAGGTATGTGTTCAATGTACGTTCCTGTTGTTCCAGCAAATATCTTATTTTCACTTTAACGAGTGCCTAGTAGGTAATGTGCAGATTATCTAGGTAATTTTCAGATTACCTTAGTAATTTGAGAAATGGAACAAATTTTCGGCACTTTAACGGATCACCCTAGTTAATCTGAAAATTACCTAGATAATCTGTAGAATAAATGATTACTGCACTTTAGCGGTAACATATACAATAAAAAACATGAAAATCGAACAGAACATCGATTTTTTATTGTTTAAAAATATTTTCTAACTGTAGCTTTCAAACGATAACAAGACTGAAAATATTCAGAATATTTTTCTAGTTAAAGGGTTTTTCTTTAGGAACTGTCAACCTGTACCCCAACAAGTTTCCAATACTTTAAATTCAATTTCTGAAGAACTGTCATTTTGCAATATGATACTTTGTTTAAACGGTGATATAGCTCAACAATGAATTAATCTATTATAATTACTTTTGTATCATTACAATCTATATACTACAATTGATGTTTGAACTCTGAATCAGTGTTATTAGTTAAAATATAAAGTTTTAGTTTATTTCTAAATGCTAAAATTCCTGAAAACATCTAGATTTTTTTATGCTTTCTTGATGTAAAAATTTGAAAAAATATCCCTCAAACAATTTAGTTGAAGGTCAAAACGTGAAGAATAAATGCGTTTTTGAACAAAGTAGAACTTGAAATATCACTGTTAAAAACATGCTAATTATATCTAAATCAGAAAATTAATGATTACCGTAATCTGATATTTTCGTATTAAAATGATATATAGCATAAAACAATTTACAGCAAAGATTCTAAAAACTGGTTTTTAATGCAAAAATTTAAAGAAATATATATATTCTTCTTGTGTAAGCATACACTTCAAATGCGTCAATTGTCTTTGACATGATTCATCATTCCCATGGGACAAGGACAGAAGTCTAGCAGGACAGCAAGGACATAACCTAACACTCAGCTTCGCTGGAGAGCATTGCGTCCTTGTTCAATTTTCAACTGTTTCACATAATCTTTTTGACGAAGAACGACCCACGAATAACTTCTGAGTTCGATTTTGATGTGAGAGGTTAACTTTTCTGTGCAGCAACTACGCAAGTGCTGTTTAAACGATTTTCGCGTTGTATAAAACGCTGTTCGGTTGAATCGGACGGGAACAACAATGGATGTGTAGTTAAACCTCAATTATTCTAAACTCTAACATTTTCATGATTTAAAAAACTCAGTGAATAAGAATGTCAATAAATAAGTTGTAAAAATAATGTAATTTAAATGTAATAAAAATATATGTTTTGTATTGTAAGTGATTCGAGTTCAATATTTCATTCAAAATTTACTGAGAACAACATAAATGTAAAATTGGGTGGGTGAGTGAATATTCAAATACAGCTGCATGAATGGCATCATTTGAAATACCATATAAGAATGCTATCATTAACCCTAATATCATGAACATTAACATTTCTCACGAGTTCTAATTGGGGACCGCAGTATCCCGGTTGGAAGAGCAGATGATTAGCAATCGCACGATTGCTAGTTTGCAACTCGTTTCAACCGAAAACCTTTGTGTACGTGGAGGCTGGTGCATGTTAAATATGTGGTGGCCTCAAATATCCTTTTGTTGGCGTGGTGTAGAAGTATTGAGAGTAGGATGCCAGCCCAGGTTTCCATCTAGTCATCTGACAGTGGTTCAAAAAAGGACAAGGTGCTATCCTCGGTTCTTTCCCTACGGGATATAGACCGTCAATAATAGCCTGTTGTGTTGCTCCAGCGCGATTTTAATTTAACTACCTGTGGTGAAACTACTCGCCAGATTTATTTTGCAATAGAAAGCAATACTACCTTTCAAATAACCATCAAATTCCTCAGTTTCCTGCAAACGACTCATCCTAATACCTTTTGTTACCAAATTATGTACACAGCTGCATCCGGCAGATGTATTCATACTAGTTACCAAGCATATATAATAAAACATGTTTCAATTATATTCAACCAATTAAAATAACAATGTCCGTCACGCCAAAGTTGTTGATTGACTATATATAATATATAATTTGAAAAACAAAAGGAAATTTAAAATAAAAGTTTTTAAGAAATTTTCGAAAAGGGAAAGTGTTGGTTGATAAGGGAGGAACCTGACCCAGACTACAAAATTGTGTTTTTTATTTTTTCTTAGCAATTTTTTAGAGTACTGCCACTCATACGTAGAAAATGTCATTTTGTGTTGTTTGGGTCAGGCTCCTCCCCCATGACGCTATGATCCACCAACACTTTTATTTTCAAAAATTTCCTAAAAATTTCTTTTTAAAAATTTTGTTTTTGTTTTTTAAATTATACTGCTTACCTTGTTACATCTGCAGTTTCAGCGCGCTTGTATGGTTAGGTTTTACTTTCGTTTTCTGGTTGATTGCTCTCGGCTATTTGGTACTTTGCTTTTTTTTATTTATCTACCCAAGTTGTAATTAAAATGAATCTTGAAACGTATTCTTAGGTTTTGTTTTCTGAAGAACTCGATGCATGCCAATCTTGCTGGACAGCGATATGAATGCAAGTGCATATAAAATGAGATGAAAATAACTACTTTTATATATCGAAACACAGACTAATAAGTAGATTTCTCATTTGAAGATTTAAAAGAATTTAGTTTGAATGACTTGAAAACCTACCATCTCAGCGCATTTGACTGCAAAAACGGATCAATGCTATCTTCGTTAAGAAAAAAGCCCAACTATCGTTTCCTTTCGTCAACGTTTCTTAAAATAATATTCTTTCATATATCGCGCATGAACGATAGCAAAGGCTTTCATGCACAACCAGCGCCCAAGACTGGCGTTTGGCGATAAGAAGCTTAACGCTTGAAATTAAATTACTGAGAACACAAATAGGAAAGAAAAAACAGATTTCTTCTAGAACTTAGGAAAGCGATTTAAGGGAAATAGTTAAACCCTCAAGATTTCGTATTCAATTTGATGGCTTCATATCTTCGTGGACTAGTCAGATTAAGGAGGCTTTACCTTGGAAGAGTCTCATTCAACTAGATTGATTCTTCAGCTTTCGAAAGAAATCGGAAATGAAAATTGATTTACAGTTTAAACATCCCCATTGGGAAAGCCGTTGTTCATTTAATTAGTTTGAGCTCCTCTGTCGAAATCCTGTGTTGTCCTTGTGTGTTCCTTCTATTCCGAAGACCGAGGATCCTTTCAAATGGAAGTTACTTAATAATCTCGGTTCTTCGGAGTATTTTTACCCGTGGCTTTACGTGGGGAAATCAGAGTGAGGCCAATCAATTTTAAGAAGTCTTGCCGACCGATTTTCGATCGTTAAAGAACTGTTGACCATCGAAAGACCAATGGTTTCTGTCACGCAGGTTATCGTTCAAATGCTTCTTAACCTTTTCACTTTTACGGACCAGATCAAAGAGCTGCCATTTTTTACCTGCTTAAATTCATTATATTTCCTGTAATTGGATCATCCCTAGTAATGATTTGGACATTGTCCATACAACCCAACCAACAAACCTGTGGTAATATTTTAGACTGCATTATAGAACCAATTAACACCCTCTTAGTAGTTTATATATCTCGTCTAGGCAAGAACTACCAATTTTGCTAATGACGAGATGCATCGTCATCAAGATGTTACCAATTTTTTATGACGACGAGATCAAGATCTAATCAGGTTTCTACAATGGCGAGATATCTCGTCTATTAAGATCTGATAATGTCATGATACCTCGTCAAGGCACCCACCAAGATGAACAACACAAACCTTTAGTAATATTTTTGATTTCGTGTCATAGACCACAACATTAAAACTTGTTTGTGTTCTTGACTCATGTAGAACCAGAACACATGTAGTAATATTTGAACTTTGTGTCATAAGATACAAACAACAAACATGTGTTAATATTTTCAACTTTGCGCTATAAAACCCAACAAACAAATCTATAGCAGTGTTTTTGATTTCCAGCCATAAAAACAGCATAACTTCATTAATATATTCATTTTACGAAGAATAAAACTCAATCAAAAAGCCTGTAACAATTAATTTCCATGACACTTTTGCCCTATATACACAACCAACAAACTCGTAGCATTGTTTTTGATTTTTAGACATAAAATCAAACCAACAATGTTTTGAATATGTAACATGAGACCCAAATAACAAATCTAGTGACTATTTGAACCTAACGCCTAAGACTCAACCAACAATAACAATATGTATTAATGTTCTTGACATTGAGCGATGAAACTAATCCAACATAATATTTTAGTAATGTTTTAACTTTCTACTACAAGATTGAACCGATAAACCTGTAGTAAAGCTTTTAGTTTTGCGTAAGACTAAGTTTCAAAGCTCTGTCATCTAAGTTTTTAAATTTTATAAGTCGTTGTTTTTTAAAGTACTACATTTTTAGCTTCTTCGTAGACAAAGGGGCACTATCTTTCTCACTATGCTAAATAATCATTAACACTGTTCCTCGAAAGTTTGTTTTCAAACTTCGAAACCCCTATAAAATGGATTGGGTTTATTTCACCACGTAAACTCCTTGTAGGGTTTCAATTTATTTAAATTGAACATTTTCTAATCAGATTAAACTAATAAAAAAAAATGTAATATATTCTCCAAGAGAGGCTTTACAAATTCCCACCTTTCGACTTTCGATTAGTTTTCACTGTTTACAGTCTCTAAAAAGAACATTATGAAACAGCTAATATAAATTTCTCTCACTTGAACAGGGTCTGAAATATAAACGTGCAAAGTCAACAACAATTGAGTCGAAGATTGTAGAGTATTGATACTACCAAGAGAGGAACCCACATGGATTTACTTGTTGAGTTATTTGTAGTCCATACTAAAATGAGAATACTAAGTAGGATATGCATACAAACTAAAGGATTTAAATCAGAAGAAAAATTCCAAGCTCGCGAAATTCATTTTTTCTCCGTTGTCCATAAAAATCTTATCGGAAGAATTTTTGAATAATCATAAAAGAGTTGAGCGTAGAAAGAGATTCATACGCCGTCTTGGGAAAAATTAAACACATCCTGCTCTTTAAAGATGAGCCAGTAAGATGGTTTTACGCTTTGTTTTTATAAATAAAACTCGTACAAAGATGAAGTCTCAAAAGATCATAAAAAGTGGACATTTCTGGGGAGGAAACATAAAGGGAAAAATTTTCATGCTCTCCTGGAGGTTGTAAAATACGTACTGTTAAAGTAGTATTTTGCTGATGTTGTTTTATGGTGCATACCTTTTTTCGGGCTGTCCTAGTAGACGATGAAAAGCCGTAAAATTTTATGTTCTGTTAAATCTCGAAACATAATGTTTTGCGCATAAGATAATTAGCATCCTTCTCTATAAAACAAGAGAATTATTAATTGCTGTGTAGGAATTTTACGATTCAGATTCAATTGGGTGTAATGGAATCTCCGCTCCTCTGGAGTTAAAAAAAACAACGGATCTGGCTCGCTTTTGTTTGGAATTTAAAGCAAAATTAGGGGGAGAATTATCTTCGAATTATGAATGGTGCATAATTGACGACTCGGGGTTTTACTGTTGCAGAAATGAAATTAAATCGATAAATCTAGCGCATAAAACAGTAGCGACCTGCGATTTTTCGGGAAATATGACCGTAACTTTCAGTCGTGTCATGAAATAATGAACAGTGTTTTAATTAGTTTGAAACTTTACCCCGTTGCAACTGCAGGCTTTCGTCTGGAAAGTTCCGAAACTGATTTGATCACGCAAATAGAAGGAAGCAATCAAGTTGAATAAATAAAGCGGATTCTTTCCTTTCTAAAGTCCGATTCAGTGTTTGACATGCCGGAACAAGTACAATATTGGGCCCCCATGTGATTGTGAAACAACTAATTAAGACGCTTTCTCCGATTTTCACTTGATCAGGACAAAACCGCCAAGCATTTGATACAGCACAACAACACCGCTTTTGTTTCGGCATGGGTTTAGCAATTGACTGTAATTTGTGCTGAAGGCTTAAGGTGTACTCGTATACTCAAGATTGCTTTTTTTTAATTTTGACTACAAAAATCTAGTTAATTTACAATAATTTATTGCTTTATGCTTAAAATGATATAAGTATGAAAACCTCAGATTAAGTTAATTGTATAATTTGATATAATTAGCATGTTTTCTGAGCAGCGATAGCTCAAATTCAAATTTGATAATTGCTGTTTGAAATTATTCCTATATTCCATTTTTGTTTTGACTTTCTACTAAGTAACTAGATGGAACTGGTATTGTTTTGGAATTTTTTTCAACCCAAAAAGATTTACCCAGAACAAAAATCAAGATTTTTTAAAATAATTTTAATATTTAAAAATCAACAAAAAATATATTTCTTAATTAAACACTTTGATTGAGAGTGGATACATCCACTCGATTACATAGATATGAAAATAATTATAATAGACCAATTCATTAATGAGTTATCACCGTTTGAACAAAACATCATATTGCAGAACCAGTTTATCAGAAATTAAGTTTAAAATTTTGGAAACACGTTTATACAAGTTGACCAAATGAAAACCCTTTGTAGCTAGAAAAATATTCAGAATATTTACAAGATCTTTGTACCTTTTGAAAGCTTCTGGGTTTGAAAATATTTTGAAGCAATAATAAAATCGATATTTTGGTAAATTTTTGTTATTTGTAGTAATACGCCTAAAACTGTACTTCACACAATTCTAAAATATTCCGGTTGGTTGGTTCGTCATCTGACCGTGGCTTAAAATTACGTGGTGTTGTCCTTGGATCTTTCCCTCGGGGATTGATCCCGGACCGTCCTACAATAGCCCTTTGTGTTGCTCCAGTACGATGTTAATTAAAATACCTACCATCCGTTTGGTTGGTTGAGTTTATGGGATTTGATAGGCACAAGGAACATATTAGGCCAAGCTACTTCAAACGCCAGATAGAAACGTCAAGTAATAGACTTACGCATACAAGGTAGGCTATTCTGAAACGGGTTAGAGAAATACATCCAGGGAGGAATTGAACCTAACTAAAATCTTACTGGCATGAGTCAATAGTTAGTCACAATACTTTTATAATCTTAATTCAAACATAAATAGTCATCACCTGACCATGGTTCAAAATTACCTGGTGTTGTCCTCGTATCTTTCAAAAGATCTCTTAGCGAACTGAAACTTTGTTATTATGTAAACATTTTGATCTGCGTTACCTATATCAATCAAGGAGTACTAAGCAGATTATACTTATAAAATTCCATGCTGAACCTTTTACGTTGAATTAGGCTGATCTAAGAAAACTCTGAAATTCAGTACTACTTCGACTGATTTCAGAGTGATACGATGGAGTGGTCTTTAATCACTGTAATTTTATAATTATGTCTAAGTTTTGACATGTGTGAATTATCTTAATTAAGGAGAAATTAGCAGTTTCCATTTAAACAGTCTTGCATAGCAACTGCTTAAGGTATTCAAACACGTTGAAAATGTCATTTTTGACCAAAACTTCGAAAAAAGTTTTTGATCTTATTTGATAGAGTATTTATTTGACTTTCCAAAATATATTTGATTTTTCTCTAAGTTAATTGGTTGCAGAGATATTAAGATTTTAATCAAGGCGGGGAAAACCTGAAGCGGGTATGGAAAACACCTAAATCAGCCGTTAAAAAACCAAAAATCTGTCAAAATTTAAATTTCAATTTTACTTTTTTTTTTTGCAAATACAATTTTAGAAAGTTTTCTCAAATGTTTAAATGGTTTCTCTTTTGGAAATATTGTGAACATTTTTAAAGAGAAGTGAAAAACAAAATTGTTTACACACAAACAGTAAAAACAAGAGAGAACAAACGAAACACTTCAAACTATATTTTATTCTAAATTAATATTTATACATTATTTCCTCCCTTCAAATGTTATAACACAAAAAGTTACTGAAGGATTCTCGTAGAACTTTTTGAGAACTGGTTCTTTGTAATGTTGTCTAGGAGATAGATTAGAACAATTATGCTGAGTTGAAAAGTTATTAAATTAGGGCCATTTATAAATAGTACTGTAAAATTATCAAAAAGCTTGTATTCATTTTTCGATCGCTTGTAAAATTTGTGTTTATTTAAATGTTCTTTTGATTCTAGTTTATTCCCTAAAAAAATGCATGTACTTTATTTTGGTAGCATCATTTTTCAAATTGGTTGAATAGGTTTTCTTGTAGCGCATTTAAAGTTTTTGACAAATTTCCTTAAAATTGCATACATAATTATCATTTTTGCAAAATTTTTAATATATATTTTAAATATTAATAGCCCGATGATGTTGTTTAATAACACTAAACATAAAAATATAATTTAAATGTCTATATCACATTTAAAAACAGGGTATCGGACGTGTTCGGATACCTTAAGTGCTATATACTGAATGCGGTATAGCTAAAGAAACATGTTTTAAATTCACTACCAATTTAGTACGGTGGAATGGCATGTTGTGGTAATGTCTAAACTCACCGTAATTTTGTTATTATATCTTCGTTTTGACATGCGTGACTTACCTTAATCCAGGAGAAATTAGCATATTGCGTTTAAATACGTCCCATACACGACATTTATGCTTAGTGAAGTAGATAGCAAAACGTATTTTGAATTCAGAACCAATATGGCTGAACTCTGTTGAGTGAGGCGATGGAATGATAAATGGTAGAAAGGTCCAGACTCTCTGAAATTTTGAAAAAATGTCTACAATTATAAATGAAGGAGTAATTAGCACGTTGCACTTAAACAGTCTCGCACATGAACTTTTCTTTGAATGTGTTAAAGCTAATAAAGCAGGTTTTGAATTTAGTAATATTTCCGACATCGATGAATGATACTATGGAATGATATATTTTAGAAAGTCTAAACTCACCCAAAATTTGTATTTATGTCTACGTTTGGACATAAAACCTATCTTTATCATGGAATAACAAGAAGATTGTACTTAAGCAGTATCGTTCAGTCATTAAATCGTAGTTAAATAAAAACATGCTTTGAATTCAGAATCACTTTGACTGAACTCTGATGAGTGGGACAATGGAATTATGAATTGTTGAAAGGGCTTAGTTCACCGCAATTTTGTAATTATGTCATCGTTATGACATCCGTGACCTACCTTAATCAAGGAGTAATTAGCATGGTACACTTAAACAAGTCCTTTTTACTGAATCCATATAGCTTAAATCAACCCTCGAAGCGGTTTCGAAGAAATGTCTCGTCTATGAAGATCTGATCTATTTTGCTAATGACGAGATGTCCATCAAGATCTTGTGAGCTTTTCTAATTATATGAGATACCTTGTCGAGACAACTACCAGGAGGGTTAAAACACGCTTTGAATTCAGAATTACTTTGACTGAACTCTGATGAGTGATACCATGCAATAATAAATTGCAGAAAGGGTTTAACTCGCCGCAATTTTGTAACTTTGTATACATTTAGGCATCCGTGACATATCTTAATCACGGAGTAATTACCAGGGTGCAGTTAAACAGGTCCTTCATACAGAATTCCTATAACTTAAATTAACCCTAGAAGTGGTTTCGAAGAGATGTCTCGTCCATGAAGATCTGATCTATTTTGCTAATGACACAATATGTCCATCAAGATGTTGAGAGATTTTCCAATTATATGAGATGCCTTGTCGAGACAACTACCAGGAAGGTTAAAACACGCTTTGGATTCAGAATTACTTTGACTGAACTCTGATGAGTGATACCATGCAATAATAAATTGCAGAAAGGGTTTAACTCACCGCAATTTTGTAACTTTGTCTACATTTAGACATCCGTGACCTATCTTAATCAAGGAGTAATTAGCAGGTTAAGCTGAAACAGAACCTTTTTGCTGTTCGCGGCATTGGATTAGACTCTAGTGAGGGAAAAGCGCTTCTATCGCCGTATTCCCCGTGAAAGCTTCCTCCTCATGATATCTCCATTAAAGTAACTCACTTCCTTATTTTCTTGTATGTAAATAAGACGCGCGTTGTCCCCGAGAATATTTACTTAACTGAATTCCCGGTGACAAGAATGGGGCAGTGCTAAGATGAGAAGTACGTTTTCTTGTTTCTCGGGGAATTAGGCTGGCAACATTGTCTTGGAGAAAGAGGACGCAGTAATGGGGCCACGAAACAAATTCAGAGAGGGAAAATACATTTTATCCCTATTAACGACACTCTTGGGATGGAGGGGAAGGAAATAATTGTTGAATAACTGGCTTCATAATTTAAGTTGGTGTCAAATGATTATTCTATTATGCAAGCGCATTGAGCGTCTTGAAATTCGTCTTTGCAAATCACCGAGTAATTAAAAGAATGCTTGCCTACGTTCGCTGCTCATAGCAGCTTCGAGAATTGAGCAGCGGTTGTATATTACGATTTTTGAAAAAAGTTGCAGCGTGCCGTAATAGCGTTTCAAAGAGCATTCTTTCGATAGTTTTATAATGGTGATTCAGTGGCAAATAATTCATTTCAACCTTAAAAGGAAGATAATGGTTTTGGTGCAGTCATCGTAATGCCTATTAACTAATTTTCCATTCGATTTCAGTTATTTTTACAAAAACATGCATAAATAAAACAGCGATATAAACAAATTAATAGTGTAGGTAACCAGATGAAAACCATAGACAAATTGGTAGTAAAAAAAATATAAAACTTTCAAAACAACGTCTATGATAGAGATTAAAAACTTAGAGATGATCGTCGATAGCCATTTTCAGTGGCACATCAGAATAGCAATGTCTATCAGTGTCTGACGGGAGACATTTCTGTCTTGATAATAGTGGATGCCTTGCTTCACAGAAATGACTATTGATTGTTTCTAAGTTCTTAATCTTTATAAGTCGTTGAAGTTTTGCATTGATTACTACCAATTTTACTGAAGTTTTGCATTGATTACTACCAATTTTACTGAAGTTTTCATCTGCTTATGTATCACAAAGTAATACGTGTTTGTAACAGGTAACACTGCTAGATATATTAGTGGATTACTAGTTAATTTTGTAGTGGTGGATAAGTTTACCACAATTTTCACCGGAATTTAGCAGCGGGTGAATGTAATAGACGTGACCACCAGTTTAATAGACGCTACCACTAAGATTGTGAATGGCGTGAGACCGTGGGAGCTGTATTAAGATCTCGTGTGTACTTCCGAATGCTCTGTATTCTACTAAATAAAACAATTCGGGCCTAAACAGTCAAAAGTGGATTTGAAATATAAGTTCAAACTCGTAACCATCAAGACCGTTTTACATGAAACATAAATACTAACCTTCCTGGTGGTTTTATCTTCGCGTCGAATGCTGCTTTGTAGTGTCTATCTCTGGTTACAAAAACCTATTCCAAACTGTCACCAGTTCTGGGAAAGAAATAATTTGTTATGTCTACTTGGATCTTAATTCCCATGTTTGAAAAAGGACAGTTTTATTTCTCTCAGGTATTTCGTCCTAAGCGAAATTGACCTGATCTCGCATTGGATATGTCATCAAAACTCTTAGAGGGTTATTAAACACCCTTCCCTTATATTTAAAACATTTCTCACTAGATTAGAAATAAATCTAATCGATATTCGAAGTTAGATCATTTCTTCTATGAAAATATATAATTAAATAATCTATGTTTACTTCGATCAACAAAGTTTTATTTATACTGAAGTTTGTAAATAATGCAACACCATGAAGGAGTCATCAGAATTAAATGAAATTTAATACACAAACGGCTTGTATTAGTACAAATAAATGAATAAATTTTCAAAGCAAAAAAACATTATTAAGTGTTCGAAATCAGTATTTGGTGTAGCCACCACGCGCTGCAATAAGTGCTGCTATATGACGTGGCATGGAGTGAAACAGATGTTGAATGTCTGACTGCGGAAGATAATTCCATATTGTTTGTATGCGCACCCAAAGTTCGTCTTTTGAAGCTGTAGGACGCGGGTCACGAGCGAGGCGTCCAACAACCAAATCCCACACTTGATCAGTAGGCGACATATCCTGCGAATAAGCAGGCCAAGAAGAAGTGGCATGTGTTGGGCTGAAAAGAAATCGCGAACATTCGTTCCAAGGAATCCTTGCACGCAGTCCACGGTGCAGCAGACGTCGGCCGTCATTAGTGCACTTGTAGCAGTAGACTAAAGTGCTGCTAACTGCCTGGAGGAAGTTGTACTGTCATTCACCGCCATGTGGACCAGATGTCTATCATAGTGCACTGCGGCACCTTCAGTCGTCCTTTCCCAGTTTTTCGAGTTGTCCGGTGCTCGTCGATCCACTGCTTCCAAACTCGCATCAATGTGGAACTGTTCCGCTGTACACGATTGCTGCTATTGCGCGAGAGGAAATTCCTCCTTCACGAAGGCCGATGATTCTCCCTCGTTCAAACTTCGTAAGTTGTTGAGATTTCACCCTATTTCGTCGTGGAGGCATACTTAGGTCTCAATAATGGTGACTTCACACCAACGGCGACAGCGACAGAATACATGTTTCTTCGCTATTGCGCATGCGTATTACAAACAAATTTTGTTTCTCCTGGTTTGTCTCTGTCGCTGTCACTGCCCTTTCAAGTCTTGGAAGAAGTTCAACTTTTGTCTCTGTCGCCATGCCAAAAGCCAATCAGAATAAAGATTGTGATTCTCGCTACCAGAGTTTTTGTTTATGTTGACGTTCTAGCTAAGTTTTCTCTATAGCTTTGGTTTCAGCGAACTATTTCAGTGAAATATACGGAAATACTATGGAAGAAATTTTAATTTCTTTGGTCCGTGAATGTCCATGGATATATGACTTTTCAAGAGCCGATTACACACACACACACACACACACACAGAGACAGTGAAAAACAAAATTCCTGGAAAAAAATAGCTACAGTTTTAAATTTGGATCGTAAGTTTTGCTTGTTTTTTTAAATTGGCCCTATTCTTGAATATTATTAGTGCATTCATGTGATTTTAAAATAATATACTTTTCATTAATATTTTCAGCTGTTAAGGTTAAGAAAAAATGGAAAAATTTGAGAAGTTATTTTGTAAGATAAAAGCGAATAACGCCAAGTGGGAGCAGTGGAGGAAAAAAGAAGGAATAAATTTACATGCAGTATCTATCGTTTTTAGCTGGCCATGTAAAAGAAAAAAAGAAGTATGTAGCTTTTATTAAAATATGAAACAAAATATCTCAATTATTTAAATTTCCAAACAATTAAAAATCATTAAATGTATTTTTGGAAATGATGCTTAAAAAAGGTTCTTTTATTGTCATAGTTAAAATGTTTCAAGCTTTTATAAAATATGAAAAAAAAATTGCTTCTTAGATAACATATACGCGTACACTGCAGTTTATAAAATATATATCCATAAAATTACTACGTGATATTTTTTTATATCATGAAATTGCTTTCAGAACGTACTCCAACTTCTCTGCTCCGAATATAGAAGTTCCACTTAATATAGGTAGGTATGTTTTTCTTTAAGATACAGTATTTATTTACAATATGTTAAGGTATTATGCTTTCCAAAAGAACGATAATTCTCTCCACAATATTTTTACTGGCCCTGCATAATACCAGATTTATCACAGTGATATTCAGGTAAAATAATATTAATTTTAAAAATAATAAAAATGCTCAGATGAGTACCATTTTACCATAGATAAAAAATTTGCAACTGTTTTTAAAAAATGAGTTTACATTTCATATATTACTTTAAAAATGAAAACTTCAAAATCAGGAGTGGCCAACCTTTTGTATACAATACAAGCACATATAACATTAATGATACTTTTTGGATTTCGTTAGTATTTTTATGTGTTTGGTGTTAAATTTTTTACATAGAGCAGCAGAGAATTCAAATTTGAATCAGTCATTCGTGACTTCGTTTTGCTTTTAATAAATTTCATGGATGAAATTGTTGTTCACATCTATCCGTTCGGATGCGACATTTATAATTTGTGGAAAATTTTCTTAGTTCTGGAAAATGTTCACATGGTAATGAATAATTCATGTCGCAAGCATTTTAATCTAAAAAAAACCTCACCAAATTTCATTTTTAATAATGAATTTGTTTTTAAATCAATAAGTTCCAATTGTATGATTGCATTGATTTTACCTATCATTGACGGTGCTGCATCAGTGCATACACTGATGAGTTTTCTAGGCATGATTTTACTTTTTCAAGTATGTCTGATCCTCTTGTTTTACCATGCAATGACTCCAGACTGCCAAGTTCTTCAAAGACATTAAAATTATCATCAATTCCTCTTATAAAAATACTTAACTGGGCTTCATCAAATATGTCCATTAATTCATCCAAATCTAGAGAAACGAAACTACAAGAATGGTCTTAAGGTCTTCCAGTTGCTGAGATAAATCCCGAGAGTTCTTTGATACGTCTCATAACTGTCACAAATTTTATCCGCTACCACATAGAAATACCGAATCATAGATATTTTTTTAGCTGATCCGATTTGTTTGTTGTAATATTACTTCTTTCTGTAATTAGATGTAAGGTTTGATACTTTTAGATTTTAATATTGATATGGAGACTCCTAGTACATTTGTCAATGAGGAAGAGGTACGAGTTCTTCAAAGTAAGTAACATTTTTTATTAATCATTTTTCCTATCAAAATAAAAAAAATGAAATATTAAAAATAAAAGAAAATATGTATTGATACTATTTACATTAATTAGTTAATAATATTTACATGTTTGATCAAAGCAAAATGATTTTATCATTATGACTGTTTAGACATCCATTACAAGCCTATGTATTTTCCTTTCAAAATACAAAATTGAAAATATATAATACATGAGACATGGTCTTTGGAAGAATACATACCACCATTATATTAACCTTTACACTGCGGCGCTTATATTTTTTCAATCGTCACCCTTACCTAACTTGAGACAAAGCATTCACACCTCACGGTCGACAGGGAAGGGTACCAAACAATTGGAGGGATCTTCTAGAAGGTCAGCCACTGACAGCTTGTAAATGGTTATCGATACCAGCGGTCACTTAAAATGTGGATAACATTCACCGCACACAGATCTATACCATGCCGCTGGTGTAAACAAAATTGTAGTGATAACAATTTCCTAGTTAAAATGAAGTATAACTTTATAAATTTAAATCTTTCTTTAATTTTTAGGTATACCAATGGCCAGCACATCCTGTACACCGATGGCAAGCACATCCTGTACACCGATGGCCAGCACATCCAGTACACCGATGGCCAGCACGTCTTGTACACCAAACACATCAAAAATGCTACATGATGAAAAAAAAATTTATTTCTAAAAAAAAAAAAAAACGTAGGAGAATTGTCATTGGAAGTAACAGATGAGTTACTACAAAGAGAACTTTCTTCAAAAAAAAAAAATTCACCACAAGCTTTTAGTGATGTCCATGAACTTCTTTTGGAAAAAGTATCTGACTCAAGAAAAGTTGAAGTGATGATAAAATTGTTAAGTGTGGTGCAGGAAGAATTGAATAAAGAAAATGATTAAATATCTGAATTTCCATTATTTCTTCAGAGATAATGTTGAGAGGGAATAAATAATGTGGTTAAAATTAAGCATAACTTTATAAATTTAAATCTTTGATTGTGATGTCAGGCACACCCATAGTCAGCAATATTAAAAATATTTGTTTTACACCTAGTAAAGCCAATATGAATAGCGTAAAGGTCTCAGTAAGATAATGAGTAACATTAAAAGCCACGTATAAAGTAAAATAATACGTTGTAGTTATATTTGAACTATAAATTACTCCTTGGTATAAAATATATTTTTTTTAGAAAATGCCAGTTTCATAAAAAAGAGTAAAATTTGAAAACAAATAAAACTAAATAATTGAATTGTAAGAATCAAGTTGAGTGTCCATGCATTGAGTTAAAATAAACTATCACCTTCTATTAGATTGATATAAACTTGTTAATAAAAGTATACACGACAAAGTCTTTAAAAATGCAAAATAGAATTTATTTAAAAGATAACAAATGAATTTACAATAAAATTAAAAGATTACAATCGACACATAGTTACTTTATAACACTGAAAAGTAAATCTAATAACTTGATCGAGAGAGATCAAACAAGTGAGAGCAGGTATACTAGTACAGTACATTGCAACAGCTTTTATAATAGTTTGAAAGTTCACAAGATTTACATAAAGTACGAATTATCAATTAACCTCTGTTTAAAACAGTACCTTACCATGTCAGAGGATTTGCATGGAAGTGTGCTTCAAATTCTTCACGAATTTCCTTCGCACTTTGGCTATAAGTATTTCAAGCAATTCTTCCTAAATTCAGCCATCCCCCTTCTGTAGCATTTTCGCTTCTCCACATGCCAGGTACAATTACACCATTCAACAACTACATAATTTGCTGGACAATAATATTTTTGGTATACAATTGAATTTATTTTGTTTCGGCTAACAAAATTGTGTAGGCAAGCAACAGCTTTGATTATTTTTTCTACAGTTGTGACCGATGCTATAATTGATCTTCTTAAAATTCTCAACCGGTTTGCCGTAACACCAAATGTATTTTCGATCATACGCCAGGTTCGACACAACCTGTAATTGAAAGCCCTACGTGACTCTGTTAAGTCTTTTCCAGGATATGGCCGCATCAAATGTCTTTTCAACGGAAATGCTTCGTCAGCCACAAAGACAAAGGGTAACAGTTTATCCAAATCAGCTATTTTTTTATCATTTGGAAGGTTTAGGTTTCCCTCCAGAATGGCTGTCCCAAATGATGTGTTAGCAAATACATTTGAGTCGCTCTGTTTCCCAAATGCACCTATATCCACAAAGGAATAACAATATGTGTGATCACAGGCAGCCATTAAAATTAAGCTATAGCTTCCTTTAGGATTGTAGAAAAGGGAGCCTGAATGCATTGGTGCTTGTACAACGACATGCTTCCCATCCACAGCACCGACACAATTGGGATAGTTCGTTTGGGCTTCAAATTGCTCAGAAAATTGCTCCCAATCTGCTGTTGTGGGCACCTTCAAGTACATCTCAGCCAGGTAATCCCAAAGAGCTTGACAGGTCTCCTGTATGATCTCTGAGGTTGTTGACAGACCCACTCTGTGACTGTAAGCCAAACTGGTCATCGAGTCCCCACTTGCCAGATATCTGCAAAAAAGTAAGAATATAATTTTTTTTGTGATGAGACTCTTGGAAAAAGCAATTGTTCATATCATCAATATAATACCGAGTTTAATTAAAACTTTAGAGTACTAAACACTCTTAATTAAAAACAGTATACCAAATTGAAATCAATTGGCTAAACGGACCGTGGACTTCTAAGGTTAGAATAGTGATGTGGGCCGGGCAAATGCCCAGTGGGCTGGGGCATTTATGAAATTGAAAAGAAAAACAAATTTTTTCATTGACTTTAACACCACTTTATATAATTCTTAGAGCTTATAAATACCATTACAATTACTGTTTCCAAAAAAAAAGGATTCGAATAATTTATAAACAATTTATGTGAAGAAAAGTAGAAGTAGAAGTTTTTAGTAATTCAATTTTTAATTTATAACTGGCATCACTTCTAGATTCTAGCATACACAGACAGAATTGGCAGCCATTTAGTTTTCTGACCAGTTCTGTTTTGGCTAGGTTGGCAGCTAGAGTGAGGTGGGAAGTATTTTTGTGCCAGTGCAAGTTTGTGTTAATTTTAATACTATATAATACGAAATTATAATGAGGTTTCCAAGCATGTAATAAAAAATAAGATAAAGTATTTCAAAATTGTTAATACACAGGTGGTCAACATTTAATCATTTATAATTAAATATATACTAATGCTTACCCAGCAATAGCTTCACTTTGCTCAGTGAAAGCATTATGCAGGTGGTATAAAAATAAAGGACAATTCTTTAAAATTTAAAAACTTCGACCAATGACAAGAAAGATAAAAATAATTTGAATGCTAAAGTGAAAAGAAATAGAAATTAGCAAACAGCCACATTGAGATAGGGAGAAACGTTCTATTTCTAACATATTCAAGTAAAAGTTCGGAAAATTTTTTTTCGATTTATCAATATTGATCTTAACACGTTGACTGCCAACTACGAGATAACTTTGTTTAAGTTAAATGCATTAAACTTGTACAGATCTAAAAATACATGTAAAGGAGATTTGACTTTGATAGAAAAAAAATACTCACCAGAAAGTAATCGAAAACTACTCTGAACTCGTAATTGCTTTTCGATAGTTGATATCAGATTTTCTTACTGTTGGTCGGACCAAACTTAAAAGTTCATCCAATGCAGCAGGATTCATTCGGAAATAGCCGAAGAAACCTTCAACATCGCTCAATCGCATCTCAGCGATTAAGTTTTGTTGAGCACCTTGACTAATCCGATTTAGGTTAATGTTTCTTATCCACTGTTTTCTTTCAAAGTCAGCCAGACGCTTTAAAAGCAATCGTCTTCGCTGTAAAAGGAGTTTTATTAAATGCGGACGTGATCTGTCAGCCATCTTGCAAGAAGAAGAAATGATCAAATAAATATTTTGCTTTCGAAAAAGATTATGCGCATGCGCAAATAAATTCTTGTCTCTCGCGGTGTGAAGGCTTTTTTAACAGCGACAGAGACAAGCAACAAAATGTCGCCTTTCTTTGTTGCTGTCGCCGTTGGTGTGGAGCCACCATAAACGTTCGCTACTAAAAAATAACCATGCACTATTTTCAATGTCCCGCTACAGCCCTCTATTTATACTTTTTAGCATCAGTTCAGAAGGCGCTGCTTACACCACGCATGCGTGGTGGCTCTGAAACTTTACTACTTTGCATAACATCTTATAATTGACATTTGCTGCAAATTTCATTTCATTTCATTCGGCTGATTCCTTCATGGTGTTGCATTTTTTACAAACAGCAGTGTATATAATTCATATAGGGAACAATTTAACTGCTTGTAGTAATACAGGGTGGACTGCAATTAGGTGTGAAAAGCTTGGTGTGAGGATATTTGTTCTCTTATGTGTTAGAGATGTCCTCCGTCAACGTTACCAAACGACTGAAATTTGTCATCGACCGAAATATTCAGTACCTTTTGCGTTGACTCAGTTTTGAGTTTTCAGAATAAGAAGACTACATTCATAGTGCCAATTAAATACTTCACAAGACAGGATCGCCCCGGAGATTTATTCATTCGATCAACTTCTAAATTTTAAAAGTAAATGAAATAGACTACATTCAAAGTAGTGAATATTTAATACCCCACAGGACTTTCGCACCAAAAAGATTTCTCCGTGGACTCAACTCTCAATTTATTAGAATAAAATTACTACCTTCAAAGTGCCTTTTAAATACTCCACAAGACTGGACACAGTATGAATATTTCTGTATTGTATCAAGTTTTGGTTTTCAGAATAAAGACTACATTCAGAGTGTGTATTAAAATCCCCACAGGAATGTCTGACACC
The DNA here is from genome assembly GCA_947359465.1 of Metellina segmentata. Lineage (NCBI taxonomy): Eukaryota > Metazoa > Arthropoda > Arachnida > Araneae > Tetragnathidae > Metellina > Metellina segmentata. Next base: position 38,512,035 of record OX375872.1, read on the forward strand.
ATAGATTTCTTCGTTGACACAACTGTTTAATTTTCAGAATAAGAGTATGCATTCATAGCACCAATTAAATACTCCACAAGATTGATATTCCTTCGCTGGCTCAAATTTTAAAGTCTTCAAATTAAACAAAAAATAAACTACATTCAAAGTGCCTATTAAATACCCTATAGGATTCGCTCCCACTATAGATATTTCTCCTTCGACTCAAGTCCTGAATTTTTAGAATAAATATAATAGATTTAAAGTGCCTATTGACTACTCTATATGAGTGACCCACATTAAGACTTCTGCTTTGACTCAACTTTTGGTTTTCAGAATGAATAAAGACTACATTCTGACTATTTGTAACATACCTCACGGGATTGGCTCACACCATAGAGTTCTCCGATGGCACAACTTTTGAGTTTTCAGAATAAATCGAATGAAACTCCAGTCAACGTGCCAATTAACCCTCCTGGCAGTTTCTTCAACAAAGTAATTCGTTATTAGCTGCAGACCATCTTTATGGACGACATATCTCATAATTAGAAGAAAACTTACCAGATCTTGGTCATCATCGAACAATCGGAAACATATATTTTGATGACGAGATATATCGTCATTAGCAAAATTGTACAGATCTTGATGGACGAAATATCTCAGAGAAATAATTTAAAGAGTAAAACATCGTACAGGACTGACTCACATCCCAGAAATTTCTCCGTTGACTTAATTTTTGAATTTTTACAATACAGATTGCATTTAAAGTGTCTATTAAATACCTCACAGAACGTGCCTCACACCATGGACTGATTAATCCACTGATTCAACATTTGAGTTTTTACAATCAATAGTCTACCTTCAAAGTGTCTATTAAATACTCCACAGGACTGGCCTCGTACTAAAGACAGATTTCACCGATGACTCAACTTTTGAGTTTTTGCAATCGAAACTATATTTAGAGTGTCTATTAAATACCCCCAGAGACTGGCCTCACACTATAGACAGATTTCTCAGGTGTGACTCAACTTTTGAGTTTTTAGAATAAATAAAAAGAGATTACATTCAAAGAGAAAGTGCAAAAACCGATTCTCTAAATAAATTATCCTCCCTGACAGTTTCCAATTCGCTTTTTTTACATTTACTGGTGAACGTGACAGTCGCAGATTTTTTGAGTGGAAACTTGTTTATATTCTTTGTGTTCCTTAACATCTTTACACGGTTCTTTCTCAAACTACACTTAGCATCGGTGAAACAAACGCTGCTTCCCCTTCCTGGCTTCTACTCGGGTGGGGCTCGATTCGGCTGCGAGTATGGGAAGAGATGACAAAGGGACGTGACTGTCGAAGACATTTTCAGCGAAATCAATCACTTTAATTGAATAGCTTTGCCTGATCTGTTACGTGTTTCTTCTGTTTTAATAAGCCGGCCATTTTAAAAGAAATAAATGACGCGGCGTTTGCACTCTTCCAAATAAAAAGCTTTCCACTTCTCAGGGAGTAAACAATGGATGCCCATTTGAAAGGATTGTTTTAGTTTTTGATCGACTACCTGTCAACTTTATTCGCGAGACACAAATGATAACAAATCAAACCTTATTTTCGCGGGAGATAGGTCTCGTGTATTTTGCGATCATGTTTGAGTACGTTGTTTTCCTTGAAAGTCAATAATATCGGTTACGTTTTTGTCAATTTGTCTCACATACAACTTGAAATTATATCCTCTCTCTCTCTCTCTCTCTCTCTCTCTCTATATATATATATATATATATATATATATATATATATATATATATATATATATATATATATATAAAAGGATGGATATGTATGTATGCGTGTATATTCTCTCTACAAATCTACACCGTTTGACCAATCCACACCAAATTTCGAACGCTTATACTTTAAAACACTGCGGAAAACATAGGCTATTTCTTTCCTGTCTTCAGACCAATCTGTATCCATGAAAATTGGCACACAGGTAGTCCTAAAAGTGCCCCTCGAAGCCTCACTTTTAAAATCTAAAATTTATTTTTCTGCAATAATTGGACATGGTTATGGAAACACGTTCTACAGGTTTAGTGCATGGGTTAAGACAGGGAAATGTCGCTGTCATAATTTAGCTTTCGCGGTAGGAAACACGTTCTACAGAGTTTGTGCGTTTGAGTTAACACAGGGAAATGTCGCGATCATATTTGAAACCCTGGATTATTCAGCTAGTTGCTGATAAAATACAATACAAGGAGAAATTGTTACTCCACCTTTTCTGACCAGCCCTATTCCGCTATGTGGAAATTTTATACAATTGGTGATATTTATAATCCAAGCGATTTCGACGAGATATCTCGTGCATCAAGAATCTCATCAGGTTTGCTAATGACGAGAAATCTTGTCATCGAAATATAGAAGATTTTTTATGCTGATGACAAGGTCAAGATCTGGTCTGTTCCCTTCTACTAACGAGATATCTCGTCCATCAAAATGGGATCTATTTTGCTAATGACGAGATATATCGTCATCAAGATATTGCCGATTTTTTGATGGTGACGTTCACATGATCTGGTCAGTTTTGTTCTAATGTAGCGAGAACAAATTATCGTGACGGACGATATGACTTGAAATTCTGGTTAGTTAAGCTGATAACGAGATATATTGTCGAGACAGTCACTAGGAAGGTTTAGTATATTTTTCTAACACCAAATTTTGGGAAATGTCTTAGTATATGAAAATTACTTCTCCACGTTTTTTAGACTACGTTTATCGTCCATTGAGATCCGACCAATTTTGTTAGTGACGAGATGTCTCGTCTATCAAAATGTGGTCAGTTTCGCTATCGTCGAGACAACCACATGGAAGGTTAATTATGGTGAGTAATGCCAATACTTAATCGAAAGATAAGTTGCAAGTTCAAATACACAACCAATGATCGTCGTGTAGAAAGTGTTGCTGCAAGTTAAATCTGTAGTAGCCCCAAATGTCTTCACGTTGGCAGTGTGGGGAAGTTTGGAGAGTGGCTTGCCAGTTCAGGGGTTTCCTCGTCATCTGTCGGTTGGATTAACCCCGGACCATTGCCATTAGCACGCTGTGTTGCTCCAGTGCGACGTTAATTAAAATACCTACCAAATCACTTAAAATGATTTAGCACCATCAAAATTCATCTCCAGTACATTAGCATATACAGAATTATTACCTAAGTCGTTATATTCAAAGGATAGTGAGAAGCAGTAGAAAATTGAGCAATGACGCAATACTCTGAAGTCACTTGCGTCATTGTTATTGCTGATTAGCAATGCATATAAGGGACCAAAAACGACTAAACATTTGAAAGCAACTGAAGGAGTTGCTTGCTGTTAAACTCCCTGTGAGAAAAGCTGAAGAAATTGCTAATTTTTCATCAATTGGTAAATTAGCTGAGTAGAAAGGAATTTAAAGGTGAAAGCAAAATGCAAAGAAATACTTCTTATTGATTTTCGTGCTTTTAATCAAGTGTGCTTTTCAAGGAAGGTTACACAATACTTTTGGTGTACCTTATTTTTCATGGATTACATTACTAATTTAAATGTTTAAAATTTTTTTAATTGTGTGTGCATTTATGTGTTTGTGTGTGTGCGATTAATTCGATTTGACACTAATATATAAGAAAGTCTTTCAATTTTAAGTTTAAGATAACAATTGACTTTCAAGTTCACCAAAATCGATCAAAAAATCAATTTTTAAATTTTTTAGTTTAAAATTAAATTGACATTAAATTATATTGAGATAGATAGAGAGAGAGCAAAAATAATTATTAAAATACATTAATTATAATGGTAGGTACATTGAAAAAGCGTTAGAGGAACACAACGTGCTATTGTCAACGGTATGGGATCCATCCAGAAGGAAATATAACGTTTGCGATGGAATTGAATGAAGTAATAATCTTAACAAGTGGGAAACATGTATTTCGTAGACGTCATCAGAGCTAGACAAGTTTCCTTTAAATAAGGTAGGTAGAAATCTCTCAATTCTTATCGCACTGGAGCTATACAATGGGCTATGGGTGAAGGTCCGGGATCAAACCCGAAGTGAAAGATTTGAGGACAACACGTAATTTTCACCACGTTCAGGGGACAAGGGTAACTCCTAAGCTTGAAACCTACTCAAACTTCCACACCACACCGACGTGACAACATTTAGTGCTAAGACAGTTTTAACGTACACCAGAATGTATAGAAGATATTAGAATGTATTGGACTAATACATGATACACAATGTATAGAAGATAGTCATAAGTATCCGACAAATATGTGATTAAAAATTTATAGAAACTACTGTGTGATACAGAATATATGCAAATTTAGGTATGGTATAGAAGCTAGTAGAATATATCAGACTAATATGTGATATGAAATATTTACAAACTACTATGTGTTATAAAATATATGAAAATTTACATATAATGTAGAATGTGTTGAACCTTATATATGATATAAAAGGTAAGAAATTTATCTATCATAAAGAATTTATAGAAACTTATCTCTGATACAAAATGTTTAGAAACGTATCTGTGATACAGAATTTTTAGAAACTAATCGGACACAATTTATAGAAATTATTAGGTTTGTTCCAAAGTTTGTCCCGTATTTTTGATAAAAATTCAATGTAGAATGTGTTGAACCTTATATATGATATAAAAGGTAAGAAATTTATCTATCATAAAGAATTTATAGAAACTTATCTCTGATACAAAATTTTTAGAAACGTATCTGTGATACAGAATTTTTAGAAACTAATCGGACACAATTTATAGAAATTATTAGGTTTGTTCCAAAGTTTGTCCCGTATTTTTGATAAAAATTCAATGTAGAATGTGTTGAACCTTATATATGATATAAAAGGTAAGAAATTTATCTATCATAAAGAATTTATAGAAACTTATCTCTGATACAAAATTTTTAGAAACGTATCTGTGATACAGAATTTTTAGAAACTAATCGGACACAATTTATAGAAATTATTAGGTTTGTTCCAAAGTTTGTCCCGTATTTTTGATAAAAATTCAATGTAGAATGTGTTGAACCTTATATATGATATAAAAGGTAAGAAATTTATCTATCATAAAGAATTTATAGAAACTTATCTCTGATACAAAATGTTTAGAAACGTATCTGTGATACAGAATTTTTAGAAACTAATCGGACACAATTTATAGAAATTATTAGGTTTGTTCCAAAGTTTGTCCCGTATTTTTGATAAAAATTCAATGTAGAATGTGTTGAACCTTATATATGATATAAAAGGTAAGAAATTTATCTATCATAAAGAATTTATAGAAACTTATCTCTGATACAAAATTTTTAGAAACGTATCTGTGATACAGAATTTTTAGAAACTAATCGGACACAATTTATAGAAATTATTAGGTTTGTTCCAAAGTTTGTCCCGTATTTTTGATAAAAATTCAATGTAGAATGTGTTGAACCTTATATATGATATAAAAGGTAAGAAATTTATCTATCATAAAGAATTTATAGAAACTTATCTCTGATACAAAATTTTTAGAAACGTATCTGTGATACAGAATTTTTAGAAACTAATCGGACACAATTTATAGAAATTATTAGGTTTGTTCCAAAGTTTGTCCCGTATTTTTGATAAAAATTCAATGTAGAATGTGTTGAACCTTATATATGATATAAAAGGTAAGAAATTTATCTATCATAAAGAATTTATAGAAACTTATCTCTGATACAAAATGTTTAGAAACGTATCTGTGATACAGAATTTTTAGAAACTAATCGGACACAATTTATAGAAATTATTAGGTTTGTTCCAAAGTTTGTCCCGTATTTTTGATAAAAATTCAATGTAGAATGTGTTGAACCTTATATATGATATAAAAGGTAAGAAATTTATCTATCATAAAGAATTTATAGAAACTTATCTCTGATACAAAATGTTTAGAAACGTATCTGTGATACAGAATTTTTAGAAACTAATCGGACACAATTTATAGAAATTATTAGGTTTGTTCCAAAGTTTGTCCCGTATTTTTTTGATAAAAATTCAATGTAGAATGTGTTGAACCTTATATATGATATAAAAGGTAAGAAATTTATCTATCATAAAGAATTTATAGAAACTTATCTCTGATACAAAATGTTTAGAAACGTATCTGTGATACAGAATTTTTAGAAACTAATCGGACACAATTTATAGAAATTATTAGGTTTGTTCCAAAGTTTGTCCCTTATTTTTGATAAAAATTCAATGTAGAATGTGTTGAACCTTATATATGATATAAAAGGTAAGAAATTTATCTATCATAAAGAATTTATAGAAACTTATCTCTGATACAAAATGTTTAGAAACGTATCTGTGATACAGAATTTTTAGAAACTAATCGGACACAATTTATAGAAATTATTAGGTTTGTTCCAAAGTTTGTCCCGTATTTTTGATAAAAATTCAATGTAGAATGTGTTGAACCTTATATATGATATAAAAGGTAAGAAATTTATCTATCATAAAGAATTTATAGAAACTTATCTCTGATACAAAATTTTTAGAAACGTATCTGTGATACAGAATTTTTAGAAACTAATCGGACACAATTTATAGAAATTATTAGGTTTGTTCCAAAGTTTGTCCCGTATTTTTGATAAAAATTCAAGAAAAATTATTTTATGTGCTAAAAATTACATTTAATCAATATAGTAGTATTTTCTGTTCTGTCCAATGACCTTTCTCCGTCTCTAGTGCATCTTCATCATCTCACGCTAATAGGAGTTCTGAGTTTTCTGGCTAAAGAACTGATCTAGGTGAGGAAACTGTCTGAACCACCTGCGGCACGTAAAATCCTCAACTGCACTCTGACACCTCACCCCACAACACATATCTTCTTTTGCGTCTACGAAGCATTATTGCCTTTTCAGATATAAAACAGTATGATACGTCGAAAGTGCTCCTTATTTTCTGCCTTTTTTAATGTTTCAAATTTTTTAAGGAACACAAGCAAATAACAACATTTTTGTCAAGTACTCGCGTGATTGAAAATTACTTGTTGTTGTCCTCGGATATTTCCCTTGGGGGTTTGATCCCGAACCCTCGTCAATAGCCCGTGGTGTTGTTCCAATACGTATGATGTTAATTAAAACATATGCAGTACAAAGTCTAAAATCTGGATTCCTTCGGACCTAGGCAATTCCGCATTTCGGACTTTTCAGGTATTCGGATTATTTGCATTTTTTGTCAAAAAAACCTTAATATAACACTTTTAATCTAATAGCTAGTAAAATAGCAGATATATCAAAGGAATAATTTTTTTTAAAGGGAAAAAAACCCTTTTAATACAATGCAACAAATTTTACTTGCATATTTTCTAATTCTTCTGTGTTAGTATTTACTCTGAACAATATACGAGTCCATCATTTTGCGTTGTTTCATCAATTAGGTACAGATTTAACTCCTTGTTCTTTAAACATTGTTAAGATGTAAAAAGAGTGAGAAAAACAAGTAAAACGCCGGTTATCAAGACGTCCGGATTTGGGACTTTGTACTGTATATTCCTTTTTTCAAACAAAATTTTACATGCGTGATGTAGATAACACTTCGGTTGTGTGATGCAGTGCCATCTAGCGCCCGAAACGGGACGAACTTTTGCATTAACACAATATTATGTGATATAGAATGTATAAAGCCTTTTGCGACATAGAATATTTTCCTAAGTATCATGTGAATTATTAATAATGAATTCGATAATGTATGACAAATAAGTATTTCTGCGACTTATCAATGTTTGCTATTTTATCAAAATATTTTGTCCACATGTTCAACAATCGTAATTTTAATTACACCTTAAAACACATGGAAATGATTAGAAACGGGAGGTGGGCGAGTACTTTTATGATCCTCGTGAGAACTGATATTTTTTCCTTGCAGAATAAAATACCCCAGGAAAGCCAAGCAACAAAATGGAAACTTTCAGTTTCAGTCTGCTCTGGATGCTGCTAAAATCCACATTCTTCTTCCTCCGGGGATCGGAGCTCACGTCCCCCCCCCCACAACATCTTCGGAGTCATTTAAAACTTGACGCATAATTTCCACTTTAATTAGGCTCACTTTCTTAAAGTCTGTTCGCGTGATTTCGCATCTCGGTAATTAATCAGTGTGTGGCGTGACTCTTCTTTGGCCGATAAACTTTCGCAGGAATCAGCGGAGTGTTGCGCGATTATTATGGGACAGGTAATTCCAATGCGGTGAGAATGCGGGACAAAAAAAATGCCCCAATGGGAAAGGTTTACTGGGTGCGAAGTTTCTTTTTTTCCCTCGCTTGGAGTTTAGAAGAGAATTGGCAATTTGAGCTGTGTTGGGTGGTTGCTTCTGAATTTTAACCCTCCTGGTGGCTGTCTCGAAGATAAATCTCGTCGTAGGCAAAACCGACGGTTCTGGATGGACGAGATTTCTCGTCATTGGAAGAAAACTGACCAGATCTTTATCCCGTCATCATCAAAAGATCGATAGCATGTCGATGACGTCATTGGTAAAAATTGGTCACATCTTGATGGACGAGATATCTCGTCGGAGCCACTTAGAGGGTTAACCCTATGAACGTCTCAAGAGGTCCAAGTACTGTAGGGTTGTTTTTATCCCACGACACACACTTAATGACTATATAGTAGTATCAATATTAAGAACACTTAATGACTATATAATCGCATCAGTATTAAGAAGCCCTGTGAATTACTTTAATATTTACACAAAAAGAGTGATTCTATCGGTCTTTTTCTTAAAATAGAATCCTTTGAAATGATTCGATTATTCCTTTCTTTGGAATAGAATCCTCTGGAAAAACTCTATTGCTCCTTTGTTCTGAATATAATCCTCTGAAAAAATTATATTTGTTCGTTCATTCTATGCTTAATGTACAGTACTAGTCACCTAGCTAGTCTGGTCTGATTTTTAAAAGTATTCATGTCACACAAACATTGTTGGTCAGATCATATCGTAATAAACCAATAATCTACCATACCTTTAATTGTAGAAAACCATAATGCTTTATCTTATCTCGTTATTTTAATACATATTTAAATTTTAAAGGTAATTTTGGAATATACTACATTGAGATTTCAATCTGACTATCTAAATAACTTCTTGAATTTTGAGAACACTGATATGTAAACGAAACCGAAATCAAAGCGAAAACAGAGACAGGTGAAGCTGCACACACACACATGCACACGCAAATGTACACGTACACACACACAGCGAGACAGAGACGCCGAGAGAGAGAGAGAGAGACACGTACAAATCTCACAGTAAAGAATTTCAGTAATGGATTCTACTTAAGAAAGGTAAAAAGGTTTTCGCATTGAGTTCTCTTTATACAAAACGATCATTTTGGAAACCGTATAAGTAAAAAAATATTCGTCACAACAGAATATCAATAGAAAATGGGAATAACCAAATGCAGTAAAATATGCAAAGCAGAATACACGCTTATATTAGTACCTATAATCTAACTAGTTGATTGTGTGTACTATCGTAAGAGGTCCTTATTTAGCCAAGTTGCAGCAAAGAAAGGACAGTCCATGTAAAGTAACGAACATACGTTATTGGAGTTCTACTAATAAATAAGAGAAAATACACCCAAGGTAGGTCACATGACTCGAACCAGCACTATATACACCTCTCTAGCTTATAGCACAGTGGACAAAACTACTAAGCCTAATCTGATAGGTTAGTGTGCTACATATTGATTTGAGCAGCTCAATTTTAATTTTGAAAACTTTGCACAGTAGTTGCATATGTGATTGCGAAAAAATGATTTGGAGAAATTGATGTTGGTCCTGTTTATTTTGGAGGGATTTATTTTTGAACTTTTATTTTTAGACAAATTTATTTTCTGCTTCATTGTGGACAAATTTATTTTCTACTATATTGTGGACAAATATAAGTATTTTACTTTTTTATTTTGGACAAATTTAAGTTTTTACTTTTTTGTTTTGGACAAATTTTTAAGTTTTTACTTTTTTATTTTGGACAAATTTATATTCGGCGATTATATTTCCATGTGAGTATTTCTTTCTAGAACCCAAGTGCGACAAAACCAAACCCATCACCTAAATAATTAATTCCATCGAGAATACACAATTCCTCCTTCACTTTAACATACCACATTATCATTCCAGGAATTCAAATCAACCACCTAACCCCCTTACAAAGAACGAATTTAAGAAGTTTTCTACCAAGCCTCGACTTGAGTCTCAAGCAATGTGTTGTTTAGAGTCGAAACCCTTTTATGTTTGTAAAGCCAGGCTGAATGCTGGAGTATTCCTCGCACTCCCGTCTTTATTTACTGAAAGAAAGTTCATAAAAAAGTAGTTAGAGGCCATAAAAATCTCGAAAAGTATACTCGGATGGGAGTGGTAGGCTCTCACTTCACTGCATCTAAAAGAGCCGTAAAACAGCTTTCCCCTCTCGTCTCTCTCTCAAATCCCCGTTGACGTTTGAGCAAGGGGGCAATTTTAGACCAGATAGATTGAAAGACGAAACCGGGGAGATAAGAGTTCATTGACAGAAAATGGTTTTGTTTCAGAGGACAAAATGAAGTACATGGGTAGGCTTATTGAAACTCGAAGAACGTTCCCATCTTCATTCCTTAAAGGGACGCGAGAATCCAGTTGGAAAGGTAAAGGATTAACAACCAGTGGGTGGCGAGCCATAGACAGTCGTGTACACGGGTGATGGTGCAAGTTAAATCTGTCGTGGGTTCAAATGTCCTCACGTTTGCAGGGTGTGAAGGTTTGTATAGTGGGGTGATATCTCAGGTGTGACCTCGTCATCTGACCATGGATCAAAATTAAGAAAGGTTTATGGGGCCTTTTCCTTCAAAATTGAACCACAACCGTTGCCAATGGCTCATTGTGTTGTACCAGAACGACGTAAATTATAATACTTACTTATATTTATTAGTTGAAAAACTCCCAGGAAACAGAAATTGAGAAACGTTCATGGGGCCTTTTCCTTCGAAATTGAACCACGACCGTTGCCAATAGCTCATTGTGTTGCACCAGTACGACGTAAATTCTAATACCTACTTATATTTATTGGTTGAAAAACTCCCAGGAAAGATAATATTGGACAACAAGTCGAAAACTGTTTAGAATTGACGTAGAGGAGACTTCAGATAAGAAAATGAATACATGTGTGGAACCCGTTTCATGGGGTTAAAAATTAAAAAGTAAACTTTGCCAAAATGGCGAAAAATCTTTGTGTGTTGACCTTGGATCGTTTCCTTCGAAATGGATGCGGGAATGCCATTGTTCAAAAACTTACTTCTATTTATTGGTTGAAAATCTCCCAGGAAAGATAATATTGGCCAACAAGTCGAAAACTGGGTAGAAGTGACGTAGAGGAGACTTCAGGTAAGAGAATGGATATACTTGTGGAACCCGTTTCATGGGGTTAAAAATTAAAGCCAAACTTTGCCGAAATGGCGAAAAATCCTTGTGCGTTGTCCTTGGATCTTTTCCTTCGAAATGGATTCGGGAACGTCAATAGATATATCCTAGAACTCGAAGGTTGCTAGTGTAGTGGGCATCTCCGCTGTGCTATAATTCAACCCCTCTGAAGAGAAATATCCCAGTACAAAACACACACCTCGTCATTTTGAACCATGGTCAGATGACGAAATCAACACCTTTGATGACAGACCACTCTCCAAACTTCTACACCACGCCTATTTAATGACATTTGGGTACGCTACAGATTTAACGCGCTCCAAACCTCGCTTTGACAGTCTTTGGCTGGAACGAGTTTCGAACTCGCAACCGTCAGGTTGCTAATCCGTTACTCTTCTAACTGGGCTACCGTGTTTCTGTACAATTGAAGGGAGTGGTCCAAGGAATATAGAATTACTCCACATAAATGTATTCTGTAATGGCAAAAAATGAAAACAAAGTATTAAAGAGCATCAAAAGAATTTCTGATCGTTTGAAGGAGCGCGTAATAATGGAAAATTTAAGATAGCATGACCTTAAATAGAAGTTAAACCGCTATGATTTTGGACTTGTTCAAAGTCTGAAAATTGCCCTCCTGAAACACTGATAAAGTTTCTGATCATTGTATTAAAGGAAGTATTTATACACGAAAGATTGACTTAACCTGTTAAAAATGAGAAGACAAAAAATATCAAAATGAATTGAAGCATAAATCTTATTAGATAGTCATCTCTCTTTAGTGGTAGTTTTACCATCAAGAAACAAAAAGAATATGGAAAATTCAAAACATTTTTTCAGAGCTAAAATCAAAGACCAAACTAAGCAAGTTTTAACGTGTATTTATTTTCAATTTGGTAATCAGAATATACATATACTGAAAAAATCTGGAACTGTTAAAATATACCAGTTTTATCGTACAAACGAATGTTTTCAAATAATGGTTTTTACGTAATCTGAAAGCCAACATAGCGTTTCCACATTGTCAGTCACTGCAAATTGTACCAATATCTGTTAAAATTGAAACACCAAAACAAATCTATCAACTAATCCCTCCAATTCCTGCTAGTAACTAATTAAATCTGGCCCTGTACAGCTTAAAATTAAAATGCATTTATTTGGATTGAAAAAACAGCTTCCACTCTTTTTATTTATATTTTCCTAGCTGCTTTTTTCCTTCAAACTCCTGAGAAAGGGCTCTCTAAAATCCCCTTATCTTAGAATTTCAGGAGTTAATCAATTTTAATATATACATATGCACATATAACCTCTCATCATTTCTTTATTATTTCATAGTGGCAAATGTTTTAAAAAGAGATTAAATCTTTTACCGGTGTTTCCTATTTCACCAATGGAGAGTCTATCGTAAAAATAACCCGTCTTAGTTAAAAGCTAATTATATTAAATAGAGTTCTAGGAATTTTCTAAAGTTTTTTTGTTTTGGGTTGTTTATAGAAGAGGTGCGGATGTGAGTTCGAATGACAGTGCACTAGCACATAACAATTATGAACTTATGGAGGCTGATTTGTGCATCCTTTTTCTATATCCTAAGATGGGAGACAAAAATCTGGATATAATATATATATATATATATATATATATATATCAAAATGTGTTTGTGGATACTATAACAGAATTTTATACTCTAAAATTAATAAATTAAAAAGGCATTTCTTAATTTCATTGAGAAAAATATGACTGAATTAATGCAGCACTGTTGCAACGTTACAGGAGAATCAAGGCAAAATTCTTTCAAAGGAAAAACCTATTACAAAATGCAGTAGAGCCCCGATTATTCGAGTAATATGGACCAAGACTAACTCGGTTATAGCGAATATTGTAAGTAAAATAAATCATGTGGGTTTAAGTGTATATTGTAATGTAATTATAAATCTATTTTATTTTACTCAATTCCTTCAATAAGAGCTTTTAGTAATTTTTTTCGGTAATTTATCTTCATGTTCTCGAAAACACCTTGATCTAAAGGCTGAATTAGTGATGTGTGGCATTGGGAGGAAAAAAGAAAAGAGTTTTAATTTTGCTACCCACCAATTCATCATCATTCGGATGACAGGGAGCATTGTCAAGCATTAATATTGCTTTCTTTGGTAGATTTTGATTTCATAAGAATGTCTCTACGTTAGAAACGAATTTATCAACAAACCATTTTTTGAACAAATCTGCATTCATCCAAGCACTTTTCTTATTCTTGTAATATACTGGTAAACTTTGAATATGAACATTCTTAAATGCTCTTGGTTTTTTTCGACTTGCCAATCAGCATTGTCTTTAGTTTTAAGTTTCCAGACGCATTCGAATATTCGAATATTGTTACTCTTTCTTTACTTTTCTTGTCCCCCCTTTCATCCTTTGCCGCAAAAGTTTTTTAAGGTAACATTCTAAATTTCAGTCATGTTTCATCACAGTTGAATAATTGCTACATTTTCAGATTTTCTTTTGCAATGAGATTTTTAAAACTTTCTTTGAATTTAATCACCGCATCACAATCAGCTGATCATATTTCTCCCACTATATTTAATTGCCGAATTCCATATCTCTTTTTCTAGTGATCCAACCATCCACTACTAGCAGTGAAATCTTCTCCAGCAAAAGCCCTGATATTAGACTTCCCTTCTCTCTCAATTGTGTGAACCACAGGAATAATGATGCTGATGTCTTTTAGAGACTTTTTAGAGAGGTGCGTGATACAATGAGAAGTAAAGGCGGTAGTGTTGTTGAATTTCGTTTTGCTAAGTGTTTGTGAGATCAAATCCAGAATTTACTTCGGTAGTTTTAAAAATGGAAAATGTAGAACCAAAAAAAAATCCTAGAAATATTTTAATAGCTCGGTTAAAGCGGAAACTAGGATAGTCGGGGTTTTACTGTACTACTTTTTAGTCACTTAAAATTCTTATCTTTATGCAAGTTCAGTACAAAGTTATAAAATTATACTTTCTACGACGCTTATATTACGTTATACCCCTCATCATCTATATAAATAAGAATGGAGAGTTTGTTTGTACATTCAATATTTTCGACCCATTTCAAGTTTTCTATCCGTTTTGGACCCTTCTGATGCCGAATCCGTCTTTTTCTCGTTTGGTGTCTGTCTGTCTGTCTGTCCGTCTGTCTGTCTGTCTGTCTGTCTGTCTGTATGTTGTGCCCTATACACGTCCACACGGTTTAATATATTTTCATGAAAATTTGCATACAGTGAGTACTTATCTTCATTTAGTGAGTGGCATTGGTTGCGAAAGTCTGTCTGTCCGTCTTTCTGTTCTATGCTCGATTTTGTGTTAGTGTGTTTGTGTAGACATCACATGAATTGTATTCCAGATATTTTATTGCATTGTATTTTATTTTATACATTATCTATTAGTTTAGTGAATGCAATATTAAACATTTCTTTATTGTTATATTTAGTTGAGTTTCATGCTAAAACACCTGAGTAAGTATACTTAAATCAACCATAATTTGGTAGTTTGGGAAAAATTGGAATGTCTATTGAATATTACGATTACTTCGATTGCTTTACCAGTACTGCTGAAAAAGTAATTATTCTTCAAAAAATTATTTTTTTTTTATGGAATTTCATTTTTGATACTTCATTTATTTCGAGTCTTATTTTTATTCTTTGCGCAATGAAAACGATTTAAGAATATTTGGGACAGACGATATTTTTCAATGAAACGAGAATGAACAAGATCGCGCGAGCAGTGATATTTTTTCTGGTTCTTTCGCTCTGAATAAATTTCAGATTTCTAAATTTTGTACACTTTTAGTTGTAAGTTGTGGCAACTGTGCGAGATCAAGAGATAAAATTGAATCACAAATTAATATCTTTAGAACAATTTTTTGCGACATCTTTTATTTTGTTTTACTTCGCTGTTTCCTGTTTTAAATATTTATTATTTTAATAAATGTGTTTTCCTTCTCATCACACGCAACAGCACCACAAAGTATTAGACTTAAAAATGTTAGGTAAGTCAGTATAAATTTTCAGTAAATTTTAAGTGTAATACCATTATTGAAAGAATAATGCCGTTATTTAAAGAATAATGCCGTTATTGAAAGAATAATGCCTTTATTGAAAGAATAATAATGTTTATTAATCCAAACTGGAACTTTTTCAAACATTAAAAAATTCGTTGTAATAATGACATTACAAGATTGCAAAATTTCACAATGTCGCATACCGGAGGCAAGAGTGCCACAAGGAAAAAAATATTGTTTTGTTGACTATGAGTGCGAGAGCACTCGCCGTAAATCGTAATTTTAATTAATTGAGTTGAACATGAAAAGAACTTAAGAAAGGGAATTCCAAATCTTCCTATAAATCGTCTTTTATAGTAGTAACCTTAGTATCACCTTTCGTCATTTTGTAGCTTCGTCATACAGCAATTGTGCGATGTATGTGAAATGTATTACATGAATGGATATGCATGTGTAGGATTTGTGTCCAAAGTAAGTTGTAGAAAATATAAAGATGGCGAAAGATGTTAAAATAAATTTTTATTCTACAAAAAACGTAAGTCATTATATATTTTGATTATCTCTTCAATCTAGAGTAAACCAATTCAAACCGAGTAAGGTCGGGTATTTTGCTAGTTGACCAATAAAATCCAATAAAAAGTTACATCCTTATCATTCTGTTACAAAACCCACTTCCAAAATACCAAAGTACTTTCTTTCACATTAATTCTTTTATGCATTACAAAATTCCCACACGCAACAAAGCTACAAAGGTGCTTCTTTGATGCTTATATTATGTTATATCACTTCACTGTGTGTGTATCAACCTTCAGTAGAAAGTAATAACGAAACTATTCAAGACGTTTTATATCCTGAAGTTTGACCCTTATCACAATACAAAATTCTCAGTTACAAAAATTCTTCCTCTTTACGCTTGTACCTGTTTGTTATATACTTATAATTGCGTTAAAAAATCCATTACCCCAAAGTTATAAAAATACGTTTATTGCCACTTATGTTTTTACGTTATATCCTCATCATATAGTGTTGCAAAACATCCAAAAAGGTACACAAATACTTCTTTGTAGCTTATAATCCTGATTTGTGTTATAAAAATCCACTATAATGTCGCAAAAGGCTTTCACTAGCCATTACATTGCTATTTTATACTCATACCCTACTAGGAAATCCTCTATTAAAGTTACAAAACTACTTATTTTGACTATTGAATCCTTACCATTCTCTTACGATACCCACTTCAACAATACAAAAGTACTTTCCTTCATACTAATATCCTTATTTACTACAAAATTACAAAAGCTGTCCCCTGTCGGTCATGTCCTTACGTTAAAGCTCTGGTGCCTACCTTATACCCTTATGCCGAGGCGTGTGGGAATCCTAAGGTCAGAAATGAATGGGGGAATTCTTTAATGGAAAGTGGAAGATGTTCTGACGATGCAATACTTGGCTCTAATTAATAATGTGCGTTCCAGCTGTGACTGATGTTCCGGGGTAAGATGTTGACATGCGGGAAACGTTGGGAAAGTGATGAATGTTCCGAGCCAGATATCACGACGCGTTTCTCTTTCTGGACCGTGCTCTGACGCTCGGGAAAACGAAAGGAATGCCAGGGAATACTTAATTGCCCATTAAAAAACTGCTCGCAAGTGTCCTTTTATTGACTGGAAATTTTGCATTAATACCGATGATCAGGTTTCCCAATTAGGGATTCGACTGCATAGTCAGAGAAACGCTTTGCCTGGATAATTCGTGTCTTCTAATACACGATGGACTCTAATCCTTAAAATGGTTTTGACGAAATATATCGTACATCAAGATCTGACGAATTTTGCGAATGACGAGATATCTCGTCATTTATAAAGTTGATAGTGTCAATTTTTTTGTGATGACGATATTAAGATCTGGTCAGTTTTCTTGTAGTGACGATAAATCTCGTCAAGATCAGGTCTGTTTTGTTTTTCTATTGACGAGATATCTCGTCGAGGCAACCATTATTAGGTAAATGTAAAATTTTGCAAGTAAGGAGTCATTTGATTTTAATGCATTTCAATTAATATAAATAAGAGTTCGTATACATTATTACCACGTATAACACTTGAATAAACGTTTTAACACTTTATAATTTTCTTAACATAGACAATACTATTGTATTAGCCCTCTTCTGATGGTTCTCTCGATGATATACATCATACATCAGGATCTTGTATATGTTAATCCTATGTTGCCTGTTTTGTCCACAGTTATGTTTATGACGAGATACCTTGTTGAAACCCTTCACTGCATGAGAGGCTTTAACAGTATAAACATAAACAAAACACTTGAAAAAATTTACTTTCTGTTAAGAACTAATTCGATTTATCGACATTTTGAAAATATTTGAGATTTAATTTTTAACCTTTTGAAAAGGGTTCACACGCTTATATCCGTTCTTCAACTTGAAGTCTTCTCTGCTTCACTTGTGCCCAGTTTTCACTTTCTTGGCCGATATCATCTCTCCTAGGATTCCTGAAATAAATTAACGTAGATAGGTAATAGAATTTACGTCATACTGGTACAACTCAATGAGCTATTGGCAATGGTCTAGGTTCAATTCCAAAAGAAGGGCCCGATGTAATTTTGATCCTTGGTCAGATGACGAGGTCACACTTGAGCTGGCATCCTACTCTCTAAAATTCCACAACGACAACCTGATGACAGTTGAGGCCACGACAGATTTTACGTGCACAAGCCCCTTTTGTACACGACGGCCTTGGATTATTGGTTGGATTCACCCTCGCAACCCTCTAGTTGCTAATCCGCTATTCTTCCATCCTGGCTACCACGACTCATTTATTATTAAAACTCAGTCCGAAGATATGCCTCAAGTTCTTATGCAATGTATCAAAAGTAAATTTGAAATAGATTCAAGTTTTCGTCGGTACATTTTAAGATAATGATGTTACAAAAGCGACTGAAATAAACGTAATAAAGAACTATCAAACACATACAAGTTCGGAAATAGCACTTTATCAAATATAATTGTAGTTACCACGGCTATTTTTAGCGACATATTTCATAAGAACAACTGGATCCGGTTGACAGATCATACGATTTATTTCGATTTCGTTAACATTTTTAACACTAAACCTTTTCCTCCAATTATTAAGTTACAGGAGCAGCCAAATATAACCCCACAACAAAAGAACGCGTGAATTTTTTACGTCTCCTTAGAACCGACATATTTTTAGTACAATCCCAATCGAAACGGGGACGTAATTTATTTTATACCAAGAAATCCATCTAACTTGAAACCATTATACTTCACAAAAATACCTTCTCCGTACCGAGTCCCCGATGCCATCGCACTCAAGTCATTTTTAACGAAACCAGAACTATTCTTAGAACTCCCCCACCGACTTAAATATCCCATCTGGTTTAGTTAGACTTGGGATGATAGTCAAGGGATCTTCGGGGTGACTTGCACCATTCCTCATTGGCAAGCTCAGTTCTTTTTAATGAAGGCTATCTTCAGAGTCCAAAGTATATGGGAGGGTTTAGTTCATAACATTCAATGGGAGCTCCTTAATTGAATAGAATTTGCCTCGGGTGTAAGGCGTGGCTGGCAGACAATGATTCCGAATAACCTGCAATTGTCTCAGGGCGGGGTTCCAATTCTGCAGTACCCCCGCATAAGATTAATAGGCTAAATATCACGTGTCGCATTTCGGAGGGAGTTTTCCCGGACACGAAAGCATGGCTTATTAAGCATTAATTAAATAACTGCTTCCCAAAACAGCATCGGATCTCTCCCTCTGCTCCCTTTTTCTTTTCGGAAGACCTCTCCTGGAAGGATGTCCCGGACAACGAGTCGTTTTCTGGCACCGAAGTTTTAACCTTCCTGATGGTTGTTCCGATGCGGTACCTTGTTGTTTGAAAAGAACTGGCCAGATCTTGATGTAGTCATCATCAAAAAGGCAATATCTCGATCAGATATCTTGTCAGTAGCAAAATTGGTCATATCTTAATGGACGAGGTATCACGTCAAAACCACTTGGAGGATTAACCCTCTCGTGATCATCCCGAAGAGGTAACTTGTTGTTTGAAAAGAACTGGCCAGATCTTGATGTAGTCATCATAATAAAGGCAATATCTCGATCAGATATCTTGTCAATAGCAAAATTGGTCATATCTTGATAGACGAGGTATCACGTCGAAACCACTTGGAGGATTAACCCTCTCGTGGTCATCCCGAAGAGGTAACTTGTTGTTTGAAAAGAACTGGCCAGATCTTGATGTAGTCACCATAATAAAGGCAATATATCGATCAGATATATTGTCAATAGCAAAATTGGTCATATCTTGATAGACGAGGTATCACGTCGAAACCACTTGGAGGATTAACCCTCTCGTGGTCATACCGAAGAGGTACCTTGCCATTTACAATATGTAGCTGACGAAATATCTTGATCTGATATCTTGTCAATTGCAAAATTGGTCATATCTTGACCGGGTATTGATCTCGTCATCATAAAATAATCGGCAATATTTTGATAAAGAGATAGGTACTTAAGTATTTAATTAACGTCGCACAACGGGCTATTGGAAACGGTCCGGTATCAACCCCGAAGATTGATTGCGGGGTATCTCGTCATCAGGCAAAATTGATCAGATCTTGATGGACGAGATACCTCATCGAAACCAATTGGAGTGTGTATTCATGGACGTTTTTTCAATTCGAGAAGGTCACAGTGGATCAGTGGGTTTCTTCACTACACTAGAAACCTACCAGTTGTGAGAGGTGCAGGCTCAATTCCTCTCTGGACTGTATTTACTTTTTTTCGGCGTGATCAAAACTTTTCTTATGTAAGTATGTTCATTTACTTGACAAGTAAGTATGTTCGTAAGTATGTTCATTTATTGTTTGGCGCATGCGGGCCAAACAATACCAAATCTGGCTCTTAGATCATAAAAAGTCAGTAGGGGTCAATATATCTTAATGGGTTTTCCCACTGCGCTACCAACCTGCGAGTTGTAGAAAGCTTAGATTTATTTCTGTAATTGATTGTTCTCTTGCTGAGTTTCTTTTTTCTGTCAATAAATTTGGCTCAGCGTGGCCCTGTATTCGACTATTGCGCCATAAATCTTACCCGAACCTAGTTCTTTTTTATAATTAAAATTTATAATTTATAATTAAAGTATATAAATCTCGTAATTTTTTGCCGAGGCAAAATTCTTTTTAAAGAGAGGGGGTACTAATCATATGAAAAAAATATGCTCCTCTTCTTAATTCTTAATATTCAAAATTTGAATCTAATATACCATTACAAGAATGCATGTGCCTCTTCTCATACTTTCATGTTCGATAAATTTAACTAATTCCACTATGAAAGAAATTACGTGTTTCTTCTTATTGTTTAATGGCACAATTTGTACCTTGTCCATTATTACTAAAATTTATGTTCATCTTGACATTCCTTAGTATACGTAATTTTTACCTAAAATATTATGAGGAGCATAATATGTAAAAAATATTATGCTCCTCTACTCATTCGTTAATGGCAGTAATTTTTACGTGGTCCATTATTACAAAAATATACACAACCCTACAATAATGGACCATACAGCAAGACTTGATATTATAATATAAAGAATACATGCTTTAATAGGGGGATGGTCCCCCGCGTGCTGCAATTACACTAGCAACCCTTCTGGGCATACTTGCAACAAGGTTTTCATTCACAGCTATGGGTATTAGGGTGGGCCGAAAAAAGTTTTTTTTTTTGCTATCACATTCTAATAGTGCGGAAAGTTGGTTCATGCAGCAAAACTAATGTGTAAAAAATTTCATCCCGATTTATTGATATCTTTTGCCTCCCCAATGGGTTCAAACACTCCAAAAAGATAAAAATTCGGACATTTTTTATAGAAAATAAAAATGCTTACAATTACGTTACAATAGTGCTCAAAAGTAAGCTAATACATTCAATATTAACGGTAAAAAAATTGCTTAGATCGGTACATATCTTCTGCCTTCCCAACGGGGGCCATATAGCAGAAAAAACTGATAACCAGTTTTTACCGTAATGAAAAAAATCGATATTTTGCAGAAATGTCATTTTTTCTACTATTTTTTCTCCAGAAGATATGTACTGATCTAAACAATTTTTTTTACCGTTTATGTTGAATGTATTAGCTTATTTTGCGCCCTATTAGAACGTAATTGTAAACATTTTTATTCTTTAAAAAAAATACCCGAATTTTGATCTTTTTGGATGGTTTGAACCCATTGGGAAGGCAAAAGATATCAATAAATTGGTATGAAAATTTTCACACATTAGTTTTACTATCTTAAATAAACTCGTTAAGAAGGATATACACCTCTAAAGTATGGAAAAAAATTGTGTAAATAATATACTTTTGGGACACTTTCATACACATTCTGGATACTTCATCTTAAATTCATTTTGAAGGATTAACGACATCAAAACATGGAAAAGTTGTGTAACATTATGTCGAGGCCCATTCATATTTGTTTAGGGTACTTCAGTTTCAATAAAATCATTGAGAAGGATGAACGTCACTAAAGTATGGAAAAATTTGAGTTATACTAAATTTTCAAAAATGTCGAAAGAAAGGATGAACACCACAACTGTACGTCAGAAGTTGTCGTGTAAGTAACATGTTTTGAATTACATTCATACATCTTTTGTTCGTAATTTTGTTTAAAATCCTTAAGAAGGAAGGATGGTCGCCACATATGCATGACATACACTGCTGTGTAAATGTTTGAGGCACTTTCCTACATCTTGCGAACTTAAAAAAATTATCAACCACTCTATTCCGAGAAAAATCACTTTCCGTATGGAAATAATGGATCTTTACTCCGGATTCTTTGCTTTGCTTAGCTCGGAAATAAAATTAACAGAAACGCGACTAGGCGGTGCTTTCGCAAGTCTAACACTTCATCATTGAACAAACAAAACAAATCAAAAAGAACCCACTAGTATTTCGATTTACGGTACCCCTCTTTTTTGCTTACTTTTTCCCATTGATCTATAAGATAGATGCAATGGTAAGTGCAGAGGAAACAGTTTTTAGTTTATGTTTTGACTGTTATCGGAATTTTAATGGAAAAGTTCCAGTTCGGCTAGAAAAGAAGGCAAGCGATCAACCAGGCGTTCGCTTTTACGATTGGCTTGAGGTAATGACCAGATGATGTTGGTTTGGGAGGAAATTTAGCGATTTTGTTTCAAACTTTTTTGGAGGATATTTTGTTGTCAGACCTTTCCCGTCATGCTGTTTAATTGAAACCTTTTAATGTCTTAAAAGTAGTTTTCGATAATTTAACACGTTATATAAGAAGAAAATAAATAGGTTCGTGTTACTCTCCCCAAAACAAGTCTAAAACACCAACTGCAGTGCTGCGTGAAAGCATTCGAAAAAGAATGAATTACTGGTTGAAAATAACTATAACTATTACACAAAATACCTAACATTCTTCATAAGAGGACTCAATTAGGTTGATAGTTTTGATACAAACTATCCAAGCGATCGACGAGATAACTCGTCAATCTAGATCTGGTCAGTTTTGCTAATTACGAAATACCTTGTCGATGCAAAAATGCCCTGTTAATCAAAGGGGTTAGAATTACTGGATGGACGGATGAATGAGGTGAGTTTTGACACTTTTCCCTTCAAGTGTTTTGATGAGGTACGTCGCCCATCTATGTCTGGTTAGTTTTGTTAATGACGAACTACCTCAGTAAGAGACAAAACTGCTTTATTTACTCCAAAGAGGAATAAAGATGCATATATATATATATATATATATATATATATATATATATATATATATATATATATATATATATATATATATATATATATATATATATATATATATAAGAAAACAAAGTGTTTCTGTCTCTGAACTGATGACACCTTGTAACAGGCTTTTGCAGCAGTGGGCAAGTCACGACAGAGCAGTTTTCGACTAGAAAACAAACTATCAAGCGTTTACCATGGCTGTTTACAGTTTTAGGTAACGCATGTTTGATTCCTGCAACTTACCCAACGCGTATTTCTCTTCTGTGTCAGTAAAACGTTTGTCTTGTGTTTGGCACAGTTTATCCCAACATGGCTCTTTTACATTAATGGAAGATAGGGGCACAAAATGAAACCTATTCAGAAAATGAATGTTCACGTACACCCCCGAATGTGCTAAATGGTGCAGAATTGGAAGACATTTTACAATTTGACAATATTCCTACACTTAGTCTCACCGTAGATGTACAAAGTTGCGACCAACAATAGTAATGAACGCCTGACAGAAACGACTCATCGATTACCGTACAAATTGTTGCATTGTCAAGGCTTTCATTTGTATTCAAGTGATTCATGTGAAAAGTTTTCTGAAGCGGTTATGGCCACACGACGGGAATTAACAAAATTTGAACGCGGAATGTAGTTGGAGCAAGACTCATGGTGCATTCCATTTCAGAATTTGTTAAGGAATGCAACATTCCTCGATCCACAGTGTCAAGGGCGTTAGGTGTAAAAATAATTTCAGGCATTTCCTCCCACCATAGACAACGCAGTAGCCCATCGCGTCTTCTTAATGACCGAGACCAGCGACGTGTGCCTCAGTATTAACATACAAGCAACACTGATTTAATAACAGCAACAATGAATGTGGGACGTACGACAGACGAGTTCAGCGAAATTTGACTTTGATGGGATATGACAGCAGAATACCGACACGAATACCCTTACTAACACAACATATCGGTTGGATACTTTTTTAGGTGACTGGAAAAACGTTGCTTGGTCAGTTGAGTCACTATTCCAGTGGTTAATAGCTGATGGAAGGTTCGAGTGTGGCGCTGACTACACGATGCTATGAACTCAAGTAGTCAACAAGGCACTGTGCAAACAGGTTGTTCCTCCATAATGGTGTGGGCTGTTTTTACATGGCATGGACTGGGTCATCTGGTCAAACTGAACCAATCATTGACTGGAAATTGTATGCTCAGCTACTTGGAGATCATTTACAGCCATTCGGGGGCTTCATATATCAAAAGAACGATGTAATTATCCAGGATGACAATGCTCCATGTCCCCGGGCCAAAATTTTTCGCGATTAGTTTGATGAACATTCTGGACAGTTCAAGCGAATGACTTGGCAACTTATATCGCCAGACATGAATCCCATCGAAAATATATGGGACATGATAATGCCAGTTCGTGCACAAAATCCTGCACCGGCAACACTTTCGCAATTATGGACGGCTGAAGAGGCAGCATGACTGTATAGTTCTTCAGTAGACTTCCGACGACTTGTTGAGTCAATGCCACTTGGAGGTGCTACACTTCGCCGGGCAAAAGGAGGTCCTACACGATATTAAGGGGTATGCCATGACTTTTGACACTTAATTGTAATTAGTAATGGACGACAGTAATCGTATTTAAGTAAAATTGAATAACATGAGTAACACTTAAATAATTCAAACTCGTAGAATGTTCATAAAGACAATGATTCAAAAACTTCCTATATCTGCAACAATCATTTCGCCTTCCAGATAGATAAATAGATATTCTAATTAACGTTTAATTGGGTAACACAATGGCCCTTTTGAGTGTGTCATTTACCCATCCCAAAGGGAATGATCCGAGTACGACAACTTGTAATAACCCCGCTCTCCAAACATCCACACCACGCCTAGGTGAGGACATTTGAGACCACGACAGGTTTAACATACAGCAGCCCTCTTTGTATACGAAGATCTTTGGTTGAATTCGAATTCGCAACCATCCAGTTGCTAAGCCTCTACTCTACCAAACGGGCCACCATATCACCATTCCGCCATTCCATATCAAGACCGAGTATTCACGTCAAAACACGGTTTTGCGTCCCCTGCACAGCCTACCAATTTTGTCATTTGCATTAATGGATAAAGAACTTTCATCAAAGATTTGATGAATCAAATGTGTTTTGGGACGAAAAAGGTTAGGAGAAACGATGTTTTACGTGTTTTCCCAAAAGCGAGAGTATAACGTTGGAATATTCAGAGCGCTTTATCTCTTAGAATTCCAGGACTCAGATGAAAGCATTTAAATAATGAAACTGCTTCCAATCTAGCCTATCAAAACAGTTTTTTGCAGAAGGATGCGGCCAAAAAAACAAGTGCGAATTTTGATTAAAGGTGTCCTTGATAAATATGCATGAGATTGTAGATGTAAAATGTATTAAACTGAAAAGCTTGTGATTAGATAGACTGGAGTATATATTAAGTAAAATTCAAATTAGGCTTTTATATAATGTCGCCAGGTGTTTAGAAATCAGTGTTTTGTATTCTTGTATCTTCTTCGTATAATTTCTGAAAAAATAAGTGTTCATTTTGCTTAGAGTTCAGTTTTTATATGTATAGTCTGAGCTGTGTGTATTAAATGAAAAATGGAGTAGCTGAACTACATCTGCGACTATTAACGAAGTTTTTCTGAAACAGCAGGGAAGAAAAATACGAAATATTGAATTTGGCAAACCCCTTGTATAAAGAAGTAATTTCTTTTTAACATAATTTACCCTGTATTATAAAACAAATCAATTTCCTCTCTTCGGATGTTTTTGCTCGCTTATGGAGAGTTAGTTAAAATGAAAAATTGGCATAATTATTTCTTTTTCGATACATTTTTATACATCCGGTATTTTTTAATAGATGCTCATTAGATTAATATTAGCTTTCATTGTTAAGGAATTGATGTTTTGGAAGTATATATATATAAATACAATGACAAAATTGCAAAATATGAGTATTTTGAGTTAAATGAGTCAGTTGCTTTGCATTAGTCCTTCCATTGAAAAAAGGGCAGAACTGTAATAAGACTCAGCTACTCTAAAGAGAATTGCTTCGCAAGCAGACTAGCAAGGGATGATTGGGACTTGGAAATTCGATTCTACCTAAGATCGTCGTGTACGTGGGGTCTAGTGCAAGCTAAATATACCAGGGCCTCGAATGGCCTCACGTTGACTTGGTATGAAAGTTTGAAGAGTAGGGTGCCAGCTTAGACGATGACTTCATCATCTGACGGGGTTCACAACTGCAAGGTGTTGTCTTCGGATCTTTCCCAACTGTAATTAGGGGCCGTGGTAGCTTGGTTAGAGAAGTAACGGATTAGCAACCGGAGGATTGCGAGTTCAAATCCATCCAAAGACAAAGGGCTTGGTCCACGTTAAATCTGTCGTATCCTCAAATTTCATCCTTGGCGTGGTTGTCGTCTGATATTTCCCTTTGGGTTTGATCATCTCGGACCTTCGCCAATAGCCCTTTTTAAAGCTTCATTACCGAATTTAATTAAATATCTACCTCCTTACCTTACGGGATTGATCCCGGACGGTTGCCAATAGCACTATGCGTTTTTCTATTACGACGGTAATTGAACTACCTTCCTGAACAAAACTATTTACACCAAGAATTCCTCCGGCTGTCAAAAACACATCAGTAGACATTCTATAAATTTATCCGTAGAATATTTCTCAATTTAGTTGCACCATTAAAATTACTGCTGTGTTCTGTTTAATAAAATGACTAAAGCCACTAGAAATTTTCTAAATCCGACCGTACTTGCAAAAGGAAGACCCCTAAATAAATTTTCTGCAGTGACAAAATGACAAAAATTAGTTCTAAGAAACAAACGAATGGAACCTGATCAAAATATCTCACATAAAATAGATGCAATAATGAAAGATGATATGTACTCGATCTATATTTATAAATCATCGATATTATTTCCATCCAGCTCCCAAATAGAGAGCAATATATAACCCCTTTTCACATAGCCATTAGATTCACGTACAACAGACTTGATTAGTAACATGAATAAGAGGACTGATTGAACTAGCCCGAAATAGTATTGGTGTGGGCAAGATAAGTAGTATGGAGAACAACAAATTCTATTTGTGATACAATGATCTTATATGTTTTAATATACTTAGTTAACTCATAATATGTACTATTTTATAACCCCTATTATGTTACTTCTAACCAACGATTCCTTTTCCTTAGAACAGGCTATTATAATTTGACATTGTGGACTTTCTAGACAATACTGAGAATGAGGGAATAATTTTTTTTGCTGTCATGGTTCAGAGTACATACACTATAGGTTAAAATATATAGTATATCCACGGTCATTGGGGAAAAAAGCATGATTAACCGTCCAAGTGGTTTCGACGAAATACCCCGTAAATGAATAATTTATTTGTTTTGCTAATGACGAGATAACTCGTCATGAAGATAGTGTCGATTTTCAATGATAATTAAATCAAGATCTGTTCAGTACTCTTCGATTGACGAGATATCTCGTCTATCAAGATCTGGTCAGTACTCTTCGATTCATGAGATATCCCTTTTAGCAAGATGTGCTTGGTTATACAATTGATGAGATACTTCGTTAACCAGCAGTGTTAATCGAGGTTTGAGAGTAAAGTGGAATGCAGGCATCGAATAGGGATAATAGCTTTTTGTTATTTAATATAGCATTAACTACACATTTTTCTACCGATGTATGTGGGCCGGTGTATTTTTTGTGAAACCAATTGTAGGTGGTGGTAGTGTTTCTGTGGTGAAACTGCTCACTGTACATGTAGCGGATGAGATATCTTGTACAGCAATTGAAAATCACGCTTCGCTCAAACGAACCAGAGAGGTGATGCAAAAGTAGAGTGAGCTATCGTAACCGTTCGTATCGTAACCTTACATGATATTTCCAAAACTAGTAATTCAAGACCTTATATCTACTTAAGTTAGCGAACATTCATCATCTGATTAGTTCACGGGGCGGGAGATCTTGACTATCCATTGATTCATCATCCGATTGGTCCACGGGACATAATAGATTTAGTGCCTATTCATACATCTACCCTGTCATCAGATATAATATCGTCAACTGAAGCGATAAAATGCCACAGCGACCAGGTCAATATTCACAGAGCAGTCACGAGGGTACTAGTTAATATGTTGGTCAAACTTATATATATATAGCTCATGGACGAGAGATTTAAACAATCGTATACGCTGGAGATTGCACTAAAGCAGGCCTCGAAATAGATTTTTTAATACAGGTGCATCTTGTGCACCTAAGTTTTTAAATTAGGTCCACAGATTATATTTTATTTGCACATTTAAAAAATACAGAATATAAGAGCATTAATGTAATGTAAACTACTTTATTAGTTGGGTATGTTTGGATATGTTACTAGTACAATTTTATTTTCATGTACAATTTTATTTTCATGTGCACAGTGCACCTGTGCACCCGGGTATTTAGAGCCCTGCACTAAAGTGCAGACAAATGTAAGCAATGTAATGAAATATAGTGTAATGAAAAACATCAAGTATATGAACAATATTTTTACTTGCCGTTATCTGACAGCAGTTGCATTCTTTCACATTTTTGCTCAAATGTGAGACCATCAACAGTATTGTGCACCTGAAAGCGTCGATGTATGTATTATCCAGTTGCCACTTTGAAACCATCTTTGTCATATCTAGGTAGCGTTTCCACACATACGTCACTCTGTGAATTTTATTCTCCCTTCATACCCTTTAATTTTGAACAGGAAAGTTTGATATTCTCTGCATAAAATCATTGAAGCAAAT
This sequence comes from Metellina segmentata, assembly GCA_947359465.1. NCBI lineage: Eukaryota > Metazoa > Arthropoda > Arachnida > Araneae > Tetragnathidae > Metellina > Metellina segmentata. Next base: position 38,541,120 of record OX375872.1, read on the forward strand.
AACAAGATACGACAAGAAACCATTGGTAAAGGAGAATGCCCGATGCAATTCATTTTTTCCTAATATGCTAATTTTGCAGTTTGACTATGAGAATGGTAATTCACTCTATATTAATTCGATTGCAGTGTTTGAAATTTCAAAATCCTATTCTAATTCGGTTGATTGTAGCGTTTCAAATGTGCATATGAGATTGTAATGCACTATTTTAATGTCCAATAGTATGTTTGACACGCCAGTTTATTTTAGAGTCTATTCATATAATTCGTACGTATTGTACATAAGAGTTGTAATTTACTATTTTAATGTCGATTGAAATGTTTAAAAAGTGCATTATGAGATTGTAATTCACTCTTTTAACACATCAATTGTAGTGTTTTAAAATAGGATGATGTTGTAATGCGCTATTTTAATATTGATTGCTGTGTTTTGAAAAGTGCGTATGAGGTTGAGGTGCACTAATGAACTGACAATTGTAATACATTATTTTAATATCGATCGAGTGTTTGAAAAGTGCGTATGCGATTGTAATGCATTATTGTATTGACGATTGTAATGCCACATACACACATATGACATTCCAATGTGCTATTTAATTTCCATTGTAGGGTTTCAAACGGGCATAAATTCCTCCGTTCAATGTATAAAATATTTATCTTTATCTTATAATAGCTATTGCTTAGTAAAGTAGATATACCTTTGGTTATTTTTTGACTCGTAATAGCAGTTTATCATCAATCACTTTCAATAGATTTTTCCAACGTACCTCCAGCGCTAATGGGCGAATAAAAAGGGACAAAAAATTAATAAGATAAAGACAAAAATGCATCAGCTTCTCTTTTGACAGTCAAATTTTTTTAATCAAACTTTCACCTTTAGTTCTTAAATTGAAACAAATATTAAAAGTGGCAGAATTTTTTCAGTTCTGATTACTGGAATTACTTTACAGATAAATTTCTGTAGAAATATCGTTCGCAGTACTTATGCATTTGATTTCCTCTTTTGTTAAGGGTTTAATGATAGCGACCGTTTTTAATCCAAAACTTTATTTAATCGAGAATCGAGATTAAGATACTAAGAATCTAGATTTTTTCCATATGAAAATGAAAACTTCTGTATTTTACTTTCTTTGTATAATAGAAAGTTTAAATTTAAGTATCAAATATAATTTTGAAAGATTTTCAGATGCATATGTTATAAGGGTGCCAATCCTACAATTATTTTTATTGTTACATGTACAACAAAATCTTTACCTTATATCAAAACGCACATGAAATATGCATTACAACAAATAATTTTTGCACAAATGAGAACCAAAAACTTCAATTTTCTTTTTCAAAATATTCAACGTATTTAAACATCTTGCTAAATTTTTTAAAGTTTTTTTTTCTTAAAGTTAGTATTCCCTAATTTTTGTTCAATATTTAATTGGTTCTCTACTATGATATGTTTTGAAAGATATTTTTGTAATATAAACCATTTTAAACAATAAAAAGTAGTCAGAATTGATGTCTTATACATTTTTCAAACATAAGATACTCTTCTAAATTCTATTCCTTATGAAAACAAAGGTTGTTACAAACAAGATAACCCACTGTGTTTCCTTAAGAAAGAGATAAATGTGTTAGACACCAATTCCACTTGTACAAAATGGGCAAGCTCTATCATATGTCTTTATTTATCATAAATATTTTTAAATTTTAATTAATAAAATTTAATTTTCCATACAGGCAACCTACGAAGAAACTTACATAAATGAATTAAAAATAAAGCACTGACTGTTTCCGCAGTATCCCATTTGGAAGAGCAATAGATTAATAACAGGAGGTTTGTGAGTGAGAAACTCTATCCAGCCAAAGACCGTCGTGTACATAGAGGGTGGTGCACGTTAAATATTTCATGGCATCAATTATCTTCAAGTTGAAGTTGTGTGGAGTCTCAGGGCATTTGACTGTGGTTCAAAATTCCGAGCCATTGTCCTAGGATCTTTCCATTCGCGATTGATCAGTCACCAATAGCCCGCTTAGTTGCGCCAGAGTGACGTACCTACCTTCATTTAATTATGCTAATTTTGAATGCGATTACTCACCAAAGCATTGGAATAGATTGATTTCCAATTCAATAACAAAAGTTGTGTGTGTGTTACACACAAGAAAATTAAAAAGCACTCCACAGTATTTTCTCGAGGAAGATGTAGATTATAATGGTACAAAAATAATTAAAATAGATGAATGCATTGCTGAGTTATCACCGTTTGAACAAAGTTTCCTATTGCAAAAAACACAGATCTTCAGAAATTGAGTAAAACGTTTTGGAAACATGTTTGTACATGTTGACAGTACCTAACAAAAAACCTTGTAACTAGAAAAATATTTCAAACATTTACTAGACATAGGTATCTTTTGAAAGATAAGAAATTGAGAAATGTTCTGAAGCAATAACAAATGACATTATTCGATTCGAATTTTGTGATTTCTGGTGTATATACACCTAAACCTCTAATAAAAGTTTTTTAGTAGGTTGCCTGTTCGGAAAAATAGATTTATTACATGTATAATACATAAATGAACAAGAAGGAAATTGCCTATTTCTAATACATATATGAACGGGAAGAAAATTGCCTATTTCTTATTACATATATTAACAGGAAGGCATATTTCTTGCATATTCGCAAATGGAGTTGGGATGGATCACATTTAGATCTCATTGAGAATACACTGGGGTGTAGTCAGTTTATTTATATGGAATAAAATATTTTATTGCATTAAAAATTAATCAATGATTTGATTAATATCATCCAACAGCATACTGTTGAATATTAGTACGTATCTTAATTTACGTCACACTGATGCAACACAATATGCTATTAGCGAAGGTCCGGGATTAAACCCAAAGCGAAAGACCCGAGGACAACAACGACTAATATTGACCACGGTCAGATGACGAGTTCTCTCATGAGTTAGCACCCCACTCTCCTAACTTCCACACCACGTCGACGTGAGCACACTTGAGGCCATGTCAGATTTGACGTACACTAGCCCCCTTTGTAAACGGTGGTCTTTGGTTGGATTCGAACTCGAAACTTTCCGGTTGCTAATCCGTTAATCTTCAAACTGGGTAACCATGAACCCCAATAATAACGTGATAGAGAATCGATGCTGAACGAAGAGGAAACAAAGTGTTTGAAACAATCAGTGCTTTATTTTTAATCGATATCATGTAAAGTCCTCAATTTTCCCATTCTATAATAAAGGTTATTCCACAAACTAAAAAACATGACGTAGTGTTTTATCAAGAAAAATTGAAATGAGTTTGGATGGATTTCAACTGCGTGCATGCTAGAAAGGGCCAAGCTCGTTCCTGTTCATGTATGTATTATAAGTATAACAAATAAAATAAATTTAATTTCCTATACACAGGCAACTACGAAACACTTTTATAATAAGTTTAAAAATAAAGCATTATATAACTGTACCAAACTTTGCTACCTTTGCTCTCTACATTTAGAATTAGCATTGATTTTCAATTATGTCACTATTGGATGACATTATTAACCCCTCATAGATAAATTATCCGTCCAATAGTAAATATTAGTCCACATAAAAATTGAAAAACACCACATAGTGTTTTCTCTAAGAAGATCTAAATGCGTTTGACACCAATTTCATTTGTTTACATGCAAGAGACGGACAAGTTTGTGTGCAGAAGAGGGTAAATATAATTTGAAATTGCCATAGAAATAACATTGAGCATAAAATGATTGACATACTCAGCTCGGCTTGTTTTAGCAGCATTCATCAAAATCAAATTTTCCAAAACAATTATTTTACCAGTATCGCTCGGAAAACTACTTTTTCCAAAGAAAATTAAAGTATAATAATTATGTTTCAACTTACCTTTTATTTTTCCCCCACGATATACATAATTTATAAATATTTGATTGATTAAAAAGTAATATAAAATATTTAATTTATCTTTTTTAATGTTACATGAAATGCCCAAATGAATAACTCATTGATCATAAAAACGTAATTTTGCTACTCTGTATCTGGCAACTCCAGAATTAATGTTTAGTTTTTTTCTTTTGATTTAGAATTCTTTGTTTGGTGTATTCGAATTGACATCGAAATGTTGCGGTCATATTTGAGCATTTCCAAGAATTACGAGCATGTGTTCTTTTTGTTGTTGTTGTTGTTGCTCGAGTGTCCATGGACAGGCAATATTGTAGTGGGGAAGCGGTCTAGATTCCATCAAAAGCATTGGTCACAGCCTCTGCCAATGTTGGTGCATCCCAGCTGTAGAGGATCTCCCGTAATGGGTCCCTGAGTGGAACCATTCCAATCTTCAAAAGATTCACCGCAACAGTTGGGCATTCCCAAATGTGGTTGGGCGTGAGTTAGACTTCGGAGCAGTTTTTACAATGGGCATAGGTTCTTGTTTTGTCCGGATGGATCTTCATGGTCTTATAATGCTCAGTTCTAAGCCTGGCAATAGTGGATGGGATATTTCTGGGACAGTCGAATTCTGTTAAAAGGGGTTTCTTAGATGTGTGAGTCATAATTCTATATCTGGCCACTGCGTTAGCATCAGCAAGTGTGATGGTGGTGCACCTCTGATCAAGTTCTCTAGCTTCTTTGGCCAAAGAATCCGTACATTCATTTCCTCCATATTGACATGTTCTGGTATCCATTGTAGGACACAGGATTTTCCCTTGCTGTGCAACCTTTCGAGAAGGACTATAATTTCGGATGTGATGTTGGTCTCTCCGTTTTTGGTAGCTTCTAAAGCTGATTTAGAATATGAAAATATTGTTATTCCTTCTGTTGAATCTATAGCTTGAGAGTCATTCAGGTATAAGGCGAGGGCTTCTCTAATTGCTAAGAGTTCACTAGTGAAGTTAGAGGCTATTAATCCTGTATTTATTTTGTGTTGGCAATTTCTGCCATCCGGAAGAGGATGAAAATTCCAGCATCTCCACTGTTGAGGGATCTGTAAGAGGAACCATCAGTGTAGGCAATTGCATAGCTTCCCTGAGAGAGTTTTTCTATTGTTTCAAGTCCTTTTTGTCTGAGAGCCACATGGTCTTCTCTTTTGAGCATGGTTGCAGCAATTTGAAACCAAACTTGGTATTCTCGGGTGGTTTTCTAGGAATGGGGGGCTCTTGAAGGAAATCCAAAGAAGAATGTTCCAATTTGACTTGTTTTCTGATGTCTCTATCAAGCTGGAGAGTCGAGGATCGTTTAAGCCTGGTAGTTTCTTTCCATTTATTGAAAACTCTAGTAGAGTTATGGTATGTGCCGTTACAGCGAAGTTTGTTAGTGAACTTGATGGTGGCGAGGTTGCGCCTACTTTCAAGGGGAGGCAGGCCACATTCCTGTTCGGCCTTTTCGTTGTTGGTTGATGAGACTGTACCTATAATAATTTTAGAAGCTCTATGTTGGACGGAGTCGAGTTTTTGTTTAACAATAGAAGAGGCTGGAGTCCAAATTGGGGCGGCATATTCAAGCACTGGTCTAATAACGGTGCAGAAGGTGCTTTTTAGAGTTTGAGGTCTTGAGCCCCATGTAGTGCCACACAGTTTTCTAAGTATATTTAGTTTCCTAAGAGCCGACCAACCGGTCTAGTGGTTAAGGTGTTGGCCTCTGGATCGGAAGGTTCCTGGTTCGAATCCGGGGTCAGGGCATGGATGTAATTCTGCTGTCCTTAGTTAGGGGTAGTGATGGTCGCCCATTGGGTGCCCCTTTACAAATGACCATCACTTCCCGTAATTGAAGTGGCCTATGATTAGCAATCTAGTGCCCGCCGTAATTGAAAAAAAAAAGTTTTCTAAGAGCTCTATTTGCAGTTTGTTCAATGTGCTTTGTAACGCGAAGTTCAGGATCCAAGATAGGTAGGTAGGTCAACCTTTTTGATTTGAGAGTTCATGATTTTGATATTAGCTTTGAACTTGCCTCGGTGTCGTCTATCGGTAGAAAAAAAAACTTATTTTCTAAATCTTTTGTAAATAAATCATTGTTGTTTTTATCAATATTGTTCAAAAGTCTTTTGCCGAATCGTTCTAATTCAGAATTTAATCAGGAAGTAGAAATTAGGCACGTTTGCACTTATCTTTCTATTAATAGAATTCTGCATTTTTTACTGGTTCATTTCGTTTCTGTTTCTGTTTTTGTGTTCCATTACTTTACATACAGCAGATGTATCATTTTTGAGCTAAATTTTAATGAATTACTTATTTTCTGCAAAATATCACTAGGCATGTATAATTACTTGGCGGTATATGTATATTTCGAACAACTTTTTTTCAAGACTTTGGTTGAATACGTGATAGTTTGTAGAATGCTGTTTCGTAAAAACAAATAAAATATACAAAACAAAACATTTTAAAGTAAGGTAAGTAATTTCTTATTTTAAAATGACCGTTAAAGTTAAAAAAATCTATCTAAAAAATGGGTTAAGTTTAATTAAAACGGTTATTCATATGTTGTAGTTCAAATATATTTCAAAACTTTGACATAAAATTTCATTATAAGACAGTTGAAATCACTTAAATTACATATTTTCATCTTTCAGGCGTGTTATTGAAAGCTGTATTCCATAGTCAAGTAACTACATCTATCTTTATAAATAGGTTCGTGGTTTCCATTTAGAAACCGAATCTCTGAATTTAAAAAAGTATCATAAAGATTTGAATTAAAACTGAATGGCTGTTCGAGTAAAGAGAATTTTATATACAAGACTTTGCTGATCTTGTAAGAATATCAGTTAGGAATTTAAAAAAAAAATTTATTAAATTAAGTGACAGAAGGTCATGGTTGTTCACTATACAAATCAAATCTGGTCTTAGGTAACTTAGATACATGTGAAACATCCATTAAAATCTGGTTTTGTTTGATGACATTTAGTTAAACAAGCTCCGTTATTCAACATGCCTCTGAAGAGAATTGACAAGAAAAAAAATGCGCTTGCTTTAAAGTAAATTAAACATGAATGCCGTAACAACTTAATTTGCATCCTCTCATATTAATGATGAAATTAATAAACAACTAATACCAGTTTCAAGAATTCCCTAAGTAAAACGCATTCATAGAAAAAGTTAGTGCAAGACTATAACACACCGAAATTTTGACATTTTTACTGAAAATGAACATACTAGAATATTCGTAATCATTCCAAAACTCAAAATCGACTCCTGTATTTGTCACCTTACACAAAAAAAATTTGTACTTTGTCTTACAACAGAAGGTGCGAGAGTATGAAATGGATAATAGGATGGATATACCTTGTAAACATATTTGTGGCCGAAGTAAATCATAGAATCATCTATGAAATAGTTAAAACGATGTTAAACAATTATTTCCCGTACACTTAAATGATGCTTGCATTCTTTTATGAAAGCGTGGTGATTTGTCTGACCAAATTTCACAATCAACGTTTAATTAATTCAACCCGATTAAAGTCGGGTAATTCTACTAGTTAAATATAACACATTTAATTTTATAAACATGCAACCTACGAAGAAACTTGGAAGTAAAGCATTCACTTTTCCAAACATCGTTTCCTCTTTTTTGCTTACAGTGAGAATTAGCATTGATTCTCGATTTTGTTTTACTGTTGGATGACATTATTAAGCAAATAAATTAAATTAATCAATTTTCCATCCAATAATAAAGGTTATTCCATACAAAAACTAAAAAAAAAACCAGCCCACAGTGTTTCTCCGAGGAAGATCTAAATACGTCGGAGACGGATTCCAGGAAGTGAGCATTTGCATAACGAGATTACTTCCAACGCACAGCATTTTAAGTTTGAAAATTATTTTTAGAAAATCAATGATGCAAAGTTTCATTTCATGGGATGGAAGACGTAATGAAAGAGCATCGCCCGGTGCTTCATGTTTCATGCACGGAATCTTTCCCTGGGAAACCAACTCTTTGCACAGAGACCACAAAGAAAACCTGCTATGCCACGAAGATTTCTTTGCGAAGTTATGAAAAATTTTCTGCTCTATGATTTGATTCTTCTACTTCACCTCTTATACCGTCGTAGAAATGCACTTCTGCGTCAGACTCCCAGGGATATCATGGTCGAGTAGGCTGTGTAGTGATCAATATATAATGGCTTCTGAAAGTGAGCGTGGGAAGAGTTTGAGTTTTGATGTTGAAATCCTAAAATTAATTCATCGAGAAGTAAAACTGACCCCTAGTATACCGTGTCTAAACTTCATTTAGTTTTTCACTGATGATAAAAAAACATCATGGTCGAATATGTTGTAAAGTATTCAATACATAATGGAACCTGAAATTGAGAATAGTACAAATTTGAGTTTTCAAATTGATATTTTGATAACATTAGTTAATCAAGTAACAAAGAATATCCAATATAATCTTTTCAACCAACATTTAGTGTTTCACTGACGAAAATAATAACACAGTAACAGGAAAACAAAACAAGCAAAATCATGATAGAATTTGCTGTATATTGATCAATATTGAATTTATTTATTTACTCATGAGTGTGGAAATACTAACAGACTACAACAATAACAATACAGAACAACAATAATTATCGTCGAGTAGGCTGTGTAGAGATCAATATATTACGGCTTTTGAAATTGAGCTTAGCAATAGTTTGAGTTTTGATATTGAAATGTTGAAACTAGTTAATCGAGAAACAAAATATATCCAATCCAACTAATCAAAACTTAATTTTTTTCTGTAATAAAAATACTAAAAAAATATGTTATAATAGCAATCATTAGATAACAACAATAACCATGGTCAAAAATTGTATGTTAATTACCGTAATTAGTAATCAATAGCAAATGAATGATTTTGAAATTGAGCATAGGAATTGTTTAAGTTTTGATATTGTAATCACAAAATTAATTCATCTAGGAAGAATAAATATCCAGATAAATCTATGCAAACTTAATTTCGTTTGTCAAAAATTAAAATATTAACAAAACACAATAAATATTAGTAACAGTAATACAAATTAACCATAATCCTGATTGAGTTTGCTGTATGGTGATCAATATTTACTGACTTCTGATAGTGAGCATACCAATAGTTTGAGCTTTGATACTGTAGTCTTAAAAATTAATTAAACGAGAAACAAAACGTGTCCAGTTTTACCTCTGAAAACTTTTTTATCACTCACTTGTGAAAATACTGATAAACTCACTAAAAGAACTGTTAATAATAATGCAGAAAATCAATAATCATCGTGGATTAGGTTATGTCGTAATCAGTATACTATAAACTGGCTTTAAAACTGAGCGTAGCAAAAGTTGAATTTTTATTTCGCAATCATAAAATTACTTAAACGAGGAGCAAAGCACATAGAATTTAATCCATCCAAAATTCATTCAGTTTTCACTAATAAGAATACTAGTCACAATACAATAATACAAAACAACAAATCTTGGTCATGTTTGCTGCATAGTAATAAATCTATAATGATTTCTATAAATGAGCATAGCAATAGTTTCAGATTTTTGATCGTAATTATGAAATTAATTAATCAAGGAGCAAAGCATGTCCAATTTAATATACCTAAATTGTATTTAGTTTTCACTTACAAGAATACAAGAAAACACAATAACATTAATACAAAGCAACGATAATATTGGTCACGTTTGCTGCATAGTGATAAATATTCAATGACTTCTGAAATTGAGCATTTGAAATTTGTTATTGTAGTCTTAAAATATTAATTAGCAAGAAATCAAACGAATCAAGTTTAACCTATGAAAGCGTCATTTCGTTACTCACTACTGATGACATAACTTACAAAAATTGTTAATAACCATAATAATCATTTAAGAGTAGTCGAAAGGGTTCCACATATAATAGCTTCTGAAATTGAGCAAAGCAATCCATTTACACTCATGTATACAAATTAAGGATAATTCAGAATCCCACAGATATCGAACTCTAAAGTAAAAATTTCACCTGTAGAATTATCGTACAAAAATTCAAGAATAATATCCAAATTACAGGAAGCCATCAGATGACGCCGATAGTACGTCACAATGACGAGAGTGTAAGTAAGGAATGGTAGCATAGAAGTAAAATTGTTCACAGGCGTTCTGTAAGCCGCTCAGTGCCACAACCGAATAGTTATGGCACAGAGGACGTATATTAATGATTTTTTACTTGGTAGAATTATCGGCCGCCTGGAATGTGGGCGTGCTCAGACGGCAGTTTCAGTGGAGCTTGGAATGGAATCGCCCAGTGTCATCTCAAGGCTTTTGCAAGGATTCCAAAGTGATGGAAATGTCAGTAGACGTTGCAGTACAGGCCTCCCCCGTGTTACAACGCCGAATGACGACCGGTATTTGGCAGTAACTGAAAAAAGAAGCAGACGGAGCACAGCATCCGACCTCTCTCGTTAACTATCTTCAGCCACGTGTACGACAGTTTCAAGGCAAATTGTTTACATACGTTTGGGACATGTTAGTCTATATGCTCGCAGGCCTGTCAGATGTGTTCAGCTCACGGCAACTCACTGTCGCCAGCGGTTAGCCTGGAGTAGAGAACATGCAATGTGAACATTATCATAGTGGGCTTGTGTGATGTTTTCCGAGGAGTCCAGGTTTAGCTTGCAGTCGGATTCACGGCGGACGTTCATATGGAGAACATTATTTACCCGCTACCACCAAGATAACATCATTGAACGACACCGTTATGGTGGTGGAGGATTGCTCGTTTGGAGCGGAATTATACTGGGCTCCAGAACTGATCTACATGTTCAAATTGGAACCATGAGAAGCCAAATTTATCGGGACATCATTCTGGAACAACATGTACGTTTGTTTAGGGGTGCCATGGGCGCAGAATTTGAGTTTATGTATGCAACGCTCGTCCTCACCGTGCAAATATTGTAAACGAATGCCCTGAATCTGAGGATATAACCCGTATGGAATGGCCAGTATTCTCACCTGACTTGAATCCGATAGAGCATGTGTGGGACATGCTTGGCCGACGAGAGTTGTAGCCCGTCAACCACCTCCTACATGTGTACCGCTACTTCGGATAGCATTGCTTGCTAAGTGGAGTGATCCTCCCCAAGATCAGCTCGATAATTTGATCCTCAGCATGCCTAGGCGTTGTACGGATTGTATTTTATCGTCTGGGAGACATATAATGTATTAATCATACCATCATACTAACTACTAAACACGTCATCAATCTAACCACGTCATGTTAAGTTTTTGCAAGGTCGATATCTTTTGTAAATGCTCCATTGAGCAAAAATTGTAGTTTTTATGAATGGCATCATACATACAACATCTTTTTTTTTTTTGTTTTTTTATCTTTTGTTTAATAAATGGGCTTTATGAATAAGTCACGTTTGTTTTGTTTCTGAACCTTTATTTGCCGGAGCTGGCATTATCCTTAATTTATGGACATAAGTGTATATTAGAATCTAAAAATGAATTAATCGAGTTTTGATATACTGCAATATTAAAATTACTTAATTCAGGAAAAATAGACTAGTATAACCTATCACAACTTCGTTTAGTTTTTCACTAAAAAATAATAGTGGGAAACACAATAACAGCAATAATCTTTTTCAATTAGGATGTATAATTATCAATATATAATGGCTTCTGATATTGAGCATAATAATAGTTTTGATGTTGCATTCTTGAAATTAATAAGTCAAGGAACAAAGCACTGACACAAATCTAGCTTATGAAAACTTTAATTTTTTATCACCTTTCCTGAATTGACTTTACGACTTTTCCTAAAATGTCTATCAAATTAATTTAGTAACATATTTATCATCAGCTCTTCCTATCACTCGGTTTAATATTTTGTGTATTTTAACTATATTGTCAACTCCAAAACATTCCAAAACACTTCTGTGCACAGAATGATAAATATGCACACCGCTGTGAAAAAGGATTAATAAGGGTAGCAGCATCGAAAAGCTCATACCAAGTTACTTATATGCGTAAAACGTTTAAGAACAAGATACTGCCATGAAAAAAAATAAATGTACTCGAATCTTCTCTTTATGGGAAGAAATATGTCTGTAAAAATTGTTTATCAGTACAACCATGCATCTGTAAAAATGCAGCAAATGGATCGAGATTTTATTACCTTAACTTGGGGTTACTTAAACCCTGAGGGATTACTAGAACCCAAAACAAAAAAAAAATTTCAAAACTGTCCTGGTTCTACAGTTTTAAATTTACACACTTAGTTAACTTTTTCTCTGCTAAGTAGCAGTCTTATACAGTGCCTGATATTCTCTTCTCGCCTTTTTCTAGTAGAGGTTATGTTAGTGTGTGGTAACTAAACAAATTTTTGTGAACTGCAAACTTCCATGCTTAGTTTTTTGTGCATAAACGTTATATACAAGGTAAGGGTAATTTTCCATGTCGTTCATAGTCCTTAAGAAATTAACACTAGTTTTAGATGAATATAGAACCTCTTAAACTAGTGAAATTCGCAAATATTGAGTAGTGTGCTGATACCTCATAAATAGAGGATACTTGAACCCAGTCCCGAAATTTGTTCAAGTAACCCCTATATACTCAATACCGTCAACCTCGACCTCAGACCCAAAACTGTCAACCTCAACCTCAGACCCAAAACCATCAGCCTCGACTTAAGAGCCAAATCTCCCAACCTGCACCTCAGATGAAGAAACGTTAAAAGGTTCTATACAAGAAGGGAATTTTGTTCTTGTGTCTTGGAATAACATGACATATCCAGGACTTGTAGTGAGTGTCAACGAAAATGGAGCCATTGTTGACTGCATGGCCTCAACAAAGAAAGCATGGAAGTGACCCACAGAAAAGGACATTTTATACTACAAGTGGTGTGACATAAAACGGAAAATTAATACACCAATATTTAAAAAAAGGTGGTTATTTTCAGTTGAAATGTATTTCTTAAATATTACTACCACATATATTCTGGTAAAAAACTGGTAAAATTCATTCACATAACATTTGACAATCAACTATAAACACATTTAACTGTATTTCACAATTGTATTCCAAATAAAATAGTCAATATTGTAGCAAAAATATTTGTAAGTGTTTTGCTTTCCAGATCCACGGTCCTATCTGAACCCATTGCCTCTTTAAATGACACTCCCCATTGAAAGTGTCGCATGAGTCCAAGTAATCCCCACCGAGGGCAACTTGAACCCAAATTTCAATAAATTATAAAAAGTATAAAAATGAAAACTTTAGAACAAAAAACTTTAAAAAATGACACGTAATTTTAAAACATAAGGTGTCGGCACATTTTATGCAGCTGCTTATTGGTATAAAAGTCACAAAAATGTTGAATTTTTGGGTCCTAGTAACCCCAAGTTACGGTACCAACTACTCGAAAGAAGCGACAATACTGAAAAGCCAAGTAATATCTTACTTGTGATTATTGAATTGCTGATACTTTGTTTGTAATAGAAAGATTTGTTTTTAAGTATCACACACACACACTTTCTATTTTTTTCAAGCACTTATTCCACTGTTACCTGAGTCCAAATGAAAAACAGCTCTTTAAACTAGTATCCTAAAAATTGGTATTCACAAAAGGTCGGTAAATACAAATACATATACAAATAATAACACAGAGCAACAAACATACTAACAACAATAATAATACTGTACAACACACACAACAATAGTTCTAATAACAATAATAACATTAATAATAATACAGTACACATCAATACTATTAACAAATAATATTAAAATAAAATTTTAGCATTTTGATTCATAAATCTATATTCTGTGAACGCACTTAGCAATCCAGAATTGATTTATCCTGATCAGAAGCTTTAGTTCCTCATTAACGTACATGGACAATAACATGAAAGATTGTAGTGAGAAACCTCCATTTCTCTTGGGCTATGTCAAACCTCCTGCATAAAGAATTTCATTTCATCATTACCTTTAAGTTTACGTCTTGGATCTCTAAAAATATTTGGTAATTGTTTTTCACAAACCAAGAAATAAGACTTCAATGTAATTCAAATCAACTTATCGTAACCTACAGGGATTGTAACGGGATCAACACAATCAAACTTAATCTTTCATTTAAAACAAAGGCAGCGTATGCAATGGATACTAATATACTGTTTCAGATTGCTTTTTACATCGGGATTTGGGTCGATGATTACATTGTGATCAGGTTGGATGTTGAGATTTAGGTCGATGACAGTGTAACTAGTTCGTACCTTCAGTGTATTGTGCTATCTCAGTCAATTATCAAATTTTACTTGTAATATTACTTTATTTTATTACATAAATAAAAAGTATATCCATGCAATATACCGAATGGCATGCATGAAAGATATTTTGTCGCATATCAACATGCATCTGGCTTAACCACTCTGGTGGTTGTCTCAACGAGCTATCTGGTCACTAGAAGAAAACTAAACATATCTTTATAAACAAGTTACCTCATCAAGACAGCAGAACTGGTCAGATATTGACCTCGCCGTCATAAAATATCGACTTTATCTTGATGATGATATATATCATCATCAAAATTGTTCAGACCTTGATGAACAGGATATATTTTCTTGAAACCACTTGTAGGGTTAAGATCACGATGTAAGGATTGAGAAAATATAGAAGCACAGTAAGCAATGGGGGCCCACCTTTTTATGTGCTCAGGATCTAAAATAACTAGTTGTAACATGACCCTCAGACTACTGTCATCTGCAGGTGGAAATGAACAATATTCATCTGATTTGTGCACGGGAAGGTAGAAAACGCTCATCCATTGGTTCATCAACTGATTGGCTCACGCGACATAGTAGAGTTTGGCGATTTACCATTTTTGTCGCTTCTCTATGGAAACGTTTATTGACAAATCTACCCCGTCATAAAATGTTACATTTCAAACAAGGCGATATGATGACGAATTGGCAAATTAATTCAAGTTTTCACAAAGAAGTCACGGGACTGCTGATCGACATGTTGGTTCCCTTTTAGAATTAGCTCCCAATAGAAATGCTCAGTCCACTTACGTTTCATCGCATCGTGATATAATTTGATGGTAGGTTAATCAGAAATTATCCCTTATGTGATCCGTGCACTACGTCAGAATGTCGAATTTTCATTGCAATAATTAAAAATTTTTTTAGTTATTAGACAGCCTATTTAATTCTAAATATTTCTTTCTTTAGCAATAATTATACACCGACGGGGATGCAAATAACAAGTAACTATCTATCCCAGCTTCAAAGGACCACTTTACAACTTGCAGCAGGTCTACATCGACGATAGATATATTCGAACATATTTAAATTAGTATCTGAATCTCTCTGTAAACATCTCTTGTGTGTTTCTACCTTAAGGGATCTAATTAGCTCTCTTGTGTCGCAATCAAATGAGTGTTCAGCTATGAACCTAACCAAACCTTTTGTAAGGCTGGTGGTCAAGTTTGAATTGTAATTCTCTACTTTTTTCATGGTAACAATAAGAACACATGCCCAAACACCATAAAAGATTCAACCAGAATGCAAACCACGAGTAGCAAGATATTTTTCACCCATATTGTGTCGTAAACCTTTACTAAATCTCAATGTAAACATGTAAGAAATCTAATAAGCCCTCTTGAAGCAAACAAAATACTGTAGAGCCCTTACCTAAATCAATCCTTTTCTAAGGGATGTTGTCAAGTTTGAATAGTAAAATTCCTTACCTCTTTTATTATAACCAATAATAATACATGCTTAAACAACATCGAAGCTTCACCCAGGGTGTAATAGCAGCGAGATATAACTATCCCCAACCTTGAGGGATCTGATAAAGCCATCTGTTAGCAAAATATGACTGTAGAGTGGTGAACCAAATATTTTATAAGACAAGCGGTCAAGTTTGTATTGTAATTCTCTACCCCTTTTGTTGTAACAATAATAATACATGCACAAACAACATCGAAGCTTGGAAGAGGTGTAAACTACGAGCAGCAAGATATTTTGTCTCATATTGCGATGTAAACTACTAACTGAATCTCTGTAAGGATCCCAACGTATATCTACATTAAGTGATTTAATAATGCCCTCTTGTAAAAAAAATGACTGAAGAGCTATTAATCCAAACTAAATATTTTCCAAGTTGTCAAACTTGTGTATTGCAATTCTCTCTTCAGTGATATAAATAATTAAAAAAGTAACTAATACAGTAAGAAACTTACTCAAGCAACACCGAAGCTTCACCTGCGATGTAACCCACGAGCATCGATATATATTCGCCTGTACTGCGGTGTAAACCCCTACCTAAAAATTAATGTATACATCCTGGACATGTCCTTATCCTGAGACAACTTTTCGAAGATGTAATGACTTGAAAAATGTTTTTCGGTTATTTCACACGGAGAAATTAAGTCGGTGCTTCAAGAACGGAATCCAACGCATTCCTAAGAGAAAAATTATCCCTGGATGACACAGCTACTTGTAGTGACACCTACTTTCCTATTTTAATAAATTAGCGTCTATTTCATTTCCGCATGGGGAAAAATAATTGCTTTGTCCTCGTCATTTCTTTTGGAAGGGAAAGTCAGTCACTTTATGCAAAGGTGTTGTGAAAATATTGTCATTACCCGAGTTAGCTCTTTGAGATGGTCTCTTTAAAAATTAATGACAGTAATTTAATCTTTGCTGTCGCTAATGTTAATTACCTGCACTTAAAGAAGCGTCTTCCCAAGGCTGAGCAATATTCTTAATGAGCGTTTAAGCAACGTCTTTTCCTGAACATCCACGCAGTAGAAAGCAAGGATTAAAAGAATTATTGTAACTTTAAATATAACTGATGCGTTTGTGACAAAGCCGCAGAAAAAATGCGGGCGGAAATTTATGTTTATTAAATTTATTTTTAATTTGCGGGGAATATTTTATTCCGTCACGCAAATTTAAATATTTTGATTCCGTAATAAAAAGAGAAGAATATTTCAAAGCGCGTGTGTTATTTTCGCTGTTGTTATGTCTTGTGTTAGATTAGTGTTTAAGCACTGTCTACTTATATCTGAAAATGTTAAATATTTCTGTAAAATGTGAAGAAAAATCCTCTTAAATGCGAGTCTTTAGCAAAACTCGCCAGATCTTCATAGACAAAATGTCTCCATAGACGTGAAATATTTTAAGTATTGAGATTAAACATTGGGGGGGGGGGGGCTATTTAGAGAAGCTTCAAAAAGTGTGACCAACATATCGACTATTAGTCACGTGACGACTCTGAAAAATTGACTTGGTGCAACGATTTGATATCTTATCACCTCGTTTGGCGGTATAACATTATGACTGAGTAGATGCGTGAAATTGCATTTATATAGAGTGGCGACAAAATAATGATATCGCCAAAGTCTACTACTATGTCGCTCTGACCAATCAGATGATGAATGAATTGATACTTTTTCTGGGTACATAAAAAATTACCATGGCTCACTCTACTTTCATAATTCCACTAGAATATCTCGTCATTAGAAGAAAACTGGCCGATCTTGGTCTCATCATAATAAATTGGCAATGACGAAATTTCTTGTCATTGCCAATGTATTGTCGTCATTACAAAATTGGTAAGACTTTAAAGGACGAGATATCTCGTCGAAACCAGTTGGAGTGTTGAATTGAAAATTTCATAGAACTCGATTTGGATATAATGCTTAGCTGAATTCAGATTCATATTTGATACTCGGATCTTTTCATTCGGTTTTGATCCCGGACCGACACCCATAGCACATTGATTTGCTCCAACGTGACGCGCGCGCGCGCGCGCGCGTTTATTATAAAATACCTACTTACCAACCATATTTGTTACTGGGGCCATCGTGGCTCAGTTGGTTTGTCGTCTGCTCTAGCAGCCTGAAACTTGAGTCTCCACAGGTTTGATTCCTGTAATTTAAACTGTGTGTATATTTCTCTCTTCTATGGCAGCAAAATTTTCCTTTTAGTGTGTTCGTTACTTGACTTTTGTTTGGAAGACCGGAACTCCCATATATTTTTTATCTCGAAATGAGAACGGCACAGTCGCCATTTTTTAGAACTCCTTATGGTGGTTGTGAGATCTGAGCAGTGCTAATACAAATTTGAATTTCATATGACAACTGTTAATTAAGTACAGTGTCATTACAATTGTCTTATTGGGTACTGAAGTCCCTTAATTTCCAATGTATGGATCTCATTTCCTCATACCAATCAGGTAAAGACAGATAATAACTCAAATTTCAAAACTCGTATATGTAGGCTTCCACCAGGCAGATATATCACACATCAATACTATGCAATTGTGATGAACCGTGGCAGTCAAGGGTTATGGATTAGCAACCGGAGAGTTGCCAATTCGAATCCAACCAAAGACCGTCGTTTACAAAGCGGGACGGTGTAAGTTAAATGTGTCGTGTCCTCATATGCCCTATCTTTGGTGTGGTGTGGAAGTTTGGAGAGTAAGGTCTCAGCTGAGGTGTTGCCACTTCATCCGACCATGGTTCAAAATTAGGTGGTGTTGTCCTCGGACCGTTCCCGGGCGGTCGCCAATAGCCCGCTGTGTTGCTCCCGTGTGACGTTTTTTAAAATATATACCGATCTAACCTGCAGTGGTGATTGTTTCCGCGACTAAAAGAGGATTCCTGAAATTTCATATTTGAGCAAAATGGAACTCCATTCATTGACTTGTCGTCTGGACGTATTAATTGTTGTTTCACCCCTGCAAGCAGCTTAGTTTCATATCAGAAAAACTGTCGGAAAATAAAAATTTGGATAAAACTTATAATGAAAGGGGTTGCTGTACTGTCCGCAACCCAAGGAGTCTAACTTTTGGTGATCGATTGGGGCTGGATGACTGCCCTGTGATTTGCGTTACAATTGGAATTTTATATGACTACCTCATAGATGTGTCCTCTAACGAGAGGAGCACACACCGTACATTTGTAGCGTTGACTACATCTTGGACAATTCCCATTTCTCTAAATGTTGAACTCATTATAATGTGTGTATTATATTTTGAAAATATTTTTCGAAACCCGATGAATCATTTGTAAAAACTTTGTTTTCAAACGTATTTAAGTTCTTAGTATGCAGTATTTTTTTATATTTCATTATAAACTTGAAAAAAGTTAAGAATGTGTTGATAAAATTGTATATAGAATTCTACCTACTGGTATTCAAAAAAATTATACATTTTAACCCTCCAAGTGGTTACGACGATATATCTCGTCCATAAAGACATTAGTATTTTGATGGCAAGTCAAGATATAGTCATGATCTTTTCTATTAACGAGACATCTCTTCTAAAAAATATATTTACTTTTACTAACTACTAGATTCCTCGTCTGTTAAAATGTGGTTATGATGTGGTGTCGAAGATATTTCTCGACTTAGATGTGGTCAATTTTGCTAGGGACGAGGTGTCTCGTAGGAAAAAAAACTAACTGCGCTGTTACTAAGGGATAAAGACAACACAATTAAAAACCATAAATTATACCTTGTCCACAACTAGGTTCGGAACAGGTTTTGCATCAGAGGATAGCCTCTACAGGGAAGTTTTTGATACGAAGATAAACCACCGGGAGTTTTAAATACTACGAAATTTCAAAAATCATCCTCACTTTATTTTTTCAATATACACTCGTGTCCATAAATTAAGGATAATTCAGAGTACCACGGAAATCGAACTCTAAAGTAAAAATTTCAGGTGTAGAATTATCGCACACATCTTCAAGAATAATATCAAAATTACAGGAAGCCATCAGATGACGCCGATAGTACGTCACAATGACGAGAGCGTAAGAGAGGTGTAAATAAGGAATGGTAGGAAAAAAGTAAAATTATTTACAAGCTTTCTGTAAGCCGCTCAGTGGCGCAATCAAATAGTTATGGCACAGAGGACGCATGTCAATGATTTTTTACGTGGTAGAATTATCGGCCTCCTGGAATGTGGGCGTACTCAGACGGAAGTTTCAGTGGAGCTTGGAATGGAATCGCCCAGTATCTCATCTCAAGACTTTTGCAATGATTCCAAAATGATGGAAATGTCAGTAGACGTTACAGTACAGGTCTTCTACAAGTTACAACGATAAATCACGATCGGTATTTGGCAGTAACTGCAAAAAGAAGCAGACGGAGCCTAGTATCCTACCTTTCTCGTCAGCTATCTTCAGCCACGGGTACGACAGTTTCAAGGCAAATTGTTTACATACGTTTGGGACATGTTAGTCTATATGCTCGCAGTCCTGTCAGATATGTTCAGCTCACGGCAACTCACTGTCGCTAGCGGTTAGCCTGGAGTAGAGAACATGCAATGTGAACATTATCATAGTGGGCTTGTGTGATGTTTTCCGACGAGTCCAGGTTTAGCTTGCAGTCTGATTCACGGCGGACGTTCATATGGAGAACGCCAGGTACCCGCTACCACCAAGACAACATCATTGAACGACACCTTTACGGTGGTGCAGGATTGCTCGTTTGGGGCGGAATTATATTGGGCTCCAGAACTGATCTACGTGTTCAAATAGGAACCATGAGAAGCCAAATTTATCAAGACATCAGTCTGGAACAACATGTACGTTTGTTTAGGGGTGCCATGGGCGCAGAATTTGAGTTTATGGATGACAACGCCCGTCCTCACCGTGCAAACATTGTAAACAAACGCCTTGAATCTGATGATATCTCCCCTATGGAATGTCCAGCAATCTCACCTGACTTGAATCCGATAGAGCAAGTGTGGGACACGCTTGGACGACGACTTGAAGCCCCTCAACCACCTCCTACATGTGTACCGGAACTTTGGAGAGCATTCCATGCTGAGTGGAGTGATCTTCCCCAAGATCAGATCGATAATTTTATCATCAGCATGCCTAGGCGTTGTACGGACTGTCTTTCATCGTCTGGGAGACATACAATGTATTAATCATCATACCAACCACGTCATGTTAAGTTTTTGTAAGGTCGATATTTTTTGTAATTGCTCCATTGAGCAAATATCGTAGTTTTTATGAATGGTATCATACATACATCATCTTTTTGTTTTCTTTATCTTTTGTTTAATAAATGGGCTTTATGAATGAGTCACGTTTGTTTTGTTTCTGAACCTTTATTTGCCGTTGCTGGCATTATCCTTAATTTATGGACATGGTTGTATTTTCACAAATAGGGGTCAAGTTTGTCATGTTTCTGATTAGTCGCCTTCCTTTCCGATGCACTTGGCCCAGAGGTCCATAAACTTGCTCATTCCCTCCGAGAAGAATGTCTTCTGTTGGTCAACCAAGCATTTTTTACCTCTTCTCCCATTGTTTTGTCGTTCTACTATGCAGATAAAAACTCTCCATTGTCGTTGGTAACTCGTTGGTTTGGCAGCACCATTTCTCGAGATGACTGAATCTTCTGGTAATTGGTGGACGTGGGCGTGGGCCCTTCTCCTTCATGAATCACGTTTGTCCGGCCTCTTTTAAACTTCTTGACCCTCTCGTAAACACTTATATGTGGTAAATCACTGCCCCGAATTGTGTTGTAATGCTCCGATGAAATAATGTAATCCTCCATAGAAATCGGATTACTGCTCTTTTATTCGACCTTGGTGCAGAATGCAATCGGAACAGCCATGTTTTATACAGAAGCAAAAACAAGCAAATTACAGTATCAAGGTCATAGTTTGGTATCGTGACCACAGTAATATCAACTCTAAGTCTGCATGCGCTGGAGGGAGGAATTACGCTGTCAAGATCAAAGTTTGATATCGTGACCACAGTAGTATCAACTTTAAGTATCTCTCTAAAGTTGTATCAACTCTATCACTCTTCTTAAGTATCAACTCTAAGAAGGCAGTGTGACAAACCTAAAAATGTGTTAAGGAGAAAGTGCCCATAATTTTGGTCTTACCCTCGTACAATAAAATAGGACGAAAGATCTGCCGAGCCAATGTTTAGCTAAGCAATATTTTTGCCGTCTATTATATATTTATAAATTGTACTATTCTGGGAGAGTGGATGCTAGACAGGCCTATTTAACGTCTCCCAAAAGCGGCTCCTGCCAAACTCATTTCTATTAGCTCCAAAGGCGTCTAGTCAGAGAACGGGACATCTTCGAATCAAACTTTCAACACTAGGCAGACAGGAAACACGACTCATTTTATTTCTGGATCCATCACTGGAGACTCAAAAATAATTTCGAAAAATCACTCCGAAAGTTTTCTTTTCCTCTCACACCCGATGCTCGCCGCGACAATGTGAAATCAATTCTATCAGAAGAGGAATACACTTTCCAATCGTGATTGTCTTTCCCTTCGCAGCCTGGAAGAATCTCCCGCTGTAGGCGGGAGAAAAAATTTAAATGGGAATGGGGGAAACCCAGATGTGTGAAAATATTTACGCATGAGGGAGACTGACGTGAAGACGTGACACAATGTACAAGGAAGATGCGCCCGCACCAAGTATCAATTCCTATTTATTTATGATGAAGGCTGCCGTTCCTCGGGACGTCATTAAAGTTTCACGCGCAGAGAGACGCTTTTTATGTACCGCCTGACTTGCTTTTCAGTGGAGGTGTCATTTAAAACAAGTGTTTTCTTTGTGCACTCTTTCTAGGTGGAGTCTGAGTACCGCTCAGCGATTTGGAGCGCTAAAAGACAGTTGAAAATCGAACTGGGGACGCGAATGGTTTGGAACTGTTAGAAATGCATCAACTAGCCAACGAGAGTCTAAAATGTCCTCGGAGTAAAAGCACTTGAAAACAACTATGAAGACAAAAAACTCATAAACTTTCGTCGGCTTGTCGTTGAATTATGAACCATTCCAAACCATTCGACACTACTGACATCTTCAGATCGATGACGAACTGTCTTAAAGTAGAAAAAGAAGTTATTCTTCTTACCTCAGTAGGGAATGGTAATGGTGATTTTTAATTAACGTCATACTAGAGCAACGCCACTGAATTTTAACCACAGTCATATGACGATTTTACTTCAGTAGAACCGAAGTAGCCCTGTTGGAAGAACATTGGATAAGCAACCAGAGGGTTGCGAGTTCGAATCCAACCAATGACCGTCTTGTAAGGAGGGAGATGGTGCACGTTAAATCCATCATGGCTTCAAATGTCCTCACGTTAGCGTGGTGTGGAAATTTGGAGAGTGGGGTCCCAGCCCAGGTGTTGCCTCGTCATCTGACCGCGCTTCAAAACTACGTGGCGTTATCCTGGAATCTTCCCCTCCGGTATTGATCCCGAACCTTCGCCAATAACCCGTTGTGTTGCTCTAATGCGGCGTTAATTAAATACAGTCAGTACCGGCTATATGGTCACCCTCTTATAAGGTCACCCCGCTTATAAGGTCACCCCTCTTATATGGTCAATTTTCTTAAGTCCCTTCTAACTTAATAGGGAACATGTGTTAAAGTGTACCGCTTATATAGTCATTTTATTTTCCTGGTTATCGGTTATATGATCGGTTTTTATATCTTTTGAATGATGTTATCGTTTTTTACGTACTGTACTTAGATTGGTAAGGTAAGCTAATAAATTTCACTAAAAAAATATTGCATATTTCTTACTGTAGTTTTTACTTCTCGAATTAATTTTTAAAATGTTCTTAAAAGTATAATTATTTGTTTATGAGCACTATATTCTGATATGTGAATATAATCCTGCTATATTTAAATAGTTTAGTATTGTTCCGCATATATGGTCACCCGCTTATATGATCTGATTTTTCTGGACCGCTGAGCTGACCATATAACCGATACTGACTGATCCTACCTACCTTACCTCAGCGCTTAGATTAAGTAGTAAACCCAGAATAATGCATTGAAAAAATGATACTTTGTTCATATGTACACCTCAGGGGTGCTGTAACTTAAAAATGAATGTGAGGATATTTTAGGTAAACAGAAAAAACTTACTGAAATCAATAACTAAAAAGAAAAAAAAAAACGACTAATAAAAATTAAATCTTAGAGATATATTTTAATTAACGTCGCACTAGGGGTAAGCAACACACCGGGGTATTTGCGACAGTCCTGGATCAAACCCAATGAGAAAGATCCGAAGACAACACCGCGTAATAATTTGATCCGGGGTGAGATGACGAGTTCACACCTGATCTGGCACCCCACTCATCACACTTCCACGCCAAGCCAACGTGATGACATTTGAGGCGGTGACAAAGAAATCAATTAAATGGGTCTTTATTTATAGAACTGTATAAAATATTATTCCATTCTGATCTCCAATAGTGCATTTTCTAAGAGATTGACGTTGTTCGAATTGATCAATAGAATCGGTGTTCATTATTCTATTTGAACATTTTTCTGTTGATATCCCGCATACTCTTTTATTCATCTCATCTTTCAATAAAGCATTTTTCTTCTTAAAAATGTATCACTGCCAATTTTAAATCACCATTCTCATCAATACGATTAAGTTTGGAGAGTGGGGTGCCAGTTCAGGTGTTGCCTCGTCATCTGACCATGGTTTAAAATTACATGGTGTTGTCCTTTCACTTAGTGGCCTTTCACACTTAGG
Source organism: Metellina segmentata (assembly GCA_947359465.1). NCBI lineage: Eukaryota > Metazoa > Arthropoda > Arachnida > Araneae > Tetragnathidae > Metellina > Metellina segmentata. The sequence continues at coordinate 38,565,600 of OX375872.1, forward strand.
GGACTGATCCCGAACCTTGGTCAATAGCCCGGTGTGTTGCTCTAATACGACGTTAATTAAAAATTATCAATGATCATCAATGCGTTTTAATTCTACATCTGGTAGTGGCATTTTCTTTTGAGACTCTTTGAGGCAATTTGACTTTTTGACGTCGCAATCCAAATTTCTGTTCAGTCTTCAGAAGCGAATCGATTGCAATAGACCTGTGACTCCAGGCTATTCTCTCTTAAAAGGATTATGGCCACTTATGGATTTTATCTGATAGCTGCAGCTCTCTCCACCACCTTAAAAACTGGATGCTTGTAGGTGACAAGACCAGTATCTCTACACTGTTTAAGTTAAAACTGATCTCCATGAATCATGATATCTATTTATAGTGGATCCCTTCAAATGTGGACATTCAAGGTAATGAATTGGATAGTAAGCTTGCTAAGGAGGGTTGCAGTCACTCCATCCCCTCCTCTACCGCTTTGACTTTTCTGGAATTATATTCATGGGGAAAATAAAAAAATCGGGTAGAATGGAGAGAGCCCACCAATCATTGGTATATGGGTAAAAAGCCGGGATCGATTTTTTACCTCCCGTGTGGCAGAGGCTCCCGGACTGCTCTCTCTAGACTTGATAGTGGTCACATCAAGTGCCTCTCATTCGTCGAAAGCAGGAAAGTCTTCGCCACCTGCACCAAGTGCCTCAACCATCAGGCTTCTGCAGAGTATCTAATGGATTGCATGTTCTCTCCAGGAAGGACATCTATCGCGATCCACTTCTTGTGCTCGACTTCTTGCGAGACAACGGTCATATAGATCTAGTCTGACTGCGTCAGACACTGGAGGATAAGCGACAACATCAACAATTCTACATCTTACTTTTTATGATATATTTTTTATGTAATTTACTTTTTGATACGTCTGATTAAGTTTTTACTTCCCCTATCATGTTTTTTATTACCTTTTCAATGTTAAATTCGTTGTTTTTTTAATTTTATTTGGACTTATGACAGTTTGTCCATTGTTGGGCCTTGCGTCATTAAACTTAAATCAACCAGGCAACGTTCTATTGGTTGTGTGTTCCAAGATTTTTTTGTGAAATTAGTAGGGGTCACTTTTAAAACTTTCTAAATGAAGATACAACACTGACACCGCGTATCGTTTTTAATTTCATAGATACGTTTAACAGTTTGTCTTGTATGCCAATTTCTGATATTATTTTCCAACTGCGAATGATGAGATGATTTCTGTTACCTGATTTCGTTTCATTGGACGGTTTTCGGCGATTGAATCCCATTAGTGGGAAGATCTTAGGAAGCTTCACACAAAACATATCTTCCTCTCAGCCGTAATGAATAGATTTAAAGCCAGAACAATATTTCTTAGGAAAAGCACTGAGGTCTCTGGCTCAGTGTTTTTTTTTTTTTCAAACCAGAAAACTCCAAACCTAAAATTGTAGACGGCACAGTTCAATTCCTCTCCCTGGGTGCATTTCTCTTTTCTGAGTCAGTAATTTCTTTGTGTGTAATGTCCCTTTTCTTGACATTGTTTGAAACGGCTTGGTCGAATTTGGTCCTTCCTTAAAACCTACAACCAGCCCACCTTTGTCAAAATTCAAAACAGAACAACGAAAACAAATCTGCTGAATTTTGAATTTCGTTCGTGCTGCCATCTACTGCAATAATTTGCAAGCGTTATGTTGGCAGCATTTAGGCTGTGCAGATAGATGTACAAATAAAACTACCGTTAGTTTTGCATGATTCATAGATGATTCAAAGGTGCCATCCGATAGGGAATAACGTCTGTAAATTCATAGGAATAAGGGGTCGTTTCCATATTACATTGCGGACAAATCAAATAATTTTTCAATTGATATCTAATTGTGATCTCAAATCTTAACTTTATTAAAATTTAACATCAAATAACAAGTTTTCAAGTCCAGGCATTTTGAATTATGAGTATGGAAAATTTCTGACAGATGAAATTACGTTTGGATCACATATTTTAATTCGTTCCGAAATAATGTTTATTTCACACAGAAAGTTTCATTTTTTCTATTGATGAACCGAAATAAAACCTAGGTTATGTTTCTTTCTTAAATTACTTCTTTGTTTGTAATACTAATAACAAAATTAGCATTAGAAAAATTAAAAATTGTGACCTTTGTTTTTATAATCTGGTTCATGACTTAACCGATCGTACACAGTCTCAACCCTTCCTGCTACAATTTAGCTATTTCATTTTGGAAAAATGACTAAAAATAGTGAATACGAAATTTATCATAGTGAAAAAACACCAAAAGTAAAGTGAAATTTTGCATAAACTCTGTTTCTCTGAAGTTCAACACAGGTTGAATATTTTTTCTAGAAATATTAATTTCAAAATACATATTCCGTGCTAGAAAAAATGTTTAAGCATAAACATCATGTTTATATTCCTTAATACTAACAAAACATAAATTTCAAGATGATAGGATAATTAGTTCGTTAGATAACTGATTAAAATTTGGGAAACTCAATACTTTGAGCTCCAAATTTTCTATACTCATAACAAAGTGTTTTACGAAATGACCTTAAACATGACTTTCGGGTTAACCTTTGAAAAAGATTTGAAAATTGGAGTTAGTAAATTGAGTATTGTCATTACAAATTATAAAGTTTGTGAGCAATTTAATATGATGTAGGTCCCCTATATGCACATTTTATATGGAATGAACCATCCAGTTACTGAACACCTACTAGTAGTTGAGCATTTCCACACATTTCTCCCTGAACAAGTAAAGTGATTTATTCCACTTCACTAAATAAAATTCATGTTCTTGCAATCAATGGATTTCTGGAATAAATGATAATCAGTCTGAAATACACTAATTTGTGGTTTTATTGATAGAACATAAAAAAGCCAGGTGTCAAATTATTTGGATCGATAAAATCACAGTGTAGTGAGCTTATTTTGAGGAGTGATCTCACAATCTTAATTCATCTCTGTTATATTTCTTAATTTGTGTGTGAGAAATAAAATTTGGCATTAATGTAAAAGAACTTCAATATACATAGGTAATTTCTGACATCTAAATTCATTTTTAGTCATATATACATTGTCCAGTGATGGAGCAAAATTAAATTGTGATCCAGTAATTGACAAAGGTAATCATTTACTGGATTTTTAGTCAAACTTTGATTTGGATTGTTTATTGCCTACATAAAAATTTGAGACAAAAAATATTTATCGATTCTTGTTGATAGCTATTGCCAAAATAGATCAATTTCAGATGTGGACGACTTCAAGACGTTGATGATGTCAAGACGGATACCATTAAAAAGGTGTTTCTGCATAATTAGTACATTTCATAACATTAATACAAGCAGACATATAATAACCCTTTAAGTTGTAGTACATTTGCATATTGTACACCGAAAATTTCATCACCGCTACGTTTCTGAACAATGGCTCCAAAAAATAATAAAAAAAACCCGTAGAATTTAGAACTATATAAGTTTATCTGTCATGATAATTTCAGTATGTTTCCTTAAGAAAATTTTTAAATTGACATCAGGGATGACCAGTTACACTACCTGTGGAAGCCACATTTGAGGAAAGAATATTTGTAAGAGTCATTTATAAATCTTTGATAACAACACAAACAGTAAAATATTGAAAATTAGTTCAATTTTTTGAAGTTTACCAACAGTTCTCACTCCTTAGCCAGCCTGATTTATAGCTGAAACACTAAACAGCATTGCTTTCTTAGTTGAGATAACTTTGACTCAAAGAAAAAGATTCAGCATAAGAATGTAAAAAATATCACAATATCGCTCTGCCAACTGAGAGCTGGTTTGACACCTTAAGTCCCACAAGTCTCGTATGTAACAAAATTCACAAACGAAATCAATTGTTGTTTTGTTATATCTTTTGCTTGCGCCGACCAACCGGTATAGTGGTTAAGGCGTTAGCCTCTAGATCGGAAGGTACCTTTTTCGAAACCGTGTCAGTGCATGGATGTTTGTAAGCGTATGGTATAGCGGCGGCTAGTCCCTTAAATCTGTAGTGGCAGAATGTCCTCATGTTGGGTTGGTGTGAAAGTTTGTCGAGTGGGGTGGAAGCTCAGATGTTGCTTCGTCATCTGACCATGGTTCAGAATTACTTGGCGATACACTACACAGATTGTGTTACGTTGGGACAGTGGTAACTTGTTGAATATATTTAATATGAGCATAAAAGAAAAGCGTTACTTTCATTTTGAAAGTTGTTTTATTCCTCAAAAGAGAATTGACAACGAAAAACACTGCTGTCGATGGGCTCTCAAAGCGATTGCACTGACAAGTCAACAACCAAACTTTCGGCAGCTAACTGCTAAGAGGAACAACATTCGTAAAGCATCCACAAGAAAATCTAATTTTTCAAGATTTCCTTTACAAAATTGATTGACGGAATAAGAAAACTATCCTTTTTAAATAACAATTTATTTTTATGTTTTAGATTTTTTGCAACTTTTGTTTTTGAATAAATTTGAAACAAGAAATGAAATAAAATAATTACTTTTGGACATTGTTTAGTTTTAGTTTAACATATTTCATGCATACATTTTGTATGCATAAGAGCCGCACCACTCGCCTGAAGTAGGTAGATATTTTAATTAACGTAGTTCTGGTGCAATACAGTGGCTTTGGACAATGGTCCGGGATCAATCCCCAAGGTAAATATATGAGGACAACACCACGTAATTTTGAACCACGTTCAAATGTCGACGTCACACCTGAGCTGGCATCCCGCTCTCCAAACTTCAACACCAATCCAACGTTAGGACACATGAGGCCACGACAGTTTTAACCTTCCAACCGAGCCATCGCGGCCCACCAATCGCCTCAGAGAGCCTCGGTATGGCCACCCCTGATATATATATATATATATATATATATATATATATATACATTATGGTTTTCACTTCGAATAATAAACCAAACAGTATCCTGCTGCCATCTATTGCTTACAATGAATACTTATCTGCAAATATTTAGTTACTTTTACCATGAATTGCTTTAATATGTTTTAATAAATCCCAAACAATTTCTTTATTTGGTTTCACACAATATATCTTTATTTAATATTTTCATATTCTGAAACAGGTATTTACGGTGAAGAAAATATATCATTATTTCAATTCGAAAATTTTTTTTTTTACTCAAAGCACGTTTAACTTATAAGCTGAATAAATTTAATTTCAGACCTTAAATTTTGATAAAATTTAATTTTGGAAAAATGGCTAAATACTACAAATAATACACTAAGAATTCCATGTGTCGAATGGGATTTCCATTAAATTTTTTGTCTTCGTAAATCAATTTAATGCATATCATGTTTTTGTTGTATTACATAATTTACAATGATTTTAAAAAATGGTACAGTTAAAAAAATTAGTCCACGTGTATGATATACGTTTTCTTACTTTAAAAAAAATTATCTTACATACAATTTGATTTACAACAAAATTAATTAGGACACTTCGGTCCATAAGATCTTAAAAATAAATTTAGCTACTCCTATAAATTTAAACTAAGATGGAATTTTACGATGAAGAGTTTTTGTTTTAAGGTTAAAAAATAGTTAAAAGAATACAGAAAGATATAATTAAACAGACCATTGTGATATAGCGAAAATTATACGTTTTAGCTGTTTAGCTATTGTAAACGTCCTCTTTTAATAGATCTTTAGAAAAAACCCACTTTGAATAGATCTCTTGAGTATATATATCCCTTATAAATACAAAGATTAATGAAATTATAAGGAATTTTTCGATTAAAAATATCAAGCATTTGAACAAGGCTTACAGACATGGCGCCACCTATTTAAAATAGTTGAAAACATGGATAATTCCATGCATGAGTTTATCTTGAAAATATAAAAAGGAGAATTGTAGATGGAGGGAGGAAAGATGTAGAGAGAGGAGAGAAAACAAGTTTCAACACAAGTGTATTTTCCTAGATGGCCTAGGAGTTATGTATGGTTAGGAAATCCAGGAGACCGCCAAGGGATTCAATAAAATCTAAGTTGTGGCGCCATCTAAATGAAATATTTGGAAATATATATAATCTTAAGAACATGGGTATGGGTTTATCTTTAAAAATTGTCGAATACACAAGCAGTGAATTGTTGACAACGTCATTTATTGTAGTGTTTAATTCTTTAAAATTTATTTGAAATTCAAATTTTAACAATTTTTTTGAGAATACATTTACAACTCATCCCATTTAAAATGTTAAAATAATTATTTAAAATTCTTCACCCTTGAGCTGAATGATGTTTAGATTAACCTTTACATTTATTGAACTCCCTCCATTTCACGGATTTGTCATTTCAAATGAAAAATAATTTTATCCATTAGACGGCTTTGTCATTTCAAGTGAAAAAATATTATCTAAAATCGATTGACTGATAACAATTCACGCTCATGTTTATCCATAAATCTTAGGATTGTTGACCATTATCTATATTGTGGTTTGGGTTTCGAGAAATAACTTATTTTTACTACCTTTATACATGTTGTGATTACAACATGCTGAGTAATGCAACTAACTTCTGTGTCTGACCTTGTTTGTATGTTAAATAACTTATTTATTTGGTTCTCCCTTTCTGTCACTGTATTGTAATTTCCATTGAACTACAATTTTCCAATATCTGTTAAAAAATTAATGCGTAAAATAATTACATACAATACAAAAAAATTTCAAATCTCTACACTTATATGACGCTTTAGACTAATGATTTGGAATATTTTTCATCTCAAGGGACACAACTCAATTACTAAAATTCTGTGACTCGCAAAAATATATTAATTTTTCATATAACTTTTGCTTTTGTCTTTTAATAAAGTATTTTTAAAACAAATTATTTATGCTATTGTGAAATAAAAATTCGTAAAATTATTAATATGGAAATTAAAAATACGGTTATGGGTTACAAATATTTGTGAATTCTAAACCAAACTGTTGAAGTGAGATAAATCTTACAGAATTTAAATCATTTCAAAATCCGTACGGCACAACCGGTGACCCTGCACAATAATTGAATTTTTTTACTACAGTTTGCCAGTAGTAGGAGGCTGCAGTTTGCTAGTAGTATTTGGCTGTAGTTTGTCAGTATCGCTTCCTCCCTGGGTGTATTTATATCTTCTGTGGCAGTAAAACTTTTATCCGTCCATGATATGTTCATTTACTTAAAAAAAAGTAAAATTCTTAACATATTTCAGAGCTGTCGTCATAAAATGTCAAACTTAAATACAGTGTTCAAGAAACCCTATGTAAAATAGGATACTGTCCCTTTCTATGGCAATATACAAGGACATACTTTAAGTCTGAAGTAGTTCTCGTGGTAGGCAGACAGTATTGGTGACCATCTATACATGGGCTGTCATTTATATGTGAACTGTCAACCAGTTCCTTCAAATGTCAGCCTATAGGCGTATGGTCTATCAAGCATCTCGTCGGTTAGAACGCGTCAGTCACAGCATTACCCAAGGCACCATGTGAAGTGTAGCCACATCAAATCTATTTGTGAACTGGGGAGACATGCCCCCCTTCCTTGTAATATAGAAATCAAGATACTTTAAACTCCCATCTAGATTTCGGCAAACACTCAATTCGAATTCCTAACAAAGCACTAGTCTATTTGTGGTTGTCCGTCTTGTGTTTGGCACAGTTTGGAAAAATATGGCCCTTGTGCCATAAAACCAAACTAAATAATCCGTTTCTTAAAAACGATGTTTTTTGCCGCTTTGCCATTAGTGAATCAAGGCTGTTCGCTATACCTGTAATGAGAATATTCTCAGAGTGTAAACAAACAAGCCAGACATACTGATATATTGATTCTACAGTCCATATGCTCTTTTATGATACCAATCAGTGTTACTTTAAACTGAAGTTTTTGGAGCCCTTTGGCGTTTAATTTAATTAGCATTGCCCACTGAGCTATCATATATTAATTCGAAATTAAAAAATAACTTTTAAAGGCGAAGTGTTGAAATCGCATTCCAAAAAGAAGAAAAGTGACGTCAAGATCGGGATACTTACAGGAAAGTATACCTACTGCAGAAACACAACATTCATTTATTTACTTTGGCCTTAAACACCAATGTATCTTAAGATCTTAAAACGTAGTTCATCGCCGTTCTGGCAGCGTTTGAAGTTTAATCCAATTGATTTGATCAACTGACGAAGTGCTAAGATCGTACTTGGAAAAACAAAACAAATGACGTCACGTTCGGAATACGTACAGGAAACACGTATTGCTACAGATACATTACCACTACCTATATTTAGCTTGATAGAAAATATTCCTCTTGTATAGAATTCTGACACTTTCTCGGGATATAGTTTGCGGATTAACTGGCAATAGCTATGCAATAATAGTTTGCTGTCTCATCAATGAAACATTTGCCATTTACTTGGAATCTGAAATCTTTTACGTTAGTATGTTGTCTGGGCTTGTGTTTCCAAACCCCACATTGAACCATGTTGGCTTGTTGGGTATAAAAACATCATGTGTATTTCATCTCGAAATTTCAAATTCATAAGAGATTATGTCGCTTACTGGCTGCAATAACGGTACAATTCAAGATATGATTTTTGAAAAAATGGAAAGACGTTATGTTGCTCATTAGCTGCAACAGTGGCACAGTTTAAAAATGTTGTTTTTAAAGTGCATGTCGAATGCGGAAAACTTCATACTTTCGAGCCGCTATCTGGCAAATCTCCAAATTCAATACTGGACCACTATATGGTAAGTGTTTTGCAGTACATTATGTATTTTCATGGTAATGCAAAATTTAACACGTTTTAAAAACAAATTGTTAGTTTTTGAGTGGTGCTATTGCAGCCTATGAGTAAGATGTTCTTGGCTCAGTAAGGTCATTCCCGGAAAAGAGCGTTATAATAGCATATTCGAATCCCTTTCCCTAGGGCAAATGCCGATGACATAAGCTCATATAATAATGGAGTATCATACAAGTAGTTAATATTGTATTAATATATTAGCACTAGTAGAACGCAGGCACTCCTGCTACCCTAAAACGCCGTCGGCGAAGTATGCATCCCAGTATATAAATTGCTTAAAATAGGAATCATATCTTTATGATACTCTTATTAATTTTTATTTGGTATCTTGAAATTTATTTTACAGCATTTTCATATAAGCTTATGATTATTTATTCTCACAATGATACTGATTTATAGTTTTGGTTGTTTTCCCATTGACTCTTGAACTCAGAACAAACTCATTGATGAACATTATTTTCACGTAAAATATTTCCAGCTTCATGTAGGAATCATTCACCCACCTATATATATATATATATATATATATATATATATATATATATATATATATATATATATATATATATATATATATATATATATATATATATATATATATATATATATATATATATATATATATATATATATATATATATATATATATATATATATATATATATATATTGATTATTAAATGAACTGCAATTGAACTTGTTTTCCTATTCTATGGTCAGTTTTTACTGATTGAAAGCTATTTAGACTGGCAAATAAGCGTATTGTTGAAAATACACCAGCGGTTGTTCGAGGAAAATTTAGCTGTGGAAGTTTTATAAAATGAGCTACGCAAAAAACTTTCTGCGGTATGTTTATAAGGAAAAATTATTAAATATAAAAAATTGTCGAATGCGACAAAAATTGCGATAGGTAGAAAACTGAAAACGCCCTCTGGTGTCGAAATTACTCCAACGACCGTTCCGGTATTATATAATGCTATATTTTCGCTGTTAATAATTACTCTGTAATTAAAGTAATTGGGTATTCACAGATGAAGCGTTGGATTGCATTATAGCCCCAGTAATAGTTAACTCCAGTCTATTATAATGCTTTCATGGTAGATATGTGCTACAATGCTATATGTAGTACTATATAGTTACATAATTATAATGTGAGAGGAAATTCCCTTGAACAGGACGTTTGAAGTACAAAAGGTAACTGTTTCATGCAATATCTGCGTATATTGCACTTTTTACTCAAAGACTGCATAGCTGTAAATGTCTATGTTGTGAGTTTTTCAAGGTTTTCCTTTTAGTTCAAAATATCTATTTGATTCGTACGAAAATACAGCATCTATTCCGCATTGTTGGAACAGGAATCTCTTGATTACTTTCTGAAAATGCCGATTTCAAAGGTTAACTCAAGTGTATTCATGCTTTTAAACAATAACACACATAATGACTAAATAACCACACCTATTGATTGATAAAAAATTACTTGAAAGTTTCTATTGGTCAAGTTCAAAGCTGGTTAGAAGTTATACGGAGAAGACACGCAGGTTGCTGATGGAATAAATGCGCGTCAACTCATCTCAGGGTTAATCTTTGGATAGGAACTTGCGCAATGCTATTTATAGCCATGGAAAAAATTGAACTACACCCCTTTATTTGCCCAAATTATGATTTGGCACACATTTTAACACTAAAATCCCTACCCTTAACAAAGTTTCATTCGTATATATTCATAGAATACATTATCCTCTACCTTTAAATTTCATCTACTTGGAATGAAAGAAAGTAACTGTATCTCATAGAAAAAATTAAATAGGGCATCTTAATTTTCACATTTAAGTAAAGCTAAATTTCGTACCAAAAATGTTATAATCAGTGTTTACATTAAATTTGGAATTGTAATACCGTGTATTGCTGCAAGTTGAAAATGCTTACTCTTCATTCCAAAGTACGGTGTCATTATTTAAACAGTATTTAGTTTCTTTTGTAATTTTTGATGATTTATAATCCAAAGGATGCTTCACATAAAAATATGATCGAAAAATACAATCATAGAGAAGTTTACACCTGCCAACTAGTTCTGACGAGATATCTCGTCCATCAAGATGCAACCAATTTTGCTAATGAAGAGATATCTCGTCAACAAGATAATATTTTTTTTGATGACATCAAAATCTTGTAATTTCTTTTGTACTGACGAGGTTTCTAGCCCATCCAGATCTGATTAGTTTTGCTAATGACGAGATACCTCGTTGAGACAACCACCAGTAGGGTTAAATTCATCTACTTTTTGGCTCATAGCATGAACTCATTAACTGATATTTTAATGAAGATGCGAAACGCATAATTTGATGATGATGAAACATATAGTGTCATACTGTAATCTGCTTAAAAGATATATAACAATCAGTGTTTACATATCTTTTCTAACAGATCTAAAAACCAGTTTAAAAAAGCTGCATATCGGTAAATGAGTTGCTCTAAGCCACCGAAATGAACAAGAATCTTTTGCTCAATCTAAAAAGGCTTTTCTTACTGCATGAGTGTAAATTAGACTGGAGTTAGTTTGTCCTACGCTTATTAATGATTTAAAAAATTAGAAGATTTTATCAGTACTAGATGTCGCCACCTATAGCTTTTTCGTCTACCTTTTCTCAAGTAATTCAAAATATTCGAAATCTGAGAGGTGAAAAATAACATTTAACGCGTTTTGTAAGAAAATGTATACCCCTTGGATATAAGATTTACTATCCATTAATTCTTCTAAACTTTAATTTGCAAGATGTACTAAAATCTAAGACATGTGAAGTTTATAATTTTGACTAACTTATTAATTTAATGTCACAAATCTTTGTTGCCATTCTAAAGAGAAAATCCTTGCAATATTCACGAAATAAGTGCAAATAGAAAACGTGTAAAAGTTTGCAACCTTAACAGTGCAAAAGATTAACTAGAATGTGATATAAGCGAAGATAAAATTAGGTTTTGCAAAGCATAGTACAGTAAAATAGACTGCGAAAAATACAATATTTTAAATCTACGGGTATCAGCTGGTCTATTAGTTTAGTGGTTAGCACTCTGAACCTTTGTTCGAGAGGCTCTGTATAGGAATGAATATTCTTAGTGGTTAGGAATTCTTTATAAGGCGTAAGTTCAGTTATGATTAACCCTCATATAGAAAACATGTTTTTAGAGCCAAAAACGATAGCAAACTTAAGAGTATCAGTAGGTTATAAATTTACTACAAACAAATAGAACCTTTTTTAGTCTATCCGGTATAAAAAACGTCAAAATATGATCACAAATGAGTAAAAAATACGAAAAATCCTTAAAATGAAACTTAAGCCAAACTGATAAAAATATAAAAACTTCAAAATATACCGCATAAAGAGTAAACAATAGTGAATAGCTATTTCGGTAGAGCACAACATCATAACAGAAATGAACAACGACAGGAAAAAAACGAGTTTTAATGTTATATCCTTAAGATAATCCTGGTCCATTTTCCCCGTTGTTAAATACACGTGTGAATGACACTAGTACTTCCTCTCCTTAACACGTAGCCTGGAACGAATTAATTAAAAAAGTGAGCTGTGGCGACTCTTTTCTTCAATTGCTATTTTGATGGAGCAAAACATCCACCATTGTCAGGACCGAAGTAAACGATGAAAGGAAAACGCGAGTTAAAATGTGTTATAACAGTGTCACTACAACACTCTTGTATAATTAACCCCTTCCAGATGAAGTATAAAGATAAAGAAACAGCATTCACTAGTGCGTTGGATAACGCAAAACTAAATAAGTCTTCTCTCAATCTTTTTAGTGGTTGTCACGACGAGGTATCTCGTCATTATCAAACCAGATCTTGACGGACGAGATATTTCGTCACTAAAAGAAAACTGACCAGATCTTTATCTTCTCATCATAAAAATTCGGCAATATATTGATGACGAGGTATATCATAATTCCCAAAATAAGTCGGATTTTGATGTACGAGATATCTTGTCAAAACCACTTGGATGTTAAATGTGTTGTCTTATAATAGAGTGTTGTTGTTACAACGCACTTCTATAATTAAGACCTTACTATCGACGTGTAGACGGGTAACACCTCCACTAGTGTATTTGATGACGTAAAAAATAAATAAGGTTTCTCTTAAGGATAACACTTTTAATCTCATGTTTTTATCGCGTCACCTACTCCTGACCTGATGATGGTGGATGTTTTGCTTCACCGAAATAGCTATTGATCATGTTCTTAGTCTTTACTAGTCATAGTTTTCAAGTTTTTAGACTTTTGTGGAAATTACTATTACCTGAAAAGAAAGAGGATGAAATATAAACTTAGACCAAATTATGACACAATATTCCATGTTTATTAAGAAAATTTCTTTTTGATAATTTCTTATATCACGATTGATGTAAGTTGTCTTTTGTAAATTCCAATGATCTGAATTGTTAACTTAATTCTACTTTGAAAGCGAATTGCATATTCTCTTTTTATGTTAACGAATTAAAGGCTACACTCATCCGTTCATCCAAACTATCTGATTTCTTTCTTTAAATGATGATGATTAATTGAGGATTATTTGATTGATGATGGTACAAGAGGTTGTAGTGTTGGGTATAATTTTTTTTGTCTTCGCATTCTTCGAGTTGTTTCGATTAGATTGTTAATTTTACTATTATGTGATGTTCTGTGAATCCCGATTTCTTTTTCAGTATTACAATACTGATATAAGGCTTAGGTGGATTACTTTGTTTGTAAAGGCTTAACATCTCTCAACAAGCCGATACCAAAGGGAGCATCAAAATAAATTTGAACTTTCTTTTAAGCTTCTGGAAGTTTTATACAGTCAGCTTACAAATTAGGAAAATATTTCAAACTACCTTTCTAAGAAAATAGTAGAAAATACTTTTATGTCATTCTTTTACAAGACATGCGAGCTCTCTTTTGATAGGCATTTAATTTAAGATACTATAAGTTTTGGCGCTGCAAAAAAAGTAAACATTTTGACAGAAGTTCGTTTCAAAATTGCTTTTAAATTTAATGACAACTTCAAGTAATGAAAATATTTTGGAGAATAGAAAAATACGGGGGAAGGGGTAAAATGAATAGCAAAGTTTTTGATAGATTTTTGTGGCTTATATTAAATGGAAATAAAATCGCGTACTATGATAACTAAAACTATATTTGATAAGAAAGCAACACAAAATTGAAATATGCGCCTTATTATTTGAAATTTTACAAAATCTTATGTACTAGCCAGGCGGGTTTTTTCCATCTACGTTTATCAAAAACGAAATATAAATTACACGATGCCTTTGAGAAGGACATGGATTAATAAAAAATACATTGATAGGTAGCGTTTGATCATTAGTAACGGAGAATCTACACAGATGTCTAAATATTAAGGATAGTTCTGAATTCGCATCAAGGAAGGTCACCTGATCTCTATCCAACAGAGAATGCATGGGATGCTCTCGGAATTTGCATTAGAGACTACACGCCACCAAGGACCGCAAAGGAAGAAATACATTCTCTAGTGCCCGAATGGGATTCTTTATCCCATGAATGCTTGACAGTCTAGTGGAAATCACGTCTGCACGTTATGAGGCCTGCATTAGATCAGAGTCCAGCGCATTCCCTATTAGGTTGCTTTTAACCCTCTTGGTGATTATCTCGATTAGGTAACTCGTCATTAGCAAAACCTAACCAGAACTGGGTTAACGAGGTATTTCGTAATAAGTAGAAAACTGACCGGATCTCGATCTCGCGAGTACTGGCAAAATATTGATTACCAGAGAACTCGCTATTATCACAATTGGTCAGATCTTTATTTACAAGACATATCGTCGAAACCGCTTGGTGAGTTAACAGAGCAAAATTGTCTTTTGTCACAATAACTATAAAATATACAATGTGTTCATCTAGATATTTTATTTCAATCCTTTTGTCTCCAGTACAATTATGAGGTGGGGAGGTGTTCCTATTATAGATAATACATCCGGATCATCAGTCATAGGTATGAAGGTTGTTAATACTCACACTCTATATGAATGTGTGACTGTTATAAGAACTATAACGAAGTAGGTAAAAAAAATGACTAATAAAATAGCATGGAACTTTAAATATACATGATAGCCGATAAGTCTACCAGAATAATGCTGATTAGCAACCAAGTGAAGTCCTACAGCTTAAAGTAAATCATTTAAGCACAGCGCGCACGAGCTGGACAATGAGTGGACTGATACCATCACAAAACTTCCCCACTGCCACCACACTATTTTATTCCATATAGCTTGTGAAATGTTCATTTGTCCCTTGAAGTTCTGTATACTTCATATCGTATTGGATGATCCTTAATTGTTGGATATGTGTGTATTGATGAGAATAGCCACTATTATTTCTAAAGGTCATTTCTGAAAGTGATCATTAATTTTGTTTGCATATAAGTAAAACTACCTGAGGAAAATATACTAAAGGTTAAGAAAATTCGGTTATTTACCTTCAATCATAATAGGTAGGTACTTAAATGTACTTTACACTGAACCAACATAACGGGCTATTGACGACGGTTCGAGATCAATCCAGAAGGGAAGGAGGCGACAACCACATATCGCCATTTTGAACTACAATCAGACGAGGAAGTCAACACCCGAGCTGTCACTCCACTTTCCAAACTTCCACATCAGCCAAAGTGAGGAGATTTGAAGCCACGGCAGGTATAATGTGCACCAAACATCACGTACATTGTACTATTCAGTTGGATCGAGTTTGGTAATCCCACCGGTTAATAATCCGTTACTCTACCAACTGGGCAACCCAATAAAATTAGGAAGGTATAACTTTTCAGAAATATAGGCTTTCAGAAATTTTTAACAAAGGGCTATTGGCGACAGTCAGCCCATGAAAGGAAAAAAACGGAGCATATAACCACGTAATTTTAAACCAGATGATTAGGTCACATCTGATCTGGCAACCCGCACTTCAAACTTCCATGGACCTCGCGCCATTAAACCCTAACATACAATCCAATTCAAACTTCCACACCACGCCATCGTGAAGACATTTATGAGCGCCGTAGATTTTAACACGACGGTCTTTAGTTGGATTCGAAATCGCAATCCTCTGGTTGGTAGTCCGGACTGCCACGGCTCGAAGTTTTCTTAGATTAACGTGTTTAAGATGGTATAGTTTTTGCATGAAATTTATATAATCTTTTATTTTCATGCTCTGGGTAAGAAATTTCAGAGAAAGTTAAAGAAGATAATTTTTTTTAGTTGGTGTTATCATTGATTTCATGCAACACCTTTCTCAAACTCATGTACAGAAATAATTTTATCTTTAACTTCTAACTGAGTGTTTTTTGCATTCATAACCTTAAGGATGGAACCACAACTTTTTCCTGTATCTATGAAAGGACATGGACAAAAGACCTTAACGAAGTACGTTTGTTCTTCAATATATTGCATTAAAATTGGAAACATTCAAGCCTTTACAGATTTTCTCAGATGGATGAATGACACAAAATAAAAGCCGTGTACTTATTAGGATGTGATTCGCAATAGTCAACCCATTTTTATCAATCTGGAGTCGTTTATTTCAACCGTGCGACGGCTATTTCTCAGTTTTTAAATGGAAGGAGCAAAACCTTACCCCATCTTCACTGTCGAAGAATCTGTCACTTTTATTCAGTTTTTTACTAAGAATGGTCAGTTTGAGGTGATAACAGCTGAAGCAAAAGGTATATTAAGATTTGAAAACGTGGTGACCCATCTATATAAATAAGAATGGAGTGTTTGTTTGTACATTCAATATTTTCGACCCATTTCAAGTTTTCTATCCGTTTTGGACTCTTCTGATGCCAAATCCGCCTTTTTCGCGTTTGGTGTTTGTCTGTCTGTCTGTCCATCTGTCTGTCCATCTGTCTGTCTGTCTGTATGTATGTATGTACCCTATACACGTCCACACGGTTTAATATATTTCATGGAAATTTGCATACAGTGAGTACTTATCTTCATTTATTAACGTGATTTAGTGAGTGGAATTGGTTGCGAAAGTCTGTCTGTCCGTCTTTCTGTTCTATGTTCGATTTTGTGTTTGTGTATTTGTGCTGACATCACAGGAATTTTTTTCAGATATTTGATTGCAATGTGATTTATTTTAAACATTATCTATTAGTTTAGTGAATGCAATATTAAACATTTCTTTATTGTTATATTTAGTTGAGTTTCATGCTAAAACACCTGAATAAGTATACTTAAATCAACCATAATTTGGAAGTTTTGGAAAAATTAAATTGGAATATATATTGAATATTACGATTGCTTAACCAGTATTTCTGAAAAAGTAATTATTCTTCAAAAAGTTATTCTTTTTTAAGGAATTTCAGCTCTGATAATTCATTTATTTCGAGTCTTATTTTTGTTCTTTGCGCAATGAAAACAGTTTCCGAATATTTGGGACAGATATTTTTCAACGAACGGGAATGAACAAGATCGCGCTAGCAGTGATATTTTCTGTTTATTTCGCTCTGAATTAATTTCACGTTTCTAAATTTTGTGCACTTTTAGTTGTAAGCTGTGTCAACTGTGCGAGATCAAGAGATAAAAATGAATCATAAACTAATATCTTTACAACAATTTTTTCCGACATCTTTTCTTCTGTTTTATTTCCCTGTTTTAAATATTTATTATTTTAATAAATGTGTTTTCCTTCTCATCACAAGCAACACCACCACAAAGTATTCGACATAAAAATGGCAGGTAAGTCAGAATAAATTTTCAGTAAATTTTAAGTGTAGTTATGCCATTATTGAATGAATAATGCGGTTATTGAAAGAATAATAATGTTTAAAAAATCCGAACTAGAACTTTTCAAACATTAAAAAATTCGTTGTCATAATGACAGGAGAAGATTGTAAAATTTAACTTCGTCACATATTGGATTCAAGAGTGCCACAAGTAAAAAAATATTATTTTTTTGGCTATGAGTGCGAGAGCACTCCCGTTAAATCGTAATTTTTATTAATTGAGTTGAACATGAAAAGAACTTATGAACGGGAGTCAGAAATCTCCCTCAAAATCGTCTTTTGTAGTAGTAACCTTTGTGTCATCTTTCGTCATTTTGTAGCTTTGTCATACAGTAAGGGTGCGATGTATGTGAAATGTATTATATGAATTGATACGCATGTGTAGGATTTATGTCCAAAGTAAATTGTGGAAATTATAAAGATGGCGAAAGGTATTCAAATAAATTTTTATTTTACAAAAAATGTAAGTCATTATATATTTTGATTATCTCTTCAATGAAGAGTAAACCAATTCAAACAGAGTGAGGGCGGGTATTTTGCTAGTACATTATAACATGATTCTTGACAATTGAGTCTATTATACGTCATATATCCCACCCAAATGAATCAACATACCCAAGTAGAATATGTCACAAGGGGAAAATTCCCGTAGAAAAAAAAATGAAGACATAATCAAAGTGATGAAGAGGGTCTCAGACGAAGATAACATTCGAGCATTCTGCGATGAGACCAACTAGTTCACCAGTTATCAACTTGTGATAGAGAGATGCTAGAGAATTAATCTGAAAAATAATTTTCCTTTGACCATTTATATACCATGCTTTATATTGAGTTGATATCCTTAGTTATTCGTTTTGAAATAGATGATTACGGTAAATTGAGTGTACACTCTTTAAACATCTTTTGTGCTTTTAATTTTTATCCGACCTATGTATATGTATTCTAATCAGTCCATGGACATTGAAAATCCATAATAATTTAATTATTTTTCATCTGACACCTTATTGAGAACAAAGAATATTTTGAACTGAAATAAATATATTTTAGTAGAAATATATTTCTTTTTGGTAACTGTGGTTTGGGGAGAAAGAATTTTCTTGATTTTCCCAGTCGTTCTCAGTGAACTTAAGGGTTTCTCAGAAGTCCTCCAAGTGTTTTGGCGAGAGTATATTTTCGAAGATTTGATCAATCTTGCTAAGGACGAGATATCTCGTCCCAACAAAACTGCCATGTTACTCGATAGGGGAAAGATGATATAACTAGGAAAACAAATTGTCCAAGAACTGGTGACAGTTTGAAACGCTTTTTTACGCCAGAGCCTAGCCCACTATAGGGCAGTATACGATGAGGAGATAAACCACCATGAGGGTCAATTCTTCTTTATACATAGAATGTAGGGCCAGTTATATAACTCTCCTGATGGTTTATCTTCGCGGTGAAAACCAGCCTATAGTGTCCAGCCTCTGGTTCAAAAATATGTTCGGAACTGTCATCAATTCTGTGCAATGGACAGTTCTATTTAACTTTATCTACATTCCACTTGGAGTAACAGGGCAGTTGTTTGTTGCCAATTGTCTTACAAACGCCCTTCATCAAGTCGGTGTGTGTTGCAAATTGCTTACCCTGGACGCCCTTCATCAAACCGTTTCATGCTGCCAGTTATTTCCTAAACGTCATTAATAAAACATTTCGAACAGCTCAGTCTTTCTACCGATTCCCTAAATGTTGAAATGTCAAACAACTATTGCGTATAAAATTGTCATTCAACTGTTTTCAGACTATTGACGTAATCGGAAAAAGTTTGAATCGTGATTGTCTCTACTATAAGTGGCATATATTTTTGATAATTTTTTTAATTCCAAGAACATTTCAACCCCGTTGGCTTGTCTTGCATAGATCCCTGCCTTCAAGAGTGCTTTTAAAACATTCCAATGCAAAGAACAAAATTACCAGAATAATAAGTACATCATTAAAATTGCAACCAGAACCTATAAAGATGTATAAAATTAATAATATCGAAATATTTACTGTTGGATATTTTTATTTAAGGATTGTTTTTGGAGTACTTTTCTGAAAATGTTCATATTATACTACTTTTTTTTCTTTTAATGAAAACAACTTATAAAAACACATTATAAAAAATTACTAAATGTATTATAATTTATTAAAACATTGTAAAAACTGTAAAATTTAAGAAAAAATTGACTTTAAGAAAACGAGTTACAACTGAAAAACGTATGAGTCAGTACATTTGCACAAAATTTGAACATATAAGCTAGGGCCTTTTTCATACGTTACAACACTGAAATCTTTCTAAAAAAGTTTTGATTTCAAGATAAATTTTATATTCTAGCTCAAGCACTTCAAAAAATATATAAAAGTCAACACGCTAAATTTCAATCAAAATTTTACATTGTACATGTTTAGTAACCGCGTTTCTCATCCAAAAATTTTCTTCAAAAAACCTCAATCAGAAAATTGCATTCATAGATTTAAAAACGAATTTGGAAACAACGGTCGTGATTTATTCAAATATCCATATCTTCTATTCACTGTAAACCCAAAATAAAAATAATTTTGTTAAGAAAAAGTCTAAATATTAAGGACATGAAAGAAAATGAAACATAAAATTTTAGTCAAAAATTGCCTTTTCAAAGTAGTCAAATACCTGTAAGTTGCTAGGTAGGTATTTAATCAACGTCAGACTTGAGCAACACAACGAACTATGGCGACAATACGGGATCAAATTCGAAGGGAAAGTTTTGAGAATGGCACCACGTAATTTTGAACGACGGTCAACTGACGAACTTTTAATTTGGAGAAATACCCTTCGGAAACCTTGATCTCTTCTTGACAACATGCAAATGCACACCCTGAATGCCAAGAATGTCTCTGAGCGAATTGATAACAAGTAATTGTTTCAGAGAGTAACATATCATTAATCAATATGAGGTTTTTACATATTTCCTCAACACCGCAATGTTTTTGAGCTTTACCCTTTTGTCTAATATCTATGAGGGCAGTCGAAACTTCTGGATCCCCTCGTGTTATTCAAGTATGAAATTCGGAAGTGACACCAAATCCCTCACCGATGCATCTGCATGGATCGGTGGGCAGGGACGGTAATTTAAAACTAAGTAACTAAGAAAACAGTGGAAATCATTCTGCGTGTGCCTCGTTAACCTCGTAATGCTGTTGTGCTTTAGCATTTTGCTTGATGTAGGGCTGTAAAATACGGATGACTCGAAATTTATCAGGAATTACTACGAGGAATTCGTACTTACAAGACCATTAGTCACTTAGAGTCACTGTTCGTTTATAAATCCAAGCTTTATGAATGTTTTCAGGAGTATAGCTTTGTTTTAATGTTTACTTCTCTGAGAGCCACGGGATTTCCGAGTAGGGTACTGTTGTTCTTACCCCACAACAAATTTAATGGATAAATAAGCAGACCCATTGGTTGAAAGAATCAATGGATGCTTCCTATCTTCGAAACATTACTTTCGTCCTTTCTTGAAATATAATTATTTGGAAATAATTTGTATTGCCCCTTCCTTGAAATAAAATATTTTGGAACGATGCTATTAGTCAATTCTGTAGAATTGAATCCTATGAAAAGATTTCAATGCTTCTTTTCCTTTGAATGTAGGGCAGATATAGTCTGTTTGGAAGAGTAACGGATTATCAACTGGAGGGTTGCGAGTTCGAATTGACCCAAAGACCGTCGTGTAAAATGGGGCTGGTGCACGTAAAAACTGTTGTGTTCTCAACTGTGTTGGCGTGGTAAGTTTGGAAGGGGGGGGGGGATTCCAGCTCAGGTGTTACCTCGTCATCACGTTTATTGAAATACCTACCTTTCCTACCTTAGGATGCAAACCTTTGGAAATATTATGTTGGACAAGAAGGTCAAAACTGGATAGATGTTAGGCAGGGAAGGTTGCATGTTACAAAAATGCATATGAACCCTTCAGAGGGTTAACCCTCTGAGTGTAACTAAATTTGCAATTAGGGTACTATTACTTTTTCCCAATAAAAGACTCCTCATATGACCATGGTTAAAATTATTTGGTTTTGTCCTCGGATCTTTCCCTTAGTGGATTGCTCTCGGACGGTCGCCAGTTGTCCGTTGTAGTACGACGTTAATTAAAATGACCTTATCTCTTACCCAACTAAAGACATATCAACTAAATAGCCATATCTATTGATTGAAAGAATCATTGGAAGGATCTTATTTGCAAAACGTCAGAAAGTGGTAAGAAGTCAAGCAGGAAGAACTTAGTGTTTTGAGGTGGAGTAATACCTCTAGTTGACCTTCCAAGGGGTTAAATATGTAGTTGAATGTGTCTGGGATTATAAGGGCTCTCCTTTCTAATTTTATAAATATCTTCAAAGAATTACAGCAAATTGATCACAAAAGGAAAATCTCTGTGCAGTGTCCAGTGTCTGGTACTAAAACCTGTTTCAAACTGTCACCAATTCTTTGAGAGGGATAGTTTTCATCTTGTATCTTCATTCTTCTTGAAGTAAGTAACAAGGAGGATTTTTCTGGATGAGATATATCCTCATTAGCATAACTGGACAGATCTTCATAGACGAGCTATCTCGTCATTGTAAAAAATTTACCTAATCTTGAAGTACACTGATGTCTAAAATTAAGGTCACAAACATAAAATCTGTGATAACTGGAAAAATAGTCAGTTAGTTGCAACGAAATTTGGCACAGAGGTATATTATTATGAGAAAAAGCAAAAAGAACACAGCAATATGAAAAAGAGTTGAATTGTTAGTTACGATACAAGTTATATCGAAATCGGTCAAATCGTGATGCATTTGTCTCGAGATGGGTCCGTCTAATATGGAGTGTAGCCACCGTGCACTGTTATACAAGCCTCACAACGAGCCCTCATACTGTTAATGAGGATGTCAAGAAATGCTTGCGAAAATAAATCCCATTCTTCCAAAAGCGCGACTTTTAACTCCTGGAGGGTCCTGGGATGAGGGTAACGTCTTGCAATGGCGCTCCCTAGACCATACCAAACATTGGATTGGATTGGACGCCGTAGGCGGACACTGTTTCACCTGTGCGGCTTTCAGCTGTATAGTCCGCCTTACGGAGGATATTCTGGGATAAGGGAGAGCTAAGCAATCCACAATACATACATAAACCTTTAAGTACACAGAAGGGGAAAGTCAAGTGAAGGGCAAAAACGTGTAAGCACAAAAAAATGACAGAAGATGAGGATGACAAAGTTTGAAAAATTGACACAGAAAAAATTCAGAAAACAAAAACACAAAAAAGGGCATAAACATGAACAGAAAAAGGACATAAACGTAAATAAAAAAAAGGGGACATAAACAAAATCAGAATATATATATATATATATATATATATATATATATATATATATATATATCAGAAAAAATCATTATAATATTGTAAAAAACAGAAGCCAGGACGTTAAATACAGATGACAGACAGCCGAAATGACCTAAAAAAGTTTCGAAAGAAAAGCAAGGTTATTTTGAGAACTTTCGACTTAGACTTCTCAGCTCTCACAGATATAGTCAATGTTGGAGCTGAGAAATTCCATCACTTTAAGGATTTTGTGGTGGCAGTGTCTCTTCTTGACAGTATTTTGGCACCAATGAGAGTAGTGTTGCAGAGAAGATTTCAACAAATGCCACTGACTTGCGAGATCACAGTCAAAAAGGTAGTGGTAAGGATCACCTTCTCGGCCGCATATACACAGCGCACTAGTTCGAAGTTGAAAACGCTCTAGATATGCCGGAAATGGTCCATGGCCTGCGAAAAATTGTACCAGCTTTGAGTTCTGGTATTTTAGGTATGTTGAGATCTGTTAGATCCGGAGACTTCGCGGGCCAGTTCATACGGCGAATATCCTCTTCTTCAAGAAAATCATCAACAATGTGTGCTCTGTGTGGCCGCGCATTATCGTCCATAAAAAGAAAGTCCGGGCCTGCAGCACCAAGGACCAGTCGTGCACTCACATAGGGTTCATGGACCAAATCTCTATAGTGCTGTGTGGGTAAAACTACCCTTATCAAAGACGTGCAGTGCTGTACGACTTCCCGACATGATGCCGCCCCAGACAAGGATTCCTCTGCCAAATTGGTTGATTTCACTTACGTTGTAGGGATGATAGAGAGATTCTCGTTCTCTCCAGATGAAGACTCTCCGAGAATCACTCTGTGTGCTGATTCTCGACTCGTCAGTGAAAACAACACGCCCCATTCTTGGTGAGTTTAAGAATAGTGTGTTCAGCTCCACGACAATCGGGCTCTCCTATGTAATGCGCTCAAAGGGAGACATCACTGGACGCTGGGCGTAGAAGGCCCTCTCTGCTGTATACTGTTTGCCAGGAAATTGCTTTTCCAAACGCATCACCAAGGTCACGAGAAAGCTCTATAGCCGTCGTCTGACTATGCCGTCGTGCACTTAATGCCAAGTAGCAATCTTGTGCAGGTGTCGTCGCTTTTGAGCAGCCTTGACAGGGCTTTCTGGTGATAGTAACACTTGTTTGGAATTTATTCCACAACCTGGATACCATTTTTGGAGCCACTTGTTACCATTGAGCCACCTCTGCTTGAGACTGCCCATCTTCAAGCCTGTCAAAGGCTCTCCGTCTCATTGAATCATCTAAACGATGATGAGAACTGACTGAAAACCTACTGCAAAAATGCAAACAGTCAAACTTATGGGTTTTAACTCCATATTCACAACAGTGCAAGAGAAAATCCCAGATGCTTAAACGGTCAAATTAACACGTTGTCTACAAAACTAACGCCAAACACCATTTATTCCAAACTGGAGGCTAACATTGTGCTACCCGTTCTACTAAATATATAAAATATATATTTTATTAAATTTTCTGCTAGCAATTATGAATTATTTTGGTAAACTTGTGTGTGACGGTATTTTTTTCTTCTGTGTCAGTATAATTTACGTTTTCATTATATGATGTTTTACTTCTTGTGTTTGACTTGACTTGGCCAAATATGGGACCTACGTCATAAACCTCAATGCAGCCAATCAACAGAAGTGACACCGAATACCTCACCAATACATCTATATGAATCTTTGGGACAATGAATTGTTATTTAACCATCCTCTTCTTTCAAACTGTCACCAGGCAAGGGTTAGTTTTTTTTCTCCAAATTGTGTCTTCATATCTCCCGGAGTAACATGAATGTTTTATTTTAACGAGGTTTCTCGTTATTAATATAACTAACACGATCTTGATGAACGAAATATTTCGCCAGTAGAAAAAAAACTGAGATCTTGATATATTTTAATCGTTTGTGTCAACAAAAAAGTATGTGGTGCGAAAACCTATTACAAACTGTGCACAGTTCAATTTGTTTACCTTATTTGTATCTTCATTCCCTTTGGAGTAAAAGGGCATTTTTTTTCAACGAGGTAAAACGTCATTAGCAAAATTTACCAGATCTTGATGTGGGTCTCTCTCTTTTTGTGTCAGTACAAATTTCACTATCTGTCCAATACTTTACGTTGTCGGTATTGTGTTTGGCCCAGATTAGCCAAACATGGCCCTTGCGCCATAAAACTCACTGCAACCAACCCATTGAAGTGACACCGTATCCCTCACCAATGCATCTGCATGGATCGCTGAGCAGGGCCGGTTATTTAAAAGCGAGTGACTAGCCACCGAAATATGCGAGGCGCACCCCCCCCCCCTCGTACGCATGAAAACAATATTAAATGAGCGGTCATATAATCCACCGTAGCTAATAATTTGGACGCTGTAATTACCACGCTCCCCCTCTCCGCCGACTGCTAGAAACTGAGAAAGTTTCACAATTAAGCAGCTACGGTTCAGGTCGTATAGTTCATTTATCATGTTAATGAATGCTTTCGGATTGGCAGTTGACACTGGCTGGACTCGCCGCAAATGTTTCACTTGACGCTCGCTCGTTTGAAGAAGATGCATGGGGACGTTCGGAATGATGGGGAAAATCATAACCACTACTCACATCAGGTGACAATCTTTGCTGTCGGGTTTTCCAGTTGAGGTGTTCCAGCAGATAGTGATTTCGGGCACCCTTGAATTCTGGGGGATAGAGTCTATTTTCAAATCTATAATATCGATATTTAGAACAGTATTAGTATTGTTTGGAACTGTTACGATTACTCTTCTGACTGTATCTTATTTGAAGATGGATTAGAACTATTTCAACCTTCGGACAATCTCTGTTGTTAAATTTTCCTACTGAGGTGTTTAGGAAGAGAGTGATTTCTGGTACTTTTGAATTCAGCGGGGTAGAGTCTTTTTTTCAAAACTGCATTCTCGATATTTGGCTATGCATTAGTTACTATATGTAATTGTTACGATTAATGTTTTTGACATTGTATCTTATTTGAAAATGCATTTGAACGATTACAATCTTCGGACAATCTTTGTTGTCGCTTTTTGAAACTGAGGTATTCCAGAAGAAAATAATTTCGGGCACCTTTGAATTCAGCGGGGAAGAGTCTATTTTCAAAGCTCCATTCCCGATATTTGGCTAGGCATTATTATTGTTACAAGATGTTATGATTATTACACTGACTCTGTATTAATTAATTTCATGTTTTATGAAGAAAATGCATGAGAAAGATCACAGTGATCTTGAGGAACAACGTTTGATTTAGGATTTCCCAGCTGAAGTGTTCCAGAGGATAATGATTTCGAGCAGAATTCAACGTGGTGTGTGATATCTATTTTATAAACTACATTCCCTACTGTTGCTTTTTTTCGAGCTTTTATGATTAAGCACTTGTTTTTATAATAAATTTCATCGAATTTGAATATGCCAATCTCTTTTGTCAGATTTACCAGCTGAGGTGTTCCAGAAGAAAGTGATTTCGGAAAAATATTATATTTCGAGTTATTACTACTATACCTTTTAATTTTACACTACATTTAATCTTATTTGAAGAATATTTACGAGAAAGATCATAATGATGAAAGGAAAAGCTATACATAGATAAGGTAGCAATCTTTCTTGTCGAGTTTTCCAGCTGAGGTATTTCAGAAGATGATTGCGGGCATCTTGAATTTCATCTTGAAAGTATCTAGTTTCAAGACTACCCATTCATAATATTTTCACAGAATTTTAATATTCCGGGCTGTTACGATTATTTTTCTTACTTCGAAATATTAAATTCTATCGTATTTAAGGCAGTTGCTTGGGGACCATCTGAATGAACAGAAAAACGATAAGCACTTTCGAATCAGGTGACAACATTTATTATTACGGGCAGATTTTCCCCAGAAGATGGTAGTTTGGGGAATCTTTGAATTCATCGTGGTAGCGTCTATTATCACAACTGCATTCAAAGTCAAAGTATTTTTCAGTGTTATTACTTTGGGTTGCAACGATTATTTCACTTACTTTGTAATATTAAATTTTATGTCATTTGAAAAAGATGATTAAGTACCCTCGCAAATTTTGGGGGAAATCGTAACCAGTACTCCCACTAGGTGAATATATTTTTATCAAAATTTCCAAAAAAGTGTTTCCGGATTATATCGTATTTAAGTGTTGATGATATGAGGTTGTGATGGTGCCTAACTAATCCTAATATCTCTCTGTGTCCCTAGGTACACTTTTTACTCACCCAAGTACTTTTCACCAACGCCCAAGACTGATCATAACTGTCAATTTGGAAACAGTCGTTGATTCTTTTTACGTCTTCAGACTTCACGATGACAGGGGTATCTCTTTACTTTATCAGCATAAATACTTATTTACATTATATTTGAGTAAAAGACTTTCTTCACAGCTATCTCATCTGGCTTCTCTTTTGGAAAATTTAAGAAAACAACTGATATTTCGGTTTTTAATCTTTCTCAATCGAATGCCTGAGATTGAAGCAAGAATATATGTTTGGGCTACATAGGCTGGAAGTCTGTATCCGCCAGGGGCTCTGTCTGATCTACGGATCACGTAAATCTGTCCGAGGAGCCGTATCTAGTGTACGGACCATGTAAACCTTTCCGGTGTGTCGTTGGTCTACGAGCCATATAAATCTGTTTAAGGGGCCCCATCTGGTTTACGGGCAATGTAAATATGTCCTAACAGCCGTATGTGGTCTAGACCATGTAAACCTTTCCGAAGGGCCGTATCTGAACTTCGTGTTGGGTAAATCTGTTCGAAGAATGCATCTGGTCTTTTGGGCTGAGATTAAACAATTTGTTAGAATTTACTCTTACGGTCCTTTGTCTTACATGTAGGTCTTTTTAATAGCTGTTTAATCTTGTTTCTGATGAGAACAGCAGCTATTTGTCTATTCAGTATCTGCACATGTGCAAAGGTTAGTCAAATATTATCCACACTTTCACCATAATACATCTTTAGGTAAGTCACACTGCCTTCTGCGTATGCATGATTATAGTTGATACTTCTGTGGTCACATGATCGAAGCTTGATCTTGATAGTGTCATTTTTTACCTTCTGTTTCAGTGCAAACATGACCGCTCCGTTAGCAGTGTGCACCAAGGAGAACACATAGAAGTGATCCCATTTATCTGGTGTAAAGGTGTGCCAGAGAGTGAAATTCATCGAAGGCTTGCAACACAATACGTGGGTCCACCACTATGAGCCAGAATCCGAAAAACAACGTATGGATTGGAAAAACCCAATATCGACAATAAAGAAGGAATACAAGACTCGACTTAGGCGTGGAAAGGTGATGCTAACCGTTTTTTCGGACTCACAAGGGCTTATATTGGAAGACTGCAAAGAAAAGGGGGCTTACAATCAACAGCACTCTATACAGTGATTTGCTGGACAACTATCTGAAGCCAGCACTTCGTACCAAACGCCAAGGCATACTGTCGAAGAAAGTGTTGCATGAAATGGTAAGCACGTACATGGCCGACCAGACTATTGAAACTATTACCCATTTTGGTTACCAGCCAGGTGCTCAAATTTTCTGCCTACAGTCCAGACCTGCCAATTTCCGACTAGCATCTCTTTCGGACGCTCAAAGATACTTGTCTTCGATTTTCAATTGACAAAGTGCGGGAAGCGGGTATTAATGAATAGGCGACCAACCACCAACCTGCTAGAAACGAATGCGCAAGCTTGTACACCGCTGGACCAAGGGCATCGAAAGGGAAAGAGACCATCAGAAAAATGAATTACTTTTTCAATCCCTACATTTGTATCGATAGTTTGAAAAATAAGGTGCGCCTAATTTTTGACTTTCGATCGATATAGATATTACATTGACCTTTTACGTATTCTACCCAGTATCAAATTGCAAATCTAATTGATGAATAAACCATAATTTCAATAATGCTTGAAATATAGGCCAACCCCATCAACTCCAAAGCGATTGACGCAATAATGAAATCTGGTAAAGAAACTTTCTGGGACTTTCTTCTAAAATATGTATACCGAAATCCCTTTTAGGCCAATGAAAAATATACACAAAGAGCAATCTTTTATTCAAATGCAGCCATTCATTCTGTGGTGGATGTTTCTTGTTTTATGAGTCCATCCTTTCCAGGTGTCAAACAAAATAGATAGGAACTCAAAATTCGAGAAAAGGTGGGATTGGGATGGGTGTGTCCCGAGTTAAAAAGGAAGCTGAGAGTGACCTGAATATGTCACAGCACTTTTCTCAAAAGTCCAGGAATGGCGGACTCTTACTTCGGGACATTAAATCATGCGGATGTTTGTTTTCCTAACTACTTCCAGATACTTTTCACAACTTTTATTGCGTTTTTCTGGAATATCCATACTTAATGATGTTTCATATTATAAATATGATTAACATAAATTTTTAATGTACAATTTTTGTAAAAAAGGATTGACATTTTTAATGTAAATATTTGCGACAGTATATTTGAAAATAAAGGTTAGTATTGATTATCTCATAATTCACGAAGTATTCACATTACTTTTATTGTGAATGTTTTGAAAAATAAATTGTCATCATAAATTTTATAAAAATCGCTTTTGTTATACAATTGTTTTTCAAAAACATTTCAAACTATGTTCAATGCAAACTTTTGTGATACTTTTTAGCAAAAATGATCAACATTAATTTGATGTAAACTTTTGTTGAACTGATTAGTATTAATTACATGTTGTAAATTTTTATAAAAAATATTGACATTATTTTGCATTCAAATCGGTGTAAAACTAATCAACATTAATTTATAAATTAATACGTTTTCTCTTAAAAATTATCAGCTTTGAATACTTGTGCATATTTAGTGAGTACTGCTATATTGCATAAAAGGACTACTTTTTGCTAGATTCAATCTTTTCATTTGTAGTGTTAGCTTAACATTGTTATCTGAGGATGCCGAGATTAAATGCGCCCAGTTATGAACTAAGCGTAAATAAATTCGTCAACCGATACCAAAATACTACATATAAAATTACATCACCAACAAAACATTTGACAAATTGGACATAATGATTAAACGACAAATGTGTTATTTGCCACTTTAAAAAGAACTGAAAGAAATTCTACACTCAAGGCTCCCTTCTCATCCTCAAAGCTCTTTTAAAAGCATAAAAATTCCTGGCCAAAATCAGAATAGCTAATTTAATGACGATAGTATTGTGTTTAAAAAATGATGTTATAACGTGTCTATGTTAATTAAAATAAAGTTTTTAGCTACATTTCTTTTAACGCAATTTTTTTATTTAACATCCTACACCAAACTAAAGTAACAGAAATTACTGTTACTAGCGGGTGTGTCGATAGGTTTGTATTTTAATTACCGTCACACTGGAGCAACAGGATACCGTCTACTGGAGACGGTCATGGATCAAACTCGAAAGGAAAATTCCGAGAACAACACCACGTAATTTTAACCACGGTCAGATGACGAGGTCACACCTGAGCTAGCACCCCACTTTGCAAACTTCCACGCAACTTCAATGTAAGGATATTTTAGGCCACCGACAGATTTCACTTGCATCATTCCCTTTTGTACACGACAGTATTTCATTGGATTTGAACTCAGAGGGTGAATCAGAAAAAGTGAAGCTGTAACTTACATTAAAAGAGCATAAACTTTCGAAGCGTCATTGAATTTACGAGCAATTAGCATTGCTTTAACTCAACGACCCCCGCATAAAGATTAAATAACCACCACATAGTCATTGTCATTTAAAGGCCATGCACGCATTATCCCACCATGGAATCTGTAGTCTTCCTTGAACGACTTCTTGAAAAATTTTGACAGTCTTGATCAATAAAAAATTTGTACTAGGTTTCTTTAAAGCAATATATGATGCTATTTAATCACTACACATGTGTTGCGGGAAAAGGCGATAGTACTCTTCTTGGAAATCTCGTGAAGCTCAAAGGGCTAGGAAAGATTATGCTGGTCAATAGCGTAAGAACTAGGTTAAAGTCACACTGGAAGAACGGATATATGTGTGCGAGCCCCTTAGAGGGAAAATAATACTTTATGATAGTACAGAAAATCAGGAACTGTTCGTATTGCATGCTGCTATAGTCAAATCAAACTACAACAAACTTATAAGTTGCAGCATACTTATTAGTTGCAGCATACTTATTTGTTCCGGCATACATATTAGTTAACTCATACTTTTTATTCGCAACATATTTATTAGTTGCAACAAACCTATTCGTTACAATATACTTATAATTTGCAACACACTTATTATTTGTAGAATACTTATTATTTGTAGAATACTTATTATTTGAAGAATACTTATTATTTGTAGAATACTTATTATTTGTAGAATACTTATTATTTGTAGAATACTTATTATTTGTAGAATACTTATTAGTTGTAAAATTGTAAAATACCTATTAGTTACAATATTACTTATTATTTTTAACATACTTGTTACTTGCAGCATGCTCATTAGTTGCAACATACTTGCTAGTTGGAGCATATTCATAATTTTACACTTTACTTATAAGTTGCAACCAGAGCTCGAAATAAGATTTTGAAGCTAGCAGGAAATATTGCTGTGAGCTTTTATAAGCTGGAAGCAAAAACTATTCAGCTCATAGCAAAACCTAATATTCTATAATAACGGTAAATTGCAGTTGCAAATTTTTCGCTAAAAAAACTCACTCAAATAATATATTGTAGAAAAGTTTATTTACTTACTATCAAGTTTACGAAGGCATCAGTCAATAAATAGGCTAAAAAAATTGCAGTTGTTTCATAACTACATAGCTAAAAGAAAGGTCTTTTATCCATTTCTGAGCTGCTCGAACAGTCTTGAAATCTGAAAATGAAGGACTATTTGGGAGTTATCCTCAATAAGGCACATAGCTTTCTCTTCAAAAGTTTTTTTTCAATAGCTGGTATTTGAAAGAGAAATAATGAAACATTCGGTTTCAAATACTCGCAGCAAAACTTGCCGTGTGAACCGTTGATCGTCGCGGAGTTTTGAGCTAAGCTCAAGGAATTTGCCGTGACTGAAGCGACTTATTTCGAGCTCTGGTTGCAACATATTTATGAGTTGCAACATACTTATTAGTTGCGACATACTTCTTAGTTCTAGCATACTTGTTAGTTGCAACATATTTATTACAAAATACTGACTAGTTGCAACAAACACTTATTATTTCCAGCGTACTTGTTAATTTAGAGTATATACTTATTAGTGGCATCTACAACAGTGTAATACTTATACGATCGGTTGATGAAAGACATAGATAGATCTTAGTGTTTCTTTTAGCTAATTACGTAACACAATAAAGCTGAATTTATTTGAAAAAACTTCTGAAATCTGCAATCTCTCTCTTTATATATATATATATATATATATATATATATATATATATATATATATATATACGTATTTTCTCCGTTATATTGTTAAATAAATTTGATTTGTTAAAATTTACATATCCCCCACAAAAATAAACTCAAAGCCTGCATTCAACTAATAATCTTTCTGAAACTAAAGTTTTAATTAGTTTCAGAGTAATTGGTTTTGATGTTGAATGAAGTTACAGTCTTACTGTACAAACTTGTAGATTGTATTTATATTTAATTTTAAAAGGTTCATATATTTCTAGTTGTAATTTGTATTAGCTTATAACCTAAGTAAAGTAAAAGAAAATATTGAGATGGTAAGGAAATGTGAGAATTCGGACATGAGGAACTGTAGTGTTAACACATTTAGTTTTTTTTTTCAGATTCAAAAACTGGGTTAAGTCTAAACTAATTCGTTTGACATTGCCCAAGACATAAGAATTACAAAACAAAAATTATAAGTTATTTTATTCTAGTATATCTCTCGAAGTATCGGGTATTAAAGTGCAACAAAAGATATTTGAGATGAACTATTTAAAAAATAATGAGCGATACTCAGTTGTCAGAGATTAATATTTTGTTTTTAGTGTTTATATTCACTAATATGGCTGCCGAAAAAAAATGTGACTACAAGCAATTCACAAAATTAGGAATCTTAACAATATTAAAAAATAACATCTCAAATTTAAGACGCAGGTAAAGTTTCGGAAGAAATGGACAAATAATTACAAAAAATTCATGCATTGATCTAAATAACAATTTCAAGACTTCTTATTACTAATCAAAAATTATTATTAAAATATAAGGGCAAATCTTTGACTGTATTTACATACTTCATAATTGCTACCTTTTATGATTGTGTTTTATCATTAAACATTATGTAGAAATAATTTGTTTTTTAGATGGCACATTGAAATTTTCAAGCGGAAAACACATTGCAAATAAAACAGAAATGCTTTTAACATTAAATTTGTTATACATTTTCTCATATAAGCAGAATTATTTCAAATGTATATGATGTTCACATCAAGCAAAACACAAACTGTAGCAGTGACCATGAAATTGTTACCCGAAAAACACGAAATTAAAGTCTCAGTACTCTAAAAATCAATTTATGCAAATGCATCATCTAGATATGCGATTTGTTTAAACTGTTTCATTCTCGAAATGCTTTCCTTTTGTTCATAAATGCATAACTATCACACCAATTATCTGGTAATGTTTCATATACATATAATTCATAGCCAGCAATTTTTTACCACCAATTTGAAGTGAGTATAAAATGGATTTTCAGTGGAAATAATTTACTTACACTGCCCAAATGATCTCGCTTGGCTCATGTAGGGGTTTCCTTAAAATTTAGTCCATCATCGTTTTGGCGACGTTTGGCTTTCAATCTACTTGGCGTTTACCAGAATACGTACAGGAAGCCCGTGTACCAAAGGAAACTCTACCATTGTCACCTTCATTTATGTTCAGATAAAATGCCTATTATTGCTAAAAATAATGTTCAAGGATTTAACCCTCCAAGTGGTTTAGAAGATATATCTCGTCCATGAAGATCAGAGAAATTTTGATAATGACGCAAGATATTGAAGTTTTTTTTTAAGTAATGAGCAAGATTTTCTCAAATTTTTCTGATGACAAGATATCTCGTGTATTGAGATCTGACCAGTACTCGTCAAGACAATCACCAGGAGGGACGAAGATTTTGAATACAAAAAAAATAATAAGCGTAACCAAAGGGAGTAGAAACATTTAACTGCATTTAAATGTTATTAGCCTACTGACTTTTAAACAGTGGGCAGAATTAATAAATTTATATAAGAAATCACATAGAAAAACAGTTAAGGGGACCGGGAAGGCCCTACCTCCTCCATGTTAAATCCACGAAATTCAAGACCCTTTTTCTCAATAACTATAATAGTAATCAACACAAAATTTTTATGGTGGTTAGACTGATATATTATACAAACTTTAACAGCTCACTTTTTTTTAATTTAAAATTTTTAATTTTATAGAAATTTTAAACTGAATATCACTTTTTAGATAGCCTTTTTTAACACATTTAAATTTCTAAAAAATCCAATTTTCAAAAAATCAAAAAATGCCCGTGTTAAAATCTTTAGAGATATAACACAAATATGTCATAAAAATATTAAGTCATTATGTTCAGTAGATTCTGAGAAAATGGGGCATGAATCTTAAAAATCTAAGTTTTGAGAAAAATTGGATTTAAACATTTCAAATGAATTTTTATAAATAATTTTACGTCTAACCTTAATGAAATCCTGATTTATATAAAGGGTGATATCTTTCATTTTTAATACATGTATCTTCAATTTTTTTTTATGCTTTTCTTTCTATGGCGGGCCTTTTTACTGTATTCGGAGAGTTTTCGCTCTCCATCAATAACACGGTCTTAGTCCAGTTTTCTCAAAAATTTGTATAAAATGGCAGCCTGGATTGATTTTAACTCTAGATAATGTATAACACTTTATAATATTTCCACTGTTGCAGCAGGAAACAGCATCAAACACTCCCAGTTTTAAAGTTTGGATGGTTACAAACACATTTTTTGGAACGCGAGTCCAAATCACATTGTTCACCGATTCATTTGGGTTTTGAGTCTTTCCGTGAACACATTTTTTCAACAATTCTGGATTCGCCAAGTCTCTGAAATTTGATTTAATTGTCTTCAAAATGTAGGCAGTATAAGGCAAGGCAATATGTGTGTGTTTATCATGGTAATACACATCACTCTTTTAGCAACAGCACGTTGAAATTTCCACCAGCTTTCATTCCCAACTGGACAAAGACCGTGATTTGGATTTAAGTTACTTGACAGTAAATAAAAATATTCTGCCCAGACAGATTGTTGCATATTGTGCAGAAAACCAACATTTATCCTTATTGCTAGTTCATAACAGATCAAATGTCATGTCTCAGAAAAGCTAACTTATATCGCATGGTAAAATTAATAAAAATAGTTAGAAAAAAACTAAATTATTACAGTTAACTCTACTGTTACCAGATTATCGAAAATAATTTGAGTAAAGTAAAGTAAAAAATATAATTTACATTGTTGAGCAACAAAGATTAGAAATGTCCACAAACGGTTTGTTTACATTTGAAAGGCCGTGTCAGATGTGAAGTGCTTATTGGAAACTTGCATAATTTTCAAACTTCCTCTTATTCTATTACCTAGTGTGATATATCATTGGAAAGAGGAGATTTTGAACTATATAAAGGAGCAATAAAATAGAAATTGATTTTTTAGTCGAATTTTGCTTTCTCGGTCCCCTTATAAAAGGTGAAAAATAAATTCTAGAAAAAATGACCTACAGGACTTCATAGCAATATACAATTAACTTGCTCCTAGAGTAAAATTTAGTTGAACAGGGAGTCACGCATTTTGCTTCCTAATAAGAGAGGCGAGATAGCATTTTTCACGTCTGTGTTTCCTTTTCATAAAAAGCGAAGCGGATTCCCAAAATATTTGAAATTCGACACCACTACCCCAGCTAGATTACACTTTTTGTGTGTTCCAACAAAACAAACCATCCCGTCTTCTGAAAGCGTGGTTTCGAATTTCAAATGCGCGTTTTGTATGAAATTAAGTAAAGCTATAAAGAAGGAAATCTTCTCAGCCCTTAAGTCAATTCGTGAATATTTTTACCATTCGTTGTTTTTCTGAAAGATTGCTGTAAAATCTGGTAAATGTATTACCATAAACTGGGTTATACCCAAACTAATGCAATTTTAAAATAATGCAAAAACCAAATTCAGCTTGAATCTAAGATCCAGAAACTGTCGCATCTTAAATTTATTTTTTAATACCGTGGCTATAAGAGGCATTTTCTGTCTCGCTAAATGTAAATATGACTGGTGTTTCTGCTGTGTAATTTTTTTTCCTGTATGTACTAGACTTGAAGCGACTTGGCTTGTTTTTCGAATGCGATTTCAGGAGGTTACCAATAAAATTGGCAATGAATGAATTTCAAAATGGTAAAGTATATTTAATTGGATAGATTAAAAGCCATCCGACTGTAGCAAAATTGTCTGTACAGACCGCTGTAGACCGTGTAGTCTGGTTGGAAGAGTAATAGATTAGCAACAGGAGGATTTAACATAATCGAATCCAACCAAAGACAGTCGTGTACAAAGACGACTAGAGCAAGTTTAATCGGTCTTGGCCGCAAATGTCTTCACGATGGCGAAGTGTGGAAGTTTGGAGAGTGGGATGGCCATCTCAGGTGTTGCCTCGTCATCTGACCGTAATTCTCTATTACGTGGTGTTGCCCTAGGAATCCTTACCTTTAGGTTCAATGTTAATTTAAATACATACCTACCTACTTGTATAGACATTAATGCAAGGGAGAAACAGATGATATAAGTTAGTATTTTGATTAACGTCGCACTGAACCATCATAACTGGCTATTGGTGACAGTCCGGGATCAATTCCGAAGTAAAAGATCAGAAGACACCACCACTTAATTTTGAACCAAGGTCAGATGACGAGGTCACATTTAACCTGGCACACCAGTCTCCAAAATCCCGCCACACCATTTGAGTTCACGGCATATTTAACCTGCACCAACCCCTTTGTACTCGACGATCTTTGGTTGGATTCGAACTCACAACCCCGGTTACTAATCCGCTACACTCTTCCTACAGGCCGACCAACCGGTATAGTGGTTAAGGTGTTAGCCTCTAGATCGGAAGGTTCCTGGTTCGAATCCGGGTCCGGGCATGGATGTTTGCAAACGTATGGTGTAGAGGCGGCTGGTGCACCTTAAATCTGTCGTGGTCGAAAGTCCTCACGTTGGGTTGGCGTGGAAGTTTGGAGAGTGGGGTGCCAGCTCAGGTGTTGCTTCGTCATCTGACCCATTACGAGGTGTTGTCCTCGAATCTTTCCCTTAAGGGACTGATTCCGGACCGTCATCAATAGCCCGTTGTGTTGCTCTAGTACGACGTTAGCTAAAATTACCATTACCATCTTCCTACAGGGCTAGTTGTGACCTCGTCATCTGATCAAGTTTCAAAATTACTCGTTGAAGTCCTGGGATCTTTGCCTTATGGTTTCATCCCAGAATGTCGCTAATAGTACATTGTACGACGTTAAGTAAAAAAATACCTTATACCAAAGCCAATCGGGCTACCCCTGTCCTCAAATCACGAATAAAAACAGGTTAATTTCGATGAACTGTATCTTCTAATATTTGCTGTGTGAAACCGAAGCTTTAAACAGTATTGTACACTCTATTCTACGCAATACATAAAAAAAATTAGGTTACAATTTCAAAATTAAGTAATATTTATTCGGATTATAACATAAATTCGATATACCAGAAACATATTTACAAGGACAATTTGCGTTCAACATTTTTGAGTCAACCAATGCATTTTCTACTACGATAAAGATTGGAGTGGGTATTTTAAATAACGTCGTACTGGAGCGACACAACGGGCTATTCATGACAGTCTGGGATCAATCCCCTAAGAGAAAAATCCACGTTATTTTGAACTACCGCCAGATGTCGAGGTAACACCTCAGCTGGCGCCCCACTCTTCAAACTTCCACACCACAACAGCGTGAGGACATTTGAGGCCACAATAGATTTTACGAATACCATACCCTTTAGTACACGACGGTCTTTGGTTGGATTGGAACTGGAACTCACAACCCTCCTGTTTCTATCCATTACTCTACCAACCAGGCTACCGAGTCTCCCCAAAATAAAGACCAAACTTATTGGCAGAGTAATACTTCTAGAGTGGCACTTCTCAAATAAATTGAAATAGAGAGTTATGAAAATTCTTAATTTAGAACGAACTTATGCGAATTTCTATACGTGTTTTCACCAGAATTAGAACATTTCAAAATTTTTAA
Organism: Metellina segmentata; assembly: GCA_947359465.1. Lineage (NCBI taxonomy): Eukaryota > Metazoa > Arthropoda > Arachnida > Araneae > Tetragnathidae > Metellina > Metellina segmentata. The sequence continues at coordinate 38,603,906 of OX375872.1, forward strand.
ATTCATCAAAATTGTAAGAGCAATTTTTAAAGTACCGTGTCTCTTCAATTATTAAAAAAATATATTTATGTATTCAAAAGAACGATTTGTTTTCAGTTTTGGCTATAAGGAAGGAAAATTGAGGAAGTTCTTTGAGGAAAGTTGAATTTTCAAGCATGTCTATTGATAACAAATTTTCTATTTCAATTTAATTCATTTTACCATACTACACGTTTTAAGTGTCTTGTTTTAATCATCATCATAAAAACTTTTAATGCTTCCAATCTAACATTGCGGAACTAAATGAGGAAAACCCCATTCAAACAACTTAAAATTTTTGAATTCCATTAACTTTTTAAACTATATACTATATATAGATTTCTTTATGTTATTCGTCGTGTTGGCGGAGTGCATACATTAAAAGATCATCTCATTGAATACATGTTTAACACAACTTATTTATTCATCTTTTTATACACATTTATTTCTACATCGATGATACATTTTTAATGTGTTTATCTTTTTCTTGCTTTCGAAATTTTTATCTTGTTTTCGAAATGTTTTATTATTTGTTCTATCAATCTGATCTGACGATCAGAATGATATTTTAAAATCTATTTTTATGGAATCGATTTATTTATTACATCAAACTATTTTCCAACTCCATATACTTCAAATTATTTCAGTATTTTGTATACATTCGTAATATTTTTCTATTTACAAGGGTTTATAGTTAGGTACTGTTACTATGTACAAACATGTTTCCAAAACTTTAAACTCAATCTATGTAGAACTGCGTTTTTACAATATGATGTTTTGTTCACATGGCAATAACTTAGCAATGCATATATTGATCTGTTATAAGTCTTATTATATCATTATAACCAATATAATACAGTGGATGTTTTCAATCGCGTTTAGAGTTATTACTTAAAAAATAAATTTTTGTGGATTTTTTTTAAATTTAAAATTCTTGACTTTTATGACCCCTGAAAAACCCTTTTCCCTCTAGCAACTTGGTTGAGGGTCGTAACGCAAAGAATAATGTAAGGTATAGTTTCCAATCGGAATTGTCTCTCTGAACAAGTTAGAATTAGAGAAATCTCTGTTCAAAAATCTGCTGATTAGCCAATTATATCTAAATCAGATAATTCATTATTAGTTCAATCTAATTTTTTCGCACTGAAAAGGTTTTAAGTATAAACAAATGACCTACTGATTAGAAAAGCTGGATTTTTAAAGTCAAAATTTTAAAAAATCGTCTAGTGTCTATATCCACCTTAACTTGTCTTACTTTTGGCCCAGTTTATTAACATTTGGATCTTGCGCCATAAAACCCAAACCAACCAATTTAATTTATATTAAAGATAACTCGGACAATTATTGAGAGACTGAGTTGATCTTTCCTTGATTGAACAGAAAACAAATGTTTAATTTCAATATTTTTAGATATGGGGTGATTGGTGATGGGGTTACTATTCCTCTAGTTTCAAAATAGCTTAACGTATTCTCATAATTCCATTGAGACCGCCGTGACACAGTGGGTTCGTCCACTGCGCTATAAACCTGCGATTTGTCGGGGATGAAGGTTCAATTCCTTCCTGTAATTATTTCTTTGTCAGTAATGCATTCTTGTGTGTATGTCCATTACAAGAGATTCTTTATAATGTACTTATAGTAGCGTGGCCAAATATGATTCTTGCGCTATAGAACTAGCTATAGTAGCATGCATTTCAGCCAAGGAGAAGAAATATTAATAAGCTTCAACAAAGAGTGAATAACAGCATTACACCGTAAAGATAAGAAATAAAGTAGAGCGACAGAATAATCGAAAGTAAATATTAGCAAGTGATTCAATTTACGAAATATTTTCAACTGAACTTCTAATTGCTTCAAAGCAAATATTAATTTACAAATCTTAACTAATCTAAACATAGGAAGTCAATTATGATAAACTCAGGTTTTGAACAATCAGAAAGTATCAGGTTGAGTAAAATGTTTTCCGACGAAATAATTTTTATTTTAAAATGATAAATACATACGAAAACAGCAAAGCTAATGAGGATAGTAATTTCCGTTTAAATCTACAATCGTCTGCCAACGTCTTGGCAACTTTTCAATCAATTCTGGGAAGAACTGTGGGGTGCGCGAGTCCAGGAAGAGATCGACCTCATTTACTACCTCCTCATTTGAATTGAAGATTGCGCCATCAAGATGCAGCTGCAGATGTTAAAACAGATAGAAAACCGAAGGGGCCACGTCTGGGCTGTATGGTGGATGTTGCATCAAATCCCACTCCAGCTTGTATATCGTCCAGCCGGTCGTCGTACTAACTAGGGATACGACATCGATGTCGATGTTTTCAAAACATCGATGTTTTTTAAAAAAGCATCGATGTATTTAACATCGATGTTTAGGGGTCGATGTTTTAGTCACATCGATGTTTTTACTTGTCGATGTTTTTAGGTTGTCGATGTTTTATTTTTAAATAAAAAAAGTACCGTTAGAAAAATTTAAAAAATAACCAAGTAGCATAATTTTCATAATCAGCAAATTGAACATACTTTTAGACCAAAGTTACCAAGGGTGAAGGGTCTGAAAAGTAGATATGCGACATCGATGTCGATGTTTTCAAAACAATGATGTTTTATAAAAAACATCGATGTATTTGAGCTGATGTAGCTTAACTAGTTGTTAAACCAGTTTTAAGAAAAGGGGAAAAAAGTTTAAATAAACTGAATTTTAAAAACATCGATAGTTTGGGGGCGATGCGTTATAAACATCGATGTTTTAATTTTGAGCATCGATGTCTCACACCATCAATGTTTTGCTGTCGATGTCGCATCAATAGTTGTTAAACCAGTTTTAAGAAATGGGGAAAAAAGTTTGAATACACTGAATTAAAAAAAAAACATCGATAGTTTGGGTGCGATGCATTATCAAAATCGATGTTTTAATTTTGAACATCGTTGTTTTGCTGTCGATGCTGCATCACTAGGTGCTAAACCAGTTTTAAGAAATGGGGGAAAATTTTTTAAATACACTGAATTTTAAAAACATCGATGTTTTTGGGGAGATGTATCATCAACATCGATGTTTTAATTTTTAATATCGATGTTTCAAAACATCGATGTTTTGCTGTCGATGTCGCATCCCTAGTACTATCATGTGGCCGAGCGCTACCTTGGTGAAAGAGAACCAACTTCTTTCTGAACTCGTTTCTGCGTTTTTCGCGAAGGGCATCACGCACTTTAATCAGCATGTTGCTGTATATTGCACTGTTGATAGCCTGTCCGCTTTTCAGGTTCACTTTGTAGATAGTTCCGCGGCAATCCCACCAGATACAAAGAAGCACCTCCTTTTTAGTTAGGGCTCGTCTTGCAACCGAGCCTGCTGATTTCCCAGGTGCTGACCACCCTCCTTTACTGCTTGTTTTGTTGTAGTATACCCATTTTTCATCACAGGTCACAATTCTGTAAAGAATTTCCTATTTACTTTGATCTCTGAGCACAGCCAAAAAAGCCACTTTTCTCTTGCGCTTGTCTTCAGCAGTCATTTCTTGAGGCACCCAGCGGTTGACCTTAAACGTTAGATTTTTGCGTTTCAGAGCGTTAATTATTGTTTTTAGGCAAACGTCAAGCTCTAACGCAATAGTTAGTGTTGAAACATTTCTGTCTTGATCAATGATTTGCTTTAACTGCTCACAATCAACTTCAATAGGGCGGCCAGAACGTGGTTCCTCTTCAATGTTGAAATTTTCAGCTTTAAACTTCCGAAACCTAACTTTGACTGTATCATAAGAAACAGTATTGATGCCTTAACTTTCACACATTTCACACCTCATAGTACATAATCGTTCTGATCTGTTGACGTGATAGCTCCATTTTAAACACTTTTTTGACGCAAAAGATAATAATTTTTTAACCAACAAATTACACGGTCGTATAGTTCTAATTTTCATCTTTCGAATGCAAAAACCCGTTCGTGGAAAAGATAACAACCACAGAAATGACAGCTGTTGGTATATCCGCAAGGAGGAAAACTTTTTACTCAACCTGATATAAAAGAGATTAATTTAAATTTAAATAGGTTAGCTGGTTGGTTTGGTTGCTTTTATGGTTCAAAGTGTCATATTTGGCAAAGCTACACCAAACACAAGATAGAAAGCTTTAAGCAGAAAATGTTGTGAAAGGGAAAGAAGATGTGTTAGGGAATCGAATAATGGGATGTAAACAGAAAAATATCGCCTTTGGGTATCCCGGGAATTCGACCACCGTGTTTACTAAAGTCAGTAATCAGACCCCATGGAAAAAGAAAAGACCACTAGGGTACCTCGGGTCTGTGAAGGAGTCAGTACACATCGGAACTAGATGCTCCCCTGAGGGCAAATATTTTTTAACTAGGAACAAAACTTTTTAAACTGATTGAATTTAATTATTATCCAACTCAACTGGTACACTTAACGTAAAAGTAATTCTACCAACCAAAGACACCACCAAGAGTGAGACATTACACAAACAATGGATAAGCAACAATAACATTATACCTCATACAAATTATTAATAGTTTACAATGGACAGACAAATGGAAAGAAACATATAGTAAATAATTCAATTTCTTAAAGATTTAGAAATGAATTTCTAATTACTCCAAATATTCATAAACAAAATCTTAACTAACCTTAACAAACGAAGCTTCTTACAATAAACTAAGATTTAGAATGATCAAAAACAAAAAAAACATCCCTTATTCAAATTAAACCTAGCTCCTAAACCTTTTGAACTGGTTAAATACGATTATTATGTTACGCAATTAGTACACTTCCGTAAAAGGAATTCCTTTAACCAAACACTACCATGAGTGAGGACATTATATTAGCAATGGGTAAACAACACAATAACTTTAGACCCATACAAATAAATAATAGCTTACAACTATAGACAAATGGAAAGACACAGACAGTAAATGATTAAATTTACAAGTTTTAGAACTGAATTTCTAACTACTCCAAACAAATATTCATCAACAAAATCTAAACTAATCTAAACAAACTGAGCCACGTGCAATAAACTAAGATTTAGAACGATCAGAAACAAAAGAATAGACTTAATTCAAATTTAACAGAGCACGCAAAACCTTTTGAACTGGTTAATACGATCCTTATCTAACTCAAATAGTGCACTCCACGTAAAAGTAATTCCACCAACTGAAGAAACCACCAAGAGTGAGGACATTACATCCGACTTATCTGACAAGCCCATCTGCTTCCTTAAGCTCTAAGAAAATCTCTGCGTTCTCCCCTAGTAACGCATTCGACTTAACGTATCACTAAGAAGAATAATAGGAATAATAATCAGCTTAAACGAGCTCCTCTAAGGAAGAGATGTTCAGTAAGATATTTTTAACTCGTATTGCTTCCTTTAAGTGCGCGCTGCCGTAAATGTACTTAATGTCACTTGAGCTAAACTCCGTTGAGTTGTATATGTCTTGCGTGGAAATACTTCATCTGCGATAGTTTTAAGTTGCAGATAGATTTACGATGAGGGTCGAAACGTGCTCTTTTGTTATGATGTGTTGCGGAGATAGGTGTTTAAATATTGTTTTAATGAAAGTACGAGTGAAATAATTCTGATTACATTCATGCTTTTGGCAACAGACTGCACTTGTTGTTATCTGAAAGAGCATAGAACGTCACTTTAAATCAGATAGTTGACAATAATAATTGAGGGGGCCGTCTCTTGGCTCAGTGAATTTCTTCGCTATCAACCCCTGACGTCAATTAACCCTTCCTTGCGATTTCAACGAAGTATCTCGTCCATTGAGGTCTGACCAATTTTGCTACTGACGATATATCTCGTCATCAAGTTTTTTACGATTTTGTTATGATGCCGAGATCAATATCTGGTCAATTTTAGTGTAATAACGAGATGTATCGTTCAAAAAGATTTGGTAAATTTAAGTGTAATAACGAGATATATCGTTCAAAAAAATTTGTTCAATTTCAGTGAATAACGAGATATATCGTTCAAAAAGATTTGGCCAATTTTAGTGTAATAACGAGATATATTGTTTAAAAAGATTTGGTCAATTTTAGTGTAATAACGAGGTATATCGTTCAAAAAGATTTCATCAATTTTAGTGTAATAACAAGAAATATCGTTCAAAAAATTTGGTAAATTTCGCTCATGACGAAATACTTTATCGAGACAACCACCAGGAGTTAAGGGTGGTGCAAGTTCGATTTCTCACTGTGTGTATTAGTTTTTTTCTGTCAGTAAAGCTTTCTTTGCAAGTGCTTGCCCATTAATTAGCGTTGCTTGTAATGTGTCTGGTGCAGGTTGGTCATATTTGACATTCAGCCATAAAAATCCAAGCAACCAAATAATTGAAATACAATACAAACTTCCGTTCCTTTCAGAGGCACGTGGCATTTAGTTAGGTGTGGGCTTCACGAAACCAAGACACCCAAGTGATCTATTCATTTCACATATATGGGGCTTATATATATATATATATATATATTTTTTTTTGCCTTTAGTAAACACGGTGACCGTAATCCCAGGACACCCAAGATATATTTATCTACTTCCTCCTCTCCTCTTTCCCACTCCTCCACAATTACTTGATATTGCCTCCCTTTTGTTTGTAGTAGCTTGGCCAAACAGGTCCCTTGTACTATAAAAACCAAAAACAACCAACAAAATTTCCGTGGCACAAATCCGGTCTTATTAGACTTTGTGTAGAGGACAAAACCAAACCATGCAACAAGAACACAACTAACCATGATTTGTTTGAATAGAAAGAACACACACACATATGAAAGATCTAACAAAATAATGTCGTCCTTTCTGCGGGACAATTAGACTAACTTTCGTATACTATTGTTGTTGTTGTCGTATGTTCTTTCTGGGATGCATATGAAAGTAGTGGTGAACAGAAACATTCAAGACAATACAGAAGAAGAATATTTTTTATTATAACAAATGATGATCCCAGCAAAGAACAGAAGGTGTGCGCTGCTTTCCTTTCAAGACGGGAATCCATTCCAGGCGAAAGTCCGACTTCTTTCCCAGGTATTACATCCATGCCTTATCCGGGATTCGAACCCGGGCCCACTCGGTGACAACCGAGGATCATAACCACCATACTGGCTGGGCGGCTTCGTATACTATTGAGTGCTAAATAATATTTATAAACAGTATGTTAAATAAAACCATTGAATTACCATATGACTTTTTCAAGAACCAAGAATACTACGATCTAAATTTTGTTTGAGTTAGGATAGAACATACGAAAAACAGAAAATATTTTCTCTATTCAATTGATTTTTATCCTTCTTTGTAAACTCCATGCTCAATGATATTTGAAAAGTGTATGTCAAATCAAATAATTGTGTATTAATATAATTTTTTCAAAAATCACAATTCCACGCCTATTATAATTTTATTTGAGCGGGAAGAATAACTTGGAACAATTAACTATAGTTATCTTCTTTTTACACAGACATTGAACCTTTATGAAAGCAGGCGCTATTTCCTTGGATCAAAGTTCAAAATAAACTACATTATATCCAGATATCTATTACAAGATTCGTATGTAGAAAAAAATTAGATAATTGAAAAGATTTCACATAGGTCTATGTGTTTTAAACTTACTACTTGACGAAGCTGTTTCATTGAAATCAAATTATAGTAAAAATTTTACTGTTTACTCGTTTTGACTGAGTGTCAACTTTTCAGCAACCATAGACAATTCTTATTTGAAGTTTCTAATTCAACCTTATAAGACATTTTGAAAGAGAGACGATTTTCTTGTGTTTTTGGACGTGAACAAGATAGCCACATCTTTCTAAGAAGGAATCTAATGTTTCTTTCAATCCTTGTAGAGATACTATTGTCCTAAACGTACCCTCCCCCTCCTCCTGATGATTGTCTCTATGAAGTATCTCATCATCAGCAAAGCTGAGATCAAGCTTTAAAGATAATGCCTTTTTGTGTGACTAATACAGCAGACTATTACCGTTCTAGACGAGAAGGCAGTATCACTTGGCTGACGAGAACTTCATACACGAGGTATCTGGTCATTAAATTAAAACTGATCAGATCTTGATTGACAAGATATCTCGTCATTAGAAAAAAGTCGAAAACGAACCATTATCTTGATCTCTTTATCATAAAAAAATTGACAATATTGGCTAAATCTTGATGACAAGATGTTTCTCCATAAGCAAAATTGGTCAGATCTTGATGGACGATAAATATCATCATTAGACGAAAACTAACCAAATTTGGGGTTTTGTCATCCAAAAAATAGGAATGATTTGGGAACACACACACATACTTCTAATGCACGTGGTTTATGCACTTGGAATTGATTATATAGAAATTTTTTCCAATTCCTCAAAAGAGACTTGCTATATTTTTTCTTTAACAAGTTAGTCCCAAAGGAAATTCAATCCGGTTTACGCCAACGCATTTAGATGGTTATTTAACCATCTTGGTTGTTGTCTCAACGAGGCATCTTATCATTAGCAAAATTAATCAGATTTTGATGAACGATATATCTCGTCATTAGGAGACATGACAGGATATTGATATCATTAAAAAGAGACAAAATATACATTTGAAATTCCATCGGTATTATTGATGATGAGATGTTATCGCGTCATTAGCTAATTTGGTCAGATCTTGATGGATGATATATCTTGCCGATACCTAATGGAGGGTTAGTATAAATAAAAATATTTGCCATGCATCATCTGGATACAGTCAAAAGGCCCCACCACAGGGCTCAAAGGCACACGTTTCCCATTCCTGGGCTAAAGCCTTCTAACATGCCGATGAATACAAATACAATCGGCTGCTCTTTGGAACCAACGGATCTGAGTTTTGTTTGAGCATGGGAAAGTATGAGCAATTACTCCAACTTTCCCCTCGCTACCCAATTCTCCCACACTGTATCGCCTAAGAATCCGACAAGGTGAAACTTTTACTTCAACTCCATCCTGGCGCAGAGAGGGGAGCTTGTCAAAAAGAAAAGAGGAAAAAACATCAGCAGCTTGCCCTGCGACCGAGCAGCGAATTTGACACCGACAATGCATCAAGTGGATGGAGGTGCCGAAGCTCTCCGGGGGAAATCACAAATTCCTGGAATAGTTCAGGAAAGCACTGCCTTGGGTTTTCCCGGATTTTTTCCGCCTCCCATCAGAGGGAGAATCTCTGCTTCCAGAAAAATGGGAGGACAAGACTCTAAAGAGAGTTTAAGACAAGGTGTGATGAGTTCATTAAAATATTTGTCATGGCTCACCACCAGGATTTTTTCAATTCTTTGCAGGGTCATCTGCACATTTAGAGGCCTGGTGGAATTAATACAGTATATTTCTTGTACCTTTTTGGTACTAAATGGTTGCGTTGAAGTTGTCCTCTTCTACACTTTCCAAAGAATCAATGCGGTAATAGAGCTGTATATCGTACAGTAGTTTTGCTATCAAAACCTCGTAAGTTCTATTTTTTCCGTTTATGAGATTTAAACATTGTTTGGATTCAAATATGTTAATCAATTAAATTTTATTAGATTGAAAAATAAACGTCACCAAAACGGCAATAAATTATATTTTAGGGTAACCACTGATAAGTCACGATAGAGCAATTTGGGTAGCGGAAGTAAAATCTTCATCTTCCATTTGGTTTAGGGCCAAGTAGCGTATTTTCAGCGGAAGGGTTACAAGTTTGAATCCAATTAAACCTTCGTGTACAAAGGGAGCTGGTGTATGGTAAATCTGATGTGGCCTCAAATGTCCTCGAAATGGTGTGGTGTGGAAGCTTGGATAGTGGAGTGCTTCTCAAGTGTGACATCGTCGTCTGACCATGGTTCAAAATGACGTGGTGTTGTACTCGTATCTTTCCCTTCGGGTTTGACCCCGCACCGTCGTCAATAGCCTGTTGCGTTGCTTCAGTAAAACGTCAATTAGCTATCTACCAACTGATTCGTTTATTTACACTGAAAATCCGTCACGTATGAGCAAAAATAATTTTCTTTTTTATATGGAAGTTTCTAGAATTCCAGAAAAAAATGGCACATGTAATAATAAATTATCTATAGCAATATAATGCGAAATGAATCCTATTTCTGTAAATTTTGGCGCAGCTTGGCCAAATATGGCTCTTTATTCCTTCAAACCAAAAAACAACCAACAACAAACCTAAGTAAATTAACAAATAGGCAGGTAACAAATTTATTTTCAAAGTGCATTATTCATACATAGACTTGAAGAAACTCGAAGAATGCTTGCTTTCCAAGAGCTCTTTTTGATTTCTTTTAACACTGCGGGCGTTCTAATTTATGTTCAGTGGGGGTTCTATTACATGACGTCAATCATCTCCTAATATATTATTGGTTTATGTGCGGCAGAGCGCAACGTTTCAGGATATTATCCAGATCAAGACGCAGTGTACTTGTCATGTAGAATAGAGGTTATTTATTGATATCCGTTTCCTATGGCTTAGGGATCCCCCTTTGGGCTCTAATGAGAACTAATTGTTAAAAGCACTTTGACTACATCAAAACGAGTCTTGTTTGCTTTTCTGTTAGAACATGGCATTTGTTTTTTGGTAAAGTATTCTTCAGAGAATTGTTTCAGCATCGAATGAACTTTGATGTTTATGTAACTACTAAAAATACGTGTATTTCATGTATGTATTTGAGTATTGATTATTGGACTCAGAGTGTTGATTATAAATAATTTCAGCTTTTTATTGTTCATAATAATGTTAAAGCCTACTTTCAGAGAAGGTAAGAGGAATTTATGTGGTATAGTTTTCTTTGGGGGGAGTTGAATTTTAGAATTAAATGAAGAGAGATTGGACAGTTTTATAGCTCAAGTGCCATATTTGGGCAAGCTTCAACAAACACAAAGCATACAATATCAAGTAAAGAATGTACACATAAACAACAAACGTTTTATTGACAAAGAAGAGAAAAGCCTAGAGAAGAACAGAACTTGCGCCACCTTCAACCTGTTAGATCCTAGCGAACCCAATGAGACCATAGACGTAGAATATGAATACTCTGAGATTGCTACTGAGAAGAGCCTAAAAAGGTGTAATCAACATGTTGACTAGCAATCACGTCTGCTCTGTAAAATATTGCCTTGGATGGAGATTCAGATTTTGCTCATTATTAATTATCTAATGTAAATATAATTACCTAATTAGCATGTTGTTTGATCATTGAAATTTCAAATTATAATTTGATTACAATTTGCGTTGGAAATTATTCTTAATATTATTCTTCCTATTATGACCTTCCATCTAGTTGCTTAGATCAGGCCTCGAAATAGATTTTTTAATTCAGGTGCACAAGGTGCACCTAAGTTTTTAATTTAGGTGCATGGCATGCACCTAGCTAGAAAAATTTAGGCGCACAATTTTATTTTCATGTGCACAGTGCACCTGTGCACCCGGGTATTTCGAGCCCTGGCTTAGATAATGATTTTTTAATAATTTTTTTCACATTCTTAATAAATCAAGATTTTTTCAGGAATCTTGACACCTAAAAACTACCTAAAGTTTATTTCTTAATTAATGCGTAGGACAACTTTTTTGTTACAGTAAAAATTGGAAAAGTTTCATTTATCATTCCCTAAAGTTGCATTTATTGAAATAAAGTTGCATATTTTTGATACATAAAAATCTAAAATAAAATATTAGTAAAAAATGAAAATATTCTAAACTTAGTAACAATTTTAGTCGTGTACCACAGTATTATAATATATCATTAAATACAGAAGAATGTTGATGTCGTTGAATGGCCTATCCTTGGCCAGTAATTTCTTTAACATTAAGAAACTGCGCTCAACAGAGACTGATGTTGCCTGACATTGATGCAGTAGCAAATACTGACTTGGAGGAAAATCCTTTCGGGAAAGTGTAGCAATAACCGTCAGGTCATTATACTATTTTAATCGTTTTTTAAGATACGCCTTAAGGTTATAAGAATCTTGTTTAAAATCCCTCAATCGGATATCTTCATACGCTGTTTCCATGTTGTATGCTTTCGATTCAGATTTTTCTACGAGACGAATCAAATATGTAGCTGCTTTTGATTTTCAGTAAACGTTTAGGCAGCTCTGGGTAACACACTGTTTTTTTGCGTGACGCAGTAAAATGCCATCGCCACTGAAACCGCTCGCAATGTACTTTACAGTGGGACGGTGGTCAGCGTAGTACAGTCAGTACCGGCTATATGGTCACCCTCTTATAAGGTCCCTCCGCTTATATGGTCAGTTTTCTAAAGTCCCGTCTAACTTAATAGGGAACATGTGTTAAAGCGCACCGCTTAAATACTCATTTTATTTTCTTGGTTATCGGTTATAGGGTCGGTTTTTTCATCTTTTCAATGAGGTTATCAGCTTTTTTTTAAAAATAGTAATTGTTATAACATTTCTAGAGGCGAGGAGCAACGCAGGGAATGACCAGAAGAAAAAAAAAGTCTTAGCGCCCCGGAGAGGACCTGAATTTACGCCTTTACTTCCCTCCCCTTTACTCATTTCTCTTTTGCGTTGAATTCATCGTCGGGTTTACCCACCCCATTCAATTCTCTTCCTCCCAAGCACAACAGGTATACATCTATCTGTTTATTGGTTGAAGTTATCTATCCCTGTTTGAAAAGTACGTTAGAATTGAAACGAAGAGTAAAGAAAATTTCTGTTTCATTTGGATCATACTTGACGAATACAAACGTTCATTTATGTTAAAAGTTTTGAAGTTGTTTTTTTAGTCTGCTGAGACAAATTGTTCCTCTGCGCAAAATAAAAACGGAAACTAAAATAATTAATTTAGAATCTGTGATCTTTTATGTGGTTACCATTCCAAAGAAAACAAAAATAATTACATTCCAAAATGTTCTAGATTGAATTTTTAAATTCGCCCCGACCCAAAAGTTGCAAAAAATTCGGACTACCTGTGTGCCAAATCCCATTATTGTAAGTGCCGTAGATTTGTCAGTACTGTGATAACGAAAAACAGAAAAACAAACATTTCCTCTAATAATAGTAGATATAAGTACATTGAATATGGATGTACTTACGTATGCGTACTGTTCTTAGATTGGTAAGGTAAGTTAATAAATTTCGCTAAAAATATGTTGCGTATTTCTCACTGTAGCTTTCACTTCCTGAATTAATTTTTAAAATGTCTTCAAAGTTTCATTATTCGTTTATGAGCACTATATTATGATAGGTGAATATAATTCTGCCATAATTAAATAGTGTAGTATTGTTCCGCATATATATGGTCACCCCGTTATATGGTCTGATTTTTATGGACCGCTGAGCTGACCATATAGCCGATACTGACTGTACAATGCTGTCTGAAGCCAAGTAGCCCAGTGTGTGAATACTGGTTCAGACAATTGGCCAATGGTGTGAAAAGCGGCTTTTGGGTGCATGTTTTGTACTGTGGCTGCCTCAACACAAGCGATAAGATTGTAAACATTAGAGTAAAATCCGCGGACTTTTCTGCAGTTGTAAAACATGTGTACCATTCAAGTAACTTGGAGCAATCGCGGATACAGCACCTTGAGTGTGTTTCCAGTCGCGGTCATATATTGTGCTGTATCGGATAGCAGAAGCGCAAAATCCTTTCGATCAACATTCAGAGATTTTAAAACGTCATCTACAAGGCTAACATCATATTGATGATCGACACTCACCTCGCAAACTCCACAGTCGCTAACGCAAGTTTCCTCTGGATTATCAAGAGTGCCAGGCAATGTGTTAAAGTACTTCTTGCCACTTATTTAATTTTCGTCTGTTAGGACGAATACCTTCTTACCATGAACTTCTTCTTTGATCCGCAATAGTTCGGCGTTCGTAAAATCAGACACACGTTATCAAAGGGTTGATTCAGAGGGCAAAAAATGAAATAGTTATTTTATATTAATTAATTTTGAGCTAAATTTTAAAAAGTTACATTTGGTTGCATTGATGCAAAAAGTTACTTTTATGCAGAAATTTGCATTTATGCAGAAATTTGCATTTATGCAGAAATTTGCATTTATGCAGAAATTTGCATTTGTGCAGAAATTTACATTTATGCAGAAAGTTGCATGCATTTATGTTACGGTTATAACTCACTTACAAAACACTCCATGATGGAGGAATTTGGGTTTTAGTATTTTGCATGCAGCGTAGAACGTGTGAAAAAAATTGCATTTGTTGCAAAAAGTTGCACTAATAATAAGTTAGACTGAGAGTCAAAATAACATATCGCACCCAAGCAAGAAAAGTGACACGAGTCAAAAGATAAAAATTTTGATGTTATGTCATTGAAAAATATGTATGAGGTGCCCCAGCATGTTATATTACTATTCCATAGAGTATAATAGAAGTTAGCACCATAAATACGTACTTAAAATTTAAAAGAAGCCTAATACTATTTCAATACAAGTTTTATAGAATCCTTTAATTCGATGTTTCTCAAATTCTGTAATTTCTGTCGTGTCGCTTTTCTTGCCGGGGTGCAATATATCAACTGCCATATATACATGGGTTGGACAAAAATATGGAAACGCCTCGTGAAATGCATGCTTGAAAAGAAATGTTTATTTTAGAGAAATGTGTAAGTGTCGCTTGTGTATTCGCCTACTGACGCCCCCTATACAACGTCGTAAATACGCTGCGTAGGTTAGTCATTGTCAAACACAGCTCTGTGAAGTTGTAATTGCATCATTTCAGAGCTAACAGACTTCGAACGTTGTAATTTGTAGGAGATCGTCTGGTGAGTGCTTCCGTAAGGAAGGTAGCCGAAGTGTTTAGTGTTTCAAGAGGTACTGTATCTAAGATTTATTCCGCATATTTTAAAAGCGGAAAAACATCAACCGCTTAATCACAGCGCGGACGAAAGTGTGTGTTGAATGATCGTGACAGACGATCATTAGGGAGGATTGTAACTAAAAATAAGAAGATCACAGCTTCAAAAGTTATTGCTGTGAAATGAATGTGCTCACAAAGACTGTGAGTATCAAAAAAGTAAAACGGGAGCGCCATAAGCAGGATATTTCTATCCGAGCTACAATTCAAAAACCATTCAACAGTGCTGCTGATGCCTGTAACAGGAAGACGTGATATTTAAGTCATAAAGCCTGGACTATGAAGCAATAGAAGAAGTAATTTGGTCTCGGATGAGTCTTGTTTTACACTGTTTCCCATTTCTGGCCGAGTTAACGTCAGAAGAACGCCATCTGAAGCCTATAATACAGACTGCTTGTTGCCAAGAGTGAAACATGGCCGGAGTTCTGTGATGATTTGGGCAGCCATACCGTGGTTTTCTGAAGGCCCCATAATTACGCTAAAAGGGTACTTTAAGGCCATGGAATATGTGAAAATTTTGGCCGATCAAGTTCATCCCTTTGTTCCCTAATGGTGATGGTGTCTTCTAAGACGACAAAGTTCCTGTTCACTCAGCTCACATCGTTCAGGACTGGTATTCTGAGCACGTAGATGATTTATCACATCTCCCCTGGCCACCACAGTTACCAGACCTCAATATAATTGAATATTTGTGGTCTACATTGGAGAGTAACGTGCGTGATTGCTATCCACCGCCATCATCGTTATCTGAACTTGCCACCGTTTTGCAGGATGAATGGTGCAAGATTTCCTTGGCAAGCATACAGGAACTGTATTTATTCATTTCGAGAAATTGCAAGCTGCTTCGAATGCCAACGGTTTTCCTAATAATCTCGTTGCAAAAACACGGTTCTTAAGTTTCGAGTATGGTAAGTCTTGAAAACATGTTTGCACATGATGACAGCATTGTAACTAGAAAACTATTTTGAAAACTTAGAAGAACTTGTGATCATTTGGTTTGGTAGGGTGCGGTATTTTTTAATTAACTTCACGCTGGAGCAACACAATGTGCTATTGGCGACAGTCTGGGATCAATCCCGAAGGAAAAGATCCTGGAACACCACCACGTAATTTTGAACTTCCTTAAAAGCGTTTAAAAGCTAAGGAGAAGGAAAATATTTTGAATTAATAAAAAATATATCGATATTTTGGTAGATTTTCTTGATTTCTAGTGAATATATAAACCTTAAATTACTGACGAAAAACATTCAGTGAACATTTTTCTTTATAAGTTGTTTTTCCCTTGAAATTGAGCGTACGTATCCACTTAGATCATCGCACATAACATGAAATCTGTTATAAATACAATTTTTAGCTGCACTGATCATGTGATGATCGGTTCAAGTATGAGCCGTTTTTACCTGCGCAGGTAAGACGCAGCTAAGGGCAATGATTTCGAACATTCCAGGCCCCCCCCCCTCCTACCTGGGGTTATAAAACCTATCTGAACTCGCAAAAGGGCACAATTTAATTTCATAATGTGTATTTTATGGAGAGATCTTTGCGGTAATTTTTCATATTTTATTGGCTATTGCGCCCGCGGTGAAATTGCTTTTCAGGCTGTACTTTTGGTCATTTCACTGGTTATAAAATGCACGTAAAGGTTTTCGGAAACATTGCATGCGGATTTTTTATAGCAGTTTGCGATGCAGAGGGAGACTGTGATTTTTTTTCTTTAAGCAAATACCTGAGACGGATTCGGAAGTTTGTTTAGATTCAACGTGCCTTTTGTATGGGGAGGAGCACTGCTCCTTTTGAGAATGCTTGGGATGGACTTAAGAGAAAGTCTTCATTTTTATTCGGATCGATAGATGAAACTTTAGAGGGTAGTAAAATGAGTATTCTTTTACATGGAGGCGTTATTTTAATAGTGGTGTAACTACAATTCTTGTAACTTTTGCTGTTAACCACACGCACTTTTCTGTGAAAACCACCATTTCTACAAATCATCTAAAAACTATGTTAATCTGCTGAAAAGTAAGGTTGGTATTTTAATTAACGTCTCACTAGAGAAACACAATGGGCTCTGCGTGACGGTCCGGGATCAAAACCGAATAGATATATCAGAGGTAATTGGTAATTGGTAATTTTAGTTAACGTCGTACTAGAGCAACACAACGGGCTATTGACGACGGTCCGGGATCAGTCCCTTAAGGGAAAGATCCGAGGACAACACCTCGTAATTTTGAACCACGGTCAGATGACGAAGCAACACCTGAGCTGGCACCCCACTCTCCAAACTTCCACGCCAACCCAACGTGAGGACTTTCGGCCACGACAGATTTAAGGTGCACCAGCCGCCTCTACACCATACGTTTACAAACATCCATGCCCGGACCCGGATTCGAACCAGGAACCTTCCGATCTAGAGGCTAACACCTTAACCACTATACCGGTTGGTCGGCAGATAGATATATCAGAGGAAAACGCAACGTAATTTTTTTCAGATGACGTGGTCACACCTGAGCTGGCACTCCACTCCATGCTTCCACACCGGGTGAGGACATATGAAGCCTCGACTGACGTAACGTTCATCAGCTCCTCTGTTCACCATGTTCTAGGGTTGGATTTGAACTCACAACCCTCCGGCTGTTAATCCGCTTATTTTCCAACCGGGCTATATGAGTTCTATGTTTTCCAGATAGTTCAAATATTGAATTTTGTTTTTTAGCTACTTGACAAATGGTTGTAGTTCTATTCGGAATTGAGTTTCATTCTACGACGAAATATCTCGTCCATTAAGATATGACCCATTTAGCTAATGACGAAACATCTCGTAATCAATATACTACTTTCTTTTTGATGATGAAAGGATCAAGATCTGGTCAGTTTTGGTCTAATGATGAGGTATCTGGATCATCAAGATCTAATCTGTTTTATTCTAATAACGATATATCTAGTCCTTTAAAATCTGGTTAATTTGGCTAATGACGAGATACATCATTGAGGCAGTCACTGGGGACCGTCGACCCAAATTAACCGCACTCAAAAGATCAATCACTTGTAAGGAATAGATTGATTTCAGGCCAGTAGACGAAATATTTCACTCCAAATATTTTTATAGATCAAATGCGATTCTTCCGACAGGTTCATCCAACCCACATACAAGATGCGGCCCTCCGGATATATTTATCGGGCTAGCAGTTCATATATCCCCTATGAAAAGGTTTACCTGTTCCTCCTGCCCTTCACAATTTTTCGATACGATATACCATGTCAAATAAGATCCTTTGAAATGTTGTATATCACCCGACGAGACCAGATACGGCCATCAATATATTTTACAAGTTTCGCAGATCATATATGGATGGATATGAGATATTCCTAGAGGATACTCATTTACAAAACAAATATTAAAAAAAATATAAAGTTGGAACTCGGTGTTATTTTTCAAATATCTGCGATGAAATTTTCGCTAGCAGATTTATGTATTGATTTTTGTTATATGCTTTATTGAAAAAAAGGCTGTGCCGTTGTTAAAATAACGCTCAAAATTACCTTAAATTGGTTGTTTGAAATGTTCCATGGCTATACGTGAATACGAGAGAGCTCATGGGCATCGTTCTAGGTGATGACGACATTGTTCCATATGATGTAGTCATTCTATCCTTCTGTGAGCATCACTAAATTTCCGAGTACTGTAATATTATTTTAAACCTACGATACACAAAAAGGGTAAAGAACCACAGCTTTGGAAGGATCCGCAGATATTTTTGCATTTATTGGGCTGATGCAAAAGTTCATAAAGTTTTTGGCTTGGCATTGTATCGTGTTTAAAGTTTTAAATGAATCCGAAGATGTTGTGGGAGGGGGAGAGGGAAAGGGGGCTTCAATCCCCGGAGAAAGAAGAAGATGAATTTCAGCCGCATCCTGAGCAGACTGAGACTGGAAGTTTCCATTTTGTTTGGCTTTCCTAGAATATTTTATGAAGTAAAGAAAAATATCAATTCTTGCAGGGGTCCGAAAAGTACCTTTTCTAATCACTTTCTTGTGTTTTAAAATATGTAATTAAAATTGAGATTGTTGAACATGTGATCAAATAGTTTCGATAAATTAGCGAGCATTGATAGATCGCAGAAGCATTAATTTGTTTCCGAAAATGCAAGAATGTTTCGCAGACTCAAAATAATATACACTACCCTACAATAACGGACAGGACAGCAAGATGTGATGGTATAAGGGAAATATGCTTTAATAGGAGATGGTCCCCCACGTGGTGCAATGACACTAGTAACCCTTCTGCGCATACTTTCAACAAGGTTTTGATACACAGTTATGGGTATTTGTGTCTATTCCTGCTGCGAGAATATCGCCAGCTTAGCAGTAGATTTCGGAATTAGTTCCGTTGTCCGTAAGCGTCGCTCTAACTCGTCCCACAAATTTTTTATGATGTTTAGGTCGTGACTCTGCGCAGGCCAGGGAAGACGTTTTACATCCATATCTTGATACCACTGCTAGACAGAGGCTGCAACATGACATGGAGAATTTTCGTCCTAAAAGTAACATTCGTCCATTCCATAAAATTGCCAGAGCGTAGGAAGAACCTGATTGTTCAAATTGTTCAGGTAGGCGTTGGCGTTCAATTGACCAGGAACAACATGCAAAGGTCTCAGGCCACACCACGAAAAACACCCCAAACAAGTAGTCGGATTTTATGCAAATCTGCTGGCGTCTGGTTCATTATTGTAGGTTAGTGTATGTGTCATGCAGGGTGACACATTACCGATTACCCGTGCTGTTTGTGGTTCAGAAAGTTACGTCACGTGGATCAGTTCTTTAGCCAGAAACCTCAGAACTTCCGTGCGCGGGTTGATGCAGCTACCGGAGGAAAAGAAAAAGGTAATCGAACCGAACGGCACACACTATATTGATTCAATGTATAATTTTTAGTAAATAAAATAATTTGTGTTATAGAAACGGATGAACTGTAGCATTAACTTAATAGAAACATTATTTTAGTCTTGTTTTTAAAATAAAATATATTTTTCTATGAGTGACATTTTTGGTTATGGAGGTAGGGTTTCATGGGTTATAAAATTGTTTAATTATACGTATTATGAAAGTGAAGTCGCCCGTTTGTTTTTACAATACGATTTTTGCATTTCGTCAATAAAAATCGCAAAGAACGAGCTCCGAATATCCGTATGATAAAAACTTGTTGGTCAGCATAACGTAGATTAAACTCAAAACGCCAGGAAAATGAATTTAAACTACATTTTAAGCTAACCGCCATCTGTATAATACGAGAGAGAATTTGAATATTAGTAATAAATTATTTGTTTTACTTCCGGTTTGTTTGTATGTACAGAAAATTCTCATCGCATAAAAAAAATTAATGCGAAACATTGTGGTAAACGAGATAAATAAAATTAGCACTTAAACGAAGTCGTGTTTTTCCCTGGTGTTTTCAGTGTTTACACTACTAGACCCCTCCCTATAATGAAGTGTACAAGTTTATGACGAGACAATACAAATGTGTTAGTTTTTTTTTAGGCAAAGCGTTTCTTTGGTTATGCATAGAATCTCTAATTGAGTCGAAGTGATCTATTCTAATTAGATGAAACGCCAATCGTCATCAAACCGGATATCTGAACTATATTTTAACACTCCAAGTTGGTTTCGGCGAGATACCTCGTTCGTCAACATCTGACCAATTTCTCTAATGACACAATATCTTGCCATCGAGATATTGCTAATTAGTTAAAGATGGCGATATCATGATCTGGTTGGATAGTTTACTAATGACGAGTATGATCGTATTTTTTTCTTCTAGTGACGAATATGGTAGATTTTTTTTCAGTGAAGATGGTATGAAGGTGATGGTAGAAGATGAGTGAAGTATGGTAGATTTTTTCCAATGACAATTTTGGTCGAATTTTAGAATGACTAGTATGATAGGTTCTTTTTCTAATGACGTGTATGGGTTGGTTTTTTCTAATGCCGAGTATGATATTTTTTTTTCTAATTCCTAGTATGGAACATTTTTTCAATCACAAATATGGTCGAATTTTCCAATGACAATTATGGTCGTTTTTTTTATAATAATGATATATCTAGTCCATCGTAATCTGGCCAGTTCAACTAATGACGAGGTAAATATCGTTCATCAAGACCTGGTCAGTTTAATTAGTGACGAGATACCCTTAGATACAGCTACCAGAAAAGCTAAAGTAGCCTCGATATGTATCATTGGAGGGCACTTCGACAGGTGAATTACAATTTTCGCAGACTAGTTAGACACGCTAGACTTGCTTTCACTCAAAATGGTTCTCATACCCAAACAAGACTATATATACTAGTAATTAAGAACCATCATTTTTGGAATATTTGAATCCTTGAATTTTCATGCCTGAAAAATTTTAAATTTCAGTATGATGAATATTTATTGCTCACTTTTTGTAAGTTGTGAAACAAAGGAACAGTCCACTAACTATGGTGAAGTGGATATTTTCAATTGCTCGTTATTATTTCGTTGATCAACGGTTAGTTAAGGCTTGTCTTGTTTGTAGAAAGTGCAGTTACTTTCGAACTAGAGTACCTCATATCACTAATGACATCATTAACGAAGCTCAGTTGAGTGATGATTTCGGCTGAAAGGAGATAACTATTTGAGCTCCGTTTCAAAATTAAGTCTTTTAGATAGGAACGAGGATAGTCTTTTAATGCAATATTTGACCCAGGTAGACCAAAATTGACCGCGATTTGGCAGAGTCGCTGGTTAGCAATTGGAAAGTTATTATTCCGAAACTCAGTCCAACCAAAGAATGTTGTGTGTGTGGGGATACTGTCTGACATGATAAGTGAATTTATTAAATTCGTTCAGAACGTCGCTAATCAGAAATTCTAAAAATACACAATTTCCAATTCAAAAATGTGTATTTTTGTGAAAACGAATATAAGAATTCAGTTCTTGCTTTAATTTTCGTCCCTTTTTACCTGCCTGAAACGAATCTGAGTTTTCCATCCGAATAATTCTTCAATAACTTTCGTAAACGTTGCCATGTCAGTGATGTTACTAAATTAGGTCAGAACTTATCTTACCATGGAAATTCTGAAAATAAACAATCATTGGATATTGTTTAACCAACTTCCAGTTCAAAAACTTGTATTTTTCTGAAAAAAAATTATTAAAATTCAATTTTGACTTTAATGTTTGTTGCTTTTTATCTGCCTTCAACAATTTTGAGTTTTTTCATCTCAATCATTCCTTATCTACAAGTCTCGTGAGGTCAGTTTCAGTCAAATCCGGCAAAACGTCGCTTATCACGGAAATGCTAAAAGTAACCAATTCTTAGCTATTGTTTAACCAACTTCTCTTCCAAAATGTGTATTTTTGTGAAAAGAAATTCTCGAATTCAGTTCTTGCTTTAATTTTCGTCTCCTGAAACAAATTTGAGTTTTTTCATCCGAATCGTTCCTTATCAACAAGTTTCGTAAACGCTGTCAGGTAAGTGCTGCATCGTTTCAATTATTACAGCCGGGAGCTACACAACTCAACTCCACTTCAGCATTCAGGTCAGGCGCGCCACTTCGCTTTCTGTGAATGGAAACGAGGATATTTATGACGTCATTAGTGAAAGTATTTTCGCCCCGCCCCCTCCAACAGCAATAAAAATAGTGACCAGCCGGTTTTATCTCTCTTCCTAGCTGACCAATAATAGAGGGCCTCGGGCATTTATAGCGAATAAATTTGATGAAGTATCTTTTGTTAATGTAAGTTGTCTTGCAACGGGGCTGCACGATTGGATAGTAAAGGTCTCGGCGGCCATTTTTTCCCGCTCCCATGAAAGATCTGCTTTCTTGCAATGGTGATCAGTAAAGGAGTTAACAATGCCGGACTAAAGGTGCGTTTTTTTCACTGAGGTTTCTTGTGGGTTTATGGCAACACATTTGCTGACCACCGTACTCGCTAACCACCTCTCTTTATAGGCTGTTGGGATGATTAAACACTTTCTTTTGTCTTATAACGAATGATAAAATCGGAACAAAATGAGAGGTGACCTTAGAAAACGCACCGAACTTCTCTTTGTAAAAGGTAATCTGCGGTTCGATAATAAAAATACAAAAATATCTGAATCGCGATGCTGAATTATATTATATTTGAGGTGTAAAGTGGACATTTTTAACAAATTACTCAGAGCATAATTTATTTCGTATGCCATTATTATTGACGATTCATTACAATATTTGCTATTTTTAGGGCATTAGACACACTAAATTATAAAATTATGAAACATTTTTATGAAAAAATATTTTTTTTTGTATATTTGAGAGGGTAGGTAGATAGTTAGATTAACCCCAGTCTGAAGCAACAAAACGGGCCATTGGGACAGTCTGGGATCAATTCCGAACGGAAAGAACCGAGGACAGAGCCTCGTAGTTTTGAACATGGTTAGATAGTGAGACAACACCTGAACTTGCTCCATAATCTCCAGACCTTCAAATCACACCAGCGTGAGAACATTTGGGGTCACGACAAATTAACGTGCATCAGCCTCCTGATCTTTAGTTGGATCGAATTAAGGGAGACCCGTAAGGAAGAACTCAAAATTCTTATTATTAATTTTACCTAACCAATTCTTTAGTGATGATAAAGCACATATTTTAAATCAATAATCAATAAAAAAATTAGTTTTTATTTGTAATTATATTTTATTTTACGATTTCAAAATGTTTTTTTAAGCCGAGATACGCACTTTTTATAAACTTTACTGCTCTGTCAATTTTCAATATTTTTGTATGAAATAAATTTCTTCAATATCGTTATAGTATATGCAAAAGACCCTGAGAGAGATTTTCTAAAATTTATTTACGAGTTTTCATAAAAAAAAATATTTTACTCATCATACTTTAAATTCCAATTTTTTATACTCATTAATTTTTATAATTTTTTCTAAAATTTTTATAAAATAATGCTCTCCCTGCGTCTGTTAAGCAGTTATTCAAAATCTAAAAAATATAAACAGTTTAACTCTAAGTGCATACATCATAAAGTCTTAATTTCTTTGAACTTTGCCAAATTTGCAAAAAAACTGATTTTGAGGTAATCGCATTTTAAGTACAAAATACAACAGAAGTTAACGAAAACAAGTTACTTTCTGCAAGTACTTTTTTTTAGTAATTTCTATTACATTAAAACTTTTATCAAAACAAGAGTTTTTACCGTAAACTCGTATGTATTTTTTAAAGCCAGTTTTATCTCTGAGGACAACTGAATGAATGGTGATAATTCACTGAAAAATTATACATTTCTTGTTTAATGAACTGAAAAAAAATAGTTTATTAGATTAGTACTATTTTAAAATAAACCACCATTGTATAAACCACACCTTCCTTTTTCTACAGCTATTTTTTTCTGTAAACGAGCCTTTTTTTGTAGTGATACGCTTACGACGAAATTTAGCGCTATTTTTTCAATGCGTTTCCTTCAATAGCGTCACCACATGTTTTACATGAGGACCTGTATTTTGTCATTTAGGTTTCGCCGATTGATAGAAAAACCAGGAGTCTACACCTTAAGGGCATTTAAAATGTTTGGAATAATCATCGGTAGATACAATATGATATAATGTTGTATAAATGGGGGTTTTCATGGAAACCGAAGCCAATGGTTGGTAGTCGATTATGTAGTTGGAAGGTCAAATAAAAGTTAAAAAGCAGCTGGTAGCAATTTCCTTCGACTCTGAAAATTTGTCCATTTGTTCTTGAATATCGGGTGCTTCGTTTTATCCAATAAACCAAAAAACACTTTTTGAAATTTCTTTTTCGAAAATTGGGGTTCGGGTCTCCCTTAAGGATTTGCAACCTGATTTGTACTCTAAACGCGATCACCTCAGTAATACTACCGCCATCTATACGTAGCTTGACAGAAACGGCTCTCACTCCACAATACAACCTTTGTTAGAATCAAAAGTCGCAATATAATTAGAATTAGAGTGTGTGCAATATAATTAGAAAATCATTATATTTACTTTCATGGGTCTCTAATTTAGTAGTCAACGCCAGGTTAAATTGTTAACTTTATGAATGTTCATGTATTTGGCATTATGTGTTGACAAATGCACAGCTTGGCCAAATATAACAATTGCGCTACATAAAAACTAACCAACCAACTACATTTGAGATAATATTCTAATAATCATAGTACTTTTTGAAGAGCCTTTAGATAAATTGAATGAAAATAAATGATACTTGGAAGAGCTTAAAATAAAAATTCTTATCTGCATTTTCGAAACTAATTAAATGATTCTAGTATACAATCAGTAAAACTTCGTTTAAAATTTAAAGGCCTGAGTAGCAACATTCGTAAGGGATTATGAGAATCAATCTTTTAATAATAAATGTAATTGAAAGAATTATCGCAAAAATAACACTCTTTTAATTAGATTTTTAATTTGATGCTAATTAACAATTAGAAATATTTAAATGCGCTTACCACTGGGCGCGTAAAATAAGGAATATCTTGCTTTTTCTATAACATAGACTTGGCGTATAAAGATCCATCTCTAAATTTTTTTGTTTATTTTTCAAAGAAAAACTGGACTTTCTTTGTACAAGGAGAAAGCTCTTTTACGTGTAGTATAAGTAAATTGAGCATTGTTATTGAAAGGAGCTTCTCAAAATATTTGACCAATATATTTAGTAGCCACGTAACTAAGCTGTGAAAAATTGACTTGGTTGGCCAAATTGGCATTTATCGCCTCCTTTGGCGATATAAATGTTTTGATAAAGTAGAAGTGTGAATGCGGATTCCTATAGAGTGACGATAAAAATAGTGAAATTGTCAAACTGTATTATGTCGCGTGTAGCAATCCAATAAAGAATC
The DNA here is from genome assembly GCA_947359465.1 of Metellina segmentata. NCBI lineage: Eukaryota > Metazoa > Arthropoda > Arachnida > Araneae > Tetragnathidae > Metellina > Metellina segmentata. The sequence continues at coordinate 38,629,618 of OX375872.1, forward strand.
AATGGATGGGCGTTTTCTACCATTACGTGAACCAATCAGATTATGAATGTTCCTCCTCACTAGTACTAGAAAACGGTTATTATGGATACTAAATATACTCTGTCTTTGTAGTACATAGTATGCATAATCAGTACTCACTTTGGCACTGTTTTAATTGTTATTGACTCGGTTTTAACTTTTTTGGCTCTGGTAAGGAATCATCCTAAAGATTGCAGGAGAACACAATACTCCAAAGAAATGTCCACGGAGCTCATATACGATCGTCATCAATAAATAATATTAGCAATACAGAATACCGAAAAACACCTCATAATTCAGTAACAGTTCAATACAAAGCGATACAATGGAAACAAACATGAAAATATAATAGAAACTTTAATTTCACCACCCAATTTGAATCAACAAAATTGTGAACTACATGTCAACAAATTTGTTGTTTCATTTTGCTTGATTTGTGCTCCTGGTGGCAGTTGACTTCACAAGGTAGTTTGTGATTTGCAAAACTGGTCAAATTTTGATGTAATAGATAGCTTGACATTAGAAAACTGACCATGTCTTGATCTTGACATTATAAGAAACGGCAATATCTTGATGACGATATATCTCGGCATTAACGAAATTGGCCATATCTTGATCGATGAGATATCTCGTAGAAATCACTTGAAGAGTTAAAACAATTGTTAAAAGATGTGTTCATTAGAACGCTCTTGACACGTAACAGTTATTTACTTCATAAACAGGCTGTGTTGCGAAGAACGCAATAGAATCAAGTGCACTACAATAATCTATAATTTTACCAAATTTGAGGAGATCAGTATTTATATTTACAGCTGGAATTGTATGATGATTGCATTAACTCAAAAGTTTCGAAAGGAAAACACAATAGAATCAATTACAGCATAATATAAATTTAACAACTGAATTTGAGATGATTAGTATAGAAGTCTTTTAACTCGCAACAGAACATTTAGACTGTATTCCGAAGAATACTATAGAATCGAGTACAGTACAATAGAAATTGAACCGAATTCGAGGAGATTAGTACAGAGATTTACAACTGCACCTCAAATGGAAATCCAGATTGATGCCTATCCTCCCACGGATAATTATCATAAAGTCTAGACTTAGCAATGAGACGTGGGAATACCATTTATATTCATCACGTTTTTTAGCTTTTTAACAGTAAACGTCGATCTAGGACCATAAATCACAACTAAGTTTCGACAGATACTTTTTCAAATCCCACAGGATTTCCTATCGAACAAAAGAACGCGTATTCTAATTCTGTTGATCAGTTCAGAAAACACCAAGAAGGAAGTAGGCCATTGGCGACTTATCAAAATTCGCCAAGCTGTCGCAACACTTAATACCTTTGTCCCATGGCCCTGCTCCATCCATCACCTTTCTTAGGACGGGACATTACTTTACTGGGAATGAGATGCCATTAACTGTCGCCAAGGCAAAATAATGGGGAAGCGGTATTCTACGTTTTCAATTAGGCAACCTCGCACAGAATGCGTGTTGCGACGGATACTAAAAATATGTCAGAAATTGGCTCTGAAAACCGCCTTTTAAGAGGATGTAGTTTATATTCATTTAATCAAAAGCAGGAAACAGGTCCATAATAAAGGGTCTCTGGTAAAAGCAGTGGCATCAAACAAAAGAGCTGTGGTTATTTGCGGAATGACGCGTGGTGGGGATTATGACGTCAGTGGAGAAAGGTTCTGGAGATCCTCGCAGCACTGGGAGACCACGAAACTTAAACATGCATAAACAAATTACGTGGCGGTGACACAACATATTGCGGTCCTATCAACAACCAGCTTGACGATCATCTTATCAGCGGCATTGTCTGGCAAGATTGATATATGTGGCCGTAATGTTTCTGTGGCGATATGTGTTTTCTGTACGTTGCGAACATATCGAGACTTTGAGTTAGACATCAATTTCACTGACCGCTGGTCGTACTTCCCGAAACATCTATCAGTCCAGATGGACCCTTTGGGTTTCAACTGCCTCCCAGTGAACTGGTGGGATGAGAAACGAGATTTATTGTAGAACTTTTACTGCACAGAGGGGTTTTTTGATGCTCGGTTGATCTCTGATTTTGAGGCGGTCCCAATTTCCCTTTTTCAGAGCCCACAAATCTCTGATTAGATATGCAGGTAATGTAAATTCCTTTGATTGAAAATCAATAAGTAGTTAATTGTATTTTGACCTTATTTAAGTTTAATGGCCACATCCCTAGCCCATTACGTTACAAGGTATTCTGAACATAACCACAGTTGGATCTTTTGGTTGGATTGAGTAGTTCGTAACTCGTAACCCATTAGTTGCTAATGCGCTACTTTTCCAACGATACTGCTGCGGTCCCTTCTTAATAAGGGAAACATTATTTGATGTCATACTCTTCATTTGCTTTTTTATACACATATATACTTATATACAAGGTGATTCGGAGCAAATGAGACAAACTTTATAGTTAGCTAAAACATACTTAAAGAATAATTTTATGTAGTGTAATATATGGGCGCAAGTAATGCAATTAGTCCCAAACAAAAGAATTGAGCAGGAAATAAAAAAACAATATTATTTACTTAATTATTATTTAATTACAATGATTTTTTACAACTGCTGCTCAAAGCTCCAACACCGACATTAGTAGAAGCTTCTAAAGACCACCTTTCAACTATTGGGTCACATGAAAGGAACGATGTTCAAGCGCGCCAAACCAAACAGTCCACTCTAGAGGTTAGAAAGTCAATCAATACATGCATCGACGCTGCCGAGCTTGAATTAATTTTGAAGGTGGCACCATTGAAAAATTATTGTAGAAAATCTTTGCAAATAATTTATTGTAAAATAATGATGCAATTAAGAAATATTAAAATAATGATACATATAAACATTTTGCTTCATAATTTACGTAAATCTTGCGTTTGCGCCTAATCGTGTCACTTGCGCCCATACATTCCCATAGAAAATATGATTATTTTAGTGTGCTCTAACACCCCTTGAAGTGTTTGTCACATGAGTTCCGAATCACCCTGTATAGATAATGAAGATGACGTTTGACTTTTTATACATTAAACTATACACTTTAGAAAATGCAAACATCGGCAGAATGCAAAAATTCGTCCCGTTTTCAGCAATAGATGGCATTCAGCAGCAAGCCTGTCCGATTTTTTTAGGAACATCTCCCAATCAATTTTATTCCCTGAAGTCAGGCAAGGAACGTGCTCAGTATCACTCTAGCAGATGACTTGTGCGAATTGCATTCTTTTCAGTGCTGATTTTTTGTGTTATTTTTCAAAAATTCTCAACTTGATGTCGAGTGTCGTGTAGTGTTTTTATATTTTTTATGGGAAAAATGTCTTCTGGAGGTTGTGTAAACAGTTCATATTGTTTTTGTAATACACGTGGATAGTTTGCTACCTAGCAACAAAGGTAGAACGCGTAACTGAGTTTGTAAAAAGACTTTATGTCTCTGTTTTGGTGTGAAACTCGATTGTAATGAAAAACAGTGCTCCGTATAAAGTCTGCTTTATTTGTGTTGCTTATGGAATTCTTATGATTTGGAAAGAGGGCCAAAGAAACACAGGTGTGGTTTTTATTTTTGCTCATACGAAACACACTGCTATAACTAAAAGAGTAAAAATAACATTTTCTTACGTAATTTTCAGTCTATTATTAGACCGGTGTCACATGGACCTGATGTTTCAAGGTGCGATTCTTCCCTGGGTGCATTTATCTCTCCTGTATCAGTAAAGTTTCGTTGTGTATATGTATAAGTGTTTCATGTATGTTTCAAGGTGCGATTCCTCCCTGGGTGCATTTCTCTTTTCTGTATCAGTAAATTTTCGTTGTGTGTATGTATATTCTTGATATTGTAAAATATTGGCAATAATTTAATCCTACGTCTGGCACAGCATGGAAAAATATGGCCCTTGCTCAGTTAAACTCAATCAACCAACTCGATGTTTCAATCCCTACAAATCTGGATTCCAACCTTCGCGACTTAGAAGAGTTTTTGAAAGTGATGTACGAAGAGTTTTTGAAAGTGAAGTATCCAATCCTGATCATTCAAATAATGAACCACCACTCTAAATTCAAAGCAGACTAAATGATTCAGTAAGACATCTGTGGCTTCCTAAAGATGTTATGTGTTTTCAATACAAATTATCCTTGTTTTATCTTCGCGTGGGACATTCGAGTATGGAATATATTTGTACAATTTCTGAGTTGTGTAGTATTATTTTTACCCCACAGATCCCTTAATGACTAAATAACTATATATAATGGTTATTTCCATTGGTTCTTTACTTGGAATAGAATTTTCTGGAAAAATTATATCCCTCCTTTCCTTAAATGGATTCTTTGGAAAGAAATGCATATTTAGAAATATTCTATTACTCATTTCACTGAAATACAATATTTTGAAAATATAATATGGCTCATTTCAACAGAAATAATACTTTAGAAAAATTCTATTGCTTATATACTTAGAATAGAATCCTTCAGAAATATTATATTCGTCAAGAAGGTCAAAACAGGTTAGAAGTCATGCAGGGTAAGCTGCAGGTTACAAGGCGGAGTTATCCGTGTGAACCCCTAAGAGGGTTAATCAGCAAGGGGATGTTCACAAAACTTTCGGGGTAAGAATTCCCAATAAAAGCATCTATGAATAAATTTCAAAATTTTCAAAAGCAGCCTTAGCTGAAATCATTTCCACTCCCGCGTCTAGTGTAAATACAGCGCTTTAAGAGTTACCCATTGATCTGACTATTGTTCTACCATTCTTTTGGCCCGCCTCCAATAGTTGCATCGGGGTGAACTAACTGAAAAGGAAGTAATCTATAACGTGACTCCGAGGCGTATATTGGACGAAACCAGAATTTAAGATCCCCTCTTCACCCAAAAGTTTTCCCTACCACCTAGCTAGCTTTTGAAAATTTATCGTGCCTAGTATAATCAACATTCTTCGATCTAGGGACGTAACCGGGCGCTCAGAAGATGAAAATGCGGAGAAGATGAAAGGGGGATGATAAAAAAGGAAAAAGTTATTATTCAGCATCCATCAAAAGCTGTCAGGATTAACGACACGATCATATTTCTAACTTTCACTCCGCTCTGCTCCTAGCCTCAGAGTGAAAATTATGCGAGACCTCTTAGCTCGTAATAATATTGTTTGCATCATCTACTTTGGGTCTCAAACCTGTATTTTGGGTCCACACTAACGTTTATTCCTTGAGCTTCCAATTGAGCCTTAACTCCTTTTTTGAAAGGCCAGGAAAGATAGATTGGAAGAGGATGCTCGATCTTGAAGAGAATGAAGGATCTGTTTGCTTCTGATTTTGAGTTAATATCGACTTCTAATTAGACTAGGCAATTTTAAACTTGTTATAGTTGGCTCAAATGAATGCATAATTAACTGGAGTCATCAGTTTTGAGGCAAACCGATTTGGGTAAAACATTGAGCTTGTAATAGTTTTGTATCACTACTTTGAATCTGAAACCTGTATTTTAAGTTCCCACAAATGTTAATTAATTGAGGCCCTTACTGAGCCATAACTCCTTTTTTGAAAGACCAGGTAAGATATATTAGAATAACATGGTCACAAAACGATGAATCTTGATTTTAAGTTATTATCGGTTTCTAATTAGTCTACGCAATTTTAAACTTGTTATAGTTGATAGAAAGGGATAATAAAATGGTGAATGTTTTTAACCAACTGTTAAGGACTAGACATTAACCCTTCAAGTAGTTTCGACGAGATATCTCGTTCATCACGATCTGACAAAGTGTGCCTAGTGAAGAGATATCTGTTCGATTAAAGAACTGGTAAATATTTTTTTATTGACGAGATACTTCGACAATCAGGTGTGTGAGCTTGTAATTTGTACTCTTTCTTTGAGACTCAAACCTGTACTTTGAGATCATCCTTGATGTTTATTCCTTGAGCTTCCAATTGAGCTTTCACCACTTTTTTACAAGATCAAGAAAAATATATTAGAAATATAAGAATATTAAAAATGTAATAAATATAGAAGAAAAATATATGTATAGGATGTTGCAGCATGAAGACAATGGAGGATATTTTATTCCGTGATTTTAAGTTATTAATTTCTTGTAAGAAACTAACCAAAATTGCTAATCTAAGCAATCTGCAATTTAGAAAGGATGATTCGAAAACATAAGAAACGTGTATCTAGTTTTGTGTTTGAGCCGAACTCTAATTTGTATTAGAAACTAAGTTTATTATAAATTATTTGCATCCATTTTCTGACAAATTTTTTTGTTTTCTTTATTATTTGAATAGCTAATTAATCATCCACCAGATTTTAATGTTTTAAATAAGTATTAATACAATAAAGTGACTTAAATCAAGACGATAGGGTATTTGCTAGTTTAGAGCTACTGATTTTAAGCTATCGTTATCAACTCTTAATTAGAGGATTAGCAACGAACATTCTTTATAAAAAGTAATAGCTGTATTGAAAAGATGATATTATCTAGTTAATGAAGAAATGCGTAGTTTTAGCTTAATTAATATGGATTGTGCATTAAGACACGCTTTTTAAAAGCATTCAAATTATTAATCTTTAAAAGATGTTTGTTTCACTCTAATTACCAAGTTTTTCTATTTTGTTTAAAGTATATAAAAATCTGCAGTTGAAAAATTAGTTTTGAAAATTCTTCAAGCCTTACTTTTTGTTTATTACCAAATGAATAAGGTGAACTTGCATGCATTAAATACTTTAAAGGGGTTATTGAAGATTCATGTTCTCAACAAACGTTTCATTTAATTTCCATTACTTTAAATTATGCACAAGTATTTGGGAAGAATATTGGTTGTGAAGATAGTTTTCTTTAGTCTAACAGAAATCTAATTTATTTTTACCGCAACAACGCAAAAAAATTAGAAGAATTTTTGAGGGAGAACAAATTAACCAGACCGTCTGCAAAGATTTCATTTCTGCACTGTGAACAGATCAGAGAGCTCTCACATCATCTTTGTAGACCCAATTTCTATAAATAAGTTAACCTTTTTCCGAAGTATTACAAAATTTAATCTAATGAAAACTAATTTGAATAATCCTTTTGGAGTATTTGTGTGGCATTTACCAAACTTTGACGCAACGCAATTGTGATGAATAACCTAACAATAGTTTTTCTTTGATCACGCATAATTGGATGCATACCGACGTGCAATATCCAAGATCAGACAGGACTCACATTATCTTTGCAGACCCAATTTCTTTCATAGCCGTCATTTTTCCTGGGATTTATCGCGATTCTTGGATATGATCTCTAGGAAGATGGGATTGGTCTCCTGGAAGTGTTCTTTAAAAATATTTTCATGCGAAGTAGTTGGTCTTTTCTCCCCCCCCCCCACACACTATCCTGGGAGTCAACTTTTCTACCAAGTCCATTCCCCCGTCAAAGAAAATAACTCGCCTAAGAAGAGAGACCAAATAAATCCGTCCTTTAGTATTGGGGACACGTTTTTAGGAAGTACCTCAGATTAGAAGCGCCGAGCTTTTTTGTGTTAGAAGGTAAATCTTATCAAGGTGAAGCTGCTCTAATCCATAATGACTTTGCCAACCCTTAGCAGCTCGGTGGAAAAAAAGAGGCCAACTTTCTGAACTAACAATTTTTTTTTTGCCTTTCTTTTCTTGCAGGAAATTCATTGTCGCGCTGCCTGATGGGTAATTCTTCCCCTTTTTTGTTCGATTGTTTCTGGATTTGAGTGAAAGTGGCACTTCTCCTCCCCCTCCCTCGTCGTGTTATTAGCAGTATTGTGCCTTTCTCGTCACTGAAAAATGTCTGTCTTACAAGCTTTTATGGATTTCGGATTGCATGGGCTTTCAGACACCCCTGTCCAAATGAAAATGCTGTGGAAGGAAGACCGGATAAGGCTCTTACGAAGACGGTGCTTTCTCGTACAATACGAGTCGAGTCGATTTTATATACCGCTCATAGTTTGGACTGATAATTTGAAATTGCGATACTATTTATAATTATAAGCCAATATACCTCTCTCGTTGTTGAAAACGACTGTTTTACAAGATTTTATGGATTTCGAATTGCACGGACTTCCATACACCCCTGTCCGAATGGAAATGTTGGGGAAGGAGAACCGTATAAAGCTCTTACATTGACAGTGCTTACTCATACAATTCGGGTCAATTTCATATACCGCAGACTAGACATAAAACTTAAAATACGACAATGTTTACAATTTTAATAAGTCACTGTCCTCCCTCGTTGTGTTAATAATATTGTATCGTTCTCGTCGTTGAAAACGAACGGTTGACATACCTATGGATTTTGAACTGTACGGGCTTTCATACATCCCTGTCCAAATGAAAATGCTAGGGAAGGAGAAACGGAAAAAGCTCTTACAAAGACAGGGCTTTCTCGCATAATACAAGTCGGATCAACATCATTTAACATTCTTAGATTAGATTTATAATTTACAATTACTTCATTTTTTTATAATTATAAAAAAAACACACACACCTCCCTCGTCGTGTTATTAATAACATTGTATCTTTCTCGTCGTTGAAAAACGATTGTCTGATATACCTTTGCATTTTGTATTGAGCGTATCCTTCATATGCCGCACATGATGTACATTAGATTATAATTTAAAATTGAGATACATATTTAATTTCAATAAGCCACGCACACCTCCTTCGTCGATATATTAGTACAACATATAATTTTATATAGCATTGATTTTATTATGACATGACTCATTTCATTTATTTATAAGATTATATATCTGATTTTGTATCTTTAATTTGGCATAATATGTCCCAAGAGGACTCAATACCACAAAATCATATCCAATCCAAAGCAATCGTCGAGATATTACCAATCTATTTTCTTTCTTGCCGGAGTAAAAATGCTGTCTTGCATATCGGATTGCACTGGCTTTCAAACACTCACGAAAAATGAATATACAGAGAAGGAAGACTGAATAAGGCTCTTGCAAAGAGAATGACTAACCGTACTATCAACTTTGTATACAGTCGTTTAGCTTAGGCTTAGAACCATGCTAATTAACCTTCGTGGTGTTTGTTTTGACGAAATATCTAGTCATTAGCAAAACTGACCAGATCTATATATAGACGTCATAAAAAAACGGCAATATCTCGATAACGAAATATAGCATTAGAAAAATTAGACAGATCTTGATGAACGAGATATCTCATCAAAACAATTTGGAGGTTTGACAATTACGGTAATTATTGTAACTTGTACTTCTCCACTGTTTTCCTCGCCGTGTTACTAACAGTTTTTTTCTTGTCGTTTAAAAATGATTACTCTAAAAGTGTATGTGAAAATTACAATACAGGAAAAGGAAAATAAAACGAAAATCATGGGAAGTCCACACTTTTCGTACAATGCAAATTAGCTTAACTCCATATTCCCTGCATGAATAGATTACAATTATTATAAATTACAATTATAATAATTGGAATATTGATTTGCTATTTTAAAGATATCATTAAGCTAACGCAGTCTTACAAGGTTTTTAGGATTTAAGCCCAATAGTCCCCTACAACTCTTACTCCTTTACAAGAATAAATACCTGGGATGAACACGGCAAGATACGAGATGAATACCTGTGTTGTCATCACCATTTATGTGAGCAGTTAATTCGTATAATACGTTGTAAATATTGTGGCACTACCATGTTCTTTCTACAACTTGTTCCACATTACTTCAAATACCGTAGATGAACAGGGGAGGTTATGAGATGCGTTCATGTGTTTTTATCATAATTAAAGTAAGCAGTTAACCCTAAATAACTTTCATTTGAAAAACTAACCAGATCTTGTTGGAGATATCTCATCATTAGAATGAAACACGATTGCAAAGATCAGAAGAAAACTGACCATATCTTGATCTCGTCATCATCAATATATTAGCAATATCTTGTTGACAAGATATATAGTCACTAGAAAAATTAGTCATAACACTAGGAAGGATATTCATATTATGTTGTAAATTTTGTGTTACACTACCATGTTCTTCTTTCAACTACTTGGGGATTTTAGTACAAATACCATAGATGAACAAGGCAAGATGTGACATGAGCTTCTGTCTTTTCATCACCATTACAATGTAGTTAATTTGTGTATTAATACACTGTAAAAGTTGAGACGTTCCCCGTCTTTCTTCAACTACTTGTTTCATACAGGTACGTAAGAATTATCAAAACTTAAATAGAAGCGTAAAAGTACAAAAGCAGGAAATAAATATTTGATGACATTTTATCGAAGTAAAATGTATGAATATTAACCCCCTCTTTTAGGTTTCTATCTTCCTCCAATTCCAAAATTAATAAATCAATTTTAACCGATACATATTTATTCATGTGAGGCAAAAGTAAACAAAACAAAAGCCTGCTTTCAAATAACTTTTAATGAGAAAGGTGAAAAAATAAAAGTTATTTTAATTAATGCATATAACAATATTTGTTTACGGATTGACTGAAATTTTAGATTTTTTTCAGACCCTAATTGCTTTTTTAAAGATTTAAATTTGTCTTCGAACAAAGAATGTAGCTATGTTTCATTGATCCTTTTTGTGAAATGATTCTAACTGTCTTTAAAGACGGGTAAATGCGAAATGAGAAATTCCATTCAAACAAAAATCAATGTTTCGCAACTCATTTTTTTTCCTGTTTTGTACATATGGAAAATAGAAGAACGCCAGAAATAGCTTACGGTAACTTCTCACAATTAAGGTCCTATGTCACAACTATGGTCCAAGCAGCCGCGCGCATAAAAACCTGATATCTGAAATATGAGCGATATGTAGTGATAGATGAAATACTTTACGAAAGAGCAAAGATTAAATGTTATTATTAGGGCATTGGATTACACTTTTCCCGCCTTTTTCTTCAGTTATCAACTGCCAGTGTGAGGTTAACTGTTGCACATAATTTTGTTAGCTTCAAACTTTCTTTCCAACTAACCGGTCTGGTGGTTAAAGTTAAGGTATTAACCTCTTGCTAGGAAGGTTCCTGGTTCGAATCCGGGTCAGTGCATGGATATTTGTAAGCGTATCATGTAGAGGCGGCTGGTGCACATTAAGTCTGAAGCATCATACAGATGTAGCCTAGTCATCTGAACAAAGTTCAAAATTACCTGGTGTCGTCCTCGGATCTTTCACTTAGGGGATTGATCCCGGACTGTCGTCAATAGCCCGTTGTGTTACTCTAGTGCGAAGTTAATTAAAATTACCTTAGTTTACCTTCAAACTTTCTTGGCCATCTTTTATCGCAACAAGCTGTTCTATGTTCCCACTGGTGTACATGACATGTAGTTTATTGTTTTCATACATTTAATAAATAATTTTACTAAAATACTTGCATTTTCATTGTTAATGTAAAAATAATAAAAAAAATCACACTTCAAGTTCAATTATGGTCAAATAATATTTTTTTGGCTGTAGAATCTTCATTGAACTTTTAAGATATTGAAGAGACCTTCGAAGATAAATCAAACCATGCGTTCCTGAATGATGGTTATCTCCCTGCATGAGAGTAATTTGTAGTGGTTATTTACGAAGGAGAATATTGGATTGGGAAAGTTACGAAAGTGGAGGATAATGGGTTCATATAAAATGTATGGCAAGATCTGGAAACTTATGAAAGCGGCCAGATAAAGAAGATTACATTTTTATCCTAAAGAGATATTAAACAATGCATCAGTACGCAAAAGCAGAGAAACATCTAAAGCGAGCTTTTCCAAGTGTCTGAGCTCGAGGGCTCACACTAATATATGGTAAACCAAAAAAAAAAAACACCAATTCGTGATTTATCTGAGAATGATTTTGAAATATAATATATTTGCCTTGATTTTGATTTAGTTTTTAAGCAGATTTCATTTGATTTAAATTGCATTGTGTAAATGGTGTTAAAATGAATAAATAAATACGTTTAATACTACAGATTTAACCATATCTGTGTTTTATTTTAAAGATTACTGACTGCCCTTTAATATAGTTGCAAAACAATCTCCCAACTATGGTTTATCAAGGGAAATATACGATGGGTTATAGTTGTGTACTTGAAAACGCAACTATGGTCCAAAGTTTATCAAAAAAATAAATAAATAAATAAATATATAATTTGGTAATTTTTTTAGTTAACGTCGTACTAGAGCAACACAACGGGCTATTGACGACGGTCCGGGATCAGTCCCTTAAGGGAAAGATCCGAGGACAATACTTCGTAATTTTGAACCACTGTCAGATGACGAAGCAACACCTGAGCTGGCACCCCACTCTCCAAACTTCCGCACCAACCCAACGTATATATATATATATATATATATATATATATAGAGAGAGAGAGAGAGAGAGAGATTAACATAACTACTTAATACCAATTTCTGGTATTTCTGCATGAAATATCAGCAAAAAAATATTTTGAAAAGCTTTATTTAAACACCGTAACAAAATTTCTAAAAATAGCGTACTTTTGAACCATAGTAATGTGAAATTACTATACCTCAACTGTGAAGGCATTAATTGTGTTGATAATAACATATTATTTTTAACCCTCCAAGTGGTTTCAAAAGAAATATCTCGTCCATATATTGATCTGACCAATTTTATTAATGACAAGATGCCACTTCATGAAGAATGACAATGGTTGTATTCCGAATTATAAAGATATTATCGTTTATCAAGAATGACGAAATGAATATCTGGTCAGTTTTTTCCAATGACGAGGTATCTTGTCCATCAAGATCTGGTGAGGTTTGGTAATGACCAAATACCTCGTCAAGACAACCACCAGGAGGGTTAAAATATATTTCTTGACTGATAATGGAAACATAAATTTTTTAAGAATGCAAGCTATTGTTTTATTTGGGTAGGCAGATAATCTAATTAACGTCGAACTGGAACAACACCGTGGTCTATAGGCGAAAGTTAGAATCCATACCGATGCGAAAGATCTAAGAACAACAACTCGTAATTTTGAACCATTTTCAGATGACAAGATCACCTGAGATTGCATTCCTCTTTCCTAACATCCACACATTGGCGTGGTGGACGTTTGGGGCTTTGTACACGATCGTCTATGGCTTGACCTAGTATCGGACTACACAACCCTCCGATTGCTAATCCGTAATTCCAACAGCGATACGTAGGCCCTTGTTTCGTTTGGGAAAATTTTTTTTATTATACAGGGTGTTCGTAAACTGTTTATAAAAAAAATTTAAGGGATGATAGTACACATCAAGATGCAGAATATTTACTTTGGAACCTATGATCACAATCCACTCACAGTGTCATTAAAGCGTAAAGTAAATTATCCACGTTGAAGCTTCAACAGTGAAAAAAGTGACACAATGAAATCATAAGCTGCACAATCTCGTACAAATCAGCGAAATACACAAATAAGATGCTCACAGTGACGTCTAAGGGCTTCGTTGCACTAGCAAATGAAATATTAGAAGATTCCTGGTGCCGTATTAATCTTGTCTGCTGCAGCAAGGATTCTTGCCATTCGATCTTCAGCAGAGTGTACATGTGTCTCGTACACCAATGATTTCATGTGGCAATTCGATTAGAAGTCGAGTGTATTTAGGTCCGGTGAGCGGGGAGACCACATAACAGGGCCACCACGTCTAATCCACCGTCCGTGATATCTGGCATTCAGAACATTTCGGGCTGCAATGTTAAAGTGTGCTGAGGTTCCATTATGCAGAAGCCATATGTCGCTCTGCGCGGTGAGCGGAACAGGCTGCAACAATCCGGGAAGCACTTCCTGTGCTTCTTCGCACAACACATTTCCAAAAGGCATATGCCTTAAAATAATCAGAAATAAGGACTTGTGATTGTTGGACATGCTTCTAAGTTTCACTTTTCGGACGCTCAGAGTAAATTGAGAGCATAGGTTCTAGTGTAAATATTGGTCATCTTGATGGGTACTATCACCATTTCAATTTTTTCTAAACAGTTTACGAACACCCTGTTATATTCATCTTAAATTATTTAATATTTTATCATGCAAATTCTGTGAGCTTGAATGAAAATGCGCATGCGAATTTTTTCCCATCCAAATTTTTTTTAATAATAAACGGATTCAATTCCTTAAAGTGTCAAGCATAACAAATAAATTTCTAAATTTATTCCTGATTCATTTTGATTTTTTCATTTATTTCGAAGAAAAGATGTAAAAAAATAAACCTATTGGAATTGAATATATGAAAAGATCAAAGCTTTCCATAAACAAATCATATATAACGTGATGTGAAAAGAAAATTACTGAAGAAAACTATTCAAACTTCTTATATTTCAGCATTTCACAAGGATTATATCAATTTGAATAAAGTAGAAACGAAGGATTTCTTGAACTTTTTCCTAAGTCCCCGACAAGAATAATATATCTCTTAACAATTTACATAAGCATACGCCTCAGAATTCAATAATAGATATGCGTTAAGTCCTCAAATGCTATAGTTAAAATATTTAAAATATTATATTATATAAGAACAAATGTGTGGAGTCACCATATCCTCATGATCCAACGTTTATTTTATGCAAAAACTATTCCACAAAACACAAATTCAATTTAAAAGTATGCTAAAAAGGTGCCTTCTATAGGGTAATTGTTTATCATTGGAATTGAGTTTTCAATTGTTTTTCCACTGATGATGGCAAACAATGCTTTACTCTGTAAATAATGTGAAACACTATTTGAATGTAAACTCTCGTGAGAGTAATCACTGAAAGAACCGATCCTCTTGGAAAATAAAATATAGAGTGGGTTCTCGAAATATTGGGTACTATCAATGTTTGCTTTTATACTTTTGAACCATATCCAGTATTTGTTTTTGTGGTAAACCAATAATTCAAATTTTGCATAACTAAGAGTTAGGTCTTTGTTGTTTTGATTTAGATCGAGTAAGGAAATTGTTACACAAAATGACGAATGATCTGTTGAATGCACCATGTAGAGGTAGTCACACGCAGCATAAATAAATTATGAAAACATTGAATATGACGGATTAGGTTTATAGCTGTTAATCATGAGGTACAATCGCGGTAAAAAAACGAACCCTCTCTTTATTAGAGCAATTTTAACAGTAGAGAATCAAAGATAGCGTTTGGCAGGAACTAACGTCTTCCTTAAATTCAGAGTAATAAAATTTGCATAAGGGGCCGTCTTTATATTAATTAGAGCTCTAACTTCATAATTGCCATTAGAAATCCCCTATTTCGACACACGATTTCGAATCTATATCAAAATGTAACTCCAGATACCAAATTGCATGAAATTAGGTGTTACCATTTTGAAGTTATGAGTACAGAAAGATTGGAGGTCCTAATGTTAAATCAGATTCTTACACTTTTATGCACTTTTATGTTAAACAATCCAAAAAAATCCACCTAATATAAAATTTAAAAATAGTTTTTAGTAGTGTGCCATGCGTAATTACAGCTTATACTGATAATTAGTTTTTGAGCTATACTAAATTTTCCTCGTTATTACAATTTTAGGGGACAACCAAAAGTTTAACGAACGTCTGAAAAACCTTGGATGATACTTCTGGGATCGTTTACACTTGAATATGATAGTGTAGTTCTCAAATCGTTTCAACTTGCCTAATAAATATCTAATAATTCTCGGATCGCTAAAGTATACGTTGGAAATAGTGTTGAAATTCGGGTAGCTGTAACTGCAATTAATCTGGATCTACACATAGAGAGGTGGATTTAGGATTGAGTATCTCAAAATATAAGGCAGACAAGTCATGAAATTTTACATTAAGACTAAATTTAACGACGCGAATATGATTATGGCTTCAAAACATTATTTATACTTTAAATTAGCCTTATACCTTATATTACATAACCTTATTTAATGTTTCCATTAGAAATTTCGATGTTTGTGCAAAATTTGATATGAAGACGTCCCCTTAAGCAATTATTTTACATTTGCAGAGAATGTTATTCCCCATTGGAATGATACTTTTAAATATCAAACATCAAACCTACGTCATAGGGTGCGGTATAGCATTGTCTAGAAGCGGATATATATATATATATATATATATATATATATATATATCCGCCCTTCTCCCTTCTTCCCTATACTCTCCCTTCTTTTCAGTGTCGTGCTAAATAAGGCTTTGGATTCATTATTTGCTCTCGACAGTGATTCTGAGTCAGATAGTGGCCATTAAACTGTTAAACATACTAATGTGGTTACCCAGACCCCTATTGAGAGAGAGAGAGAGAGGGAAGATGCTGATGCAGAGACTGGAAAATATTCCGTCAGAAGTGATGACGAGGTGTAAAGAGATCCCCATAACTTGCCGCGGAGAATACTCTTCTCTACATGTGAAATAAAGTCGTCAATTAGACCATGAAGGGAGCAATCCAGATGATACATCGTTACCCAGCACTTAAGTTACCCGAAAGAGGCCAAAGTAAATAAAATCTGAATGTAGAAAACCTAAAAAACCAAAGAAAAAAGAACGAAGCTGGAACAAAAATCTAGAATTTTACTCCCATGTAACTGCCATGAATTTGTGTCACGAAAGTGTAAAATTCCCATTACAGAGTCTGCAGCGTTTCCTTACCGATAAACTGATAGATCACATTTTGACACAATCACTACTTTACCCATCTCACAAAAATCTATTGTAAGAAGTATTGAGAAGATTTGGAACGCCTCCCATCGGTCTAAGAAGAATGCATCCGACCAAGAAAGTTATGATAGACGGGATCACTGGCTTTAAAAGTCACACCAACAGTTTGGACGATGAAAAAATTATGAGGGAAGTTCAGCCTATAGATGACAGAAATGAAAGACTCCTCAGCTTCCGAAGTGTCACAAGACTTATCTCGCAGCATAGTCTAAGCCATGAGTGCAGCAACTATTTGAACTTTAGGGGTGATGCTCGTTCTTAGAAAAATGGGATTGCTTTGTATAATAGTAATTAAATATGAACATTGAGTTGCTTTTTATGTTATATACTTGAATAAACTGCTCATTTGAATTTCTTCCTTAAATACTAAAATTAATAATATGGGGAAAATGCAAAGGAACACTGAAATTGGTGTCTGAAGAAGGAGGCTCCACATATGTGGATCCACAACTGGCCAATATACCTTCATATTGTTTGTTTTAATGTGTCATATAAATTTGGCATTGTTCTTTTTAAGATTTATTTGTGTCTTTTTATATATGTAAAGAACATATAATACTTTTACATTTTTATGTGCACACTGTAGACGATTGGTTAGAAAACTTTCCAGTTAAAAAACCATAAAAATATTTTTCGGGAAAATCTGAAAAATTCAATGTATATTTTAATTGATCTAAATAAACAAGTTATAAGAAAAAAAGTTATTTTTTTAAAACTATTTTAAAGTTGTCTTTAATGGACTAAGCAATGGGCTGAGTCTAACAAGGAAAAACAACCCACACTAAGATGAATCTACATCCGAACTTCACTGTTGGAACAACACAGTCTGAATGAAACCATTCTCCGAATTGACACCACACCAAACACCTCCTTCAGACTGGAAGAGTGAATACTGAGACCCATCACTCCAAAGAACAGTTTTCTGTTCTTCAACGGTCCTTGAACAACGGGCGACACAACAGGTCAAACAACACCTCTCATTAATATGTGTAATAAATGGCTTGCATGCAGCTGCTCAACCATGTTAACCGATCGTGTCGCTATCCTCTGCGGATAGTTTTACACTAATATCTATATATATATATATATATATATATATATATATATACACGATAGATACGTTCCTGAAGAATACATGTTAAAAGAGATCGAACAAAAATTGTAATCTAAAAAATCAGTTAAATCTCTCTATATTAAAAAAATGTTACCGCCGCCGCCGCCGCAGGATTGAAAACTGTGTTGTTTAGCTCGATTCTTTGACGGTTTCCCGAGAAAGTACTGATCGGAAAAAAATGAAATTAACCTGCTTTGTTCTTCATCGTATTCCCTGGATAATTATTAAGAATTTTTTCCGAGGCGGCTATTAGTTTAGGTTTTATTAAGTGTTAAAGTTGAAGAAGTGAAATTTCTTCCGCGAGTGAGCAAAACACATTCAAATTTTCAGTCTTCAGTCGTGAGTTTTTTTTAAGAGTACCTCTCAACGTAAATTTTTGTAGCTCGTCGAGTTTTATTTGAAATTTCAATTTGGTTCTTGATAATATTTTTTTGAAATTCAGGAAAAATCGGGACATTTTTGTTACTTTTTTTTAAAACTGCCGTATCTATATCTAATTACTATTAGTTTTTAATTTTTAAAATATCGCAGTATACCTCAGAATATACTCTTTCTTACAGTACTATTATTTTTGAAATCGGTTAATAATTAAATTGGATGCGATCAAAAGTTCGTCATACAAAATTCGGAATCTTTGGATATTTTCGCTACTTATTGTTAAAACCGTTTTGTCTACGGCAAAAGTCATTATTTTTTAAATTTGAAAACATCACTGAATACATTACATTACACTATTTCTTATGGTACAGTTATTTTTCAAATTGGTTAATAAATAAAATCGTTGCAATTAAAAGTTGGTCATACAATTTTCGGAACTTTCAGATCGTAAGTTCCGATTCAAAACTAAAATTGTCATATCTGTATAGTATTACTGTTAGTTTTTAATTTTAAAAATATTGCAGTATACCTCAGAATATACTCTTTCTTACGGTACAATTATTTTTAAAATTGGTTCATAAATAAATTCGATGCAATCAAAAGTTGGTGTCACAAATTTCGTATTTTTCAGTTCGCATAGCTGCTTCCGAAAGCAGTAGTGGGTTGCACTTTTGACTATCGGGTTTGCCAGATATCAAATTTATCGTAGCAACAATTGCCATAAAAATGATTTCTTTTTATTTGGTGAGGAAAAAGGCTCGCTTTTTTCCCTCTGTTCTCAAGACAGTTTACCGACAAAGTACAGATCGTAAAGTTTGGATATTAACAATGTTTACTTAAAATTGTACAGGGAACAAGATGCAGAAGAGTTTTTACTGATGCGGCTATTAGTTTAGGGTGCATTAAGTGTTAAAGCAAAAAAAAGTTAAATCACTTGCGAAAGAAGTATTGGTTTGAGAAAGCAAACTAAACGGATTGAGTAGCAATCCCCGGGGTCGGCGAGCGTAAGCGAGACGCAGCGAAGCCCTCGCTGTGACGTCATGAACCGGAAAGTGAAATCAGCATAATACGAATTATTCAGATAGTTTCACTCTGTGAAAGTAATGTTGGTTTGCGAAGCAAACCAAATGGCATCTGTGACAGGAGTGTTGGTTTGCGAAGCAAACCAAATGGGATTGCGCAGCAATCCCCGGGGGTTGGCGAGGGTAAGCGAGCAGGGGGCGGAGCCCCCTAGTAATTTTAAAAAATCATATGAAAATATTTGTCTTAAGCTTATAATTTTATTTCAATAAAATATATACGTAATAATATGTAATGAAAATATATTAAAATAAATTTACATTTGAAATGGAAGAAAAAAAATTCTTCATGCACAAAAAAGAATCTGTTTTGCACATAAGAAGATTTTATTCATTTTCACTTTCTGAAAATAAACGGCGGATAAATTTGCGTACGACAGAAATATCAACTCATATATCTAGAAATGTTGTAGACATTGTCTTCTTTCACTATTAATGAATTTCTTTCTGTGATCTCTTGAGCAAAATCAACACAAGTTTCCTCTGGTGATGATGTTTCACTGGTTTTACGAACGAATTCAGTTATTAATCGTTGTGCTCGTGTTATGGTTAAGCTATTATATAATTCTCTGTAAGATGCTGTCAACAACTTCAGTTCACGTTGAAACTTCCCAGCACGTTCCTCATTAGTGCTTATATAAAATGAAGAGAGACCACTGAGTTTATCACGGAGAGTAAAGCAGAACTCAGTATAAAAACTTTTTTAATATTTATGATGAAGCTTAGCTTAAGAAGAAAAAAAACACCAGCAACCCCGAGAACTCAAAATAAACACTTTCGGAAAACAGCTAAAACGAAAAACAATGGAAAGCAGTAATATTACCTGTATTGTTATGCCAGAGATTCTTACTTTGTTAAACCTTCTCTTATAATTACAATTTCGACATAAGAATTTTTACTTAACATTTATGGATATAAGGATCATGATGTGTAACAAACATATGTTTTAAATTCTCACTGCATATTCCATAACATACAATCCAGATGTTGCTCAATATAAACGACGCCGAATCATTTTAAGATTATATACTATATCAATCCATAGAGGTATGTAATTTTGGATCTACGATACCACGATGTGGAGCCAAATTCGATTACCAATTTTCATGGATATACATCTTTTCAGACAACACAATTTAAACTATTAACATATATAGACCATAATGTGCAACCACACTACATTTTCCAGGATTTTTACGCAGGGGAAGGTGTTGTACCAGTGGTACAAAATTTTACTTTGGATTTTCTAATTTTTTCTATCAAAATTAAAGAGGTTTGCTGCTACTCATGTTGAACTAGAGGTATTTTGCTACCTATTTCTCATTTTAGCGTTGTCTATTTTCGTTTTTATTAATATGAAAAATGGAAATTGTTAACGTCTTATATCTAGCTGGCTCTTTGTTAGACACACCCTGTATACCTAGGGATAGGGTTGCTGTACCTAAGGACAGGCCCAGAAAGTAGAGGAATAAAATTTTCAATCAATTTTTCTACTCAAACTTTCATTGAACAATCAAGAAGAATTTTACTCTCCAAACATTCAGGTTATTTAGAAAAATGTAAAAATATCAAGTACTTATGCAAAAATAATATCAAAAGGCTTGGATTGAACTTAAATGTTTCAAGCTTAAATTTTACTACAAAATCACAGTTGAATAAAAAAAAATTTTATGGTCACAATCATGTCAAACTTCATTAACAATAAATCGCAGCGAAATAACTAGTATTTGTCTTAACATGTCACTTTTGTGTGCGTCAAAAAATGTTAAAAAACTTTACACAAACAACCATATTCTAATACAAAACTGGTATAAGATACAGGAAACTGAAATTTTATCAACATTTCTGACTGTCCTACCAATTACTGTGGGGATGGTAACTTACGAACTACGTCGGTATCTTCAAGCTCGTACTCAAAGCTACAGTCGTCAATAAATTAAGGTTTACCATTACCAATCTTTTCTAAGTAGCGGATGTTATAAGAAGTTAAGTCAACCTTAGAAGTTATTATTGACATAAAATGTTTTACAGATCTTTTCCTATTATAGAGAGAGAGTTGTAATAATGTAATCAACAACAGATAAATCATTTCCATACAACAACCTTTGTTCTTGCTCCTCTTCAAACTGAGCATCAATGATTTGCTGAAGATAGGTGTCAGAATCTTCAGAAGCCGAATTATATGGCAGTTCTGGAATACCTTATTCTTCCGATGAACAGTTGACTTGTGAAACAGTTGCCTTTTTGGCTCTTTGCAACTTTTTTAAGTAAGCACATACAATATTATTTTACCTATGAATTATATTACATTCTGAAAACTTCTAAGTAGCTTGTAAACAGATCATTGGCAATTCGTTGTTCTACCCAGGGACAGCAGCGCATTTTGTCTCTAGGTATGAGAGGCCAAAGTGGTCCCTTGGTACAACAGCTGGCCATTTTGAATTCGATCACCAATATGACAGGGTTAAAGTTGTGTTAAACACAGATGAATTACTCTTTTAAAGCAGTATAATCTATTGCTAAACTGTGTATATATGTTAAAGAGAGTACACTGAAAAATGATGAAAAATCCATAAAAACTAGTTTAAAATCTTACTTTAGGTACGCAAAAATAGAAAAATGCAAAATACGACTTATCTGTCGTCTTGAAATTCAAATAACACGAGTCACTGACGGCATCCTAGCCCAGTGTTACTAACCTGATCAAACCAAATTCACTCTTCTTTTTCTATTTTTTACAGCAACTGTCCCTAGGTGGGACTGTACCTTAGGTACACCACTATCCCCTACTACTATTACAATCTAGACATCGCGACTTTAAATGACCCTCAGTCATATCACGATTATACAGATCAATTTATTTATGCTAGGTAATCTTGATCTATTATTCAACGGTAAGGGGCCAAATTCAACTAAACAATTTAAGGACCATCATATGCAACCTTATGAGACATACACAGTTTAGTATTTATGGATCACGATGGGCAACAAACTTACATTTTCAATGCTTTTCTACATACTTTATAGCATACAATCTGGATATAGCTAATTATAAATAACGCCCATTCATTTTACTAGTAAACAGATCAATCCATCGAACTTATGCTATTTGGATTTATAATTCCGCAATACTGAGCCAAACTCAGCTGCTAATATTTATGGACCATTATAATATTCACCTTTATGTACCAGATATGCATATTTATTTTAACATTTATGGATTAATGAATCATAGTGTACGACAAAATTAGATTTTTAATATTTCACTACATGCTCCCTAAAATACAATCCAGACCTCACTCACTATAAATGATACCCATTCATTTCACGAGTAAAAACATCAATCCATAGGGGCTATGTAATTTTCGATGTGTAGTTCAATAATATGGAGTAAAACTCATCAACCATTTTCTATAGATCCTAATATCCAATCTTACTTACTAGACAAAAATTTTTTGTTACCATAAATGGATTTATGGGTCATATCACGAGAGGGGGTTACCTTTTAATGTTACGCTACATACTCCAGACCTCACTCACTAGAAATGACGACTTCTCATTTCCCCAGTGAGCAAGACCATTCCACACAGACTACGTAATTTTTTGTCTATAATACCGCGATACGCTGCCAAATTTTTATGGACCATAATATGCAACTCTAACATACTGCAAAATGTTTACTATTATCATGTATGAACCACAATATGCGACCGCACATACATTGTCGATTCTTCTCTACATACTCCATAGCATACAATCCAGACCTCCGCTCACTAGAAATGACAACTTCTCATTTAAGGAGTGAACAAGACCATTCTATACAGATTATGTAATTGTTTCATCTATACTAGCGCGATACGCTGCTAAATGTGTATGGACTATAATATGAAATCCTTACATACTGCAAAATGTTTACTATTCGCATTTATCGACAACAATATGCGACCTTACATAAACTGTCGATTCTTCTCTACATACTCCATAGCATACAATCCAGACCTCGCTCACTAGAAACGACACCCTCTCATTTCACGAGTGAGCAAGACCGAGGCTATGTATGATTGGCCTTCTGCATCGATGCAGTAAAAAGTGCGGAATAGGATGGGAAACACACGTCTCCTCATCTTATTGTAATTCAATTGGTGAACAGGATTTCTTCTCTAACCCTACTTACGCTCCGCTCAAAATGGATTTAGTGCCCCCACGAGAGTAAGCGCGCCAATCCGTATGGGGGGGCGCCACTGTGACCCCCCATATCCCTCATAATGGTCTACGGATGGATAAAAAATGTGGACCGATTCCTATACAGCATTCGGGGAGGCTTACTCAGGAATCTCAGAATAGCATCGAATTCTGAAATGTACACTAAACTCCTCTATCTGGCGTGTGCCAAAGGAGTTTTTTACTTGAAGATCTCTATACAAGGAATGTTAAAAATGTTTATTTTCACGTAGCTTGTTTCGCTAACTTGGATTTTAAGGGATTTGGTTTTCTTGGGCGGAATATTTTTACATCGTCAGCTTTATGAGGTGTTAGGATTTTATTTTCTATATTCGCGTTGCGTGTAAAGTTTTTTGCCAGGCTCTTATACATTTAATTTTAGCTGTTTTATTCAAAGGGGCTTTAAAACTCTCAAAGCCTCAAAATCGATCGAAACTTATTTTTTAATTTTATATTTTTAGTTTACAAGTTAATTGATGTAATAGCTATAAATAGAAAAGATAATTTTTCTGTTGGATCACTTTAGGTGGAGTTACTTTACAACAAATAAAACATGCTGTGGATAATTATTGTAGGTCTACTACTAAACAGCGTTTATCTGCGATTGAGATTTTTTGACATTCTGATTTGGAACTATCCTACTAATTAATTTTTCTCGATTTCATTAAACGTTTTTGGATAAACTTTATTTAATATGTTGTATATAACCAAATAAGAAAATGTGAATTTTCGGAACAACCCCAAAATGGATCTATAAAATTTATTATTTTTATTTTAATATAATAATTACTTGATTTCAAACTATAGATAGTAACATGAAGCTTTTCAATTACGGTCCTTTTTGACGAAGTTACATAGATAGCAACATAAAACATACAGTAGAACAATATGGTATATCTATAAAAATGTGTTTTTCTGCAATTTAGATTTTTTGATATCCTGATTTGGAACTGCACTGCGAATTAGTTTTTCTTCATTTCATTAAAAGTGTTTTTGGTAGGTTTTTTATAAATCTGTTTAATATACTCAAGTGAGCAAATAAAAACTTTGGATACAAAAATAGATTTTTTATATTTTTAGTTTAAAAATTAATTGATATTAAACTCTGTTGATAGCAAAGCGATTTTTTCAGTTCCGATTATTTGTAACGGGAATTAAATTGATACCATATACCAAACAGTAGATAAGAATGGTGACTACTGCAGAAAAGTATTTTTCTCCGATTGAGATTTTTTGCGATTTCGAATTGCTTCGCATTAGTTTTTTTTTTATTTCCTTAAATTGTTTTTTGCATAATCCTTTTATAGAATATATTTTAGTGCACATAAGAAGCTGTAAGCTTTGAAGTTTTGGTTTAGGTTGATGTTTAACCCATGTTTTTCAAAAAAAAAGTTCAATTTGTTTTAGTAGAAATGTTTTTTAGCTGCTTTTTCCAACTGAATGATACAATTGCTAACGGGAATTAATTTGTTGAATATGCACAGAAACTAAAAGGATAATTTAAATAATGACACGACAGAAAATTAATGCCCACGATATCTATTAATCTTCTGTAATTTTTCAACAATTTTGACCACATATTATATAACATCTGCACAGCCGAAAGCTTTTGAACCAAACTTAATATGTAAACGTTTTAGTGGAAAACAAATAGTCTGCAAATTTTAATTAAATCGGATCATAACTTCAAAAGTTTGTTATGAAAGTCCACTGGCCATCAAGTTAAGAAATTGATTGGTTTTAAGTCGTGCATGTATGTACGAAGAATCTATTTTTAGTATGTGTGTCTGGAAGGAATATTTTAATCAAAATTCACCGCCTTCTCAGCCTTTCGTTAATCACTACATAGAACTTACTGGGAACACACAAAATACTTTATACATATCACACACCAGACGCAATATCGTAATAATAAAAAACGCCGAATTTCTAGTTTTGTGTATACTAGAATGATTAAATATTGGGTGGATGCAAAGGTCTGTCCTATTTTTGGTGCTAGATGGCATTGCATCGCAATACCGAAATTTTATATGTTTCACACGTGTAAAGTTTTGATGCTGTTTTAAAAGAGGAATTTAATGAGAAAAAATTGGAATGTGTTTTTTTAATTTTATTAAGCATTAAAAATGGCAGAAAATAAGGAGCCTTTCGACTTGCCTTTTTTGTTTTAGAAAAGGCAAAAACTGTATTGTAAACTTTGTGTAGTGTGAGGGTGCCGTTGAAAATTCTACGTGCCGTAAGTGGTTCGGAATATTTCGTCATCTGAATGAGTTGTTTAGTCAGAAACCTTAGAACTTTTATGTCAACCTCAAATGAGATGCAGTTACCGGAGAAATGTAGAAAGGTCGTCAAACAGAAAGGCACATACTACGCGTTGATTCCATATAATTTTTAATAAATAAAGTAATTTGTCTTCAATTTTTGACAACAAAATGGAAAGAACTTTTGCATTAACCCAATACATACATCTGTATGTCGTGAAACTGCCACATCAGTAGATTTCAGCCCTTTACTGGACAGTTGATGCTGCAGTTTTTATGTTAGTTTGGTAGCTTGGTTGAGTTTCAAGACTTTCTAAATCTTACTTTTCACTCATTTTGTTCATTATTGAAACTGTTTTTACACCATAAAACTCAAATGTGCCAACCAGTCAGTACAGGACAGTTGTGTCAGTGAAATTAGAAATTCAGTTTTTGAATTATAGTGATAATGATTATGCGGTACGATGTGTAAAATCAATCCTCGACTGAAGCTGCTGTCAGGTTCGTGCTTACTGCCCCGACTGTCTCCAGGTCCATCTCCATCGAACTTACTTATTTTTCAGACTGCAATTCGTGTTACCTAGGACAACCTGTGTCTGGTCAATATTTGGACGAGTGCCGATCATTAGTGTTTTTGAACAGTGCTGTAGAAAAGTATTGAATTACGCGTAGGGTATAATATCTAAACGGCCAAGCGATTGGCATTTGTCAGCAAACATTAACCCTCCTGTGCTTGTCTCGACGTGGTATCTCATCATCAGGAAAACTGACTAGATCTTGATTGAAGAGATATCTCGTCAGTAATAAAAATCCGACAAGAATTCCTTGTCGTCATCATAAAAAATCTGTAATAAATTGATGACGAGATACCTCGTTATTACCAAAATTGGTCAGATCTTGATGTACGATTTTTCTCGTCGAAACAACTTGAAGGGTTAAGTCAATTGTCTAAACCGTTCCTTTATTGACTCTATACAAATTTAAAGTGCGCTACTAAAGTGTAGCCAAACTTTTTGCATTCACAGATGTTACTTCCTCCACACTCAGAAATCCCACCATACATAATGAAAAACTATTTGTGACAGCAAAAAAATAACTTTTAGATCATGCGTTAAGAATAATAATAAATTTATTTACAGTTTAAAGAGTCACTCTCGTGTATTCAAAGGTGAACATGATTAAAAGAACCTTTGATTTTTTCTCTAAATCCTCCCAATCTTAGTGGGCTGCTTGTATTTCTTTCTGTTAGTTTCAGAACGTCCTAATTATCTATACAGACAAGGCTGTAAATTCTTCGCAGCGATTTAACGCTTGAGAGAAAGTGAACAGTTTGGGCTATTTATTTCCTTGGATCTTATTAACATATTTAAGCTACGCATTTCGCATTTAATATTTCCATCACGTTTCACGCTTTCTCGCTCCTTTGTATTGGAAGATGCTAAACACCTTGAATTTAAGCTTTGCAATTAAAGCGCATTACAGCAACAAACACTGTAATTAGAGCAACACGACGAGGATTTTTAATGAATACTCATTATTTTTCAGGATATTCCGGCATTATTAGAAAAATAATCCCAGAAACTCAACGAAAACAGTGATTTTTCTTTTCGAAATAAGCTCCAGGAGAACAATTATTTTGCACAATAGAGACAAAGTTTTTTTTTTATGTTTAATATAGGATAATAAATAAAGATTAAAGTACTTGATTGGAATGATCAGTGTGTTGGATTTAGCACTGGAACAATTAAAAGTAAAGAAAAAGATTAGTTGGCGTTTCGTAACTAATGTAAATATTCATGATTTGTTTTTTGGCCTAGTAACCAGGATTACATTCTAGATAAAAATGCTTATTTAAAACTAATTTGTAAACAAAACAAGTTAACCCTCTTAGAGGTTGTTTCGACATTTTCTAGCAAAACCATTAGCAGATCTTGATGGACGAGATGTAGACGTACACTGACCAGACTTTGATCTTGTCATCAACAAATATTTGGCAACGTCTTGACGAGATATTTCGTCATTAGCAAAATTGATCTTAAGTTGATGGACGGGATATCTCATAGAAACCACTTCGTATGGTATGGTATTTTAACTAACGTCACACAGGAGCAACGCAATGGGCTATTAGCGTCGGTTCACGATCAAACTCGAAGGGAAAGATCCGAGGGCAACACCACTTAATTTTGAACCATGGTTAGATGACGAGGTCACACCGGAGATGTCTCTCCACTCTCGAAACTACTTGGAGGGTTCAAATATATTTATGAGTTTGAAATTTTAAATACGCTGAATTATACATTTCGTAAATTTAAGTAAAACAATTAAATGGATTCTAATTTATATACGTACGTTTAAGGGAAATGTTCACGACAGTTTGAAAACAATATTTCAGCTAAAAATGTTGAGAATAAGAGGAATACCATTCTGTTGGAGTATTTTTATTTCCTGCGTCAAATAATGCCTACTAGATGAATAGCTATGCTATGGAAATAACGAAAATGTCAAAAATAAATATATGTTTAATGTTTTGATTCCTGCATATTTGTTTATTAAAGAAAAAATTCGTTCCTGTAATTGGAGGGGGAGGGGGGTGATTGTCAGTGTTTACATGAACTTAACTATTCATTAAAAATTGAGTTTCAATTTTTCGCAATATTTTTAATTGTTATTTGGAACCACAATTTCTTAGCCTTTCATCCCACATTTATTTACCAGAGGAAAATTAAATTCCTGGAATTAAGGTCGTTATTTGTTTAAGTTAGCAGACATTTTCATCAAAAATTTTATTCCAATTTTTGAAAAATATTTTGGATGTTGACATTTGCAACCACGTATTTATCTTTCACAACAAAAATAAAATATTCGAAAAGTGAAGTAAATTCAATGCACTAACGAGTTAATGAAATGATACACATTACGATACAAAATGAAAGCAGGAGGGTGGAACTATTTTTGGAACATCAAACTAGTATTTATTGAACAGTGCAATTTGTTTTTAAATCACATTTCTGCTTCGTGGCGTAACAGTTAATTCATGTAATATTGTTTATGTTCTTGAAACATTTTCACCAATTATGGATAAAATAAAAACATACTTGTAAGCATTCAAAAACTGCCTTATGAATGTTGCTGTTATTTACTAGTATGTTTTCTAAAATGGAACAACTAGATTGTAACTCGAGGTGTTTCATTGACAACACTGGTCCGCAAAGATTACGCAGTGATGTCAATTTTTTACCAAATTTCCAGGCTGGAAAATATAAACAAGGAAAACCATTTGTAATGAGCAATTAACCTTCATCTGTGGTTTGATTCAAACTTGCAACGCTTCGGTAGCTAATCCATTAATCTTCCAACTGGGTTACCAAGAGAATACGGTGATTTTAGATGAATGTCACGTCCAGTGAGGACTCTGAAACAAGCGGCGACTCTGATAGCTAACTAGGAGCCTCGGAATCTCCAGTTGGAAGAGTAACGGAGTAGCAATCAAAGGGTTGTGAGATCAAATCCAACCAAAGACGGTCTTGTACAAGGAGGTCTGGTGCATGTTAAATATGTCGTGTCCTCAAATATCCTCACGTTGGCTTGGTGTTGAAGTTTGGACATTGACGTTCCAGCTCAGGTGTGACCTCTTCATCTGACCATGATTCAGAATTACGTGGTGTTGTCTTCGGAGATCTTTCCCTTCGAGTTTGATTCCGGACCGTCACCAAAAGCCCGTTGTGTTTCATCAGTGCAATCTTAATTCAAAATACCCATTTTCGATATCTATAGGTAAATCGTATGGCGACTGAGAGCTAAGCAAGGAATTTAAGTTTTTCGTTTTGGATAAATATTTATCAGGAATAAGTTTGATTTTTGTATTTATAATTGGTTAGAAATAATTGCATTTTCATGGACAAAACAGTGACTGGAGGTCCATTGCAGTTGGCCACTAACCATAGCAAAAACTGTCGAACCAATCTTTGGAGAGATCTAGAACACTTTATAATCCCAGTGATGTTGAGGAATTATTTAATGAAATGGAATGCGGCGATATCATGATTTACCATACATTGTACTTAGAAAAATTATTTATTGGAATTCGTCTCTTACTATACCATAACAGAAGATTTACACATCTAACAGTTTGACTTACCTTGATGCACTGCTAGCAGAACTCTTTAAAAGATTTATTATCATCGAACCAATCTCTGGAGAGATCGAAAATCCTTTACATGATCCGTGATGTCAAGGAGTTAGTTCTATAATTCGGTGGTGAAGATATCAGGAAATTATGAAACCAGTTAGGTGGCCTGTGAAATTATGATATTAGTATACTCCTGTTACGTTGCAAAGGTGTTTACATTACATCTTCCATTGATAGATGTAATATTAATTCTAAAAGGAGGGATACTAGTACCCCATATTAAAATTTTATTGTCTAGTACGGGTTCGGATTTCACATTTATGGCATATATTGCGAGTCTCCAACGATCTTGTGGATGACTTTCTTTAAACTGAATGTTCAGGCCATGTAGAGGCAAGGTCTCCGGATATGAATTTGGTAGAACATGCATATACGAGAACAAGAAAAGCAACTATCTAGTGTGGTACTTCAGAAAATTTCATGTTTGATCTGTGAACTGCTCTTCTTCAAGAAAGGCATTTGGTGATTTATTATATCCTGGCCAAAATGACAAAAAAAGGAAAAGTGGGTTACAAACATGGAGTTGCCACAAGAGTTCAGCACCCTTTAATGATAATTGTTCACACCAGATACTCTTCTCAGCTTTATTTACTCTCCATAAACATTAAAATATGTTGTCTTTTGTTTGAATTTGCGTATTGCAAATGCGGTTTTGTGTGTTGCAAATGCTGTGTGTAGAAATGTGTACTAGTTTTCATCACTAATGCACCAGGCTAGAAAACCTGTATTTTTGGCTGTTTGGAGTTTCTTGGCATTTTTATTTTCTAGATACATTTCGATGTCGCATCGAAATAGTTCGAAATGCCAAGTCGGAACTCTAATTATAGTAAGACCGGGCGGTTGGTTTGCTTCGGGTCCTATTGCGCAAGACATAATTGGACATCAAATACAAGGCATGAGACAATGTTGAGTAAGGAGTAATAGCAGAATATTGATGCCTGGAAATTAATAAAAATATCAAATCCTAAAACCAACAAAATTTCTTAGAAATTTACATTCTTTTTCAAAACGTTTTGTAGAAGGACATTTTTGAAACAATACTAATAAATAAAAATAGCCTCATCACAAAATTCACTTAAATACAAAGGCTGTTCGCACATTTTTTAGACGATTTTGGTTAGCGGTAATGAAAAATCGTTTGCTGCAAAAGAAATAATTGCAGTTGTACTATGTTTTTAAAAGTCAAAATTATCGTCTGCGCTTTGAGAGGTTTGTTTTTATTCAAAATGGCGTTTTTAACGAACAGTGGTTCGAAGGCTATATTTATGCTCTTTCTGAAGAAAAATATTCATATTCCGTTATCCAAAAACAATGTGAGGGTCATGGTTTTGTGATATCTAAGGCGTCGATAGGTAATATCGTCTACAAGCAAGGAAAAAAACGTCAAATTGGAGCCTCAAGTGGGACAAAAATTCCAAACAAGTATCCAAGGAAGAAACGGACATCTTCGACTATTGCAAAGGTACGTTGTTTAATGTTAAAAGAAAATCCCCCTAGTCAAAGGACAGTTGAAAAATCATTAAAATGCTCTGTGTCCACAGTAAACAAAATGATAAACGTTGATTTAAATCTTAAGAAAGCGAAAAAACGCAATGTGCATCGTCTTTCTCCAAAGCATATCGCTGAACGCAGGACACGCTGACGAATTCTATATGAGAAACACTTATCCAAAGAAAAATGGAAAAAAATTAACACAATAGATGAATCATAAATGTATTTAAATGATTGCAGCAAAAATAGAGCCATTTATTATCATAAAAGGGGAGAAAAAAATTTAAGTACATGGTTCACAGAATCGAAAGAAAGTTTATCGAAGGGATTCATGATTGTTGCTGATTTTTCATATAATGGCAAGTTAAAAATAAAGAGAGTGGAAAAAAATGTCAAGATTAACTCCAAATACTATCAGGAACATATTTTATCGCCAATTTTTCTGAATGAAATACCATCGCTTCACCCACAGTGTCATCAATCTGTGGAACTCCATCAAGACAAAACTAACAGTCACACATCAAAATCCACTGTAAATTTCCTAAAAGAAATGGAAAAAAAAAAAAAAAAAACAGTATCAAGGCCATACCCTTTACTGATATTCCTACTAAATCTCCCGATGTATCACCTATGAATTTTTGTGCTTTCGGGCTTTTAAAATCTGCATTATCCAAACGTTGTCCCACAACCCTTACAGGAAAACTGTTCAGGAGGAATGGGATAGAATACCTCTTCGGACACTTTAAAAGGCATTATTATCCTGGAATTTACGGTGTCGAAAGATAGTTCAGAATAAGGGCTATCAAATAGAATATTTAAAACACAAGAATTTTATGTAATTTTATTTTTTGAATACGATATACATTGTCTAAAAAATGTGTGAACAGCCTCTGTATACAATTAAATAGTTACACTTTTCTGCCCAACTAAATGTGTATTTTCTAAATTCAAAATAGATTCTAAAAGACCTTATCAATTTTTTAAATTAAAATGGACCTATTAGGACCCCCAGGAATAAAATCACGTAACATTCACGCAAAACATTTTTCGAAGAGTATTTTGTCACGGATTTGTATATCTCTGTAGACACTACTACATTCTATACTTTATAGAATGATACAAAAGACATAAGTTGGTATCCTATTGAAAACAAAATATATTTTATTGCTAAAATTTTTCTAAAATAATGAAATATAAAGAGAAAGGAGGTGCTAAATACATACATTATCATCTCTCTCTTTAAACCTCTTGGTGGTTCTCTCAACGATGTATCTCGTCTTACCAAAAAAATTTACCACATCTTTATGAATGAGATTCTCCCCGTCATTAGACGAAAACTGCCAGATCTTGAATTCGTCCTCATCGAAACATCGACAGTATCTTGATAACGAGATATCTCGTCATTAGAACAGTTGCTTGGACATGATACATCGTCAAAATCACCTGGATGAGTAATTACTGCGAGCATTTTACAAAAAGTTTTGCTTTCATAGATTGTCAGATAGTAGTGAATAATATCGATTTTGAAATCGAAACACAGGTGCTACAACAAACAAAAATTACATGAAAAAGTACTTGTTATGGTATTTTAATTACCTACACAGTGGAGATAAACAACGGACTATTGGCGACGGTCCAGGATCAATCCCAAATAGAAAACCCGAGGACAACACCGCGTAATTTTGAAGCATGGTCAGATGACGAGGCAACACTTGAGCTAGCTCCCCACTCTAAACGTCCACACGCCAACATGAGGGCATTTGAAGTCACGACGAATATAACGAACACCAGCCCCCCTTGGTACACTACGGTCTTTAATTGGATTTGAACTCTCAAACCTCTTATAGCTAATCTGATGCTCTTCCAACCAGGCTGCTGTGGCCCCTTGAAAAACTACTTGATATAATTTTCTGTCTAAAATTAGTCTTTTTAACCTGAGTTTCGAACGGTGAGTAACAAACAACTAACTACAATACCAGTTTTAGTCAAACTATTTTTTAAATGTGTAATAAAGTTTTCACTGTCCATTATTCTATATATAGACGAATTACCATTGCCTTCCACAAGCAGTAATTCAATGAAATACGAATAAAAAGAGTATTATTACAACTGCGCGATATGTTGAAAGGTTGCTGTAATTGCAATCCAGACATAATAATCAAACCATAAATACCAATGAACTTATTTTCGTGCAAAATACTTAAAACAATCAGCATTCATGACTCAACCATAATAAATTTTAATTTAAGTAAGGATGGTTGTTTCCTTCATAACAAGTGCAATATTTAACCTCAACTTTACACACTAGATCCCTTGGAATCTCACATAGTGTAGGTGTCAATTATTGCTTAAAATATGTGTTGTGGATTGGGACACATTAGTGTAGGTATTCGGTAGATTGGGACTTTAAAACTCACAAGAGTTTACGACATTAGAATATATTTATGACATGACAGCGTATATGTATTGTCTTCGACTCCGCCAATTTCCATTCCCCACAAGTATTGAAATTTTCTGCTAATCTTTGAGAATACGTTATGTGTATTTCTAGAAATAAGCATTTCAATCAAGAGTTGTTTAGAGAAATTTATGGTAATAATATAATAGGCTGTGTGTATTTAAATCAAGATGAATGGAGTGCGGGTAGATAAATATAAAGTTTACTATGGAATTGAATGAAGTAATAATCTTAGCAAGTATGAAATATTAATTCCGTATAAGTCCTCAGATCTAAACAATCTACAATTGTCTTTTAAATTAGGTAGGTAGGTGTCATAACTAACGTCTCTCTAGATAAACACAATGGGTTATTGGTGACGGTCCGGGATCAAACCCGATGTGAAAAATACGAAGATAACATCACGTAATTTTGCATCACTATCAGATCACGGGGTCACATCTGAGCTGGCAACCCACTATACAAACTTACACACCAAGCCAACATGAGGATATTTGAGGCCACGATAAATTTAACATTCCCCAGCCCACTTTATACAAGACGGTCTTTAGTTGATTTGAACTCGTAACCCTTGGTTTTCAAATCCGTTACTCTCCCATCCTGGATCCCCTTTAAATAGGAGAATATTAATTTATATTTGGACTCGTGTGGCGTGGAAATCGGTAATATCTTAATTAACGTCATACTAGAACAACACAACGGGCTATTGACGACTCTCGTGTGGTTTACAACGGTAGTTTTCAGGAGTGACATTATTGCTGAGTTTAACATTTAATTGGCAACTTTTTCAAATCAACCCTCCTGGTGAGGTTTTGCCTCGACGAGACATTTCATCATAACTTAAACTTACAAGATTTTGATATACAATGTATCTCGGCATAGAAGAAAACTAACCGTATTATGAACTCGTCATCATGAAAAATTGCCAATATCTTGATGACGAGTTATTTCGAAACTATCAAAATTGGTCAGATATTAAACGAAATATCTCGTCTAAGCCACTTGGAGCGTTAAAACTATAATAACTGCATAAACGCATTCATCTAACATTTTAAAGAGACAGTAAAAAAAAAGGTCGTTGTCGTTAGGAAGGCTTTTTCTGTGAAACTTTAATATAGGTGGCGGTAGTGTTTTTACAGGGGAACGTGCTTCCTGTACATATTTCGGGTGTGACGTCATGACCTGGTTTTCAATTAGAAATTCTGAATTGATAATTACTAAATGATTCATTCACGCTAATTACAGTCAAAGTCAAACGTAGCCAAAGGGGCGATGAACTACTCTTAAGGTAAACCTGATAGGTATTATGCGAGAGCAATTGGATAACAGGAAGTAATACCTCCGTTCCCCGTCTAGTTTGTTAGCTTGCTCTAAAAAACTCACCATATAAGGTTCCGTTTTCTCTCTTTCCACATTTTTATAAATATTTTTGCTAAATATTTAAATATATGAAACATTTTGAAGTTCTTCAAATGTGTGCGTTCGAGTTTACTTCTTTCTTTTATAAGACAAAGGAAATTTTCTCAAGATTTAAAAAGTTTTCTTCTAAGAATCAGAAGGATTGTTTTTATCTCATTCACTATTAAATGCTGAATACGATTCATTTGTACATTTCCTTAACCTATTAAAACACTACTTACAATACGAGACGTACTGAAATCCCGTATAAGAAACATGTATCACCTTAGTAACACTGCCGATACCTATTTGTAGTTTGATAAAAAATATAATAAATACTCAAACAATATTTACAAATATTTTAAAACAAATGCCCTTCCTCACATGAAAAAAACTTCGCCATACTTTGAAATATGCCTTGCAAAACATGTTATTCATATCAAAATCGGAATGTTTCGATAAAAGTCTCATATAAAAAGTTATAGTTTACATAGAAAACCTCAGAAATAAATAATCCATCCAAATCTATACACTTTTCAATCGAAAGCATTTTTCTTCAACAAACTATTAAGACTTAATCGTCGCAGCATCCATTTTGAATCCCCTTATACCACAGAATTTACAAATATTTCAAGACAAATGGAGTCTATGAGGAGAAAAGATCTTCCCGATTGAAATATGTTTAGCGTCACATTTGTTATCAAAATAAAAAGTCGGATCGTCGGACTTTTTTATCGTCCCATGATGTATGTACTTTGCCAGTGCACTCAACGACACAATATCTGCTCTATTAACCGCTTGGATAAACAGAAAGCGTCATCGAGGACATTATACCATCTAAAAAAGAATGGCCAGTAGATAGCGCAGCGAAATTTTCTCATGGTTTATTTCGAAAATATGAGCCTCTTTTATGGATAGCTTTTCAATAATAGCCATAATTCCTAGAACTCATTTTCGATGTATCAGTTCTTTTCCTGATAAAAGAGAGTATTCTGTTGAACATTACAGTGAAATTGGAGATTCGGTTGAGGCCTTTTTTGATTCGGTTTGTAATTTTTTGGAAATTATACATTTGATTTCAATAGAGCCCACTGTACATAAATGGATATAGACTGAATAATATTAGAGGGATTTATTTTATGTTAATCTAAGAGGTAAGTAAAGAGTGGAATTAAAGTCGAACTTCGCAACACAAAAGGATATTGGTAATGGTCTGGAATAATCCGTTCTGAAGGGAAAAGCATCAAGACAACACAGTCATTTTGAACAGAGGAGGTCGCACCTGAGCTGGCACCACATTCTCCAAACATTCACTTCACACCAACGTGTGGTTTGTGGCTATAACAGATTCAACGTGTGCCAGTCACCCACGAACACGATGGTTGTTGGTTGGATCGAGTTGCGAACTCGCAACCTCCGGTTAATAATCAGCTACCCAAATAGGTTAGAATACGAAATTTCAGGAGAGAAAAAATATTTTGATTACATTGCGTAGAATTATGCGGTAGATATTCCACTTTGTAGCGGTGATAGTATTTTATATTATGAGAGGGATTTCTGGAAAGCTAGATTGTTTTAAAAAAAAGTATTTTTGTAACCTCTTTCGTAACTTCTGGCGTAGCTTGCCATGTCGAACACAATTTCATCGTGCTGCTTGCATTAAAATTTAACGCCAAACACCGTAAAAACGGCGATAAATCAAACTGGAAGCATTTTTTCATATATGATAGTTTGTTTATGTTAGCCCCCAAAACCATCTCATAAAGTCACGTGATTACTAGGTCAGGGGTTTTGAAGCTGCGGTGTGGATCTCAAGGGAGTCGCAAAATTTTATCTGCCCTCTTATAAACTGGCTTTTGCAGGATGCTATTAGGTTCAAGGGATAAAATCAAGAAAAAAATTCGTTGCTATTGAGGGTGCTTTATAAAAATATAACTTCGCTTACGTTTGAACAAGTGTACATCATAGAACACTAGTGTTTCATTTTTTAGCTTGTGTGGTTGGTTGATTTGGAGTTTTATGGAACAAGAGCCATACTTTGACAAGTTGCGCCACGCACAGGACAACTTGATGGAATTGGAGTCTTGAGTAGTGTATAGATCAGTTGTTGCCTTCGTTATATGATGTCTAAAAATAGTTAAAACTGTTTTGTGAATCTTTTAACGTAAAGAGTCAGCAAGACAATTGAATGGAGGTAATAAGTTTCGAATGGTTAAATTTCGTTAAGAACCAGAAATCTTAAAATATTTATAATTGGGGATTTTACTAAATGTAACGAAAACAAAAAAGAGAGCTATTTAATTTTGTATTAATGCTTTTAATAAAATATCTGAAATTCGCTTTGACTTTTGGTAAAAAACGATTCTGACAACTTTAAAGACTTTAGCAATAATGGCTTCTTCAGATTTATAATTAATTTAATTATAAACCTAGCTAATTGGATGAATTCATTGGTATAGATGTTTAAAATACATTTAATTCTTTATATTTTTAAGAACACATAGTTCTTAATGCAGTGAAAAAGTATCTATCATTTTGAAAGGAAGTGAACTATCATTTTGAAAAGGAATATTTTTATAAACATGATTGAAATATTTACAAAAGTTAATAAAAATAATTAAAGGCTCTTTAAGGGAACTCGACACCCAAATTACCATCAATATGTCAATTCTTTATTTTTTAGATCAAATTTTATTTTATACAATGAAGAATGTTTTTGCAAAGTTTTATGTCCCTATGATAATTTTAAGATAATAAGATAATATTTTAAGATAATATTAATATTTAGATAATATTTTAAGATAATATTAATATTTAGATAATATTTTAAGATAATATTTATATTTAGATAATATTTTAAGATAATATTTTAAGATAATATTAATATTTAGATAATATTTTTATAATATTGATATTCATAGTTAAATAATATTAAGATAATATTTTTTTAATTTTACTGTCTCTAAAATCTGATATTTTACTCACTCTCACAATTTACTGCACAGTAAAATTCTGTTATGTACCAAAATGTATCAACAAAAAGTTTTAAGGTCATGTTTTTAAATGCCATGGTCCCAGTGCGTGAAAATACGATTAATATGGTTGTTTTCCCCTATATTCAGGTTGTATATAAAAGATTGGCAAAAAATGATACTTTGAAAAGTGCCTTTAAGGTGAAATCCACATAGGGTACGAGTCTCGTCATAATAATAGTTGGATCATGTTTCCAAAGGACATATTTGTTTTCCAAGTATTCAAGCTTTATTTTTCTAAGTTTTTGGATTAGTTTTAAAGTGCCTAACACATTCAGAGCAGCAAATAACTTTAGAAAAAAACAATGCAAATGTAAACTACAAACTGTGAGAATTGTTGGTTAGAAGATAAGTGATTATAAAATCAGCTGACTCTCTATATCTCTCCCTCTCTCTATTTACAATTCACAATGTTAAACAGCTAATTAAAGTGTTTAATAAAAACAAAAAACTGGCCA
Organism: Metellina segmentata; assembly: GCA_947359465.1. Lineage (NCBI taxonomy): Eukaryota > Metazoa > Arthropoda > Arachnida > Araneae > Tetragnathidae > Metellina > Metellina segmentata. The sequence goes on from OX375872.1 coordinate 38,668,386, forward strand.
ATAAAAGTTTAAAATAAACTATTTACTAAGCTGTAGTATTCTAGGAAATTTCTGCTCTAAATTATCAAATGGAATTTCGATTTTTCTCATGATAGAAGTTAATATTTTTGTCTGATTTAAATATTAAATTGAACAACGTAAAACATTGTTAAAAGATTTAAAATGACTTTTATTAGTTTACTGATGAACGACCATTCGTTCTACGGAATGTTTTGTACCAAAATTGCATTTTTTCGCCATATTTTGCGATGTTCCAGCCACCTTTTAATTTGGACTATTAAGGTAAAATGTGTTACAATTCTTTTTAAAAAATAGACAAACACATGGATTATAGTAATTCAAAAACAATTAATTTGTTTAATTGAAATTTCAAACATTCTGCATGAATACAAAATCTTTTTAATTGATTTTTTTCAGTTTTGATTTTTCACATACTATGTCATGTTTAAAATCCTAAGGCTTTTTTAATAAAGCTTCTGATCACCCGTAATTTTTAAGTGGTGTTTCCAATGATCCGATTAGTGTAACTAAGGATGGGAGTTTTAATAAATTGTACAGAAACGTTTTTATAAAAAATAAACTTTTGAGAAGTCGAAAGTGTCATGTTTTTTCGGGGGATTTTCATCTCTCTCTTGAAATGTTTAATTCATTAATTATTTGAGGTGTCAAATATACCATCCTTAACAGTCATTACAATGAACGTATGCCTTTATTTAGACTCAAGAAGATAAAATGCAAAAATGCAACTGATACTATTATCAAAGAACTCATATTTGAAAAAGTGGAATATATATATATAATATTTGGTAATTAGAAAATAACGAAGTCTTGACTACAGCGCACATGTGTCCACCATTGTTTTGAAAATAATTAAAAAAATGAATGTTATATAATGTACATTGTAAGCAAATAAACCAGAGAGTCTGCAAAGATTTTACTTTTGCTGTCTAAATGATCTAGCAAAAATAATATCGTGTTAGCTTAAAATATACTTTAACACCGTATTGGTAATATTTGGTGTTTAATCCAATTGGTGTATGTTAACCAATCAACTATTATCTGTCAACACGGAATTTATTTTTTTGGAACTCGTTTGAAGAGTGCTGAAATAATTTTCAAAAAACAAGCTAGCTTACGTCACGTTTATAATACGTACAGAAATCATGTATCGCAACCGAAGCCCTACTGTCACCTATATTTAGCTTGTTAGAAAATGCTCCCCAAACAACTTACAACTCCTGCTTTTGCTAGTGAATGAGTAAAAAGCCGAAATATATTTTCTGTCATGCAATGTTTGAAGATAATAATAAATTAATTCGATTTATTAAGATTCATGTTTTAACAAAGCAACTGAAGAAAAATAGTTTTTGATTATCTCGTCTAAAAAGATCTTAAAAAGTTTCGCCAAGAACGAGATATCTTGCCAGCAAGATATAGGCGATTTTTGGTGATGGCGCGATCAAGATTTGGCCAGCTTTCGTGAAACATCGAGATGTTTCGTCCATCAAGTTCTGGTCAGTTTTCATCAAGAGACGAGGTTTCTCGTCCATCCCGATCTTGTTCATCAAATGATGAGGGTATTTCTGAACAGAAAGTAAACAGATAGCTTTATTCATTATTCAAACTGAAAACGCAAAAAGAAAATACAAGAATTTTACCAAATTCAACAGTAATGACGATCAGTTGGAAGATTGTTGTGAAAAAGGTCTTAAAATTATCCCTGTTGGGTAATAAAACACCCGGATTAGGTTTGATTTTAGTATAGCGGTGTTTTCTATTTATTTTCGAGCTCGAAAACGACTCATTTAGAATTGTTTCGATTTCGTTACGTGGGCGCCATTATCAATCATGTGTAGAGCGATCAATCAAATAATCGTTCCGATGAGCGAATTACGAAAGAGTTTTTAAAAGTTTATCGGAAATTCCATCGTTTGATTACTATTTCCTGGTTCCTTTCAGGGCAATTATTGGTTTAGTAAAATATATTAGGAAGTTGATACGCAGATGAAAGAAAACATCTCCAAACGCATTCTTTCCGGTTCAATCGAAATGCAGTATTGAAGTTTTAAAAATTCATCAGCTAAACACAACTTACATTCCCTCAGGAAGCTTGTTTGAACGCCTTATTTAAAAATGAAAGCGATAGAAAATATTTTAATGTTTTAAGGAGATGCTGCCCTTATTGCCAATGTTAAATTACCCAAATGATTGTCACAATTTTGATAAAATTATCGAAAGCATTCATCTTGATCCAGCTAGTTCTGCAACTTACTGACTTATTACAAAAGTGAAAGTGATAGAAAAAAAAAAAACATACCTCTCAAACCTTGTTGTTTCGACAAGATATATTTGCATCAAGGTCAAACCGATTTTGCGACCAACCGATCTAGTGGTTAAGGTGTTGGCATCTGGATCGGAAAGTTCCTGGTTCACATCCGGGCTCTGGGCATGGATGTAAATTGTACTGTTCTTCGTTAGGGGTAATGATGGTCGTCCATTGGATGTTCCTACACAAGTGTCCATCACATCTGGCTTTGTAGGGGCAAATGATTACAGATAAACGAGTGCCCGCCATTGGAAAATAAAAAAAATTGCTAATGACGGGAGGTTACCACACCAAATATTGCCAATTATTTGATGATGACGAAATTGAGATCTCATTAGTTTTCTTCGAATGATACGTATCTCGTCAGTAAAGATTTGGTCCGTTTTGCAAATGACAAGATACATCGTCGATACAACCACCAGGAGGGTTAAAAAACAACATAAATATGCTTTATTTTATACGACTTTAAATATGGATATTTTGAGTTAAATGTGGCACTTGTCTATAGCATGTAACAAGGACAGAGCTATAGTAAGACCCAGCCCCTTTACAGAACATTACATCATTTCTCAAATTTCAACTGTTGCTCATAATTTCTTACAAGAAAGAAGCAAGCGCTGGTGGAGACTGAGATTTTAATACGGAATGTTAGCTTTTCGGTACAAAAGTGCGCAAGTGTTGTTTAGAACGATTGTGTAATCGTTATGGAGGTATTGAACACGACTGGAACAACATAGTAAGTGTATATTGTATCATTGTTAATCCAAACTCTCTGTCCGTATAGTTAGTAACCGAATGTAAAACACACACACATATATACTTGTATTCTTGTATATAAGTAATTTCGTGTTTAATTTATTTCAAATTTTGCAACAACTCTAATGGAGTAGGAATATTCCTACTACACCTACATGAGTAGAATCACTTAATCCTTCAAGTGGTATCGACGACATATTTCATCGATCAAGATCTGATAAATATTGATAATGACGAGATATCTTGTCATCAAGGTACTGCCGATTTTTTAAATGACGAGATCAAAATCTGGTCAGTTTTACTAATGACGAGATATCTCGTCGAGACAACCACCAGGAGGTTGAAACGCAATATAAATATGCTATTATTAATCCCTCTTTCAGTAGCATCAAGTTTCCTATATGTAATTACTACTGATCATGAACTGTATGCTTATCCCTCTAAGTGTGTTGGAGAGATATATCGCTCATGAAGATCAGACCAGTTTTGCTAACGACGAATTACACTAACACCTAGATATTGGCAATTTTTTGGTGCAGTTTGGATGATGGTTGTGTTTCTATTTCTGAACAAATCGATGGAATACAAATGGACCATAGCTCTACCGGGATAGCGTTACGAGACATGTTTCCAAAACCCAGTATAAATAAATAGAATATACACGTATTACTTTTAACTCTAGCAGAGCCATCACCCAGTATAAAAGTTCATCTCAGCGCAACGCTGAAGTAAATAAAGATACCAATAAATATAATTGCGCGTTGTCAAATATTAGATTTACGCAACATTCCTGTAGCTAAAATAGTGGAGCCTTTAAACAATGTTGAACAAAAAGAGTTATTGCATTGAAAAGAAATAAGACTCAATCTCACTTCACACATCCATTTTAGTACCTAGAAAATTCGATTTCATTCGCAGCCAAGCAATTGATGAAAAGGCTCTAAACTATATTAGATGTCTAAATCAGCACATGAAGCAGACCATTCACATTGAGAACCTCCCCTTCTAGTGATAGGGGCTCATTTTCTGATCTGAGGGTATTTTAGTATAACCCCAGTTGCTATGGTTAGTACAGAATATAACAACACCGTTCATTTGGGATTCAAGTAACAAGTTTACAGACTCTCTCCTAGCTTTATAGAGGAATATAATCCGATTATGTGTACCAGGATCAGATCCTCCAAGCCACTCCATTATCCCAAACAATTTGACATTTCCTAGAACGTACAACTAACAGCAGATTAGCGTCCGGCTACTCTTAATGCTTTAAGCTCACACGTATACTTTAAATGGGGAAGTTAACTCTACGTTTATGGTGCTTACCGTACACATATTCGAACTTCCGTTAAAGTTCAAAAAAATGTCCTTGTAAAAAATAAAAACCTTAAAAAAAACCGATTAAAAAGGATTATGTACTTTTTAAAATTTACCTTCAATGGACATTTCGCTGAAGCAAAACGTTCACCATTATCAAAAATCCTCAATTGATAGAAATAGTATTTAAAACTGCTACTTCTGTAGTTAGCTGGACGTAAATAGTAGTTAGGACTGCTACTTCTGCAGTAAGATGGACATTAGGGTGGAGCGAAAAACACGAATTTCGGAAATTGAAAACGCCTATGGTGGGAATAGTTGGGGACTACCATGCTTATTAATAATACAAAATATGAGCTAAATCAATTAATATCTTCAGGTGCCAAAATCACTTCAAAATTTCGAAAATTTGCCATTTTCTTCACAAAAACAATAATAACGCATTAAAAAAATTTAATACATCTTATTTAAAGCCAAGGGTAGGTGCAATGAACTTCCCTGTTTGTAAAAAAAAAGTGTTACACCTAACATTATCCCGGAAATTTAAAAATTTCCCCCTTTTTTAGAGCGCTATATTACGCACGTCTCCACTCCTCTCAATAGACTCATCATTGCGTTACTCGCTACTAGGGTACACGGACGCTTCCCTTTCTTCACTTGTTTATAAGGGGTAAATAACTCGTATTTCACCATATGGAGTGGAGGTGTCTGGGTTTCTTTAAACACTTTAATACTTAAATACCCGCCCACTTTTTTTTGTAAATATCCAGTAGGTGTGTTCTCCTGCAAATGCCCTACCGATCTAGTCTATAAGGGAAAACTAAGTCCTTAGTTCAAATTGATTCGCTTTCGTTTCTTGGTACGTATTTTACTGTTTATGTTTACTTATTTTAAATATTTTTTTACATAGAATTTTAATCTTAAAGTTCAGTTTTGTTTGTGTTTGGTTTGTTTTGTTTATTAAGCATACACGGTTCTGTAAATTAGTCGAAATGCCTAGGACACGATCACTAGATGTATGTCCCGTGTTTGGAATGGCTGAAATAATGAAGCCTAACATGCTTCTAACATATGTAGATGTTACGAAGTATTATCTTTATATACAGAAAGATTATAAAAGAGATGCTAGTATGTGGCTGATTTATTTCAATTTTAATTAAAGAGCTTAAAGGATTATGGGGGAAAAGTTCGATTCGAACTGTAACAAACCAACAAATGATATATATGCTGAAAAAATACCATAAAGCATATATAAATATTAAAAAACTATTAAAAAATACTGGCAAACTATATTTCTCAAAAAAGGTTGTGTCCTTCAGGGAATCAGCAGAAAAAAATAAAATTTGATATTAGCATATGGGGGGTAAATGTAAGAACTTTCTCAGTTGTACTTTCAAAATGAAAGTACCTATTGCTGAAAAAGCTTTTTTAACAGATCAAAGGACATTTCGAAAAATGTTCATTGGAAATGTGGACATTAAAACCAGCAGAATGATTGAAGAAAAGATTGCAGCGCAAAGAAAGAGAAGCAGAGAGCCAAAACGTTCAGCTCAAAGATTGTAAAGGAAAACAATCCAAAATACTATCGCCCTTTATTACGGGAGCTACTTTGAGTTTTAATTTGCTTAAGAATTCTAATGACACTATAAACACAATCATTGATAATAATTATTCTTCAACTTCACAAACGAGAACTAAACTTCCAAATGTAGCTCAGGCTTGTGACAGAACTGGTGTTTCCGACAGATCGGCAGCAATTCTAATAAATGCTACTTTGAAGGATATGGGAGAAATTTCCAAGGATGATTCTTCAAACATAGTTGATCGTAGCAAAATTAGAAGAGAAAGGACAAAGACCCGCAGCTACCTGAAAAGGAAAAATGAGGAAACTACCTCTTTATCAGAATATGGAATATACTTTGATGAGCGAAAGGATTAAACTTTAGTAATGATTAATGAAAGAAAAGGATTTCTAGAATGACGGTAACAAAAAAACATATCGTTCTAATACTAGAACCAGGATCAAAATATATGGGACATGTCACTCCTACCTCCCCCCCCCCCCCCGACTGGCTCTTCTCAAAATATTAAAACTAGTATTTTAACTTTTTTTGGGGAAAATATCGATTTTTCTAAGATGCAAGTGGTTGGTTGTGATGGTACAGTGGTAAATACATGCTTCAAAAATGGAGTCATTCGACGTATCGAGCTCTTTTTAGGACGTCCTGTGCATTGGTTTATTACATACAAATGAGCAACCCAGCTACCTTTGCGTAATTTGTTGCAACATTTAGAAGGTAAAACCACTGGACCAAAAGGATACAACGAAGAAATTGGAAAAATGTTAGAATCTTGTGAAAAATTGCCTTTAACAAACTTTGAAAAGATAGAAGTAACTTTGCCAGATATTGTCCTAGAGGATCTTAGCACTAAACAACGATACCTTTACAAAATGTGCACAGGGATATCGAATAAATATATTCCATTAAGCTTGTCACAAAAAGATCCAGTAAAATTGAATCATTCCAGATGGTTGACGACGACAAATATAATTTTAAGGTTATATGTTTCAACAGAACATCCAACCCATAACTTGAAAATATTAACAGAGTATGTAGTGAAGGTACACTCATATGTATGGTTTAAAATTAAAAGTCAGTCATCATGTTGGTACGGGAGTCTTCATTTTTACTATATTTTAAATAAATCGAGATTTTTGCCTGAGGATTTAAAAATTGTAGTAGATATAACTTAGCAAAGAAATGCTTATTATGCCCATCCAGAAAATATTATTTTGGCAATGCTAGCTGATGATCGAAAACACGTCAGCGAATTAAGCCTTAGAAGAATTTAAAATTAAGACATAAAAAATAAAATTGAAAAGAATATTCGAGAGTTTAAAATTCCCAAGTTAAACTTCGAAGCAGACGATTACATAAATCTAATTGAATGGCAATCAGATTCCATTACAGATCCACCACCTACAGTATCTCTTTGTGATGATCAACTCAGGTCTATGATTCTAGACGTTCCAACCAATAGTAACATGTTTAACTTTCCATGCCATTCCCAAGCAGTAGAAGGTTGCTTTAAATTAGTAATTGAAGAATATAGTACAGTATGTGGTACAGAGGCACGAGATGGATTTATTCGGGCAAGAATTGCTTCTAGACTTGCTTTACCCAGATTTGAAACCAAAAGCCAATATCAACATCTTTTAAGCTAAACCACTTGCCAGTAACTACAATTTAATTTTCTAGGGTAAGCTAGTAACTTAAATTGAAATTTTTAAGAGGGGGGGGTGGAACTCGTTATGCAGCCACCTCCTCGTGCTGATTTCTGGATTGTTTTCATTATGCAAAAAACAGCGAAGAGCTGCAAGGGAAGCGCCCGTGTAAACGCGTGGTCGCAATGATGAGTCTATTGAGAGGAGTGCAGACGTGCGTGATATAGCGCTCTAAAAAAGGGGGAAATTTTGAAAATTTCGAGATAATGTTAGGTGTAACACATTTTTTTTACAAACAGGGAAGTTCATTTCACCCACCCATGGCTTTAAATAAGATGTATTAAATTTTTTTAAATGCGTTATTAATATTTTTGTGAAAAAATTGCCAAAATTTCTAAATTTCAAAGTGATTTTGGCACCTGAAGATATTAATTGATTTAGCTCATATTTTGTATTATTAATAAGCATGGTAGTCCCCAACTATTCCCACCATAGGCATTTTCAATTTCCGAAATTCGTGTTTTTCGCTCCACCCTAATGGACATATATAGTAGTTAGGACTACTTCTGTAATTAACTGGACTGACATAGAAATTAGGACACTTATGTAGTAAGCTAGAGAGAAATAGTACTTAGGATTGCTTCTTCTGTCTTGAGGATTGTGGAAGCCTTACTTCATCAAAATGGCAACTAACGATCTTATCAAAGTTTGGAATTCTTATTGATCGTTGTATTTATGTATTTTCAATTTTTTCTACCAGTTTGATCTTGGTTTTCATCTGTTTATCTAATATATGTAATTGCATGCACAGCGCTGATTGGCTTAAATAGTGATTTAATTAAAAAATTCCCTTTTCTCAGTTACTGAGCTTCAGACGTTCACAAGAGAGCAGTTAAAGGTTTATCATAAATTGATGCAGCAACTCGAAATGTTTTATCTCCTAAAACATCCCAATTTTTCAGCAGAAAATCGTTACAGCAACTACAAGATGTGTATTACGACCTGCGCTATTATCCACAGTACTTGTCAGTGCTCGAAAAAATATTGTCAATAATAGCGATCCACAGTAGGTAATAGACGGTATCGGAGGAAGAATCCTTTGATCAAATTCATCTTCACCATCCATCCCAAGAATTTAATTTCGAAATTAATTATGAAATTAGTAATGATCCGTCTTTGTCGAGTTAAACACCTTATTTACAATTAAAACTATTGAAGACGCATTTACGTTTCACATTTAAAAACTTTAATAATATATAAATAATATTACCTACAAAATTGTAATTTATAGTATAAAATTACAAGGCAAATTTAAAGAAATGAATATATAAATAATATTACCTACAAAAGTGTAATTTATAATATAAAATTACAAGGAAAATTGAAAGAAATGAACATAAATTAAATTCAATTATTAAAAACAATTCTTGTAAATTCATTCTTGTTTATTTTCAGAGGTTTAACTACATAAATTAACCCTCCTGGTGATTTTCTTGACGCGCGAAGTATCTTCTCATTAACAAAACCGGATAGCATCTCGATGGACGAGATATCTCGTCATTAGAAGAAAACTGATCAGATCTTGATCACATCATAATAAAAAAAATCAGTAATACCTTGATGAATAGATATATTGCCACTAACCCTCTGAGTATTTGGTCGTAGCACCTCGTCCATCATGATCTGAACAATTTTGTTAATGACAAGATTTCTCATTGTTAAGATACTGCCGAATTTTTATCTGGTTAGTTTCCTTCTAATGCCGAAATATCTTGTCCATCAAGATCTGGTCAGGTCTGCTAATGATGAGATATCTAGTCGAGATAGCCACCTGGAAGGTTAAGGAATGTACCCATTTGCGAAACGAACTCGGTTCCTTGTTTCCACTGGACAACATAAATTGTCTTTGGACAACGGACATTGTATCCTTTTGAGATTAGACATTTCTTCCATTCTAATGCTCCTATTCTAATTCGTGTAATCAGTTTATTACAAACTTTTATAAGTGATGTATAGATAGAATCGTTTTTGAACCCAACCATTCATTGACGTGACGAAGAATTCAAGAAGAAATTTTCATTGGACAATGGACATTGTTTTCATTTGACATTCATTGATTCTATTTTAAGTCGTATAATCAACGCATTGTAAACATTTATGAGTGATGTAGTCTGTGTATTGCTTTCGAATCGATATATTCATTGCAGAGGCGAAGAATCCACTAGAAGGCATCCCAATCTGTCCCCCAACGAATTCCTGCAAGATCCTGAATTTAAAAAGAAGCTCCCTTACTCGGGGAAACATGTTCAATTTCAATTTAAAACGGAGGCTTGTATGTCTCCTATTGAGAATGCCACCCCGCTCTTGGAACCGATAAGAAAAACGCATCCATTTTTCTCTGCTGTCACTTTGATGCGAAAAAATTACGAGGAAAAAATGTCATCCCTTATCCGATCGCTCCACGCTATCAAATTGTATTTTTGTGATGATATTTCAAAAGAAATCTCCCAACACTAAACTGAGTTCCGATGCATTTCACTTCAAAATTATATTTTGCATAAAACTCGGTTGACAGAATATCGTAAAGATGGAAACGGAGCCTTCGAGTATCGTAAACTGTTTGTTTTATCGCTGCAGCATACTTACTTCGGGAATAATGCCGCGCTCATACGGCGTAATAATATTTTATCAGCACTGCGAGAATAAATGATCCTTACTTATTCTGGAAGCCATTTCGAGATTCAACTTTTGGACTGGATGGAGGAGATGGAGTTGATTAAAAGATTTGCCCTGTCATATCGTCTATTGCAGCGTTTGCTAAACTTTTAGGACAATCTTTCTTGATGGTACTTTTTCCAATAAAAATTCAATTAAACTTTTTAACCATAAAAATAACTTATTTTTTTAGCTTTAAAATCGTTATTATTTAATAAGTAAGGATCACTGCTCTCCGTTGTGGAGTTAAAAAACTTAATTTATTTACAGTTAAAACTCTGAAAATAAACATGGGTAAAGTAACAGGAATTACGTTTAAGAATTTAATTTAATGTCAAGTTCATTTCCTGACCTTATAATTCCATTGTAGATTAATAAGATTTACATATTATTCATTTTTCTAAACGTTATATGAAAATGACTTTATTTTTTGGATCCACGTTTTAAAGAGGTTTAGTTTCAAAGAAAATAAAGTGTTCAACTCTACAACAGCCAAGAAAGGATTTTAGTCAGAGGTCAAAACATAAGGTTCTATGATAATTCCAGTCACATACCTCTGTTATTTAAATGAACTTCCTAAAGACAACTACACTACCCTACAATAATGGATCGGACACCAGCGGATTTTGCATTAAATCCGACTACTTATTTGGGGGTGTTTTTCGTGGTATGGCCTGGGACCTTTGCATGTTGCTCCTGGTAAATTGAACGCCGACGCCTACATGAACATTTTGGACAATCAGACACTTCCTACGCTCTCGCAATTTTATGGAATGGACAAATATTACTTCCAAGACGACAACACTCCATGTCATGTTGCAGCCTCTGTCAAGCAGTGGTATCAAGATGTGGATGTAGAATGTCTTTCCTAGCCCGCCCAGAGTCCCGACCTAAACAGTATATAACATTTGTGAGATGAGTTAGAGCGACGTTTACGGACCAGGGAACCACGTCCGAAATCTACAGCTGAGCTGGCGACATTTTTACAGCAGGAATGGACACAAATACCCATAACTGTGTATCGAAACCTCGTTGAAACTATGCCCAGACGGTTTGCTAGTGTAATTGCTGCACGTGGGGGACGATCCCATATTAAAACATGTATTATTTCCCTTATATCATCATGTCTTGCAGTTCGGTCCATTACTGTAGGGTAGTGCATGTTCTCTGAGTAAGCACAATAGAAATTCGATGTTCTAAGTAAAATTCTATTTTTTTAGGAGTTGCTTGGTCATGTATTTCATTGAGGAATACATCCCCGATCCCAGGTTTCTTGCCCAGAACTTAGAAGTAGCTTTATGTATACTTTTAACCGGATAAGACTACATTTGAAGACATTTACATAGTATTGGAGTAAAGAGTTAAGCTATCTGTCTCAATTGTGAACTATACAAAATGACTGTAGATCCCCTCATCGACATACCTAAAATTCCTGGCATTTCAAATTTCCATACTGTTGATAGTGCTTTTAATCCATATTTTTCACTCCAATTGGTTGTTCTTCGATTGATGACTGCTGGTTGGAAGAGTAACGGGTTAGCAACTGGAAGGTTGCTAGTTCTAATCGTCGTTCTAATCGTAAAAGACCGTCGTGAACAAAAGGGCATGATGCACGTTATATATATGCCGTGGCCTCAAATATCCTCGCGTTGGCATGGTGTGGAAGTTTGGAGAATAGGATGCCATCTCAGGTGTAACCGCATCATGTGTCCGTGATTAAAAATTACGGGGGGGGGGTCGATCCATTTCGGGTTTGACACCGGACTGTTGCTAATATCTCGTTATGTTGCTACAATACTTACCTTCCTCAATTTCTTGCTGACCGACAGATTGGAGAAGGATAAAAAGGTGTATTACTACATCATAATTTCCAGCGTCTAGGTTTCAATAACCTGCAATAAAATAGAAAACACTTGAAGGTTCCAAATGTATATACATCATCCAGTACAATCAGAAACAATATACATTCATCTCGCTTCTCTATCTCAAAGAAAATGACATGGCCACAACGAAAAATGAGACTCAAAATGAGGGAATAATTAGGTGTAATATTAATGTCATTGTTGCAAAGTAGCAACTAGAAGAGAGAGAGAATATCCATATAGATAAGAAAGAACCTAGTACCCTCGAATAACCTCTTCTGATTTGAATGCGGGGAAAAGGGGTTTGTGCCAAGAATAATGTTAATATTTATCTACTACACAGGTTATAATCCCGCTTAATACTTTGTTTGTCGACGACGTATTTATTAGTCATATTTTTCCCGACGTCATTTACGTATAAAATATGACGTCGTCATTGGAGTGTTAGGAAAAATATGGCGCATGAGAGGCATTTTCTGTCAAGCTAAATGTAGGTGATAGTAGTGTTTATACGATATTTCCTGCGCAAGTATGTATTTCGTGCATGTATTCTGAACGTGGCATCAATTGGCTTGTATTTAAGATACAATTTAGCACATAGCCAATAAAGTTCCAGAGAATGAATTCTGTATTGATACAGAAAAGTTAATTCTTTCAACACCAATTGGGATTAAGCCCCTAACGTTGCAAAAACGGCATGGAATTAGATTTTTTAGAATAACACCGATGCGTATCATGCGAAAAAAACTGTACAGCACAAGTAAAATATCTGTAGAATGTCTGGTTGGATTGTTTACACTGAAGGTATGTATCTGGTAGGAGAAATATTAAACAACTCTATACTTGAAATATACCATTACTTGATTGTAAGCTAGTTGGGTGTATCATTACACAGTTAGATTTTTCTGAATGGAGGATGCTTACACTGGCCACCAACTTTTAAAATACATTCGTCTTATTTCTACTCTACATACTTTTATGTATCCATTCTGTAGGTGCAATACGTAGCAAGATTTTCGAGTAGGGTAATATTGTTTTTCCCCACAACACAAGATATAATGAGTAAATAGCCTCATCTATTGGTTGAAAAATCCAAGAAGTGATTCTGTTGGTTAAAGAATGGATAGAAGTCATGTGTGGGAATGGTGCCGGTTGTAGAGCGGACATAAGCGTGTGAAATCATCAGGTGATTAAAAAATGTATTTGTTCTTTAGCAAGCCCGAAACATTTTCCACTGATACTAATCCAAGAGCATCACTACCAAGCTGAAAACAGTTTCAATTGATGTTGACTCAGGAGTATTACTATCAAGTCCAAAATATTTTACACAGATGTTAATCCAGGAGTAATCCTATCAAAAGCATAAATCATTTTCCAATTATATAAATCCAGGAGTATTACTATCAAAAGACCAAATTATTATCCACTGATTTTAATCCAAGAGTATCATTAAACCTCAAACATTTTCCACTGATGCTAATCCAAGAGTATCACTAACAAAAAAGACCCAAAATATTTTTTATTGATGTTAATCAGGAGTATCACTAGCAAACCCAAAACATTTTCCATTTATGTAAACACTAGACGCGCCGTTGGGGTAATTTTGACATTTTTTTCCAATTTCACTTGCTTTATTTGACCATGCAGTTGAACTTCGAAGCTCATATTTTTTACTTTTTTAAATTGCTTACAAGTGTACTGTGACAAATTTTCTTATTTTTCTGTTAATTGATAAATTAAATAATCAAAGAAATACCTAGAACAGCCAACAGGGGTCATTTTGACATAAGAAAAATAACAGATTTTCAAGTGAATGTATGTTTTCGAATTCCCGATGTCTCATTTTTGTTTTCTGCCCATGGAGAAACTCGCATCTCTTATTGCGATGACTATCGCGACATTTAGCGGGTTCGTTCTAAGAACTCAGAAATGAGCTCGCATCCTACCAACGCAGGTGTGCTACAGAACTTTTGGAGGGAAACCAGTCCTGCTGCAGCTACTATCAAGAACGAAACTCGACGCTACTTTCCACAGCTGTTCTCGGAGTTTTTGATTTCGACCAGTGTGTAAGCATTTTTCCGTTTTAACAATATCGAGAGGATTGAGTCGACAGGAGGCCCTTGCCTTCTTGGAGCAGTTAGATTCAGATATCAGT